>JAZKJV010001089.1:0-713196 GCA_037367405.1 Ottelia alismoides
TTAGATCTTGCCACCACAGTTTGTTTCTTGATCCTCCATGAGACTAGAGAATCTCCAACATATACAACAAACCCAGAGGTGGACTTCCTGTCCTTGGGGCACCGTGCGTAATCTGCATCTGCACATGCTGAAATAGTAATCACCATGCCTTTCTTGAACAACAAACCCACACCTGGAGATGACTTGAGATACCTGGGAATCATATGTATGGCATCCATGTGTACCTGGCGTGGTTGCTCCATGAACTGGCTCACTCGACTCACAGTAAAGGATATATCGGGCCTAGTAATAGTGACATAAAGAAGTTTTCCTACCAGTTCTTTGTATCTTCTCCTATCCGCCTCCTCTGTATCACCATCATATAGCTTCATACTAGGGTCCATAGGTGTGGTAGCAGGTCGGCAACCAAGCATTCTTGTTTCATTCAACAGGTCAGTGACATTTTTCCTCTGAGACATTACCAACCCATAAGGATTTCTGACGAAATCCAGTCCCAGAAAATATCTAAGGACTCCAAGGTCCTTGGTAACAAATTCATGACCCAGCATTTCTTTCGTCTCCTTTATTCCCTGTTCATCATCACCTATAATCAGAATGTCATCTACATAGACCATGATTGCAATAATACCTCTAGAAGTCTTTTGTATAAACAAGGAATGATAAGCATTAGAACGTTTGTATCCCTATTTCTCAAAGAGATCTGAGAGCTTCAGGAACAACGCTCTGGGGCTCTGTTTAAGGCCATAGATAGCCTTATGAAGTCTGCTCATTGTAGGATACTCCCCCTCAACAGCAAAACCCGGTGGCTATTGCATGTAGACTTCCTCCCGTAAGTCACCATATAAGAACGCATTCTTCACATCCAATTAATATAGCGACCACTCACGGGTGACCGCAACAAATGGCAAGATTCGTAGAGTGGAATGGCGGGCCACTGGCGAGAATGTATCAAGATAATCCACCCTATATATCTGTGTAAAGCCACGAGCAACAAGATGAGCCTTGTACCTTTCAATATTGCCATCTGCATTCTGCTTGACTGTAAATACCCACTTGCAGATCACTGATGATACATCAGCAGGTACAGGAACCAGACTCCAAGTTCCTCTAGACTGAAGAGCTTCCATTTCTTCCTCCATGGCTAGACGCCATCTGCTATCCTTCAATGCGTCTTGGTAATTCTGTGGAATAGCTACTGCTGATAATGCGACAACAAAATTCCAGAAATCTACAGTTAGTCGATCAAATGACACAGAAGCTGCTAAAGGATATGATGCACCACTCCGCTTCGACTTCCGTATAGCAATAGGAACATCTAAATCATTTATGTCCTCGTCTGGCCTCTGTAATACATCCTGCTCAGAAAAATCATCAAATCCATCAATAGTAATATCTTCAGAACATACCTTAGGCGAGCTAGGTGATGAGCAATGACCATGAGCTGAAGTAGGCTTGCGGGTATATATGAAATGGTAACGGTGAAACAGGTATAATGACAGGAGGTGTAGAAGATGATAACGATTCTGATGGTGGTGTTTGTGGTGGTGGTGGTGGCAATGGTGGTGGTGATGGTGGTAATGGTGGTGACATGTAAATGGCATTAGTATTAGCAGGGGGTATCAACTGATCACCAGAGGCTGAGAAATACATAATAGATTCAAAAAATGTAACATCTGCACTGACAAGGTACCGCCTGCGCAAAGGATCACAACACTTGTACCCCTTCTGAGTTCTGGAGTACCCAACGAATACACACTTGACAGCCCTAGGAGAGAGCTTGTCAGTCCCGGGAGACAATTGGTGGACAAAAGCAACCGAACCGAACACACGAGGAGTAAGGGAGAATAATTCTCTTCCAGGGAAGATAAGAGAGAAAGGGATCTTCTCACCTAGAACAGATGACGACACACGATTGATTAGGTAACATGCTGTAAGAACAACATCCCCCAGAAAGAATAAGGAGCATGACTCTGTATAAGGAGCGACTTGGTTACATCCAGTAAATGGCGATGTTTCCTTTCAGCGACCCCATTTTGTTGGGAGGTATAGGAACAGGATGTCTGGTGGATGATCCCTTGAGATGAGAAATAACTGGATAGGACATGAGTACACAATTCTAGAGCATTATCGCTTCTCACAATTTTAACAAATGCAGAAAAAACATTACGAATCTCATTAAGAAAATTGATAATAATATTCCCTGCTTTAGATTTATTCTTTAACAAAAATACCCATGACACACGAGAGAAGTCGTCCACAATAACTATATAAAACATGTGTCCTTGATGATCAGGAACACGACTCGGACCCCAGCTATCGATGTGAAACAACTCAAACTTGGAGGTACTACTCCGACACTGACGACTGGGAAAGGTAGAATGATGATGCTTTCCCAATTAACAAACCTCACATTGAATAGACGTGTGAGGCGAAACCTAGGGTAACACACAACACAGCTTCTGAAGCGGTAGATGTCCAAAACGCAGGTGCCATAACAGAGGAGAGACGGGTCCAGGAGGTAGAGCTGAGGTTGCAGCAAAGGGAGTCTGACTGAGGTGATAGAGGCCTCCTTGCTCATAGCCACGCCCAATCACGTTGCCCGTAAGGATGTCCTGAAAAACAAGAGAAGATGGATTAAAAATCTCCCGACACTGTAAATCCTTTGTAATTTGACTGATAGACAACAAATTCATAGAGAAATCACGTGCGTGTAACACATTCTTGAGCTGCATAGATGACGTTAGTCTAATCTCCCCCTGACTAGTGATCGGGGAATGTGTACCATTAGCAATGACCACTGTTCGACATGGAGGGATCTGTTTGTACCCTGTAAGTAGACTTTGATCGCCACATAGGTGATGTGTGGCGCCAGAGTCCATAATCCATGCTAAAGTATCTAATCCACTACTAGTAAATGCATATGTGCTACCTGATGCACTGGTAGATGCAGAGGCGGATGCAACAACGTCAGACTGGTTCTCAATAGTGGGTGATGGGCCAGATGGAGGAATAATGCCCCTTAGATGGGCAACAAGAACATCAAAGCAATGATCGAAAGAGGCAGCATATGGAGGCTCTATCTGCTCAGCAACTTGTGCAGATGCAGAAAATCCATGCCTAGAGTAGCACGTGTCTTCGGTATGTCCAGTGCGATGGCAGTAGGTACACGTTGGCCGAACGCGGGCTCCTCTGCCACGAGGGCCATGGACACGAGCCTGATGATGGTGACCTCCACGACCATGGTTGGCAGCCATGGCTGAAGCAGTCTGATTCGTAGTCGTAGAAGGAACAATGATGCGACTCAGTCTGTGAAAGGCTTCCTCCATAGGAGGAATAGTAGAATCTGCCAAGATCTGGGACCGTGATGCCTCATACTCAGGATCAAGGGTAGTGAGGAAAACTCCTACCATAGTAGCATTCCGGTAGGTCTTCTGTTGCTCTGGTGTGGCTGTCAGGGGCATGAAGCTATAAAGCTTCTCGAACATTCCTCGTAGAGATGTGTAGAGTGAGTGTAGAGGACGACCATTCTGCTTGATAGTAAATATATCATGCTGGAGTTGCAGAATCTTTGTCTCATTTTTCGCTTGAGAGTATGTGGCATTCAGAATATCCCACATTGCTTTGGTTGTGGGCTGATGAAGAATATCATTGGCAATCTCAATTGCCAGAGTTCCAGATAGCCATACTTTGGCATATGCATCATCTGCCTCCCATGAGGCATTAACTCCAGTCTTCTCAGCAGGCTCTTCTTCAGTAAGAATGTATTTCTTACCGGTTGACTTCATCATACTCATGAACTGCATAGCCCACAGTTCATAGTTCGAACCATCCATCTTCGCAATCGGTGCTGGACCTCGGAAGGCACCTATAGATGGAATTTCTGCCTTGCTTTCTGACATACTGATAACAAAAGACTGGAGTGGTAGACTGGAGATAAGATCATCTACACGGACATAGACAGGGTTTATTTGTATGTGTAGACTCAAGCAACCAAACCCATTACTTTGTAAGCCTTTGTGTTCACCGGAGTCAAGGGCTTTAGAAGGTCACGGGTAGGGACCACTCGCCGGGCATGTGGAGATCATCCGCAAGAATCACGTGCATAGATGGCGCGCACAGCACACCGATACACGTGCGTAAAGGAGGCGATGAGCATTTTGCCCTAGCATACGGAGGCGCACAGAACATTGTGCCCTAGAACACGAAGGCGCACAGTGCGCAGAGCATACACACAAGGAGTGCACAAGGATTAGCCGTGCATCGTACGTAGAGACGAAATCGCATCGTGCACCATGCGCAGTGCGTATATGCGTAGAGGCGGAGGCAGAGGGCGCGCGGAGGCAGAGGGAGCGTAGAGGCGGAGGATGCGCAGAGGCGAAGGGCACACAGAGGCACGAGGGCTTGAAGGTGGGGCTAGGGTTTGGGTTTGGCTCGAGAACTCCGGTCTAGGACCGTCGCTCTGATACCATGTTGGGAAAATAAGAAAACATATTTATTCCATCAGCCCCTAGGCTCTCTTATATAGGAGAGTAGCCTATGGGTAAATTACATGAAGAGTCCAACGGGAAAGAAAAATAACAAAAAGATACATAAGTGAATGATATAATTTACATATATTGTACATACTGACTAAAATACCCTCCAATTTTATCGTTTTATTTTTATCATTATTAAAAATACAAAAATATTTATATCAAATCGTAAATATTCCTCTCATATTTTCTCTATTTTTATTTTGATTTTTCTCTTATTTAAAAATGATTAAAAAATTACAAAAGAGAAAATTCAGTATTTTATACATATAAGATACCCCCCAAAAATAATTTTTGTATAGATGACTTCCTTTAATTTTTGATCCTTCACGAAAGTTATAGATCTCGTTGAGACGAGCAGCTTTTGTGTTGACCACTTTTTGATTTGACTCTTTTGTTATTTTTTTATTTTCTTTACGTTTAATTTTTCATTTTTCTAGGTGCGACACATGGCAGCTCCTGGAGCCGCAACGTGTCACCCCATTTTTTAATTAATTTATTAACTTTGTATTTTGTTTTATTTCATTAATTATATATTTTAATTTTATTTATCATTATTTTATTATTTTATTTATTTATATTATTTATTTATTTTATTTCTTTTCCCTTCATTATTTTTCGTAGCCTACTATTTACTTTATTTATTTTATTTTCCCCCTTTTACTTCTTCTCTACTCCAATTTGTTCCACACTCCAAGTCACTTTCTCCACCACTCCATATTCTCCACCTCTTTTCTAACTTACTCCTCTTCTTTTTATTCTCTCCTCCTCCATTCACCATTCCGCGTTTCAACGAAAAAGAGAGCGAGCTTGGAGTGTTTCCATCGGTGACAACGATCTAGCATCCTCCTTGAGCAACGACCTCTCCATGGCAAGATCCGAGGTGGTCTCAACCACTTCGTCGCAACCTTCCCTCGTAGGAAGATGCTCAAGATTCGGAGGTCACCGTCTCCTTGAAGCGACGATCATCGGAGTCGAAGTTTATCTCCTCCTCCATAGGCGACAACCTCCACCTGTCGCAGGTAAATCTTCTATCCTCATTTTTTGTTATTTTTTAATCTAACAATTTTTTTGCATTGTTCATCATCACACGTTACAACACATCCAAATTACAATCATCACACACACACCACCTCTTCATTGCATTTTTATTTCTTGTTTACAAAAAATACAAATAATGCAAAAAATAAAAAAAAACAGGAACAGCCCCACTAGCCACGATCCTTAATCACCGCCACGCCCCTCCTGCGTTCAGCCCACTGCGGCCCTCCACTCCCGCCAACCAGGTCGCCGTCCAGCCGCCAGCCCACTGATGAAGCAGATTTTTCACGGGTCTAAAAACGTCTTACACAAGGCGGAGACGCGGTCGCTGTGGCGACCCACAAGAAACCCGAACTTCAGTCAATAATTAATCCACAACAGATAAATCAAGCAATGAAAGTAAGTGTGCGGAGTTAAAATTCATTATAACTCTACAAAATATGTGTATAGTCCAAGTAGTATAGAGGTCAAACACAGGGAACAAGCAAGACAGATCAGGGCAAAATGCTCAAAACTATGAATGTGATATATTTTCCTAACTATGCTATTTTTTATGGGTTGTAATTTTATTATTTTATATTTTATATTTTATATTTTATTTTTTTATTTTGATTTTAAATTTCTGATTTTGTATTTTCTTTTTATATTTTATATATTTTTATATTTTCTTTTAAGTAATAAAGTATATATACAATAAAGAAAAGAGAGATATAATATGTATATAAAAATAGGTAAAAATAAGCAAAATTCTGAGAATAAAATATTTTTATGCTTTTTATAATTTTTCTAATGTTTTTGTGATTTTTCTATATTTTTCTTAATTTTTGGTATTTTTAAAGTCAAAAAATACTGAAAATAGTGAATAAACTGAAAATCTAAAATTAAAATGGGGATGAAAAATATAAACAAAAAAAATTCCTCAAATTAATTTTAAAATAAAGATAACAAAATAGGAAAATTCAGAGATAAAAAATTGGATTTTTTAGATTTTGGTGGAATTTTTAAGATTTTTATGAAGATTTTAGGGGTTTTGCTATTTTTAGGGGTTTTTTTGTATTTTTAATGATTTTTTGGACTGAAGTTAAAACACATGTAAATAGGCAAAATATAGTTTTTTGGAATTTTGTGAAGAGTTTTTATATTTTTTAGGTATTTTCTAATGCAGACAGTAAAGAAAATGCATGTTTTTGAATTTGTATAAATATTAAAAATGCAATAAAAATTCAAATAAAAATATGGCGTGAGAGCAACAAAACATGAAGCTATGCTATTTTTTGGGAATTTTCGGGATTTTATAGATGCATTAAATAAAGAAAGGAAATAAAAAGAAATTACTCTACTAGTAGGGCTATTTCTGTAAATATCCAGAAGTCCAGGGGCACAGATGCAATTTTCTAGAAAATAAACAACTAATTAACAAAATTTTTGGACCAATCACAAATACGTAAACCCACAAGGGTGAAGGTGCAATTTTGCCAAAGTCATGTACACGAAGCACATGACTTGGGAGGGACTATTCTACAATTAACAAAAACCTGAGGGACTGAAATGCAAATTCACCAAAACATTACGACATGATAAAATAGTTCCTGGACTTAATGGAAATAACAAAAACCACAGGGTCCCCCGTGCAACATTCCCACACCCTACGTGCGCAAGTCACGTGAGGTGACGTTGATAGGGACCTAAGTGCAATTATCGAAACTACAAGGGTGTTTTTGAAAATATTACACAAAATATAAACTACAAATGAAAGTTTCTGACTAATAAATAAATACTCAAAATAACGAGGATGAAGGTGTAAAATACCCACGCCTAGACGATCCGACAGCTGATACGCTTCACTTTCCACGTGTCGTGTCCTAGAGTGCTAATGACGGTTCACAACGAACGACTGAGATCAGATCTGGCTGAAGCGATCAACATCCGAGGCGGGCCAAGATCAGACGGCTAGTGTGCAATCTGGGCTCCGACCTTGATCCGACGGAGGACGGCTAAGGACAAAGAACAGGGAAGAGTCACCGGCTGGGCGACTTTCCCCGCCCTCGATCTCGCCCTCTGATACTGCTTTGAGCTCTCAAAATGGTCGGTCAGCTTCCTGCGATGGTCCTCCACGTGTTGGGCGCTCCAAAAGGCTCCGATGACGGCCGGAGCTCT
Organism: Ottelia alismoides; assembly: GCA_037367405.1. Lineage (NCBI taxonomy): Eukaryota > Viridiplantae > Streptophyta > Magnoliopsida > Alismatales > Hydrocharitaceae > Ottelia > Ottelia alismoides. Next base: position 7,731 of record JAZKJV010001089.1, read on the forward strand.
CGCGAGGAGGCGACGGAGCTGGGAGGCTCCAAGTACTCCGGCGAGAGGTCAAAACGAGCCCCCAGGTTCCTCTCGTTGCTTCTGGACCTGCAAGAAGAGTTAAACCATCGAGGGCAAAATGCCTCGATGGTTGGCGGAGCGAAATGGTGCGGGTGACGGCGAGATTGAAGTCGGTCGGAGCCAACTCCGGCGAAGGGGTGCGATTTGGTGATCGAATGGATTAAACGCGAAACTAACGATGGGACTCTACTCCTACGGATATGGCGAACACGAAACGAAAAGAAAAATGAAGAAAAATGAACCTCAAAGGTGAAGAACACCTGAGGAAGAACCTCAATGACGAGGGTGTTTGCCGGAGGTGGTGGAGCCGCCTCGATGCTTCCTCGACCGACCTGATGCGCGAAGAATGTAGCTGTCACCTTCCTCTCACGATTGAGCACGAAAGGGGGAGCGAAGCTGGTGCAAAAGGGGTTCAAAATCGAGGAGGAAGGTCAGGGTTCAAATAAGAAGGGTTGACGGGATGGCTCTGGCGCTCCAAAGATCGAGGGAGATCAACGAAATCGTGGATCCAATGGTCGAGGTGAGACGTGGGCGTGTAAGAGCAATAAACGAGGCACAAAAGTCGTGAAGAGTGTATCGTGAAATAGTGCTAGGGCTGTCCTCGAAAAAATCGAGAAAAGCAGTCAAAATCGACGTTCTGACAAAGCTACATGGCGAAGGACAGTCAGTTGACCGAGGTCAACATTTACCGCCCCTTGGTTGGTCCACGTGGACCAACCAGGAAAAAGCCCCGAAAAAATATTTAAAAAATTCATTTAAAAATAGTAAATGATTTAATTAATTTTAGGTAATAAAATAAAAATATTTGTTATTTTATAAATTATTTTATGATGAATTTTATTTATTTATTTGATGTAAAAATACAAGTTGCCTTTTATGGCCTGTATAGGTGTATATATATATTAATATTTTATTTTTATTTTGTATATTTAACTTTATTATTTTGGTTTATTATTTTATATATGTATAAATTATTTTTATACGCTTATATATTTTTATTTTATTTTTTGATGTATTTTGTACACTTAACAAAATAGAAGTATTAATTATATAGGTGTCTTTACATGTATTATACCTAAGTATTGTATATATGTATTTTATTTTTTGTATTTTCTTTAGTGTTTTATTTTGATTTTAATATACATATATATTATGAATACTATTTACAAACTTATAAAAATATAAAAATATAAAAATAATGAATAATAAATAAAATGAATATTTTAATCTGTATAAGTATACAATAGGGGATCCAAAACTCAACTTTCAAACCGTAGCTCCGCAAAATACGAAACCAACTTCATTAAATAGCTTATTGAAAATTATTACAATTAAAAGTGATTTTGATGCGTTTCGAGTTTTTGTTTGAGAGATACAGGTCTGGGAAGTTGGGATTCTGGAAACTTATTCAGGTCATAACTTTTTATCTGTACATTATTTTTGAGTGAAACCAATTTTGTATTTTTCTTTATTTAATTATCTACAACTTTTATGTACAAAGTTTCTTTATTTGGAGTATAAAAAGTTGAACTAAATATAGGTCCTAAAATGAATAAAGAATGAATTAAATAAAAGGAAATTTTTAGTGGTTTCTGACCCTTATCTCCTCCTACTTTATCCCTTGTCGACCTATTCATCTAGATGCGTAGGTCTTGGGGTTTCGGGTCATAAAATATTTAAAATATTTTATTCTTTTTCTTTTCTTTTTTATTCTATTATTTTGGCTTTAAAAACCGTATTTTATACAGTATTTACACACATATGCATGAATGCTAAAATGCGGGAATTAAGAGTATCTACATGCATTTGCCAGGGTTTTTGAGACCAAAATGATAGAATAAAGATGATGAAATATGGATTCATCACCCACCGCGGTCAACTGTCCTCCGTTGTGGCCTCCACCAGGCTGCCCTACCTCCAGCCGCAAGGCGCCACCCCTGCACAGCCCGCCGCCCGCCAGTCCGCCTCGCCACCTCATGCGCTCCAGCGGCCAACGGTTGCACCTCCCTCCTCTGCATGGACGCCCCTACCTCCACTGTCATGACACATCCACTGCACCCACATGAAAGGCTGCCCGCAGCCACCGCCCGCTCAGGCGCTAGCCCAGCCACGAGCTGCACCTCAAACCGCTAGACCCGCAGCAGCCTAAAGGCACCACGCTCCAGCTTACCCCGCGTGTGCGCACGTGCCCTCGCCACGTTGCGCCACACATCCGCCAACCGCTCCGCGCGTACCCCCCACGCCCCTTCCTCACAGCATCTAGCGTGCCGCTATGCCGCGCGGCTGCCTCCACCGTGCGTCGCGGCTTGCCAGTAACCGCTCGCGACCTCGACGACTTCCACTCACTGTACACCTCCAAGCATCGCTGCCACTACGCGTGGACGCCCACCGCTCGTGCGTGCTCTGTCGCGCCGCCGCCCTCACTTCCCCGCACGCCTCCGCCCGCGCCCGCTTCCCCACTTGTGCCCTAGCGTGGGATTGGAAAGGTTTGCTTATTTTTTTGTAAAAATTGCAATTTCCTCCTTTCATTTATCATTAATTGCAAACGTTCCCCTGTGCACAGTTTTTCTTAAGTTTTTTTAATTATGTATCGCAAAGACACCCTGACTTTATGCATGAATTTGGACATTCATTTTTCATCATTTATTTTAATGAAAAATAACACATTATTGAGCAACTAATTCTTTATCATTTGGATATTTATTTGCATTTTTATGCCTATTAGATAATTTATTAAAAACAAAGTTTGAAATTCAGTGATATTTTTCCTATTTTTGCTCTGAAATTCACACATAATTAAATATTGCTATAAAATTGTGAAAAATTCATATTTGATGCATCTAGTTGTGCTTTACTTACATCTAAATTTCGTCTAAATTGCTGTTGCTTTTGTCTAAAATAATTTGTTGAGTGATTTCTTTAATTGATTTTTAATTAAATCCATAAATATTATTTTTAAGATATTTCACGTCTCTTGGATTGCTAATTAACATATCTATTTGATATAATTTTACTTTTGGATAATTTAATTTCATGGATTAATTAGGAATTAAATACTCACAGTCACTCTATTTTCAGTAAAAAAATCCATAAAAAATTATATATGATCAGAAAATTCCAAAAAAAATAGTGTAACATCATTTCATCATATTCCACTTCCGCAAAAAAAAATTATCTTTTTTTGTTTTTTTGCACAAAAAATTGCATAAAACACCAAAAAAAATAATCCAAAAATTCAAAAAATACATTTTGTGTTCACCGTTAGATTAGATTTCTAGGGAAAATAGAATTTATCTAATTTGGATTAATTTGGTATTAAAATTAATTTAGCTAAGTTACGTGTTTTCATATTGACCTAATTTGTCTGTATTTTTACATTTGCATTTTTATTGCATAAAAAATACAAAAAAACCTCGCTTGGAAAACCATGAGCTAATTCGTATAATCTGATTCGAAGTTGTTCCTTTGCCTTCTTGAGTCGACCCTGGGGCTTATCCAGGTTAAAAATATATAAAACCACACATTACTTAACTCTTCGATTCATCAATTCGTGCAGTTAATTTTTGATTGATCATGATTGCCCGACTACAACAAAACAACACAGATTTTAAATTAAATAGGATGATTTTCGGACCAATCAAATTCGAAGATTCGATCCATAAAAAAATATTTTCTCGAGCAAGCCTGGATGATGCAAGCGCTTAAGATTTGAGCGAGGTTTACGCCCCCAGAGCACAGAGCCATATAAGATAACATATTGATATCAACCTACTATCTTGGAACATAAGGGCCTTTGGTGGGCCTTAGAAAATCGCAAGGAGTAAAAACTTGACGTCCAAATTCAAATTAAATTTGTTTGCCCTTCAAGAAACAAGATCCAAAGAGGCTTTCCAAAAGCGTAGATTCCCCTCGCTCGACCACCTTTGTTGGCATGCAAACACAAGAAGCAAATCCTGAGGCATCTTTTGGGTTGGGACCCCCTGACCTTCCAATGCCACCTTGACGATGAATACTACACCCGAATTAAGCTATTATATATTTAGAATAATAACAAATTACACTTTTCAAATATTTATGGCCCCTCAAATGCAATGGAAAAAGATAATTCTTGAAACAGCTCAAAGCACTACAATACTCCCATGAGCTCTGCATCTTCACAGGTGATTATAACGTCCTTCGCTTTCCCAATGAATCCTTCTCTTGACAACCACCCACATTGTTTTAATGAAAATTCTCCGATTGGATGCATACTTTCAAACTCCTTGACCTAAAAGACCCTAGCTCTTCCAACACATGGATCAATACCACCCAAGCCATATGGGTTGTGATGGCTAGAGTCCTAATCTCGTCACCTCTCCTAGAAATCTCCCCGATAGCGAAGCTTCAAGCACTCCTCAAGAACTTCTCGGATCATAAACCCCTAATCGCAAACATGTCCTCCCTTAAAATTATAAGGCCTTCCTTCAAGATAGAAGCCTTCTGATTTTCCAAACCTAATTTCACCTCCACCTTAGAATCATTTTGGTCAGCCTCGATACAAAGCTCAAATCCCTTTCAAGGCTGGCATCTGAAGACCAGACACCTTAAAAGGGATTTTATCTACTCGTAAAGACAAATATATCACTAACACCTCTAAAAAACTTCTAGCAGAAATCCAAACCATTGAAAGTACCCGCATCTCTAACCCATTATCCTCTGACATTACCTCAAGGCTAGTGTCTCTCTATAAAGAACTTGAGAGCATACACGGGGATGAATTCCTTCATTTAAAACAACGAGCTAAACTCCAGTGGCTTCGAGAGGGAGACCATAATACTAAGATCCTTCACTCAGTGGCCTCCGCTAAACGTAATAGAAATAGAATATTGACACTCGAATACAACCATGGCATCTTGCACTCGAATTATGAAGGCATCATCTACATCGCGATCACATTCTATAACAAATTCTACTCCACCTTCGAACATAATCCCTTCCTCTCTTTTGACCTTGACCCATTGCAGGTGGGTCATCTATTAAATCCCAATGTCATAACCAACCCATCTCAGATCACGAGGTCTACACCGTGATTAAAAACCTAAAATCCTTAAAATCCCTCGAACCTGGTGGGTGCATTCCTAAGCTTTTCAAAAGATTTTGGCCCATCATCAAAATCGAGTTCATGAGAATGGTGAACCATTTCCTCAATGAAACTTCTCACCTTTGACCTAAAGTACACTAGTAGTTCAGTAATCACACTAATCCATAAGAAAGGAGATCTAAGTGATATAAATAACTATAGACCCATTAGCCTCATAAACATATCCCTTCGCATCATATTTAAAATACTCACAAATTGATGGGCCCCTAAATTAGCAGACCTAATCCCACCCTCCTAATGCATATTTCTTAAGGGTAGAGGTGCTTCCGATGCATTCACCTTTACCTCTGAAATCTTAACACATTGGAGTTTTATCAAAAAAAAGTCGTCAACATCAAAATTGACCTCTGTAAAGCCTTCGACTCCATAAGTGGAGTGCAATGTCCAAAGCCCTTGCACTCTCAAGTTGCTCGGATCAGTTCAATCGTTGGGTTCAGTCAATGCTGCACATTAAACCTAACTAGGAATGACTTGATTGAGGGCTTCCAACTACCAGGAGAGGACCAATGCATCACTGAATGTTTGCCGATGGCATCCTCCTTTTTAAAAAATTTACACACGAATCCCTCGTATATATAAACTTCACCTTCACGATCTTCTCTGATATCACTAGTATGTACATAAATGACGAGAAATCTACGATCCACTGCCTTTACTTTACAGACAACGAAAGAAATTTCACAATTGATCTCTTTGGTTGGGTAGACTCCAACTTCCCTATAAATTACCTAGGAGTCCCTCTATCACGAAAACCTTTGAAATGAATAGATTGGCTACTGAAGACGCGGATTTCCAATATGTTAAAAGTATGTTTTTGTATGTAATTGTGTGCACACGCGAAAACCAAGTTATCCAGATAAAATTATATTCGTCTACAATCCAACATATATTAAAATAAGTATAAAGTAAGTAGATGATTGATCCATAGGGACTCGGACATTTTTTGCGAATTTTTATTCTATTTACTAAAGAATTTTTTACTTTATTGATCTAAATTAAATCCTATTTTTCTTTTTATTTCCTAAGCCTTAAAATGTGTTGAACCCTTGTTACTAGGCTCTAGACATCAAAAGGATCGCACATGAATTTTCGAGGATTTTTTTCGAATTTTTTGCTATTTTTGGTGATTTTTAAGGTGTTAGGGGTTTTTTGTAATTTTTTAAGAAATCTAAGGACATGAATGCAAATAAACGAAAATCTAAGGACTTTATTGCGATTACCAAAACTACTGGACATAATTGAATTTGCCAAATAAAAAAATTAATGGCTAAATTGTGGAGAAAAATAATAAGCTTTAAGAACATGCAAATAAGTCCCCAAGGGACTGAAACATAATTATATAAACTTGAATAAAGCAGTTGCAAATGACACGAATATAATAAGAGAAAATGAGAAAATTGCATAGGACTATGTTTAATTTCTGCATTCGTGGCGTAATTCACTCCCATTAAAAAGTGCATTTGAGATGATAATACCATCAAAAGAGTTATATATGGAATGGGACATTGATTAACATACTGAATAAGTGTGACGGTAAATATTACTGATGATTTTATCAACTATTCCCAGTATAAATAATTACTTAGACCGTATAGATAGATGTTTTAGAAATAATAATAGATTCGTATACAAGTCACTAACATCAATTATAGGCATGCTCTCTTTTTTTGATAGTTATGTACATATACATATGTTGATTGAATTATAGTATATTATAAAAAGTATAAAATATAAGTTCAGTAAATACCAATTGTAGGGGGGGTATTTACAGGTGTTACTAGTTATGCACAAGAGTCAACTTTTATTTGCGGACATGGTAAGTTTTTTGGCCTTTTAATCTTTTCGATTTTCTTGTGTTTTTTTTAATTGTAATGCATAAGAATGAATGTAATGCAAATTACGTACAAATGAAGATTGAACATGTTAATCTTAACTCTAAATTTTGCTTAATTCAAGCATATTGGTAATGATGAATTGGTGATTCATCAATTACCCCTCCTAGAAAAACTTGAGACAAAAATTCTTGGATGGAAAACTACGGTGCTTGCATTACCATCCAGAATCTCCCTACTAATTGCTTCCCTTACTCCACAACTAAATCACATACTCTCCTCCCTCATGTTACCAAAATCGTTTTAGGCGACATTGACAAGATTATGTGGTGCTTTCTATGGAATGATTGCAATGAATATAAAAAATAAGCATCAAGCCTAGTGGGAATCCATCTGCAGAACGAAATCAAGATGAGGGGAATTCAAAATCTTGATATCTTTAATGAGGCTATGCTTTCCAAGTCCTAACTTAAAGTACAAGAAAATTAGAGCTCGTTTCTTTCCGGGCTGGTGAGAAGTCGATATCACAAAGGTCACCCTACCCCTCTACTTGAAACTGCCAACCGTAGGGGTTCTTCTTGATGGAAAATGAATAAAAATGGCTTATGGTTGATTGAAAATCACTCGCATAGAACATTAGATTCAAGCTCCAACTTCATGCTATTGAATGATAGTATAAACTACTGCTCCCCCCTACGCATCATCCTTCCCACACTGTGGACCTCAAGCAGAAATAAAAGTTGTATCCTGGACAAAGCCCTATCCACCATTTCAATCAAAAAAATTGGTTCAATGCACTGTCTAAGAGATGCAATACTCTAAGGGGCCATTTGGGTTGCGGGTTACCCGCACCTTTGGGGAGTTTACCCCCTTACCCCACTTCTTCTCATTCCTAGTGGGCCCCACATTTTATCTTTTTTAAAAAAATTAAATAAATCAATTTTACATCATCAATCCTATCAAAAAAATAATATATTATACCATCATATAATATAAAAATTATAAACTACTCCACTTTACTCACTTTTCCAAACTTCAATACAATCACCTCACAATAACTACACACTTTTTCAAACTTCAATACAATCATATCACAACAAACCCACTTCTAACTCACCCCCAGTTTAACCCTCTATCCAAACACCATAAACCAAAAACAGGTTACCCTCTACTAGTTTAACCCACCTTAACCCGCTAACCAAACGCATAAACTCTCTAAGCTAAACATGTTCATATCAAACATCTCCCCTTGCCCAACAATCCAAAACTTTGTCGTTATCCCAGGAAGAACTTCAACCTTCCGACTAACAATTTACAAACTCCTTGCTAATGGGGGTTTGGTACCTAAACTAAACACCAAGTTTTTACAAAAATCATTCCATCCTAAAGTTTCCCTCGTCTTTTGGTCGTATGGCCACCATACACTGAGAATCCAAGACCATCCCGTGTATACCTCCGCATCAACCACAAATGCATGCCTCCGCTACCTGAGTAACAAAGAAATCATATTCTATCTACTCCTCCACTATCCCTTTAGAATGACTGTTTTTAACTCTTTACATATTTCGAAAGTCAGAGGAGCTATTGAAGGATTTTTTTTATTAACATAATACTTTCCCTCAACCCGTATCTCATTGACAAATATCTGCTTATCAAGCATCGATTTGAAGGTGTGATGTTCGAGGATGTATCGAGGTACATCTCACCACCCACTCCAGATTGTTAATGACATCCAATTCGTTTTAGATCATTCAAGCCAATTACGTTGTTATTTGACTCACCCCCAATGCCTTTACCTACATATGCTCATGGTTCTCCTTTGCAACCAAGAACTAAACAATTCCCTCGGCCAACATCCGCGCACAAGATCAACATGCCTCATTGGAAACAAAGAAGTGATCCCCTCCCCTCCTAGCACTAGACCTATCTAGCAGCCTCACTCTAAACTATTGTTCTTTTTTAGTACATTTTTGTACAAAACAAATATTATGTTGATTTTTTTACTACATAGGGGTACTCACTGATTGTAATAAATGTCGGGGCCCCTAGGTATTTCCATTTCCGCTTTTGTCTGTTTTGCCGGCTCGATGTCTTGTCAAATGCTTGTAAGTTGTTATTTTGATGAATAAAATTCTGTTTTTTTAATCAGAAAATAATAAATCAAACACATTTCCAAGATGCAGCTACTTGCTGCTACAAGGCTTCTTTCAGATGGAATAATAATAATGAGCCTTGCTTGATACTTAGTAAAATGTAATGCTATACGGATACCGGATCCGAATTCCAATAGGAACATGAATAGAAATATGGTCATTCACTAATATTGGAAAACAGGGAGGGCAAAGCAGAAAATAACCCCAATCCCAGTCCCAGTCCTTCACGCTTCTTCCAGTCCCAGTCCCAGTCCCAGTCCTACTCCGCCCCCGACGCCTTCCCCAACTTCTCTATAAATACCAAAATAATGCCCTCTTCCTCCAAAAAACCAAACCTCTCCAATCCCCTCTCCCCTCGTTGGCAATTCTCTACCCCACCATGTCTTCCTTCGGCTCCCCCACTGCCGCCGCCGCTGCCGCGACCGAGTCCTCAGGTGACGCGAAGGCCGCCTCGCAGGGTAGGCTGAGATCGTGGTTCGTTGGTAAGGTAGGCAGCGCCGTCGGCACATCGGGTAATGTGGCGGCATCGATTCCGTTACCGGAGAAGATTACGCAGATGAGGGCGCTTCGCTTCGCGGCAGAATTCGACGGGATCGACTTCTTCGAGACGATCGTGACGCTGTAATCGGCTACTCACCGATTCCGTTGCGCAGTTTGATTCACGATGGAACCGAAGGCAGGGCGGGAGGATCGCCTCCCCGATTTTTGGATTTTTAGATATAATAGCATCGAAATTCTTTATTTTTCAAATCTACATATATCTCCAGGTTTTGTATCTATCAACATTTATTTATTCCATTATGCTACATGAATAATTAAATAAACTTGCCGCCTTTGGCCTGGATTTCTGGTTTGTTCATTGATTGCTTGAGATCTTACGTGACGACTCGTGATAGTTTAAAATGATAGATTTTCTCCGTTACTTGTAGAATGATCGGTGATGATCGCTGTCCTTTTGCGGGAAGGACAGCTTAAACATGTGTAAAATTATTTCGTCAATTGCGATACGAAACAAGGAATAAATTTATTGGAAGAAGGAGATTAAGTAATTCGTCTTCGGGCCATCCTACAAACCCCCAGTGGCCATATCCTAACGAAGAGCCTTCCTTTGATAAGACAACGCCAAACAATGGATAATTTTAATTGTACGCATCATCTTAATCCCGTTATATGAGCATGTTCATGATTTCGATACGAGCATTAATTTATTTTAAGTCATTTTGATTTATTAGTATTTTGAATGCAATATTTAATTAGTTTTTTTATTCTAATTTCTTCTCTGGATTTGTAGGATTAAAGTATAAATTCATCCAAATCTCATTTCCCTGAGAGATCGTCTCTTTAGGAATCGACTTACACATCAAATTTCCCTAGGATTCGCTTAATTTTTGGATGGTATTTATGCACGTATAATTATGTGTACTTTCAATATTATATACATAACCTTATATAATCATGAATTACACCCACAACGATGAATAGTGCTTAACTCCCGTGATTTTTACACTTATAACCCTGTATGATTTTGCGGGACGAGAGTTATGGTTGTATGATTAGCAGAAGAGTTACGTAATATTCAAGGTCCTGGGTGTAATTCATGACTACGGATAGTTATATATGTAATATTGAATATATACAAGATTATTGGTGTCAAAATCCCTATGCAGATTTAATACGCTCGTGAGCACGTGGGAATCTTAATAAGACATGCCTCACAATTAGGGATGCAAACGGTCGGATACGGATGCGGATACGGATATTGACGGATATTAAAACTATCTTACCATATCCTTAAAAAACGGATACGGATGTAAAGCGGATGTTGATCGCACACGAGTAATGTTATAAATACTCTTTAGAATCGACTTAAATATAAAATAATTAGATGGAAAACACATGTTATTAATTTACTAAATGTGTTTGTACCTTAAAAACTATAGAAATATTGTAAAAGAAAGTATAGAATTATGTTATATAGGGTTAAAAATAAATCTATGACTATATTATATACAAAAACAGATATACGGATACAGATGTTTGTGGATATCAAAACGATATGCATATCCGTATCCATTTTAAAACGGATACGGATACGGATGTCAAAATCTGTATAAAACGGATACAGTGGCGGATCGGATACGGATATATCCATATCCGTTTGCATCCCTACTCGCAATGATACGTGGTTAGATTATACTCCCTATGTCTACTAAAGCAATGCTCTAAGGAAAGAAATAACATGTGATATATGGAGAGATTCTATCATAGGTGGCTTCTACTAAATTTAAAATACTTTATCTTCTAGTTAGTGAGTACAAACAGTAACAACCATTTTTAATTTTCTTTTCCATCTACGTGTCTATAAAAAGGATATTTTACGTAAATAACTTTATAAACTTACAAAAAAGTTCTAAGCTTTTTCCCACTATGAGTAGGGTCGGCTGCATGGATTCTTACTCAAATCCATGTTGAAATATTCGACTATTTTTTACGTTGGCTGTTGACTACCTAACGCAACCCCTGCAGGAGGGGGATTTGAACCATGGTCTTTTGGATGGTAGACATACTGCACTACCACCTAACTTTATAAACTTACAATATTGCAAAAAATACCCTTACAAACAACTTGCGCAAAAATACCCCTGTGAACTTAAAATACTATTCTGAAGTCCAGATGTTTGATCAAATATTTTCTGAATAAAAAATCACAAATTTGTGTACACATCTCTAGTCTTTCCTACTTCAATTCGTGCCCCTCGTCTTTGATGAATCTCGTATTCATCATGCTAAAAATGGTCAATTAAGCTCTGTTCTTCAAAATTCATATGCATTTAATAATTAATAGAGCATCATTAGCATTCATACATGTGTAAATAATATTCATATTTCATCATTGCATAATGTGTAAATTGGCCTAAAAAGCTACTAATTTTTCATATTTTTAATTAATTCATCCTAACTCTAATTGAGCTGAAATTACTTCTTTTGTGTAGATATTATTAACAAGAATAAATAAAAAATACAAAAAGGTGCTAACTCAAATAAGTGTCAAATAAACCCAAGTCTTAATTTCACATCTGACGGACTAAAACACGCATGTCTCTCTCATACAGTGTCTGATTTTGGTCTAATCACTTTTAAAGTACTCCATTTTCAAATACCTTCAGAACAAGATCAATTTCAGAAAATTCAGAGCTCATATGTGAAAGTTGGTTTTAGGCCTCTTTTACGCATTTTAGCTTTTTGCGATTTTGACCTAAGTTTTTATGTACATATTTAACCCTTTTAATTTTATTTCTTCTTCATTTATGTTCTTTGATGAAAGTTTTATTAAGTGGTATAAAAATTCAAATCTAGATCAAGACAGAAATCAAAGAAACGGACTGTGTCCGAGTGTCCTCTGTGAGTCTGTATAAAAATCTAATATTTCGTACTTCTATTTTATTTCCCTATTTTCTTATTTATTAAAAATTCAAAAAAATAATTTAATGTATAATTAATTTTCTTGTATTTTATCATATTTTTTTCTAGATTTTTATCCTTTTTTAAAAACCACCACAAAAGTACAAAACCCCAAAAGCCGATTTTCTCTCTCTCTCTCTCTGTATATATAGAAACCACCAAAAATATCACTTTGTACATATGACATTTTTTGCTCTTGGTTCCTTCATTAAAGTTGTAGATCTTGTCGAGACAAACAACTTTTATGAAGGAAATTTTTTGATCCTAGGTCTCATTCTATTTCTTTTCTATTTTTCTTCCTCTTTTTATTTTGAATTTTTTTCGGGGTGACACGTGGCAACCTCTAGATGTGCCACATGGCACCGCCATTCCACTCTCTCACCTCTCTCCAGGGTCACGTGCTATGCACATGACCTCCCTCTCCAGACAGGTCACGTGCAAGGCACGTGACCCGTCCCCCCTCCCCTTTGTAACTGGTCGCCTGCTTCTCATCCAATAACGGCCACCGCCCTCCTCGCCGGTCGTTACTGCCTCCGCGCATCACCCTCACCTCTGATTGTTACCCATCCTCTCCTCCTATAAAGCCTCCCCCACCCCATCCCCACCAGTCGTCTTCCCCATCCGCCATCATAAGCAGAGAGGATAGAACAACCACCTCCTCGATGGTGACAACGTCAAGTCGGTCGAATCATCGTGCGGCGAGATCCAAGACCTTGCAGCCTCGTCACGGCCTCCCCCACCGAGGTCTGCTCATGCTCCGGTCGAGTGGTCGTCGAGCACCGTCTCTTTCCCATGTGAACCCCTCCTTCGATTTGACGCCATCATCGTCGCTTCTTCTCCTCGTCGCTTCCTCTCTACCTTCTAGGTCCCCTGCACCTACAACCTTGCAAAGGTCGAAGTTTAGCTCCGATTTCCATTCCTCGACAGGAGCCCATCACCTTTCCTCTTCGCACATGATCTTGCTAAACCCTGCAGGTTCAGTCCCTCGCTTCGAGATCCCTGCCTCCTGCTCGTCCCTCCGCCACTTCGAGTTGCTCCGCCTCCAACGAACCCGCTGCACTACCCTCGCATATCCATTCAACTCGTTCCCAGGCACAGCAGCACCGTGCACCACCAATCCCCTCTGCACATTGCATCCACCACGCGGAGGCGCCACCACGTCGTTTGCAGCTCCGACGCTGCACCCGCCTCGTCCAGCCGTCGTCGAATCGGGCAAACATCCCTTGATATGACGGCTCTCCCACGTCCACGTCAACATCACCTGAGCCTACTCCCAGCCTTGCGGCTCGGGGTACCCGAGCCTCCCACCAGTCGCCACGCGCCCTCCCCGAGCCTTGGCCCCAGCCTCGAGGCTCGGGTCCACCAAACCTTATTCGAGCCTTGCATAGCGTGCCACATGGTGGCTCGGGTCCGCACCTCAGCCTTCGCCCCTGAGCCTCTACTTCAACCACCCGAGCGACAGCCCCGAACATTCGAGCCTCTAGGCGCACGCACAACGCACGTGTGTGTGGGCAATTTGCATTGCAACCCACGTGTGTTCCAGAATTTGCAAAAGACCCCGCCAGCCCAAGTCACGTCACGTATGTGGCGCATTGGAAAAATTGCAGGAAGACCCCTTCGACTTTCGTTATTTATAGATAAGTCCCCTAGGAAACCGTTTGAAGAAAAATAATTATTTTATTTACATTTTAGTCCATGGAATTTCAATTTAGCATGTCTTGCTCATTCGAACTCTGATTTTTACGCATAATATGTCCTTTTGAAGCTTTTTTCACGCTCTTTCATATTATATACTTTGTGGAATGATCAGAGAATATTTAGATCAGAGAATATTTATTGATGATGATTGTTTATGGAGTGATTTGATCTATTCGGGCTTGATTTTTTATATTTATTGGATATTTAATTAAGGAGACTAATGATTTATTCTGTAGGATATGCAATGAAGAAGTTTTAAATTGATAAGTATATCTATTAATATCTTTGAGGATCTAATAATTACAGGGAGGCTCGATTGTGGAATTTTATTTGAGAAATTCTCTTATTATATTCTATGTTTTTAAATTAAAGATCTATTTTCTATAAGAGTCATTTGAGGTGAGATTATTTATTTTCCTGATTTTTCATGTAAAATAAAGGGGATTAGATTTATTTGAGAAGTTTGAGGATAATTCTTTTCACTTGATCTGAATATTTATAGGATTATTAATTGTGTGATTAACGTTTTAGCCTGCAGTCTGGATTTTGATGATAAATAGTTCTCAAAATTACCCTTTTGATCTATGATGGAATTTCGAGGATTGAAAATTCATCACTATATCCTTATATCATGTCATTCAAGTTTCACACGAAATAGAGACTTACGGCCTCCATCTAGACAGACATTTTCTAATGATCACAGAATAGTTGAAATCGCCCCCATCTGAATGGAGGCTATAAGGGTCTATTTTTCATGTGAAATTTGAATGACATAATATATGGATATAGTTATGAAAATCCACAGAAGTATTTTTCAAAAAAAATAAGAAAAATGTGGCGGGGGAGCCAAGTTAGCTCCCTAGGGGACAGAGCTCTATCTGTGTGTGTCTTTGTGTGTGTGCGCGCATGCGTGCGCATGCGTGTGTGTGTGTGCGCGCATGTGTCAATGTGTGTGTGTGTGTGGGTGCGTGCGTGCGTGCGTGTGCGTGTGCGTGTGCGTGTGCGTGTGCGTGTGCATGTGCATGCATGAGTATGCGTGTGCGTGTGTGTGTGTGTGTGCATGTGTGCACGTGCGAGCGCTTGCACGTGCACGTGTGAGTGTGGGCGTGTGGGGGGGATGGGTGCGTGCGCATGTGTACGTGTGTGAGTGCGCATGTGCATGCCCGTGCGTTTGCGTGTGCGCGAGGAAAGGGAGCCTACTTCATGAAGTAGGTAACCTTATCTACTTCATGCTTATTTTTTTAGCAAATTTTTTTATTTTTTGTAAAATACCACTATGGATTGTCATAACTACATCCCTTTAATATGCCATTCAAATTTCGTCAAAAACATAGTCTCCTATGCCCTCTATCCTAAACATGTAGATTACATCAAGTCTAATACCGTTAAAATTACATGTTCTAGATGGAGGGAATAAGAGTCTCCGTTTCCGATGAAATTGGAATGATATATTGGGGAGATATAGTGATGAAAATTCAACATCATATTTTCCAAAAAAAATAAAAAATTGCCAAAAGTAAGCATGCTCCCTTTCCTACTTTACCAAGGACGGGAAAAACAGGAAAAATGGGATGGAAGGAGACAAGTTAGCTCCCTTAGGTATAACCCTATTTTACCCGTATATACGTGTGTGTATGTGCGTTCACGCGCGCGTGTGTGTGTGCGCGCATGCGCGCGCGTGTGGGGGGTGGAAAGGGAAGCAACACTAGGGGGTACAACCAACTAGCTATACCCGGACATTTTCTTATTGGTTTTTGATTTTTTATGGAAACTTATGGGGATTTACTTAATTTATTTAGTGGAATATGTGTTTCAAATTTCATGCAAAACAAACATTCCTAACATGCTATCTAGATAGGATCAATTTCAGGAATTATAAGACCGAATTTCAGCAATTATGAGACCGTTAAAATGTGATAGTCTTGATGGAGATGATAGAAGTGTTGAATTTAGTTGATTTGGTATGAGACCATGGTGATATATGGTGATTTAAATTCCTCTAAGTTTCATTTCAAAAATACAAAAAACCAATGGAAAAAATGATCGAGTACAACTAGTTAGCTACACCCCCGGTGCAACTTCCCCAGTCCATATATATATATATATATATATATATATATATATATATATATATATATATATATAGGGGGGGGGCTTTCATATGAGACTTGGTCCTTCCATTCGTATGGAAGGCCAATCATTCTGACCATCGGATCTAATTTCAACGGATATGATTAAAACCACCTTATTCTACAAAAACCGGATTAATAATAACTATCGTTTCCTGAATTTAAGGGATGCCTAATAAAGAAATTTCACATTTTAGAACGTGACAAAAATGGCTGAAGAACGTGTGTTTTTGTGTACAAAAAATCTATGTATCCTACAAAGAAACAATTTTAAATACTAAACAAGATATGGTTCTGAGAAGTGAGATTTAAAATATACAAAACAAAATATTACGGTTTTCATCAGATGCTATTTTTTAAGAAAGGCTTTAACTATTTGTTCCTATAATTATGGGAGTTCTAATAACGAAATTTCTATTTAAGGGGTTGACTGAATATCAAAAAAGTAAATTCGATATGAAAGGTTATAAAAACATGCTTCAAATATCGGGTATTTAGAATACAATTATACATGTGTATTATACAAAATAATCATTATATATACAAATGGATAACGTTTGTGGGATACAATAATATTATGAAATCCAAAAGAAATTGGTCCCGTACTATGAAAGACATGTTTATTTAATTAATGCTAACAAACAATACCTAAATTTAATGGATGACCATACATAATATAATGATATTGGAAGATAACGTTTATGTTAAATTCCATTAAATTATTTTACATTATAATGGATGCAAAATCATACAAAAATCTGCCATTGAATAATTCTGGAAATAGGAACTCGAAAACATGATCTGGGAAATTGACACGCAGTGGTAGAATTACGGGCTTTTATGGAGCATAAATTCTGGAATGTGTTGTCATTGAAAAACAAATTCCATTTTTGGATGGCGCGGCACTCATAAGATAGGCGGTTTTGCTTATGGAAGGTGGTTTTCTTAATAACCGTTGATGGAAAGATGGTAGGGATCCAACGAATGGGATGCTTGGTCTTCCATATGGATGGAAGGACCAAGTCTCATTTGAAAGATATCCTATATATATATATATAGAGAGAGAGAGAGAGAGGGGGGGTTGATCCTGTGAGAGCCAAAATCTGTGAGAGCATGAGAGAAATGTATCTGGACTATTAGATTCTGTTCTTCTCTCTCCTCCTACAATCAATTGAGAGAGATGATAGAATCTAGTAAAACACAATCATTACTCTTATGTTCTCACAATTTTTAGCTCTCACATGATATATATATAGGATTTAATGGGGTCGCCCCATGGCTGCCTTGCCCCTTTTTCGATTTTGTGTGTGTCTGTGTGTGCGTGCGTGCGTGCGTGTGCCATTCTGGCTCGCCCACTAGTTGGATTAGGCCTTAGTGCCCTCTAGTCGGGTTCGAGATTACTGACGATGGCAGGGAATCCCATTGCTACTAATTCAGTAGAATGAAATAATGAACAAAAAAATAGTAGATTTGATGTCTGTGTGTGTGTGCGTGCGTGAGCGTGTGTGTGTGTGCTGCATGTGCGGGTGTGTGTGTGTGTGTGTGCGTGTGTGCGTGCGTGTGCGTGCGTGAGCGTCTGTGCGTGTGTGCTGCGTGTGCGGGTGTATGTGTGTGGGGGGGGGGGAGGAGTATGCTCCTTGAGAGCATGTAACTTACGTGCTCCTACCCTTTTTTCCCTATATTTTTTTATTTTTCTAAAAAGAAAACTAATGAATTTTATATCACAACATATCACTATGATGCCATTCAAAATTCAATTTAATTCAATACTTCTATCCCCTCCATCACGATTGTCAACTTTTAACAGTCTCAGAAATATTGAAATTGACCCGTTGCAGATGGAAATGTGAAGAACGTATGTTTTCACAAAATTTGAAACACATATTCACTTATTATTCTTAGTAAATTCCTCGAGCTCCATTTCAAAAGAAACAAAATGTGGGAAAAAAAAGTGGATGCACGTACAAGCACGAACACACGCACACATAGTAGGGCAAATCGGCAAATAACCCATCTGCGAGTTCCGTGTTGGGTTTGTATTCGAACTTTCCAAGTGGCAATGGGAATCGTGGGGGATAGAGGTCGCACGTGACAGTTGAAACGGAGGCTCGATCCGCTTTTCCTTCCGGTCCAGTCCATATAAGTACCGTCTTCCACCAAAGACCAACAACTACCCCAAAATCAAAGCTTCTCCAACCTCCTCCTCCCTCGCACAATTCTCCACTCATGTCCTTTGGCACCACCGCAGTCCCCACCAGGGCCTCGGTCGAGGCTACGGCATCCGCGCAACGTTGGCTGAAATCACGGTTCTTCAATAAAATGGGAAGTGCCACCGTCGGCGTAGTGGGTAAAAGACGGCAACGTCAATTCTGATACAAGAGGAGACACTAAAGAGGGTGCCTCACTTCGCGGCAGAATTCGACGGGGTCGGCTTCTTTGAGACAATCGTGACTCGATGATCGGCGATCTTCTAGTTGTGCTGGGTAGCACTGGCGGAGCCAAGGCAGGGACAGTCGTCTTCGATTCTTTATTTGATCACCTTCACCTCTAGATTTTGCCCCCCTCAGTATTTGTATTCCATTTAGCCCGAATTCCAGCGTGGAATTTTATCAGAAATCGGATTTTTTTTTTCAGCAAGGTTGATTGTCCACACTAGCATCTTTTCTACAACCCCCTAAAAAACCTCATGATAAAATTCTAATGATTTTAAGTTGTTGATAATCCTCCACCCTGGACTCGAATAGCTTTTCAGAAGATTCTATGGCTGGGGATAAGAAATAAGTAACCGAGAAGCGCCCATTTGATAAATTCTTCAGACCATTGCACTGGCACTCAAATCCAGGATAAAAATCATGGGTTTCTTACAGTTGGAATTGTCTTTTGACTTCGAAGGAGAAAGAAGCCACTGTCACGAGAATTATATCACCTCGGCTAATGGTGGCACAATCACTCGAGAGTCCACTCTCGAGGGACAAGCCAATAGACATGAAAAACAAGAAAAAAACAGACAGCGTCACTCAAACTACAGATCCAAATGTGAGAGCTCAACTCCGATGCCTAATGAACCCGATTGATACTCAAAGGAGCCAAACCTCCTAAAGGAAACCGATCGGGAGAGTTCCATTAAAAAGAGGGAAGAAACTGCTGCATGAGGTCTTCCAACGAGCTTCACGACGGCCATAAAAGGCAGCGTCAACCAGTGCCGTACATTTCGTGGGTTCTCGGCAAAAGAAAAAAAATAGACTCTTATAAATTTAGATGAACAGTGTGCACTTATATAATTCCATGACTTCAGCATTGAGTTGTTCACTGAAATTTCGATTCTATAAGGGCTCATTTTTTGACGAGTTGTTCCATCAAAAAATTGATTCCATAAGGGTGCGTTTGGTTGGCGGGTTAAACTGGTAGAGGGTAACCCGTTTTTGTGTTTTGGTGTTTGTATGGAGGGTTAAACTGGGGTGGGTTTGGGGTGATATGATTGTATTGGAGTTTGAAAAAGTGAGTAGTTATTGTATTGTGATTGTATTGAAGTTTGGAAAAGGAAGTAGAAGTGGAGTAGTTTATAATTTTTATATGATATGATAGTATAATATATTATTTTTTGATAGGATTGATGATGTAAAATTGATTTATTTAATTTTTTTTTAAAAAGAATAAAGTGGGGCCCACGGGGAGAGAGGGGGATGTGGGTTAAGGGGGGTAAACTCCTCTAACCCGCGGGTAACCCGCGAACCAAACGCTACCTAAGAGCTCATTTTTTAACAAATTTTTTAATAGAAAAATTCGATTGCTCATTTTTCGGTGAGTTGTTTTGCTAAAAAATTGATTTACAAGGCCTCATTAGGACATACAATATTTTTTCCTAAATTAAATGTTGAATACATGTAAAAATGGATCCCTAAAGTTGATGGAGCCGTGTGTCATTGCACTCGTAAACTACCCTCATGGACGATCCTGATATTACCATGAGATTCACGTTATTATTACCGGATAAAATACCTTACTAGACAAAATCATTCTTAAGCGAATAGTTTACTATCCAAACAACTTCCTCCCTTCAATTAATGTTCAATGTACAATTGCAGCACACACAACAATCCCTGCTATGGTTTTCATTATCTCTTTAGAAGAAGGAAAATAATGGCCTAAAGTCATTATGCTACAAGGAAATGCAACAACTATGTGGGTATTTCAACTCGCTCTTATTTTATGAATACAAAAAGGATATATATAGGTCAATATAGCATATGCCTCGTTATCTTGTATCTATATGCTTTTCACCATGAAAACAAGAGCCATATATGCTCATTTCCCAATGCAATATACGTTATATATTAGGTAAACTTATTACAATCTATCTTGATTTTATCAGCATCCAGAAAAATATAGGAGACAGATTAAACAGAAAATCATACATCTTCCATCCATTGTTGATAATCACATAATTATACTAATTCACATGCCATTAGCCGCGTTGAATCTCAATTAACAATATGTCTTATACATGAAATTTGTCCCTCGATGTACAATGCACATGTGTCCCGCTATTGGTTAATAAATCCGTATGCAAAGACACAGTCTCAGAAACTTAAAAAAATTCCGAACTGCGAAACAAGTAAGAATAGAAAATTTAAAAAATATGATAACGTAATAATAACAAAAGAATTATCAATGCCGTTCCCATTCGAATTTTTCGAGAGAGGGATCGAAAGAACATAACAACAAAGATATTGAGAAAGAGAGAGGGTGTAATGAATTAAATTAAGAATTTCTTGAAAAGGTAAAATGTAGTCATTGAGTAGAGGATTTCGCAAACATCTTTTTCATATTGAGAATCTGACAATAAAAATGTTGAGTTAAATGGAGATCTAAGGAGCCTATTTTTTAGATTTTTCAACATTGAAGAAAATGAGCCTCTTAAAATTCATGAGCCCTGGGACATTGCACTTCCAAACAATCCCAAGGCCGACCCTGACGTTAACCAGGTGAGTACGCGAATGTAGTTGTGACAAATATGAAAATATTTTACGATATCTTCAAAAGTCGCACTGTTGAGTTTACCTCCGCTTCTCTCCTTCCCTAATTTTATTGTACAATATATCCTCCAACAATAAAACAGATAATTATCACACAACTTGGTTGAGAAGGCGTTACCAATGTTTTGAAAAACGGACCGGACCTACCGACCGGTGAACCGAGCCTGGCATGCTCGATTCGATTATTCAAATTTTAATTAACATGTTCAATTCAACCTATTTTTTTGACCCGGTTTAACCAGGTTCAACCGAGGTTGAACAATATTTAATTTTTAAATATTTAAAAATATTGTTGGTAGTTGAAGTTGAACCCTAACCTTTGACTACCTATTTCAAACTTCAAACCAACCATACTATCACAACTTTTTACATGTATGGGATTTTAAATATAATTAAAATACTATCATGTTACAGAGCAACATGTCTAAATAATATATATATGATATGTATGATATTTGATGGCGGATACGAAAAATATTTTATGTATAGTGTGAAATATATACATTATCTATGTATTTTATTTATATTTCAAATATATTTAAGTGTATATTATATATATTTTATTTCATTTCGATTAGAATAGCCAATTCAACCACTTTTTTCACCGGTTCGATTTAATCCGATTTTAAATAATTATGATGTCATCATCCGATTGAACCAGTTTGATTACATGGTTTAATCCGATCCAACCATTTCTATAAGATTTCCGGTTCGGTGTCCGTTTCGATTTCAAAAACATTGGGCGTTACAATTGCCTGACAAGAGTACAAATTATTATCGGGTTATTTCAGCAACGAAATCAGCAGCCCTTGTCGTTTGGATCAAGTTACAGCATCATCAAACTAATGAAAAGGGGAGATTTGTGTAGTGTGGTTGTATGGGGTTTCTTGTCAGATCTGTTCCAAAGACAACCCTCGAGTACATTCACGAGAATTCTGCAGTCTCCCGATGTACTGCATCAGAGACTACACCGGAAGTCATGGTAAGAGGAAAACCATAATAGAAAGAGACCAACCAGCAAGACGCAGGAACAAATCTGTTATAAATGAGCATATGAAAGTTTTCCTATGAGGCACTTCCAAGTTTTGTGGAACAAAAGAATAATAAGACCTAACCTAACATCATTACACTTTTTCCATTCAAAAGATGGCAACCTTTTTCATATATTTTTTGCTGCCAAAATCTAGAGTTACCCTGATAAATATAAATTGAACGACAGATACTATGATATTGGTGTACCACATTCTTGGCCTTCACTTACCTTGCTCTTTGGAACCTTTTCCTCGATCAACCTCAAAAACGTTTCCACGATCTGAGTCTATCTGTGTCATTACCACTTTAATATGTACACGAAAAATCACATCTGCTAGCATTGCAAAAAAATATGTTTCTTTGTATAGAGACCATCAAGAACAGTGGCAGTCAGGCGAAGTTTTGCTTTGCAGCACCAATCACGCACTTGATGTAGGAAAAATCTTCTATAGTACCATCCTCCCTTACCAAAATAAAACATCGAGTTTCCGGATGTAAAGGGTGATGCCCGATCTGAGAAGAGAAAATGACATATTAGGATAAGAATGTGATGAAGGATTTTCAGCGAAAAAGAAGTTGCAGGTGTGACCAGTCCTGACAAATTATGATATTGGATATTTGCATTGCTTTAGCATGGTCCACACCTTAAATTTTGAGAAATTTTAAAATAAGTCCCCTCCACAGACATAATTAATCGCACCTATCCCTATAAACAATTGTTAAATTACCAATTCTGCAAAGTCGCCCCATTTACGTCCATAACGTTCTCACTTTTACTTCATTAACCAAACAAGATCATATCTAAGCATGTCTGCCTGACATGTTGGAAACATTGCGATAAATAGATCATAGACCACATTAAAAAGTGTTTTATATTGAAGCTGAAACCTCACATATTCAATATAAAAAATAGAAACATATATTCACATGATCCGACAAATTAGCATGGCATTTTTCATATACATATCCATGTACATCAAGATCTACAATAGATTAAATGACAAGCATGCAGTAGTATATACATCAAAACAAATATCAAGTTAGAGAACAGCACAATCGAAGCATCTATGGTAGGGCTTCCATTAGTGCTGATGCAACTGGTTCGACAATCCCATCCGAGGATACAAAAATAAATAACCAAAATGCAATGTAATAGGATCTCGTTTGACATTAAGAATCACTGAAGAGAATGTCAGTTGAAACAAAGAACCCTCTTGCAAAGGAAATAAGAGCACAGGAGGAAGCTTGAATCACAAGATCATGATATATCTATCAACAAGGCCTCTCGGCTTAGAATAATCATGAGATGTGATCACGAGGATAGATGGAGACACTTGAGCGAAATGATTCCAGGATTTCAGGAATTAAAATTGGCAGTTTAGAAAACGTGATCATAACTTTCTATTGAAACTCACAAGCAACGGTCTCTTATATAGGGAAGATCAAAAGGAAAATTTGTAGAATTAAACTATAAACGAAAAATAATTGCCAATATGATGATAACAAAAATCCCAACACTCTCCTTCAAGTTGGAACATAGAGATCCATCATGCTTATCTTGGAAGTACCAACTCTCTACAACTGGAGGAACTTGGTGAAGATGCCAGCGATCTGCTCTCCAAAATAAACATGAGAATGGTTATTGAAGTCCGTAGTAGTTCTGTTTTATGGATATCTGTTGCCTTTT
The DNA here is from genome assembly GCA_037367405.1 of Ottelia alismoides. Classification (NCBI taxonomy): domain Eukaryota; kingdom Viridiplantae; phylum Streptophyta; class Magnoliopsida; order Alismatales; family Hydrocharitaceae; genus Ottelia; species Ottelia alismoides. The sequence continues at coordinate 31,960 of JAZKJV010001089.1, forward strand.
TATCATCTTTCCTTTGAAACCCTAGGGCCCTTTCTGTAACTTTAGCAACCCTTTCATCTTATATAAAGAAGGTTTACCCACGCGAATAGACAAGAAAATATTTCCCAAATAATCTAAGATGGTATCAGAACACCTATTCGTGCCCTGGGGCATGGTTCTCTAATCCTCCTGACTCCCTTTCCTCTCCCAACCCCAATGCACTCTCTTCTCCAGTGCACCCCCTTTCTTCTCCATAAGTGCATCCATCAACGCCACCGTCTCCAGCACATGCTCAACGCATCTCCATCATCAAACACTAACTTCTTCGCACCTCATCACACAGCGCTGTGCTGATCACCAATGCTTCCATCAGCCCTCACTCCATCACCTTCACATCGTCGATCTCCAGGAACAAGCAGAAGCACAACGGTAGGTATCATCACCTTTCGCAATGGATTTCCAACAGAAGGAGCAGACAAAAGCAGCAGGCCTAGCAGGATCTGTTAGAAAAATAGGAAGCGGAAGCGGAATGATAAACATAGCATAAGAACAGAAAGAATAAACATGGAACACCATGATTTTACGTGGAACCCTACTCCCTAAGGAGCGGGATGAAACCACGGGAGAAGGCCTCAAAGGGACAGGTTCGTCTATTGACTTTCTCAATGGATACAGGAGGTTTGGGGCTCCTTATATAGCCTCCACAGAGCCTCCAAGTCCTACCACTGGTAGATGTGGGACTAAACTGTTGGATGGGGTAAATGGATCCTGGAGAGATCCATTTACCCATCTCCCATACATATGGCGCATACAACTTATACTCCAACACTCCCCCTCAAGCTAGAGCATGCAATGCTCAGCTTGGACAAACAGAAAGAAACTCAACTCAACGCTACAGGACACTACGGACAATATCAACCCAACGCGCACAACTGCTATTGTCGAGGACGTTGCTTCTCATGCCGTGCAGGTGAGGAGGACAAACGAGCTGTAGTGTGAGTCAACTGAATCTCCTCGTCGGAGAGCATATGCTCTGAACTGCGCCTGTCAGAGTCACTGCAACTGAAATGAGTCTCCTCGTCGGAGTACTCTGGCCTGCCACAACATGTGGACAACTGCTCCATCTCTGAAAAGGGCCAAACTGAATAAGAGCCGTGGCTGTGCAATCCTCGTCGGAGTCCACGGTCGCTGGAGAATGGAGTCTGAAAAGTCTCCTCTTCGGAGAACTGGGGCTCTCCCATATGGCTCAGAGAATGGTACACTACTCTGGTGACCCTATGATACCACATGAAAACCCTTGCCAACATGGCATAGGGAATGGTCCTATACTCTGGAGTCCCTATGGCTCACATGAAAACTCTGGCCGGAACATACGAATGATGGGGACCACTCAACTGAAGATGGCAAACATGTGCTCATCTGAAAATGACCGCAAACATATGCATGTCTGAAAATGAGTCTCTCTGGAGAACTCGAAAAATGGGTCACTCAACATGGAGTGCCTCGAACTTGGACTCTGACCAATCTAAATGTCGAGTCTGAAATCTGAACTGTCTTTGTAGAGTCTGAAAATCTGGATGGTCTGACGAATCTCTGAATCTGACTTCTGAATCTGGAAGAAGACCTGTAACTCTACACAATACTTCCCCTTTCTCCCATACTTGTCTGAAAACATGGACGCCGACCAAGTTGGGAGAAGACAACAATGATGGGGAATAAACAAATAAGCCGACAAAAAAAAATTCTCAGCTTTTCACAAAAAAACATTCATTCATTTTTTTCTCTCGGCCATTCAATCAATTTTTTCTAATAGCCGTCGTTTTTTTAAATAAGACGTTGATATTTTTTTCGGCTTTGCAAATTATTTTTTTAAGCTGTTTCAACAATTTTTTACGGCTTTTCTTTGCAACATTTTTTTGAAAAAAACTGTGTACGGCTTTTCTTTTCTTTTTTTTTGTACGCACCTCCTTTTTTTAAAAAAAAACTTGTCAGCCCAAGCGAGCCAAATATCTCAGCCTCCTCATTTCATTTTTTTTACATAACTCACGGCCTCTCCTTTTTTTTCGAAGGAACCTCTCCTCTCTCTTTTAAAAAAAACAAAATCTCTAAACTCCTCACCCCTTAGGGTTCACATCATGGGATCCCTTCGTATCATGTGCCGCCGCTGATGCCGAATATTTTAGGGTTTCAAGAAACCCGATAATAGAACTTGAACATGCACAGATCTTGAACATAACTGCATAAAAATTTCATCTTCAAGAATGAACCAATAATCAGATCTCGAATCAGAATAAAGAATACGATGAATAACCTCAAAATCAAACCCGCTCTGATACTGTTAGAGTATTTGGAGCATGCGTCACTTATGTAATACGTGGGTAAATGGATCCCTCCAGGATCCACTTACCCCACCACTAAGTTTAGTCCCACATCTATCAGTGGTGGGACTTGGAGGCTCTGAGGAGGCTATATAAGGAGCCCCAGACCTCCTATAACCATTGAGAGAGAAAAAAGCAATGAAGCATATGCCCCTTTAAGGGCTTCTCCCGTGGTTTCATCCCGCTCCTCACGGAGTAAGGTTCCACGTAAAATCTTTTGTGTTCTTCATGTTTATCTTTCTAGACTATGCTCTGTTTATCTATTTTGCTCCCGCTTCTTATTTTCTAACATGGTATCAGAGCGGGTTCGATTCTCGAGGATTTGTTCTTGAGATTTATTTATTTTTTTCCGAGATTTGATTTTGATGTTATTATTCTGGAAGATCGTGTTTGGTTTGAAGATTTGAGTTCTAGGGTTTTTCGAAACCCTAGATCGTCCAAGAGCAACATCGTCATCCAGGCGTACCCTACCCGCAGTTCCAAGGAGATGTTCCCTATCCGCAGTTCCAGGGAACTGCGCACCTCCTCGCAGGCAAGAGTCCAAGGGCTGCAGGTGATCAATAACTCTAGCCGCTCCTCCATGGCGCAGGCAGGCACATCTCTGGCTAAAGCACACCGCGGCATCGTGTAATCTCTCCAATCGTGTATGGCGGCCTCCTCCCAGATCCACGCAATATTCGATGGCGCGTCACGCTCACAGGCGTGACTCCTTGACATCAGGCCACGCAAACTTCAGCCGCACCGTCTCTTCTTCGTCGACGCGCTCCATACTCGAACAGCAAGGCGCGCTCCTCCTCTCCATCTACTGGCAACGGAAAGCCCATCGGCGCCTCTTGCTGCGCGAACCCATACAGCAAGCCCATCACGTGCCTCTCCAGTCTGCAGACGACGGGCCGCTCCTCTTCATAGGGTGGCGCGAGTAGGCGCATCTCCCAAATCCCAGATGTAACATCCGAGATCCGCGCAAACCCAAACTCAATTCGATTAAGGTCTGATTGACCCAATAAAGTTATCTGACGACATTAGATAACCTAAAACGATCAATTGATCGTGAATCAAAAGTCGTTCGGGCGAAATCGACCAAAAATCGGTCGCTTCGTAACGCGCGCCGTGAAAAAGCCGCGATGCAAATTCGGAAACCGCAAAGCAAACCGAGACCGTCATTAGATCCGATTCGACGATACAAGACCAACGGAATTGACCGTTTGTCAATCGGAGGTCGTTTGATATTTTTAATTCGTAAAATTTAACCTTAAACAAAAATCATATCCGAAATTTCGGGTATTCAAAACTCGGTCAGAAGTATATCAACATTATACTCATTTTGACTGTCATTTTGAGACGATCGAATAGAGATATTTCGTGTCGAAATCTGAGGCCCGAGGCGCGCATGCGGTCAACTTTTGTATGTTAAAAAAAATATAATAAAAATAAAAATTTGAATTTTTATTATACAAGCAGCAGCAGACAGTCTGCTTTCCAGGTGTTGCCATTTGGCATTTAATTTTTCTCCACTTGGCCATGAACAAAGACCCAAATTTTTTTCTATATAAACCTCTCTTTCCCATCCCCTTGTCCCCAACGAAGCTAACCCTCCTCCTTTTCTTCGTATTTCCCATCTCCAGCATAGATCTTTTCCTCCATCTTCTCTCCTATCTTCAAATTTCTACTGCAACAGCAGCTGCCCGGCAATTGTTCGAAGCCGCTGTTCAACAAATTTGGAGATATTGGAGTTCTTTTCTCAAATTCCAGCCCTGCATGCTCGTGATCCTCAATTTGGAATTTTTTTAGGTACAATCCCTAATCCCATCTATTGTTGCCTTGCATGTAGTTTCACAAATATAAAAAATTTGATTCTCTCTTGGTAACTTAACTTCTCCTGAGATCACCCTTTTAGATTTGGTTAAATTATCTTACAAATATTATTATGTTTCTAGATTCTTTTTTGAATCTGTGTTGTTGTTATGATAATTTATGACATCCAGGAAGTTTAATAAAGAACCATGGTTATTAAATTTTTTTGTGCCAGCAGTATATAATGAGAAGTAAAGCATGAAAAGGCTACTTTTATTATTCTAATATAGTCTAATCCATGTCATTCATTTAATAGCTTGTGAAATATCTAAGATCTTCCTTCATAAAGTAGAAGGAAGAAGAAAATACTCCTGTCAGAAAACCATAGTACATTAGGATAATTAGTTTTTTTAACTCTCTGGTATATATATAGAAAATTAATTACAGATCTCATGGAATTGATTATTAGTTATACGATTGAACTAAATCTATAAGTTTTTGATCTTAGCAAGAGGTGGATTTCCAACATGTAAGAGTTCTATACCAGAAATAGTAGCGTCATGAAAGGGTGCGGAAGAAAGTTTGCCCCCTAAACGCTGATATAGATGCAAAAGAAAGACCAACTTCTGACAATGCATTTGTTAATAACAGAGCATGTGGATGGTATCATATTGAGAAACATTATTACATCTATTGCCCGGTCAATACTCTTAATCTAAGCCAGCCATATCCAAACATGTACCAATGTCATGAGAACATTAGGCATTAATAGTGAAGATAAAAACTAAACCATCCACATTCAAAATGTACGCACGTCATGAGACCAATAAGGAATAACATTTAAGTTAGATATACTAGTTACAATTGTTAAAGTAAATAACCAGGTTCTGGAAATCCTAACTATTCTGTTTTAGGATACATATTGGTGAAATCTTACTCTATTTGGATGCATCACTTTAATCCAAGGCCACAATTTATCTAACTCTAGAAGCATCTCTTGAATATCATTTTAACATGTCGTCAGTTGCAATTAGTTACACAAGATCTGTACTTCTTTCACAAAGAGATAAACTAAAATTAGATACCTTTGAGGCACCTTCATGGTAGGTCAATGGTGCTGGGGATCACTATCTCCTCTCTCTCTCTTTGCAAGTCTCATATTATCCAAGGAACTAATTCAAGAAATTTTCATGCCATCCTACTTGGAATAATATAATAATAATAATGTACTCTCTCTTTCTGTGAGAGACACATGAACAAGACGACATAAACATACATCAGAGATATGCTTGATAGATCTATTAATTAATCAAGATTTTTCTTTATCATCCAATTAACTAGTATTAGTATAAATATCATGACATTATATAAAAGTTTGAGTTAAAAATATTAATACTCTCTATATATAATGGATGCCTTCTATATGTTCCACTAATGGGAAATTAATCAGTAATCAAGTGAATCTACATGGTTGATGAGAATCAGGGATGGAAATTAATAGTGTCATATTAGATAAGGTAATATCACCTCAAGGATGAGACCTGGATTGCCGAACTTTGAAAGATTTTATTTATCAAGAACATATAACCATCCTTATAGATTAAGAAAGAAAAGAGGAGACACACAAGTAAAATACTGGTGTCTGATATTTATGATGGCCGGTCATGATGACCTTTACACCTGACCGTGCGAGGGCGCGGTGACCCTCAACTGGGCGGAGGAAAGGAAGCCCAGTTAGGGCAACGACCACCAAGTGCGCGGGTCTAGGATCCCAGTCTTTTTCGGTTTTTACGCGAGCTCGCAGTGTTTTTACGCCTCGTTGGGATCCCGATTTTAGACCATTCGGCTGACCCTCTGTTTTAGGATACCCAGGCGGGGGATCCTTGGTTTTCAGTTTTACGTACGAGCACGGTTGCCCGTTACCGGTCGGGCTGTTTTTTCAGAGTGACTTTTCCGGGAAATCTCTCTCACCAGTCTCAGTGGCGTAATTGGGGAGTAGACCTATCCCTCTATTGGACCGTCCTTCCAACTAGAGGGCGAGACGGAAGAGCCATTTGTAGGCTTCTTCACCGCTTGAGTTTTCTTTCGCCAACAGACTTGGCGATTCTACATCCAGATCATCCATATCTACATCTATATCTACATCATTGAGAGTACATCTGAGAGAGTTACTGTAAAGGTTTGGAGAAATTACAATTGAAAATTGAGATGATTGGGAGTGACTATAATCTATTTCGAAATCCCTATAAAGATCACAGTTTAAGTTGAGTAAATGGAAGTGACTATAATCTGAATTCGAAATCTTAATAAGCTAGTGGACGTGTTGGGAACTTAGTTAGGATGCATTATACTACACCGCATGCCTACGGAGGCACCCCAACCCTAAGACTTTCCTCAAGTCTTAGAGTCATAGTGTGAGGTTTCACACGAACCAAGACCACAGACTATCCACTAGACTTAAGAATTTAATAAATCATTATATCTTTTTATCTCATCTTTCCCATCATCAAAATCCCCAAATATGATCTCTAAGTAATATGAGAATTAAATATACTTACTTATGATCAATTAGTTACAATATAAATATGCTTATGTGGGAAATGTTGGGTTAATGGCTAATCATGAGAGGTGCTTACTAGAAATTTGGAAACCTTTTTCAATTGCAAGTAGAATTAAATTTTAATTTGAGTTGCTCATGCCTCTCTACTTGCTTTCTTTTGATCACAATAAATGCCTGTTATTTTTTATAAGTTTTTGTGAGGTACCAGCGCCTGCTGACGCCTCTTCTTTCCTAACATGTTTGGCAGGCAAACAGTCTGCTGTTTAGTAACTATACATGGTTCCAGGAGACAAGGTCTATACCAGACGATATGTGGTCTTTGTTACAGGTTTTAGTTCAATTGATATTGTAAAATGCTTATTCTCATCAGTCAGATTTTTGGGATGTTGTATGTACTGACAGACATTGTACATGTTGTAAAATCATATGGAAATTAATGAAATAAGATTTTGGTGCCAATTGTCTCTATTAACTTGTGGATGTGAATGTCATGTGGAAAATTAGTCGCGCGAAAAATTTCCCCATAAATTTATGCTTTTAATGCAATGTCAATAAATAGAATATTGCGAATTGAGTCGTAAACGGGTACCCGGATCCTGAGGGGTTCACAATTTGGTATCAGAGCAGTGGTACCCCAATACGCACATTCGTAGTACTACTATTCCGATCGCATTAAGTTCTCGGATAAAGACAGTCTCCCGACTTGTCGTGAGTCCGAGAAGGGAAATATGACATTCGAATTAAATAACCACAGATGTCACCAATTTCATTAATTTTCATAGTATATCCCAAGAAGAGAAAAAGCATTTATGATAAGTATCTGTGAATGGCACAGATTCCGCTCGACCATCTGGGTCGCAGCGAGCAGATAGACCACATGCAGAACCATGCCATCCCGACCAGGCCAGGAGATAACTGACCAGCTAGCACACACACTGACTGCTCTTATCGAGCTTTCCACGTTTTATTTGATTCTGGAGCGACACACATTCTCCTTGCTTCGAGGTTACTTGCTTCTTTAGATAGAGTCGCAGAGACTCTCTCTTCTCCATATCACATCCGAGGGCCAGGTGGTCAGTTGTTTGTCATTTCTCTAATAATCAGGCACTTGCCCGTACTGATTGGCGGTCACGAGATGATCGCAGATTGGTTACTTCTACAACTTGATGAGTTCAACTTGATTTTGGGTATAGATTGATATCCACTCATCATGCACTTGTTGATTGCTTTAGGAAGACGGTTGTCTTCAGAATTCCATATTTACCCGAGTTTACTTTTGAGGTACTATACATGACTCTACCATGGAGTACATTTCAATGTTGCGAGCTCAGCGACTTGTTAATCAGGGTTGTGAACTTGTGATTCATACCTTGCATTTGTTCGGGAGGTATCTGATCAGGAGCCGATGACACAGGACATCCGAGTAGTCTCAGAATACCCTGACGTGTTTCCTGATGATCTACCAGGATTACCTCCTGAGAGAGAGATCGACTTCGAGATCACATTACTGCCAGATACACAGCCGATCTCTATGGCACCATATCGCATGGCACCAGCCGAGTTGAGGGAGCTGAAGGTGCAGTTGCAGGAGTTACTTGATTTGGGATTCGTGAGGCCGAGCACTTCACCTTGGGGTGCTCTGGTTCTATTTGTCAAAAAGAAGGATGGATCCATGAGACTGTGGATCGATTACAGGCAGCTGAACAAGAGAATGATGAAAAATCGTTATCCTTTGCCACGCATCGAGGATTTGTTTGACCAACTATATGGATCTTCGGTTTTCTCGAAGATCAATCTTCGCTCAGGTTACCATCAGCTGAGGATTAGAGAGGCTGATATTTCGAAGACCGCATTCAGGATACGCTATGGACACTACGAGTTTGTGGTGATGCCGTTTGGGCTCACCAATGCACCTGCGGCTTTCATGGATATGATGAACCGTATCTTCCGTCCATACTTGTACAAGTTTGTAGTGGTGTTTATCGATGATGTGCTCATTTACTCACGGAATGAATGGGATCATGCGAATGATCTACGGATTGTCCTGGACACATTGCGAGAGCACAAACTATATGCCAAGTAGAGCAAGTGTGGGTTCTGGTTATCCCATGTCTCATTTCTCGGGCATGTTATTTCTGGAGCAGGTATCGCGGTTGATCCTACGAAGATTGAGGCAGTCATGTCTTGGGAGCAGACCAAGACTGTCACGCAGATTCGGAGCTTCCTTGGACTAGCAGGTTATTATAGACGCTTCGTTAGCGGATTTTCACGCATTGTTCGCCCTCTGACACGGTTGACGGAGAAGGGAGTTCCATTCATTTGGGACGATTCATGTGAGCAGGCCTTCCAGACACTGAAGGAGAGGTTGACTACACCGCCTATTCTTGCTCTTCCTTCAAGCACTCAGGACTATGCAGTCTACACAGATGCATCTGGAGAAGGTCTAGGAGCAATGTTGATGCAGAGAGGACAGGTGATTGCTTACACATCACGGCAGTTGAGACCACACGAGCGGAACTACCCCACGCATGACTTGGAGTTGGCGGCAATTGTCTTCGCCTTGAAGATCTGGCGCTACTATCTATATAGGGTGAATTTTGAGATCTTCACGGATCACAAGAGTCTGAAGTACATCTTTGATCAAAAGGAGCTGAACATGAGACATCGCAGATGGCTCGAACTGCTGAAGGATTATGATTGCACGATCTCTTACCATCCCGGTAAGGGAAATGTGGTGGCTGATGCACTTAGCAGGAGAGTGCATGCAGAGGGTACGGTGAACTGGCTATATACGTGGGATACGCTTGCAACTTTGAGCGATTGGCATCCTCAAGAGAGCGCATCCATTTCTACCGCCGTGCCTCCTCGATACAGCAGTCTTTGGGATCGTATTGTGGATGGACAGAAGACAGATCCTTGGATCCGAGATAGATACATGTGCGCCATCAAGGACGAGGTTTGATAATTTGGTTGTGGCGGAGTCTATTTTATGGAAGGCAGGTCGGGTCATTGTACCCAATGACGAGCAGCTTCGTAGAGACATTCTAGATGAGGCACACAGTTCACGGTTATCTATCCATCCAGGTAGCACAAAGATGTACCGTGGTCTGCGTCGACATTTCTGGTGGGATGGGATGGAGCGCGATGTGGCGCTACATATTAGCAGAAGCATGACCTGTTAGATGGTCAAGGCCGAGCACAGGAGACCACCAGGATTACTGCAGTCTCTCCCCATTCCCGAGTGGAAGTGGGAGAGCATTTTTATGGATTTTGTCACAGGTCTGCCGAAGACACCAGGTGACCATGATTCCATATGTGTCGTTGTTGATAGGTTGACCAAGTCAGCCCATTTCATACCTGTCAACACGACTTACACTCCATCCAGGTTGGCCAAGCTATATGTGTAGAACATTATCAGACTGCATGGTATACCACGAGAAGTGGTGTTTGACAGGGATTCGAGATTTACTTCACATTATTGGTATCAGTTCATGTCAGCACTACAGACAGAGCTGAAGATGAGTTCTGCATACCATCCACAGTCAGACGGCAGAGTGAGCGCACCATACAGACATTGGAGGATTTGCTCCGCGCTTGTACTTTGGAGTAGAAAGGGTCCTGGATGGACCATTTACCTTTGGTAGAATTCACGTACAACAACAACTATCACTCCAGTATTGGCAAGGCACCATTCGAAGCCCTATACGGGCGAAGATGCCTCACGCCTCTCAGTTGGCGTGAGGTAGGTGATCATGCTTTCTATTCCATAGATCTCCTGGAGGAGACCGCGAGAGCTGTTGATCTTGTGAGACGGAGGCTTTTGACGGTACAGAGCCGCCAGAAGAGTTATGCAGACTCGGAAGAGAGACTTAGAATTCCAGGTAATCTAATTATTTCTTCTTCATCTATGACATATATATGTCCAATTTAATCTCATATTAATGACACTCCTATCGATTATAGGTTGGAGATTGGGTATTTTTGCGAGTATCTCCCATGAAGGGAGTGCAAAGATTCGGTGTTCGTGGCAAGTTGGCACCGCGATATGTTGGACCTTTTGAGATTCTGGCTAGAGTGGGGAAAGTGGCATACCGAGTAGCTCTTCCTCCACATCTTTCAGCTAGTCATGATGTTTTCCACATATCCAATCTGAGGAAGTATGTCCACGACCCTCGACACATTATCAGTTACGAGAATCTCGATGTAGAGCCGGATCGGACTTATGAGGAGAAGCCAGTTCAGATTTGATCGTGCTGTGAAGAAGCTTCGCAGCAAAGAGATTTCATTGGTCAAGGTTTTGTGGCACCGACACGGCGTCAAAGAGGCGACGTGGGAGACCGAAGCGGACATGCGGGCACGATACCCGCAGCTTTAATAAGGTAATAACCGAAGCAAGCTTTTGTAATATAATATTTGTTCAAATATAGCTTGTTTTCTCTTTGAGGTTTTTATGGGTACAAAACCCTTTGAGGTTTTTATGGTCATATGAGATTCAAACAAGACACCTAATAACCTTAACTCGAGTCTCGAGGACGAGACTCCCTTTGAGGTTTTTATAATTGTAACATCCGAGATCCGCGCAAACCCGAACTCAATTCGATTAAGGTCTGATTGACCCAATAAAGTTATCTGACGACATTAGATAACCTAAAACGATCAATTGATCGTGAATCAAAAGTTGTTCGGGCGAAATCGACCAAAAATCGGTCGCTTCGTAACGCGCGCCGTGAAAAAGCCGCGACGCAAATTCGGAAACCGCAAAGCAAACCGAGACCGTCATTAGATCCGATTCGATGATACAAGACCAACGGAATTGACCGTTCGTCAATCGGAGGTCGTTTGATATTTTTAATTCGTAAAATTTAACCTTAAACAAAAATCATATCCGAAATTTCGGGTATTCAAAACTCGGTCAGAAGTATATCAACATTATACTCATTTTGACTGTCATTTTGAGACGATCGAATAGAGATATTTCGTGTCGAAATCTGAGGCCCGAGGCGCGCATGCGGTCAACTTTTGTATGTTAAAAAAAATATAATAAAAATAAAAATTTGAATTTTTATTATACAAGCAGCAGCAGACAGTCTGCTTTCCAGGTGTTGCCATTTGGCATTTAATTTTTCTCCACTTGGCCATGAACAAAGACCCAAATTTTTTTCTATATAAACCTCTCTTTCCCATCCCCTTGTCCCCAACGAAGCTAACCCTCCTCCTTTTCTTCGTATTTCCCATCTCCAGCATAGATCTTTTCCTCCATCTTCTCTCCTATCTTCAAATTTCTACTGCAACAGCAGCTGCCCGGCAATTGTTCGAAGCCGCTGTTCAACAAATTTGGAGATATTGGAGTTCTTTTCTCAAATTCCAGCCCTGCATGCTCGTGATCCTCAATTTGGAATTTTTTTAGGTACAATCCCTAATCCCATCTATTGTTGCCTTGCATGTAGTTTCACAAATATAAAAAATTTGATTCTCTCTTGGTAACTTAACTTCTCCTGAGATCACCCTTTTAGATTTGGTTAAATTATCTTACAAATATTATTATGTTTCTAGATTCTTTTTTGAATCTGTGTTGTTGTTATGATAATTTATGACATCCAGGAAGTTTAATAAAGAACCATGGTTATTAAATTTTTTTGTGCCAGCAGTATATAATGAGAAGTAAAGCATGAAAAGGCTACTTTTATTATTCTAATATAGTCTAATCCATGTCATTCATTTAATAGCTTGTGAAATATCTAAGATCTTCCTTCATAAAGTAGAAGGAAGAAGAAAATACTCCTGTCAGAAAACCATAGTACATTAGGATAATTAGTTTTTTTAACTCTCTGGTATATATATAGAAAATTAATTACAGATCTCATGGAATTGATTATTAGTTATACGATTGAACTAAATCTATAAGTTTTTGATCTTAGCAAGAGGTGGATTTCCAACATGTAAGAGTTCTATACCAGAAATAGTAGCGTCATGAAAGGGTGCGGAAGAAAGTTTGCCCCCTAAACGCTGATATAGATGCAAAAGAAAGACCAACTTCTGACAATGCATTTGTTAATAACAGAGCATGTGGATGGTATCATATTGAGAAACATTATTACATCTATTGCCCGGTCAATACTCTTAATCTAAGCCAGCCATATCCAAACATGTACCAATGTCATGAGAACATTAGGCATTAATAGTGAAGATAAAAACTAAACCATCCACATTCAAAATGTACGCACGTCATGAGACCAATAAGGAATAACATTTAAGTTAGATATACTAGTTACAATTGTTAAAGTAAATAACCAGGTTCTGGAAATCCTAACTATTCTGTTTTAGGATACATATTGGTGAAATCTTACTCTATTTGGATGCATCACTTTAATCCAAGGCCACAATTTATCTAACTCTAGAAGCATCTCTTGAATATCATTTTAACATGTCGTCAGTTGCAATTAGTTACACAAGATCTGTACTTCTTTCACAAAGAGATAAACTAAAATTAGATACCTTTGAGGCACCTTCATGGTAGGTCAATGGTGCTGGGGATCACTATCTCCTCTCTCTCTCTTTGCAAGTCTCATATTATCCAAGGAACTAATTCAAGAAATTTTCATGCCATCCTACTTGGAATAATATAATAATAATAATGTACTCTCTCTTTCTGTGAGAGACACATGAACAAGACGACATAAACATACATCAGAGATATGCTTGATAGATCTATTAATTAATCAAGATTTTTCTTTATCATCCAATTAACTAGTATTAGTATAAATATCATGACATTATATAAAAGTTTGAGTTAAAAATATTAATACTCTCTATATATAATGGATGCCTTCTATATGTTCCACTAATGGGAAATTAATCAGTAATCAAGTGAATCTACATGGTTGATGAGAATCAGGGATGGAAATTAATAGTGTCATATTAGATAAGGTAATATCACCTCAAGGATGAGACCTGGATTGCCGAACTTTGAAAGATTTTATTTATCAAGAACATATAACCATCCTTATAGATTAAGAAAGAAAAGAGGAGACACACAAGTAAAATACTGGTGTCTGATATTTATGATGGCCGGTCATGATGACCTTTACACCTGACCGTGCGAGGGCGCGGTGACCCTCAACTGGGCGGAGGAAAGGAAGCCCAGTTAGGGCAACGACCGCCAAGTGCGCGGGTCTAGGATCCCAGTCTTTTTCGGTTTTTACGCGAGCTCGCAGTGTTTTTACGCCTCGTTGGGATCCCGATTTTAGACCATTCGGCTGACCCTCTGTTTTAGGATACCCAGGCGGGGGATCCTTGGTTTTCAGTTTTACGTACGAGCACGGTTGCCCGTTACCGGTCGGGCTGTTTTTTCAGAGTGACTTTTCCGGGAAATCTCTCTCACCAGTCTCAGTGGCGTAATTGGGGAGTAGACCTATCCCTCTATTGGACCGTCCTTCCAACTAGAGGGCGAGACGGAAGAGCCATTTGTAGGCTTCTTCACCGCTTGAGTTTTCTTTCGCCAACAGACTTGGCGATTCTACATCCAGATCATCCATATCTACATCTATATCTACATCATTGAGAGTACATCTGAGAGAGTTACTGTAAAGGTTTGGAGAAATTACAATTGAAAATTGAGATGATTGGGAGTGACTATAATCTATTTCGAAATCCCTATAAAGATCACAGTTTAAGTTGAGTAAATGGAAGTGACTATAATCTGAATTCGAAATCTTAATAAGCTAGTGGACGTGTTGGGAACTTAGTTAGGATGCATTATACTACACCGCATGCCTACGGAGGCACCCCAACCCTAAGACTTTCCTCAAGTCTTAGAGTCATAGTGTGAGGTTTCACACGAACCAAGACCACAGACTATCCACTAGACTTAAGAATTTAATAAATCATTATATCTTTTTATCTCATCTTTCCCATCATCAAAATCCCCAAATATGATCTCTAAGTAATATGAGAATTAAATATACTTACTTATGATCAATTAGTTACAATATAAATATGCTTATGTGGGAAATGTTGGGTTAATGGCTAATCATGAGAGGTGCTTACTAGAAATTTGGAAACCTTTTTCAATTGCAAGTAGAATTAAATTTTAATTTGAGTTGCTCATGCCTCTCTACTTGCTTTCTTTTGATCACAATAAATGCCTGTTATTTTTTTATAAGTTTTTGTGAGGTACCAGCGCCTGCTGACGCCTCTTCTTTCCTAACATGTTTGGCAGGCAAACAGTCTGCTGTTTAGTAACTATACATGGTTCCAGGAGACAAGGTCTATACCAGACGATATGTGGTCTTTGTTACAGGTTTTAGTTCAATTGATATTGTAAAATGCTTATTCTCATCAGTCAGATTTTTGGGATGTTGTATGTACTGACAGACATTGTACATGTTGTAAAATCATATGGAAATTAATGAAATAAGATTTTGGTGCCAATTGTCTCTATTAACTTGTGGATGTGAATGTCATGTGGAAAATTAGTCGCGCGAAAAATTTCCCCATAAATTTATGCTTTTAATGCAATGTCAATAAATAGAATATTGCGAATTGAGTCGTAAACGGGTACCCGGATCCTGAGGGGTTCACAATTTGGTATCAGAGCAGTGGTACCCCAATACGCACATTCGCAGTACTACTATTCCGATCGCATTAAGTTCTCGGATAAAGACAGTCTCCCGACTTGTCGTGAGTCCGAGAAGGGAAATATGACATTCGAATTAAATAACCACAGATGTCACCAATTTCATTAATTTTCATAGTATATCCCAAGAAGAGAAAAAGCATTTATGATAAGTATCTGTGAATGGCACAGATTCCGCTCGACCATCTGGGTCGCGGCGAGCAGATAGACCACATGCAGAACCATGCCATCCCGACCAGGCCAGGAGATAACTGACCAGCTAGCACACACACTGACTGCTCTTATCGAGCTTTCCACGTTTTATTTGATTCTGGAGCGACACACATTCTCCTTGCTTCGAGGTTACTTGCTTCTTTAGATAGAGTCGCAGAGACTCTCTCTTCTCCATATCACATCCGAGGGCCAGGTGGTCAGTTGTTTGTCATTTCTCTAATAATCAGGCACTTGCCCGTACTGATTGGCGGTCACGAGATGATCGCAGATTGGTTACTTCTACAACTTGATGAGTTCAACTTGATTTTGGGTATAGATTGATATCCACTCATCATGCACTTGTTGATTGCTTTAGGAAGACGGTTGTCTTCAGAATTCCATATTTACCCGAGTTTACTTTTGAGGTACTATACATGACTCTACCATGGAGTACATTTCAATGTTGCGAGCTCAGCGACTTGTTAATCAGGGTTGTGAACTTGTGATTCATACCTTGCATTTGTTCGGGAGGTATCTGATCAGGAGCCGATGACACAGGACATCCGAGTAGTCTCAGAATACCCTGACGTGTTTCCTGATGATCTACCAGGATTACCTCCTGAGAGAGAGATCGACTTCGAGATCACATTACTGCCAGATACACAGCCGATCTCTATGGCACCATATCGCATGGCACCAGCCGAGTTGAGGGAGCTGAAGGTGCAGTTGCAGGAGTTACTTGATTTGGGATTCGTGAGGCCGAGCACTTCACCTTGGGGTGCTCTGGTTCTATTTGTCAAAAAGAAGGATGGATCCATGAGACTGTGGATCGATTACAGGCAGCTGAACAAGAGAATGATGAAAAATCGTTATCCTTTGCCACGCATCGAGGATTTGTTTGACCAACTATATGGATCTTCGGTTTTCTCGAAGATCAATCTTCGCTCAGGTTACCATCAGCTGAGGATTAGAGAGGCTGATATTTCGAAGACCGCATTCAGGATACGCTATGGACACTACGAGTTTGTGGTGATGCCGTTTGGGCTCACCAATGCACCTGCGGCTTTCATGGATATGATGAACCGTATCTTCCGTCCATACTTGTACAAGTTTGTAGTGGTGTTTATCGATGATGTGCTCATTTACTCACGGAATGAATGGGATCATGCGAATGATCTACGGATTGTCCTGGACACATTGCGAGAGCACAAACTATATGCCAAGTAGAGCAAGTGTGGGTTCTGGTTATCCCATGTCTCATTTCTCCATAAATTTATGCTTTTAATGCAATGTCAATAAATAGAATATTGCGAATTGAGTCGTAAACGGGTACCCGGATCCTGAGGGGTTCACACCAGAAGCCTTCTCGCACGCAGGTGGCATCCCAATCATCAACGACGCCAGGCGTGAAGCCTCCCAGATCCTTTTGCGGCGATCATTCCAGGCCCTTTATTCGCAAGCGGCGGCGGCTTCTATTTGCGAAAAAGGGTAACCGAAACCCTAAGAAAGTGGGCGGCAACGACGCTTTCCAGGGAAAGGGTTCCTCGTTGGGAACCCTAAAAGCCCACGTTTTAAAAAAATGTTATTGGTTTGAAAAGCCCGATTGGGTTGTGGGTTTTTTTTGGTACCTATGGGTCGTATCAAAAAAATATGAAATGAAAAAAAGATTGAAGAGGCGCATACATTTACAAAAAAAACCGTACGCAATTTTAAAAAAAATTGGAAAAAAAGAATTGCAAAAGCCGTAAAAAATGATGGAACGGCTTATGTTCAAAAAAATGACAGCTATTTAAAAAAAATGACAAAAAATTTTGAAAAGCCGCAAGAATTTTTTTTTTGAGAATATTCATGTTTTCCCCATATTTATGTATTATCTTATCTTCTCCCAATGTGGTCAACAATGTCATTCTGACCAGTATGGGAGAAAGGGGGAGTTATATGAAGAGTCATAGGTCTTTTTCTAAGATGCAAATGTCAGATTTTCCAGACCGGTCAGATATTCAGACTCTACAATCTTCAAATTCAGACTCGACGACGGCGCATGCCAATCATTTGTCATTCTTGTTGGTCGGCCAGAGATTTCATGTGAGTCATAGGGACTCCAAAGCAGAGGACCATTCCCTATGCCATTGAGGGCAAGGGTTTTCATGTGGTATCATAGGGACTTCAGAGTAGAGTTCCATTCTCTGAGCCAGATGGGAGAGATCCAGTTTCACACTCCAGCCCGTTCGTCCTCCTCACATGCACGCCATGAGAAGCAGCGCCTTCGACTGCAGCAGTTGTGCGCGTTGGGTTGATATTGTCTGTAGTTTTCTTTCTGTTTGTCCAAGCTGAGCATTGCATGCTCCGGCTTGAGGGGGAGTGTTAGAGTATTTGGAACATGCGTCACTTATGTAATAGGTGGGTAAATGGATCCCTCCAGGATCCATTTACCCCACCACTAAGTTTAGTCCCACATCTACCAATGGTGGGACCTGGAGGCTCTGAGGAAGCTATATAAGGAGCCTCAGACCTCTTGTAACCATTGAGAGAGAAAAAAGCAATGAAGCATATGCCCTTTTAAGGGCTTCTCCCGTGGTTTCATCCCGCTCCTCACGGAATAGGGTTCCACGAAAAATCTTTTGTGTTCTTCATGTTTATCTTTCTAGATTATGCTCTGTTTATCTATTTTGCTTCCGCTTCTTATTTTCTAACAGATACCATGTTAGAAAAATGGGAAGCAGAAGCGAAATGATAAACAGAGCATAAGAACATAAAGAATAAACATGGAACACCATGATTTTATGTGGAAACCTACTCCCTAAGGAACGGGATGAAACCACGGGAGAAGGCCTCAAAGGGTCAGGTTCGTCTATTGACTTTCTCAATGGATACAGGAGGTTTGGGGCTCCTTATATAGCCTCCACAGAGCCTCCAAGTCCCACCACTGGTAGATGTGGGACTAAACTGTTGGATGGGATAAATGGATCCTGGAGAGATCCATTTACCCATCTCCCATACATATGGCGCATACAACTTATACTCCAACAGGATCTCCTGTTTCTAGCAACTGTGTATTTCGAGCAGTGTGTACCACCTTACACAACGGATTCGATACTCTTTTATGCAAACATTTTGAGTAGTAGCTACGTTATTAAAGAAGATTCAGTTATCCAAGCTTTGTTCTTTTCTCAAGTTTTAATATGGCATTGTCATTTCTTCATACATTCGTATACTTAATTGATATATGTTGCTAGCCCGTGTGAGGTTCCAATATTCGTGAATATAAACTCGACTATTCATGAAAGGAAAATGAAGAACCCCATCCTTTGCTCAACAATCAAGCTGGATGGTGGAAACTATATGTTATGATCTAGTTACTTTTTAAAAGGACATGCAAGGATGTTCTAGTTGATCTAGTTACTTTTTATAATCTATTTACCTTTATGATCTGGTTACTTTTAAAAGCCACGATGCATGGCTCGAATGCCCAGAAGACCCTCTCAAACATCTCTCCTTCATCCACTAGGGTTGTCAAGATATATGTAACTGATCCTGGAATAACCTCTTCAAAAGCTCTGAAGAGATAAGGAAGTTCGTTATTTCTTTTTTTCCAATCTCCATACATCATTTCTATATTCTTCATCCTTGCATTTCAAACCCTTCTTCGTAACTTGGAAATCAAAGTCATAGTGAATTGATGTTTATGAAAAGGATACCTTCACCAAGGGAGAGATTTTGATCTAATTAAGAATCCTAAGTGCCATGAAGTTACAATCTAGCTGTGGATGGTCCTGATTGACTGCTCGATTCAAGCAGTTGTGAAGTTTGTCAACCATTGAGACGACAAATTGTCCATCGATTGGTCGACGATGAACACGCAATCTACACAAGCGACCCCTACCCCGTTCGCTAGAGTGCACATCTCAGACCTTTCAGTCCGATTCAACCACAGTAAAGTTGTAATGCCTTCTAATATGGAACACGTTCACGGAGTACACCAAGTCGGCTTTGTTGCATTTGAAAAGCATGCCATTCTTCAACTCATTACCCAAATTGATCTCATCATCAAAGTTCATGCAATCTTCATCATTTAGAATATATCCATCCCCTACTCGCATGTTCAAAAATGGTATGTCAGACACGATGGGTGTTTCCGAATGATTTTCTCCCTCTTGATCATAATTTTCAATCTCATCATTGATATTCTGAGCAAGGGCTCCATCAACCTATCAAGTTCCAGATCATTGTCCTCGATACGAACAAATTGACCTCCATTCACCACAGAAGGAACATATGTATTTCCGCAAGGAAGTACAGATCCGACCACCAACGTGGTAGTAAATGTCGCAGGCAAATATGCATCATCCATATCTTCAGTGTTATTCCACAATCTCTAGAACAACAACGTCATACTAAACGTTTACTATGTAATATGTTCCAGCGTCCTGTGACATTCTATAAAACACCTGCAACTCAACTCCAATTGATACGTCCATTCTGAGCATAGACATGATCCTCTAAATTAACCCCGCGAATATCAGTTCAGAGCTAATCTCATCTGACCTCTAACATATGTCACGTATTTACTCGATTTGGAGATACTCCCACCGCAATAACTAAAGCAACGAACTTCTAAAGACATCCTAACACATTACAATAAATCAACATGCATTGTAATCATACAATATGTAACTCATAATGTTAAATAATCATAATATTTTTACCAAACAAAAAACAACCTTAATCTATCATATTGAGTACAAAAGAAACCCTATAACCCATAAAATCCTCAAACACAAAAAACAAGAGAAAAAAACTAGTTTTTTGTCGCTATAGCTATATTAGGGCATCACATTGGCTTCGACTCGAGATGGGGGAGGACGGGGGCGCTAGAGGAGCTTCGGAGGTGCACCGGAGGAGGCCACCGAGAGCATCGAGGCATGGAGGAGGCTCCTCAGGGAAGGGCAGGTGCAACAGTCTAGAAAGGAAATATACAGCGTAATGGAGCTCGAATGCAGGTGGGAGGTTTTGGCGGGCTTACTGGAACTTGATATTAGGTAAGAGCCGCCTCTACAAGCAGTGGCTTCCCTTTAGACAAAGATGCCTCTACAAGAGGCAGCTTGCCTATAGTACATAACAAATAAAATATTGCCAACTGTACAGGGGCAATAACATTCAACACTTGTGGCATGGACGAATTTTCCTCTGCATGTGGGGCTTAGCAGCCCTAGAAGAAACAACAGGAGCAACGATTGTGAAACTGCTTCTAAAGGCAATGTGGTTGGATACCCACCAATCCAAATGAGTAGCGATAGTGAAGGACTTCTCTTGTATTAATACCCCTATTTGGGTTCTTCAAATTCCTAGGAGAATCGAAGAACCCTAAGAAGATGAGTCTACGGTGACAGTACAAGATGCCGACGGTAATGTGGTGCTGCCTCCAACTGAAGAGAATGAAAGGGCCATCGTTGCTTTAATTACGAAAGAGAAGGGGGGTATCGGCAACACTTCAAAAGGATGGATTCTACCACTGGAACCCATGATTACAGCAAGTTCGATGGAGAAGAATAGCCCTAAAGGGATTTGGTCGTTATAGGTCCAATAAGGCATCGTGTTCTTTTAATTTATATTATTTTTGGCCAGATAGGCCACTGTTGTAAGCTGCGAAAAAAAGGAACTGAGAGAAAAAAATGATAGCAGACGCAAAAAGGGGAGCGGACAGTTAGAAAAATGAAAAAAGAGAAAATAGTTGGAATCTGATCCAAAAGGGAGTTGGAAAAGGATGATTAAAAAATAATGGATCGAAAAAAAAGAGAGGTGAGATGATTTTAAAGAAAAAAGTTGCCGATTGAGAAAAAAGGGAAAGAAAAGCCGAAAAAAGGGGACACTGCTTTAAAAAAAGGAGATGGCTTACAAAAAAGAGAAAGCTGAGAAAAAAGTGCATGTTATGTTGTGGCTCCCAACTTGATCATCTATGTCTTTATTCTGACAAGTATGGGAGAAAGGGGAAGTGAGAGCTAAACATGTTCTTCTAGTTGAGATGAGTTTACAGGATTTCTATCACTTCCATCATCTTCTACCTGTAGCTCCTCTAAAATTGATCTCTTCTCCAAAGTCCCTATATAAGCAAACCGAGTCTAGGTCCCCATAAGATATTGGAGAGGTCATACTTAGGGTTCACATATAGGAGAGGTCCAACTCTCGAGATCTGCATATGAGAGATGACTACTCTATTTATGGTGTTCAACATCGACATCAACTACTTCAGATGGATTTCTCTACCTAGTATCGTCTCAAACATCTACCGCTCGTCTACAATATGAAGATCGACGTTATACACTACTACTGCTACTAGCCTCTTCACCAAGCATCGACTACTTCTATATAGGTCTCCTCCTTATGGACTACTCTTCACATTGGTCTTCTTTTAGAATGACTCTACTCTAGGCATGCCATAATCATCGCAGCGGCTCTACTCCAGGCATGTTCTGGTCGTCACAAGTCCTTCCTCGCAAGTCCCACTCAAAGACGATGTAAGACTAAATCTGTGGTTGTGATAATTGAACACGAAGGGATCCAATTACCCATCTATAGGCATATACTCTAACACTCTCCCTCAAGTTGAAGCATGTAATGCTCGGCTTGGACAAATAAAAAGAAATCGCTCACTAACACAATACAAGACACTACGGATAATATCAACTCAATACATACTCTACTGGCTGGTTGTTGAGGACGTTGCTTCTCATGTCGTACTGTTGAGAAGGAACTGAAAGGTTGGAGTGTGATCCGAGTCTCCTCGTCGAAGAACATATGCTCTCTATTCCATATGTTAGGGTTACCGGAACTATACGAGTCTACTTGTCGGAGGACGTTGGCCCGTAACTACATCTCTCTGAAGGGCCAAACAAGGAACATCGTAGGAATATCCATATGTAGATCTCTGAAGATGGGTCTCTCTCATAGGGACCTCGAAGTAGGTTTTCTCTCATAGGAACCTCAAAGGATCTCGTATTGGAGTCGGTGTTCAGAAAGGCGAGCCAGGCGGCCGCATATGCGGAGGCGGTCTCTCTAGCAAACCGTATATCCTATATTCGTTCAATATTCGAGAATGACGCATATGCGGCCAAGTATACCGCATGTGTGGCCGCATTTGTATTAGGACCTAAATAATGCAACTTAAACAGTGACACGAAAATTGGGGGTCAGTTGAAGATCGCGCATGTTGCTTCTACTCAGTAGGTATGACGAGAGAAACCTGCGCTGAAAATGCTTGTGTCATTCTTCCAATCAAGGGATGATCTCTCGCATTATCTGGCACTCAAATACCCTTAGAGTGTGGCTTCTCATGTCTGTCTTGGTTCTGTACTGTTGAATAGAATGCAAATCATGCTTATCATTCAAAAAAAACACTTTAGCATTTACATAATTTTAAATTTTCAAAGCCATATATAAGGTGAATGACACATGTTATTGGATTGTAAAAATAAATTAGTTTATTAGTAGCTTATTGTTGTTATAATAATTAATATTTTTATAATTTAGAAATTTTATTTCCTTCATAATTGATCTATGAAAAGAAAATATTTTCTATCTTATTTCATATAAAATAGGTTTAAAATACAAATCTACGTAAACTTAAATTTTTTAAGGTAGATTTTTACACTCAAATGATATTGCATGAATTTATAATAAATCTTGCAAAAAAAAATTTCTAATATTAAAATTTTAATCAAATTACAATACCTGTTGTGATATTTTAATCTTATAAACTGTAAATTGAGATTATATTTTATATTTTAGTTGTTTCTTAAATAAAAAAGGATTTATTAATTTATTAAAACCAATTAAGTAATCTAACTAAATTAAAATGAAAAATAAAAGACAGTGAAATAAAATTTTAACAAAAATCTATAGAACTCAGCATCATATAATCATGATATTTTTAGATCCGAAATTAGTCAAACACCTTTTAAATAATTCATATTTAAGACATGAAAATTTTTTGTAATAAAAAAATACAATAAACTGATGTCATTTCTTTCAATTATGATCGGGTTGATTGTCATATCTATCGAAAAATGCAACAGAAATTTTAGTTCAATTGATTGTTATATTTTCCATAAATCATCTACTATTTCTGCAGTACATATACATTCATTTTCCTAGGAAAACCCCACATAAAACTACCAATTACATTAGTGGTTAACTGGTTAGTTTTTAGAATTATTCACTTACATTTTACATTTGATCTTGGTGGACTCTGGTTCATTTTTAATACATTTTTATTGGAATTTCTGGAATATTTATAATGTCTCCTTTTTTAGTATAAATGATCTTAAACTTATACTTGAGCAAGTGCATAGGTAGAGTGAACATTGGTAGGTTCACTTGGAAGTGGTTTTGACATATGTTTTCTCATCCAATATTCTATTCTAGATGGGTACTTTGAAAGGGTGTACTTGCAAAAGAAGTTCGTCGTAGGTATTTCATCTATATTATATATTTTTATAACATACATATCTAAAATTTGAAATTATTATTATATCTAATATTTATTTTTAATTAAAATATTACAAAACCGCATAATCCGCATATACTTCCGCCTACCCGCTTACTCGCTTCAAACCGCCTGACCGAACGAATACCGCATACTGACTTTCTGAACCTTGATTGGAGTTCACGATCATTAAAGAATGGAGTCTAAAACTGAGTTTCTACAGTCAGCAACATCTCCTTCCTGTAGCGAGGGGCAGGCACTTGGCTCTTATTATTCATGGAATCACATGCCCCGGTTTGTCAAATCCCAGAACTTCCTTGAGATTTTTTCAACAATTTTGTTCTTCAAGGTTCATGTTGGACATAGTTTGATTGGTAGTATTCGTCCAATTACCCATCTATAAATGCATACTCTAACAGTTTCCATATGGATTATTCCCTGGTAAATTAGAGGTGGAATCAAGATCGTCAGATACATAACCCTTTATCTTGTAACTTGCCGACACCCACTCTCTCTCTTTGAACTCCTCAAGGCAACTCTCTCTCTACATATAATTCAGTTTTGAATCAGTTTTTAATTTCCACTAGTAGGGAACCAGTGCTCTGCATGGGAAGTTAATTTTTTAAAAGAGTATAATTCTTCCCATTGTTCTCCATTAATTTCAAAGTTCACTCGAACCTTACTTAGACAACAAGAAGTCCGTAATGGAATATAAACCAAATATATAAATTGACATATAATCCCCCTAAATTAAGATCGTTCTTCATACGTAGATAATCGATGCCATCCTGGCGATGCTTGAAAATTGTTGTCCATATTCCATCTTCTCGTGGTATTGTATGGAGTTGCCGGTGATGTTGCAGTCTAGAAAGATGCCCGATACGGAGAATTCGAGTTGGGATCCCTCGGTAAGTTGGTCCATACAACCTGACTGAAATAGATGTGTGGATCTGCTCCCACTGGAAAATGTATAGATATGTCCAATCCATTGCCATTGTACTGTAAAATACAAAGATGGTAACAAAGATGTGTTTAATCCCGTCTTAGAGTCGAGGTATTAGATTAGTTAAATGTCATAATTGCCCCACATATCTTAACCAATATGATATTAAATTACCAGGACATGCATTAATGTAATCGCCAAATATTGTATATTATTATGATTATGCTATGGTAACATGGAATGAATATGCTAACGTATAAGATAATTCTATTATAGAAGTTTGAGAAACCCCTACGTGTGCAGATGTATAAGATAATGCTATTATAGAAGTTTGAGAAACCCCTATGTGGGCAGATGATACGTAAACAGAGATCTTGAGTGGGAGTGCACATAAATTTATATAAAAGCAATAAGAAGATAAATGTGTGTGAGCAAAAAATTGCATATTGAGTGTGCCAACATATTCTACATAGAGAAGATAAGTCATTGTAAAGATAACATGACCATTATTTTTAGATTGTTGGGTTGTATGGTGCCAAGGCAACTGGAAAGAGCGGTACAAAACTATTGACATTCTTGACAGCTATATTCAGCAGGGCAACCTTCGGATGCGACATGTGTTATATTGCATTTAGCTAGCTTAGGGAATGTTAATCTATTGCTTCTAAAGGAGAGGAGATGGTTTAAACATTCGGTGGTGCATTCTATAAGTCGACTATTGGTGACCATCCTAGGGAAGAAAAGAAGATTAGAATCATAGTTAATAGCATACTCCAAAAGCTGAAAGGAATGAACATTTAGCATTGTCTCAAACACGCACTATTTATATGTTTTGTGGAGCGGGTAATGGGGAAGTTTGCACTTTGCAGTATGGCACTCTTCAGAAGCTGTCGCTTTCAATGATGAGGCAATGACCATACAAGAACTGAATTGTCTTATCCGATTCATACGTCAAAACAGCAATTCTTTCATGAATAACGTCGACTATTCATTGTTATAATAAGGAAGTGGTGGATACAAAAATCACAAATTATCCACAGTGATATGATTTCATTATGTACTATGTACTAAGCCTTCACCCACTATAAGTAGGGTCGGCTACATGGATTCTTTTTTTTTTGAAGCCAACTTTTCGGGGGAGGCACGGCTCGGTGCTCGCCCCAAACGTTTTATTAAAAAAGCGAAGAAGCAAAAGAGAGAGAGATACAGAGTTAAAGGATCGAGTAGATCCCACATAAAGCCCAAAAAGAAGACGCACTACATCAAAGACCAATCATTGGAAAGCGTAGCTGAATGCGCCAGAATATTCTCCTTGTAGAACCTTTGTCCCCTGAAAATCGTCGAGTTACGCCCAAGCCATATCGCCCAAATGCACGCGAACGGACGAAGGAGCTCCCCTCTCGCCCTATCATTATTTGTCCTCAGAGAGTCCCAAAAAGCCAGAGAAGACGAAGTTTTGATCCACGGAATTCGGGCCTCCGCCCAGATGACAGTAGTGTCGGGGCAAAGGAAAAAAAGGTGCTCTAAAGTTTCCAAACCGCCTCCACAAAGCGCACAATCCGTAGAATCGAACCCCGCGAAAAACCTGGTGCACCTATCGCGAGTTAATATCCTCCCGCGTCTGAACAGCCAAAGAAAACAAACGACCCTCTCCGGGAGCTTCATACGCCAGAGAAAGTTAATATCCATGCACATGAGGTCCTGTTGCGACATATCCTGCTGCGAAATAGCCCTGAACGCCCGCCTCGTGGAGAAGACGCCATCGCGCCATATCCAGTGATCCCGATCACCCGAAGGCCTGGGCGCATCCTTAAGCAGCTCGAGGAGAGCCAGGAGGTCATCGAACCGCTGATCAGAGAGGTTACTGGCGAAGGATGGGAACCACTCATCCCCCGACCAAGAGGAGGCCACCGTCGCCCGAGAATCACGCGCCAAAGCACAGAGGCGCGGGAAGGTATCATCGAGAGGGTCCACACCTGCCCACTTATCCCGCCAAAACAAGGAGTTACCATCCCCGAGAACAGGATTGAAGAGATGAAAATAGCGCCGACTAACAGATAAAATCCCACGCCAGAAAGGGGTTCTAGAATGGCGATCATCCAAATCCCGCACCATCTCCACCCCAATAGACAGCAGATCGCGCAAAGAGAAGGGAAGAAGCTGCTGGAACTTCCCCAAAGCCTATTAACCTACTTGAGAAGTAACGCGTCATTTACGCGATCAAGCCGCCGAATGCCAAGGCCGCCATCGCACTTCCTCTTAGTCACCTCCGCCCAGCCCACCAGGTGAGGACCACGTGAAGAAGGTCCCCTTCTTCCCCAAAGAAAACTTCGCATCAAACCCTCAAGACGCTTCTTAATCCCCACCGATATAATCCAGTTTGAAAGGTAGTAAATAGGGATAGAAGCTAGAACCGACCTAATAAGAACGAGCCGACCTCCCCGAGAGAGCATGGCTGCGCTCCACCCGGCGAGCCTCCTTTCCACCCTGTCCACAACCTTGTGCCAATCATGAAGCCTAGATCTCCCCGCCCCCAGGGGCAGCCCCAAGTAGTCGATTGGAAGCGAGGACGGAGGAGTTCCCATAACAGCCCACAAGCATCCGCCGAGCCCACATCCCAAGCGAAAGGAATCACCTTGGACTTGGACTAATTAATGAGAAGTCCCGAGAGCTCGCTAAAGATTTCCAAAGTCGCTGCCATCCCCCTGACCTCGTCAATGCCACCTTCGATGAAAACAATAGTGTCGTCCGCATACTGCAGGGTTGGGACGATCCGGCTGCCGCAAGAGAATCCCATGGAAAGGCCACGATCCACCACCCGAGCTGCCATCCGGGGAAGCACGTCGACCGCAATAACAAAGAGTAGGGGTGCCAAGGGGCAGCCCTGCCGCACGCCCCTTCTAGGCTGAAACCAATCACCAACGACGCGATCGTTCAACATAATAGAGAATGAAGCAGTAGAGATGCACCTGCACATCCATGAGATCCAAAGCTTAGGAAACCCACGAGCCCGCAACACCATTCAAAGAAATTTCCAATCCAGCAAGTCGTAAGCCTTAGCAAAGTCCACTTTCCACAGGACCCCGCGCTTCCCCCTCCTCATCCAACTCTCCACCATCTCAGAAGCCAGAGCCGTAACATCAGAAATTTGACGACCACGCATGAAGGCGGCATGAGAGGGCGCGATTAAATCGTCAAGCAACGGCGCAAGCCTGCATGCAAAAACCTTTGCCACGATCAGGTACAAGGCATTGGATATCGCAATCGGGCGAAAGTCTTCAATAGAGCGGGGAGAGGAGATCTTAGGCAACAAGACGATGAGAGCCCTATTGAACTGGTCGAAGCCCGCGTTTCCTTTGCAAAATTCCAAGATAACCTCCCAAACCTCCTTCCCAACCAACTCCCAGAAGTCCTTGTAGAACGCAATGGGGAAGCCGTCCGGACCTGGCAAGGCGTCACCGTTGAGATCCCAAATGGCATTCTTGACCTCCACCAAGGAGACCTCCTTAACCAGCTCCGCACAAAGCAAGGGCGATAGTTGCGGGGTGCCCTCTCCCGACCAGAACCAACGATTAGGAGCACGAATAGATGAGGATTCCATGTAGTACGCGGCAACCTCTCTCCCCAAAACCCTCTCACCCACGACCTCCCTGTCTCCAAATGAAATGGAGTGAATATAGTTTGAACGCCTCCTGTTACTGGCCACCCTATGAAAATAGGAGGAGTTAGCATCCCCCTCCCTAATCCACTTGATCTTAGCCCTCTGACGCCATTCCGCCACCCTCTTCCTTTCCTCCCTCTCCACCGTAGCCAACGTCGTCGACCTGGAGGATAATTCCTCGGGGCAGAGGTCCCTCTCCCCCTCCAAGGCATCCATAGCCGCCACGATCACCTCCGCATCCTTCCTGGCAGACGCTCGTGCCTCCCGCGTCGTTTTTTTAAACAAGGCCAAACATTTCCGCAGACACACCAACTTCTGAGCAAATCTGCCCACAACCGACCAACCACCGCAATCCTCATTCCAAACTTCAGCCACGAAATCCTGGAAGTTATCCTCGAGCAACCAACATGTCTCATATCTAAAGAAACCCGCAAACGGAGGTGACAGGTCGGAGACCCATACGATAGGAGTATGATCCGAGAAAGAACGCGGGCGAGAGAGAACATTAGCCAGGGGAAACATCGACATAAAAGCCTCGGAAGCGAAGAACCTGTCAATGCAAGATTCTGACGAAGAGCTCCTCCAAGTGAACACAATGTCCGTAGCACACAGGTCCTCCAAAGCCATGGAGCTAACGAAATCCGCAAAGTCTGTCGAACCCGGATCCTTACCCTCCCTAGAGCGTGGTCGATCAGAAGCACGCAGTGTAACATTGAAATCTCCACCAATCAGCCAAGGAGAGTCCGGAGAAGATTGACTGATCAGTCGAAGCTCGTCCCAAAGTTCCCTTCTCTTAATATGACAACATGGGCCGTACGCACAGGAGAAGATGACAGTTGAAGAATCGTCCTTTCTACATAAATAGACAGAAATAGAGTGGCAACTCTTCACGGCAGAGATTAGAGAGAAAGCCGACGACTTCCAGGCAACTAGTAAGCCCCCTGCAAGGCCGATTGCAGGCAATGCACTGAATTCATCAAGATCCCCCGCGGCAAAAGAGCGCCAAACATCTTCATCAAAGAGAGCCAGCAGAAGAACCACATCGCATCCTTACTCTTTGAATCTGTTACCTAACAACCTCCTCTTATCCGCATACCCCACGCCCCTCACATTCCAAGATAATACCTTCATTTGGAACCATTTTTAAAACCCCACGAAGCTACAACCCCAGCCGCCTCCGCCACCGCCTCTTTGAAAGTGAGGCTATCCTGATGTTCCCTGGACATTGAACGCGAGGTGCGCCTTCTTCTGTAACGCTTGGAAGATCTCCTCGTTGATTCTCCTTCAGACCCAGCAGCGCTAAGACTCCTCGCAGCATCATCTGAAGGATCTCCATGTGAAAAAGCTCTCGCGTGAAGTAAAGAAGATTGTACCTGAGGTGCCGCAGAGACAAACCCCGAAGAAGGAGGAGGGTCGAGCTCCTGATTCGTCGTAGGGAGCAATGAACCCGGATCCGCCAAAACCGAATCCACCTCCTGATGCTCGGTCGGGTCAAGTTCGACCAGCCGAGAGACCGGTTCGCGTAGGGATCCGATTGAGGGTACGCCATCGACATCAAGAAACTGAAACCCGGGAGAGAATACCCGAAAGGCGGAACCAGGCGAGCCATTCGAGAAGACGAAATCCCCACCTGTATGCGTGCACCTACCCGCCACGTCACCCTTGAAACCGCCAAGGGCGGCTACCATGCATCGACTCCATGCGACAGGCACAGGATGGGCATCACGTACGAGAACCTCCGAGGGCCTTACGAAAACATCATAGCAAGGCGAGAACCCCGAAGTGTAGTCCTTCTGCGGAAGCTTCTCCTCGAGAAATGAAATGACGCCCTTACCGGCTCTCCCACCTCGAACAGCCCGGTCCGCCGTAGGGGGCGGCGGTGGCACCACCACCGACAACTCGACCCTGCAGTAGAATCTTCCCAACTTTAAGTCCCCAAAGAAAATCTGATCCGACGCTCGATCCAGGAAGGCCTTGTTGCACTCCATGAGAATCATCGTGGAGGATGGATCGGATCCCGGCGATAAACCGTCGTCAGTGACGGCCAAAACTTCACTCCACCTCCTCAGAGGACGCCGAAGACAATGAACGGACCTCGATAGGAAAGGAACACCTCGGACCACAGCAACGCAGACCTCCAGCTCCGAGCACGCCCCATCCGCAAAACGCAAATCCCTCCAAGTGATGCCTCCCTGAGGCCCGGCACGCAATAATCGAAGTCGTTGTTCATTCGATAGGCCCCTAACGTAGCACCTTTTCGTTCCTAGGAAGAATACGTCTCCGGAGAACTGCCTCCCCAAGAGGTCCCTGAGAGTGTTGCGCAATGCCTCGACCGCCATGCAAGCACCCAGGAAGACGCCGACGATCGCCCTTCCACCGTAAGAACTCCGCGTAAGGTGCTCCCCCACCTTCGACGTACCCGCACCCCGCGCAAGCTGATCCCCCAACTTCGACGAGCCTGCCCCCCGCACACCAGTGTCCTCCAACGACGAGAGAGCGACCTTTAGCGTGCTCCCCTCCGCTTGTGCAGGCATGCAAGCACCTCCTGCGACCACCTGCGCAAAAGATCGTCCTCCATACACGGCGGTATCCACCTCTCCCCGCGGACCCCTCGACTGCGAAGTAGACCTTCCGAGGGAAAATTGATTCACGTCACCCCTCGATCTTGCACCACAACCAGCCTGCTTTTGACCCAAACCACCGCATGCAAAGCATCGTGGTCTTGCAACACACACCGAAGCAAGATGCCCCCTTACGCCACAGCGCCAGCAAACGCGTCCCGGCTTCTTGTGCGAAACAGGCACCCACCTCCCACCCGTTGAGAATGCCGCCTCCCCTTCTGCTGCAACGAACTGCGGGCTACCGCTCCGAGAGCCAGATGCTCCCTCCTTCTCCGTAGCGAGGTCGCCATCCCTCGAGAGAATGAAAACCCTCTCACATGAGTTTCCCGTTTCCCCCCGCGCTGAGAGCTCCGCCATCCTTCTCACTTGATCGTCGACATGAGTCTCGTTGTCCAGTCTAGCGAGGCTACATGGATTCTTGCTCAAATCCATGTTGAAAGATTCGATTATTTTTACGCTGGTCGTCGACTACCTAACGCAACCCTCGCAACAGAGGAATTTGAACCCTGGTCTTTTGTGTAGTAGACACACTGTACTACCACTAGACCATTAAGTGGGTATGGTACATGAATATATTGTTCATTACATAAATAATATATTTATAAAGTTATGGTGTGTTGGGGCCATGAACATCAACTATTCATAGCAAGACATGCATAGATTACGTAGTTGAAACGACTGCAAGTGCACGTCGATTCAAGTTTCAACTAAATCAAACATGAACCATATGGCAAAAACACCTACATACATCATAAATTAAATAGTATTATTTTGTACAAAACATGCAAAAAAATACCATGATATTACGTAATTAAACTAAATTAAGATACATGTTATGATTAGAAAAAGAGGAGAACAAAATGATTTCATGAAGCATAAAGAAAAATAGATATGTATCTTGCTTCTTTGAGTTTGTGACGTCGACCTTGTCTTTGGGTCATGGCCTCAAATTTCAGCAAAATTCGGTCGAATTTCTGTTGAATATCGATATCCAATCGAAATCGAAATTCGACCGAAATGACCGAAATATGGGGATCCTAGTACAAAAAATGACCGAAATGACCGAAATTTCGGTCGAAATTCCATCGAAATTCTGTTTTGGTCGATACCGAAATGGTGATCGAAACCGACATTTAGGGCCTTGCTTTGGGTGCAGCTGGATGGCGGAGGACAACCAAACAACGGTAATTGTCCGAGACCCACTTCACAGTTCTCGAGAAGTTGCTGCGCCAGTTCGAGGGAAATGACAGGCCTTGAGAACTGTAGTTATTGTCAACAACCCCTGTCTCCATCGTAATCATCATCCGCAGTCGCCACCAAGCTTCGAACCACCAACTCCTCGGTGTGTAACCGATGACAACGTTGTTGCATTCATTCACACAATAAATCTTACGAAGGCTGGCTATCGTACTCGCGACCCAGAGAAGCATTGCTCTCCACATCATCGTTATTCGCAGCCTTGTTGACAACACGGCACGCCTCACCTCCCAATGTAGCAAGGGTACATGCTCCTTTTTCCGTTGTGTATTATTGTTGCAAGGTCCATTGCCTGAAGGAGGTCCAAGAGGATTCTCTGGGGAGAGAGCTGATATCGGTCAGAGAAGGGGTAGAAAGAGACGATGAGAGAGGGTGAATTAAGTGGTTGTGGTGGAAGATGTGTGTGTCCTCTCTGCTGATGGGAGATGAAAGCATAGGCACGTGGAAACCAACATGTCCTCTCAGTCTCCAGGAGATAGGCACATGGATGGGAACATGGCCCCTTCAAATTTGGGAGATGGAAAAAATAGACACTCGGAATAGAACGTCTCCTCACCTGCTTTTAACAATTACATGTGACGATAATAGAATAAATGTTGGGATAAAAAATCGGTGAACAGTACCATCCCCACTGGGATTCATATATAGTAAGATTATGAAGCATTTATTGTGGTGGTTTTAATCTTGTTTATGTTTAGCATCCATCTTTTTTAGAAACGACGGGATGGACCTCCATTAGAGATCCGTTTAGTATCCTTGTTTTACAGAATTTGGCATTATTTCTCGAACAGAAAGCACTATAGGATGGGTATGTGAGAGAAAGTCTTCCAGCTCAGGTATATCACATTGAGAAATAATAGAACAAACCAGGAATGTTTAGGCATAACACCACCACCTTCGATCATTCAGCTTAGCACGATGGTGTTGCAGAAATTGCACCATATCTGTAAGGGCGTAATGGATGGATTGAAAAGGACACGTGTAAACAACTGCCTCTAGGAGAAGGACATCCACATGGTACCACTTCTAGAATTCTGTCTCCAACCTATGAAAGACTTTGAAGTAGAACCTCCAGTTTTTGCCAAGGAATTGGGTTCCACCCCATTACAGGATCGGATCCATGTATTTAAATTGTTGTTTGCTGCTTAAGTGAATTTCTCAGACTAAAAATCTGACAGTTTTGACCAGCAATACTGACTGCTTGCAGCAAAATAGAGCAAGCAGGTACCTTGTAACCATAAAGTAAAGAAATGAAGGAAAAGAAAACAACTGCAGAAAAGATTAAAAAAAAGCATTCCATCTCAATATGATGCAAATTACTTCCAAAAAAGGATAAATATAGGGAGATTCCAAGAGGAATAAGTTGATGATAAGGCATACCTTGATCTCTTTAATTCCACATCCTATCTTCATTTTACTCCTGGGATGAAAGGCCAAAGCTTCCATTATATATGTTGCGTCGCCAACATTCAAAGAGGAACCCATTGGATTTCTATTCACCACATAAAACCATATAAGAACTGTGTCTGAAAACTTAGGAATATTATAGGTGATGAGTCAAACTAAAAGTAAGATGGAAAAAAGAGAAAGACCAAAGATAGCAGAATAATATCCTTCAAAATATGAAATAAGAAATAAACCACCATTTACACTGATGAAAAGGGTTAGTACCCATAAGATATCACAAGTTTGTGAAATTTCATATTAACAAATCAACACCGGGACAGCATGTAGATGAGAAGACACAAGCTTTTCATAAGGAATAATATCGTTATACAGAAAGCTTGTTAACATTTGCAGATTTTTCTTAACAAGGCAAGCCTTCTCAAATGCCATCACATCTCCCGCCCTCTACTTACAAGAGTGTGTATGTGCGCATGTGGATATTCAAGTGAAACCATGGTTTTGGTCAGCTGCTGTATGAATTTTTTGAAAAGGCGAAGTTTTTTTTAAAGTAGGCAATGCCATGTACAGGTCAAAAATCAACCCCCCCCCCCCCACCAGGAGAAGAAAAAACCGTAGGTACCAATATCCACACAATATAATTCGTCGTATAGGGTAGCCAATTTTTTTGTTGTGTACTGGTCCGTAGGTAAGCCGTTTCTTGAACCGGAAGCTTTGATTTTATACTTCCCATGTTGCTCTAATTGTGGATTTAGGAAGAAATGCAAAAGAAGCCGCCTCTTAAATAGTTAGTCGTTATCGTTATAAAGAAATCCAAAGGAACCAGTCTCTTAAAGGTATACGCTAGTTAAAACCATAAGACGTCTCTTCAAAGGCGGCTTACTATGGTAGATAACAAAAAAAGTTTCACCGAGGTATATGGTACATAGCAAAAAAAGATACAAACTAGTTATAATTCTTAGTGTAATTGGAAAGAATAAAATTATCTATTTATGTGGAGGTAACCCTTCCTTGTATATAAGGAAAGGGTTACCAAAGTTACAAACAGGACCCTAGGGCTTTGGAACAAGAGAAGTAACAAAGATAAGAAACAAAACTATATATACTATAACACGCCCCATCAAACTAGAGCATAGATACCCATCATGCTCAGCTTGAACACATATTTGATGAAGACAAAATGGCTTGATGGTTTTGTGAATATATCAGCCATTTGTTCTGTTGAAGTATAAGCGTCACATGTAGTGATGGGTAATTGGATCCCTCCAAGGTTTGATTACCACATCCAGTGGTTTAGTCTCACGTCTACTATTTGTGGGACTTGGAGACTCAGTGGAGGCTATATAAAAAACCCTACACCAATTGTATCGGATGAGAAACTTCAATAGAAGAATCATCCCCTTTGAGGCGTTCTCCCGTGGTTTCATCCCACTCCTCATGGAGTAGGATTCCACGTATAATCCAAGCGTACCGTGTTTATTCTTGCTCTGTTTATCGATTCGCTTCTGCTATTCTAGATTTCTAACATGGTATCAAAGCTAGTCGATGTTGAGATGATGTACAAATATGTAATTTATCTGTTATGTTAGACTTTTTCGAAGTTCATGGAGTCTGTTTCCCTAAGTTTTTTCCGAATTCTGAAGAAGTTGGAGGCATGTTGCGACTAGCATCGCCAAAGCGCGAGTTCTATTGACAGAAGGCATAAACAATGGGTTATGTTCTTATTGCGAGGGGTTTGATCGCTGAAACCCTATCCAAATCCAACGGGGAGAACCCATCTCGCCCCCCCCCACCCCCCACATGCATCACACGATGTGTCCCTCATGCTACCACCAAATTGGCACCGCTTTGTGGAGGTTCAATCTCCCACCATCTCCAAGTTGTCGCCTTAAACGATGCTCCTACAGCAGCTTGTTGATCTTCACAAGAAAAAAAAGGTGGTGGCGACGCCAACTAGATCGCATTTCCCACCGGCCATCTCTCGCACGAGCAGGAATCTTGCCGCCAGCATACCACAGCCTGGAGCGATCCCCTTTCGCAACCCCCTTTGTGTGAGAGGCCTCGGATCCGTCACGACATTGGTCACCGTGTAGTTTTTCAAGGCTGTCGTTTCTTTTCCCCTCTCCAAATCCTGGAGGGAAGGAGAAAGATCCCTATCGGAGCTCTAGCATGTGCGAAAGAAAAGAGGCAGTGTGCATCGAATCACCAAGGACGGGTTAACTGAAGAACCCTAAAATTTAAGGGGGTCGTGAGAATCGAAAAGAAAACCGAAGGGTGGAGCCGTGAATTTTCAGGGGGTTTAAGGCCCAGTTTCTTTATTTTAATGGGTCGATCTGCGTTGCTTATTTTTAGGCCCATCTGGAACACCACTTGAGAAAAGAGGGCCACCACCTGGAGAAAAATGGAGGGTTTGAGCTGTTTAAAAAGGGAACGGAACTACACAGAAAAAATGGGGGGAATGAAAAAAAAAGGTGAAGAGCGACCAAGAAAAAAATGGCACGGATTTTTGGGCCCATTACTATCTGATAACCTAGTTTTACTTTCATGTTGAGTCCACTGGACAGAAATTTCTTTTGATACGAGGATAAAGAGATGTTGCTACATGAAAAAAAATAGAGAATAGCTGGGAAAAAAGATGGCAACAAAAAATTATGCAAAAAAGAGGACACAAAAAAGGAAAATAATTTACATGATTAAAAAAATGATTTGTGCACAAAAAAAGAGAACACAAAGAAGGAAAATTTGAAGTTTTTTGTTTGCCCCCTTTTTCCATTTGTTTTCACAAAAGGAAGAAAGAAAGGTCGTATGTGGAAAAAATATTTTGAATTTTTTTTAGATTATTTTCCCCCATATTCACGTCTTCTCCCAATTTGATTCATCACGCGTTCAAAGGTCCAGCGCGTATGGGGGGCGGTGGGTGGGAGAGCCCTCCATACGTGCGTTCAAAGGTCCAGCGTCGATAGTGAAGATGGATGGGACGAATTATGAGCTATGGGCGATGTAGTTCATGAGCCTAATGAAGTCAAACGGTAATAGCATATTCTTACCGAGGAAGAGCCGGAAGAGAAGACAGTGATATATGCCTCGTGGGAGGCAGATGATTCGTATGCCAAGGTTTGGTTGTCAGGCACACTGTCGATAGAGATTGCCAATGATGTTCTCCATCAGCCCACTGCCAAGGCAATGTGGGATATTCTGGCTGCAACGTATTCCCAAGTGCGGAATGAGACCAAGATGTTACAGCTTCAGCATGATATATTCACAACGAAGCAGAACGGCAGACCACTTCACTCCTTGTACACGTCCCTGAGACGGATGTTTGAGAAGCTATACAGTACCATTCCACTCACAGCGACTCCTGAGCAGCAGAAGACATTTCGGAATGCCACCATGGTGGGCGTTCTACTAGCAGCCCTAGATCCTGAGTACGAGGCCGCCCGCTCTCAGATTTTGGCTGATGCAGTTATTCCTCCAATGGAAGATGTTTACAGGAGGCTCAGCCGCATATCAGTTTCTTCCAGCTCATCTATTCCACCCCCATCGGCGATGGCAGTATCGCGTGGGAGAGGTGGTCAGTTTTCTGGTCGTGGACTGGAGCCCGTGGTAGAGGTGGTCACTTTCGTCAGCCATGTTCGTACTGTCACCGCACAGGCCACTCGGAGGATACATGCTACTCTAAGCATGGGTTCCCAGCATCGGCGCGTGTAGCCGAGCATGCTCTGCCCCAGTCAGCATCGAATGCAGACAATCGTTTCGAGGAGCTTGGGGCACGTCTACGTGATATTATGCCACAATCATCTACTGATTCTTCTGGTGGACCTTCAGATGTTGTTGCTACAGCTTCTGCCAGTTCCTCTGTTGCTGCTAGTACCTCAGGTAGTGCTACTGCATTTACGTCTTCTCATGATATATCTGATTGGATTATAGATTCTGGTGCCACACATTACCTCTGCCGAGATTGAGAGAGATTTGAGTCCTACAAGGACATTCCCCATGGCCATTCAGTACAGATTGCAGATGGTACTCATTCCCCCCCTTGTTGGACAGGGAGAGGTCTTCCGATCTCCTTCTATGCGTCTGCAGAATGTTCTACATGCTCCTCAGTTCTCCATGAATCGGTTGTCTATTAGTCAGATTACGAAGGATTTCCACTGTCGTGTTATATTTGACCCCTCTTCTCTTATTTTTCAGGACATACTAACGGGCAGGGTGATTGGTTGTGGCTCTGAGCAAAATGGTCTGTATCGACTGGTCCGGAATTCTTATGCAGGTGTCTCTTCTCATTCCGCCGGACCAGTATCTCCGTACACCTGCCATCTTCGCTTTGGTCATCTCTCGCTCCAGAAAATGCGACACCTTCTGCCTCAGATCTCTCCCAGTTCTTCCTTTCGCTGTGAAGCGTGTCAGTTAGGAAAGCATTATCGGTCTAGCTTTCCTAGTCGTAAGGGTCGGAGCAGTCGCACCCCGTTCGAGTTGTTTCACATTGATATTTGGGGTCCGAGTCGTGTTCCTGATCATCAGGGACACAGGTTCTATCTAGTTGTAGTGGATGATTTCTCTCGTGTATCTTGGGTCTTTCTGTTAAAGAATAAATCTGAAGCAGGAGATGTGATTAAAATTTTGATTAAAGAAGTGCAGAATGTTTTTTCTTCTACTGTCAAATGTGTTCGTACAGATAATGCTCTAGAATTCTGCACACGGTCCCTCTCTCAGTTTCTCTCGTCGAAGGGCATTATTCATCAAACTACTTGTGCTTACACATCTCAGCAGAATGGCGTAGCAGAAAGAAAGCACTGTCACCTTCTTGACATCACTCGAACTCTCCTTATTCAGAGTTGTGTTCCTATCTCTTTCAGGGGGAATGCTGTCCTTACAACTTGCTACTTGGTCAATCGTATGCCGTCATCTGTCCTTAGTGAGAAAATTCCTCTTTTTATCATTTTTCCTGATAAGGAATTATTCTCACTTACTCCTCGTGTCTTTGGTACTGTTGTATTTGTTCATCTCCTGACTCCTGGACTTGACAAACTGTAGCATCTGGATCCTAACAAACCCGAACTCGACCTGAATAAGGTCCGAATAACCCAATTAATTTATCTGACATTATTAGATAACCTAAAACGATCATTTGATCGAGAATCAAAAGTCGTTCAGGCAAAATCGACCAAAAATCGGTCGCTTCGTAATGCGTGCCACGAAAAAGCCGCGACGCAAATTCGAAAACCGCCAAATGAACAGAGACCATTAATAGATCCGATTCGACAAAAGAAGACCAACGAAATCGACCGTTCGTCAATCGGAGGTCATTTAATATTTTTAAATCACAAAATTTAACCCCCGAACCGAAATCGTATCTCGAAAAATTCGGGTGTTCAAACCTGATCAAAAGTATATCAATATTATACTCATATTGATCTCCATTTAGAGACGATCGAATAGAGATATTGCGCGTCAAAATCCGACACTCGAGGTGTGAATTCAGTCAATTTTTGTATATCAAATAAAAGAAGAGGAAATGAAAAAAATAAATTTATTTTTTTTGAAGGAGCAGACTGTCTGCTTTCCAGGACAGCCACTTAGCTCTTTGCTCACACCTCCACTTGGCTGTGCTATGGGCTCCATTTGGCAGGCACTTAAGGTCTCTTCCCCCTTATAAATATCACCACAAGATCTTTCTTTTGTTCCCCAAATCCCAGCCGAGTCCCCTTTCCTTTCCTCTCTTTCTCCTTCTCCAATAAGCCTCCCCCAAATATTGCTCAAATTCTTAAAGGGAGACCTAATTCTCTTCCTTTCAAAGCTGCTGGGTGGCAGCTAAGCAATCTCCTGGAGCCATCCTTGCTGCAGCCTTGAGCTTTAATAGCTGCTCCAAATCCAAGAAAACTTGGAGCAATTGTTGCTGTCCCAAAGACTCCAGCACTGCATGCAGTTCATCTTCAAGTTTTTGAAGAATTGTTTTTAGGTACAATCCCCCTTTCCTCCTTGCTGTCATGTATGCCATTCCCACATTTCTTTTTTATTCAAATTCTAGAAAATAGGGTTTGTGATTCAGTTGGATTTAAGGAAAATTCTCATATCTTTATCCTGGAAGCTTACAATAAATTTGATGAAAATTTTCATAATCTCTATTATATTAGCCATGCCACATTAAAGATATTTGTTGGCAGAGGCATTGTTGCCATTCTTTTGCTTAACTTGCTAGGAGTCCAGGAGCCATTCTTATGCTTATTTTCCAAATAAGGAGGAGTCCACGATTTTTTTATGTCTAATTGGAGTAAAATGTTATTTTAATTTTTTTTAAACTACCAAACAAAAATAAGAACATGCCAGCATGACTTGAATGAGTTATATATACAAATATCCTCCCCTAAATAACTTAGGCAGGATGAGATAGCTTGAAATTTTTATAATGATAATAATTAATTTCTGAATTTGGAACTGAAATATATATATATATTAAATCAAATTTAAATTTTAGTACGGTTTCTGTTCTGTAAAAAATGCTCATAGAAGTTAAATTTCTGTGTAGTTCTTCAAGTTATTCTAAGTTTAAGATTTCATTATATGATTATATGTACACATATACATATATATAAGCATACGAAGTTGATTATTAAATAAGACATAGTTGGTATACTTGGCTTCTTGAAAAATATCTCGTATCCAAATTAGACCCATTTAAGATCATTTGTTAACTACTTAGTACATGTTCTGAATATTGGGATACTTGATTGATCTAATATTACATAGACCATTTAGAATCCACCAAACAACAAAAAGTTCTCAAGACACAATGGAATATGCGTCGAAGTTTCTATTCAAATTACGTTCAGTAGAAAGTCCATTTCATCATTTGTTACATAAATATCCGTGAGCATTCGACTTGCATAAGAAACATTGCTTTCTTCACTCTTTAAAATGACAGTCCATCATATATATTAATTGAATGACGGCTTATACAAGGATTTATTGTTGACCAATCAGGAAGCCTAGACTAGAATGCCGATAAGCAAAGGGCATATTTGGCTCATATTAAATAAATAAACTTTTCCAGCCTTTAAGTAAACAGTAAAATAATAATAATAATGCATCATAATTATCAGAATTTGACTTATTGAAGCAGTTTACTCACCTTAACATTTTAACATGATGAACGTAAGTTGAACATGATTGTCTATAGTTCCTCTATAACAATAATGGGATCTATCTATTGCTGATCCTCTTTACATTTTTCACTTGTAGACTAAAAAATCATATAGATGCAGGTCTTTTTGGGAACTTGTCTCTAAATAAAAACTCCCACATTGTACTTAGCATTAGTTGACCTGGTTGTCCATCTGGATATATATATATAGATGTCAAAATAAAAGGGTATAGCCTACAACATCATGAGAACTTTATTCCTGTTCGGGTAATTTGATTAAGGATGCAGCATAAGATCTCAACTTGTCATTGATTTTACTCTTGGGTGATAGTATGATTCACTTTAAGTTAGAAATCTTAAGTAAAGCAGTTGATCTTGATAATTGTA
The DNA here is from genome assembly GCA_037367405.1 of Ottelia alismoides. NCBI lineage: Eukaryota > Viridiplantae > Streptophyta > Magnoliopsida > Alismatales > Hydrocharitaceae > Ottelia > Ottelia alismoides. The sequence continues at coordinate 73,394 of JAZKJV010001089.1, forward strand.
CATAAAATCTCCACAAGAGTAATATCATCATCACCATTTTATGAATTGGTATCGCATATTTTAAATGAGATGAATAAATTTGGGTTGAAAGTATGCAATTGATCAAGTATTCAATGACGACAAACATTTTGCCGGTCATGATGACCTTTACACATGACCGTGCGAGGGCGCGATGACCTTCAACTGGTCGGAGGAAAGGAAGCCCAGATAGGGCAGCGGCCGCCTAGTGCGTGGGTCTAGGATCCCAGTCCTCTTTCAGTTTTTACGCGAGCTCGCGGTGTTTTTACGCCTCGTTGGGATCCCGACTTTAGACCATTCCGCTGACCCTGTTTTAGGATACCCAGGCGGGGGATCTTTGGTTTTCAGTTTTACGTACGAGCTCGGTTGCCCGTTACCGGTCGGGCTGTTTTTCTAGACTGACTTTTCCGGGAAGTCCCTCTCACCCGTCTTAGTGGCGTAGTTGGGGAGTAGACCTATCCCTCTATTGGACCGTCCTTCCAACTAGAGGGCGAGACGGAAGAGCCATTTGTAGGCTTCCTCACCGCTTGAGTTTTTCTATCGCCAACAGACTTGGCGATTTTACATCCAGATCATCCATATCTACATCTATATATACATCATCGAGAGTTACATCAGAGAGAGAGTTACAGTTAAGGTTTGGAGGAAATTATAATTAAGATTAAGTTGATTGGAGGTGACTTTAATCTGATTCGAAATCCCGATAAGTTAGTGGACGTGTTGGGAACTTAGTTAGGATGCATTATACAACACCGCATGCCTACGGAGGCACCCCAACCCTAAGGTACTTTTAAATACCTTAGATTCATTGTAACATCCGTATCCGAATGAACTAAAGCTCCTGTCAAGAAAAGGATGTTGCAAGCAAGTTTCGATCTCCAAAGTGGAGATATTCAAAGGTACATATCTCTTCCTCTTTGTTCTCATTAAAGTTAATGTTGAAGTTTCTAATTCAGTTTTTTTTATGTTGCTATCCATCAGGTATTTTATCTATTGTTGTATGTTAGATAAAGCCACAAAATCCTTCCAAATTTAAAGGATCAAAGGTACAATCTTTTCCCCTCTCTTGCTGCTTTCCATGCATGGTCTTTACACATTTTGATAGTAATAGGTTGCTTGAGTGTTGTATATTCTAGATATGCTATAACTGGGTTACCATATATTAGAACATGTTGGGAACAAGGGTCTTGTAGTAATCTAAAGAAATGGAAATTTGACTCTATAATACTTGTGTATTGCATGTGGCAGAAGATAGATTGCACTTTCATCTAAATTCTAATTGTATATTCCTGGTTAATATGATGTGAATACATAAATAACATTTCAATACTAATAATAGAAGTACAAATGATTCCCAAGAACATTTAAACCATTGTGAGATATACATGAGGGTCGGTAAAGGCAGTGATATCATGTTCTGCACAAGGGTCATTGGAACTAGAGTTTAATGTAAGGATACACAACATTAATAAAGCCTATAAGGAAGGTCATCATACTTATCTCTTGAGATGATATACATAGAATTATGATATCATCAACATCTCAAAAGACTGTTTGATGAGCTACAAGTTTATTATGCTTTAACCAGCAACAATCTTCTCTATAGCCACTACATCTAGAAAAGTAAAATAATATGTGGCTCATCTCGATGTAAAACAATCACGGTTGTGGGCATGAGTGGACCTAATCTGTCCCTCCTAGAAGAAGCAACCATGGCAGAGGTGGTCTCACCTTTCTTAGGTGTATGAAATAATATAGATAATATACTCAACTTAATATGTACCTCCTAACTAGAAGAAAATCTTTGATGTGGTAATCCTTTGTGACAACACGACCTCATATGGAGATTCCAGATCCGGAAGAAAAAGATCAACAATCAATGGATATCTGAACAGTCCATGTGTTGCACATATACAGACATGTGTGTAAGAATTTAGCCTTTTAAAACTAGAATTCCTAGCATAGCAGTATTCAACTAAAGGTTGGGTATTTTGCTTCATTTTAAACATTAGACAAATCTGCATAATGCAAGCAAAATTCTTCTCTTCAGAGTATAGTCAACTTAAGAATCTGCCACATTTTTTTTCATGGTTTTTGATGCACAATATCTATACCGCTAGAGCATATTCCATTTTATAACATAATCAGGAGATTATTTTCAATAGGGCATATTCTATTTTATGACATAATCAGGAGATTATTTTCAATATTAAGTATTCTGAAATCTGTTAAATATATTTTTATCAACTTATTTGGATTCTTAATCTCGAGAACAATCACAGAAGGTCTATTTCAACCTATTGAAAATGACAAAAGATAAAGAATTTAACTATGATCCAGCTTAATGATATCAAGATCGCGTAATTAACCCGACATATTTTTTTTAGCAAGGGTAGGAAGATACAAAGTAGCTAAAGGGGTATAACTCTTGGCTGGGAGTTTGATACATCCAATTGGGAGGGTTTCTCAATATCTCTTAGTAATAGTGATAAAGAATCGAAAGATGGCTACGGCGGATAAGTAAATAATAATCTCAATATGTTAGCATTATTAGAATGACTTGAGATCTAGTGGAAGAGAAGATTCAGGGTGAAATTTTGCAGTGCCAGGAAGGATTGCATCGACCATCTTTTCATCTTTTGTTCATTATATTAGGGTATTTTCATACAAGAGACTTATAAAAATTAGATTAAGAGTCTTGCCACTAAATTACGAGTTAAATAACAAAAGTAAAATTTCTACATTAAATTAAATTTTAAATTCAGTTCCAATAAACAACTTATGATCTCGTGGTTTGAAAAAGGAGTTCATTGAGATATTTTCATAAATCTAGATTAATAAGCAAGCCGCCAATTGATGAGATCATCTATGATCAATGACTGAAGATCTTTGTGATCAATCATTCAAAATCACTAAAGTATGAATCACTATTCAATATAATTATCAACAAGATACCTAGATCGGTAAAGTTGACTACATCAGAGTTCAAGAGAGGATGAGAAATTAAGTTAGTGATGATGATTCAATGATGACTAGTAATTAAAAGTGCGAGTCATGGTAACCTTTACGCCTGACTGTGCGAGGGGGCGGTGACCCTCAGCTGGGCGGAAGATTAGGAAGCCCAGTTAGGGCAGCGGCCGCTTCGTGCGCGGGTCTAGGATCCCAGTCTTTTTCTCGGTTTTTTCGCGAGCTCTCGCAGTTTTTACGCCTCTCTGGGATCCACAGGTTTTCTTTTAAAGACCAGTTCCGCTGACCCTTGTTCTTTAGGGTACCTAGGCTGGAGGACCCTTGGTTTTAGTTTTTTTGAGCTCGTTAGCCCGTACCGGTCGGGCCGGTTTTTCTTTTAGAGCGACTTTTCTAGAGAGTCTCTCTCACCCGTCTCAGTGGCGTAGTTTTGGAGTAGACCTATCCCTCTATTGGACCGCCCTTCCAATTAGAGGGCGAGACGGAAGAGCCTCTTTTATAGGCTACTTCACCGCTTGAGTTTTATTTATTTTTCGCCAACAGACTTGGCGATGCTACATCTGAATCATCCATATATACATCTGAATCCTCTATGGCTACCTCTAAATCAGTTACAGTTGAATCTGAAAAAGATACATTGAAATTGGATTGAGTCACAATTGAGTTGGCTAAAGTTGAATTACAGTTGAGTTGGTTTCCGTTGAACTAGTTACTTTTCTGCCAATAATTCCTGGCAAAGAGAAAAGACCATATCATGAAAATCATCCTTATCAGACTATCGACTAGGCTTGAGAAAAACAAGAAGAAAAGAATCAAAACCCCATATCCATCATATACTCTTACTATGATCAATCCACAAGATTCTTAAACATCTTTATAAGCATTATAGAGATAATGATTATATCAGAGTCTCATCATTCATATTCTCAAGACCAGTCAAACTTGTATTATAATTAATAGAAAGGCAATGACTCAGATATGGATCATATGATATTTATATATAAATGATTATGTGGGTAATTAATGTAGGATGAGTAGACTGGGGTTTTACATACCAAACAGCTTGAAAGCATGTTTCATTGCAATTAAATTTTATCTGTCAGGACCAAATTACTTGCTTTCTTTTGGAACCGCTAAATTTCCTGTTATTTTAATTAATTAAGATTTACTCAACAATTGTTGATGTTCTTTTCTCCCTATTCCATGGATTGCAGGCAAAATACCTGCACCGTTGTATTGGGAGAGTTGAATGTCAGTTTCTGAAGCAAAACATATCAGGTTTGTATGTTATAATTTTGTTCAAGGATATTATTAATGTTTTTAAGTTCTCTGATAAAATTGGGATGCATGTACATAATGCAATTTCTGTTGCTACATGTTAACTGCTATGGAATTTATGCAATATAAGTGTGACATGTTATAGTTCTGTGGCCTGTTAGTTAATGTGAATGTCATCCGTATAAAAAAAAATTCCCTAATTTCCAGTTCCCTAATGCGATTTCTAGAGAATATGATATTACGGATGATGTGTAAACGGGTTTCCCAGATCCGAGAAGGAGCGGGCTTCACATTCATAGTGTGAGGTTACACACAGACCAAAACCACGGACTATCCACTAACTTAAAAGGAGTAAATAGGATTAAGGATCAAATCCACCATCATCATATCAGTCCATTATCAAAAACCTTGACATAATCGCAATGACAAGAAATTAGCAATTACACGTGCCATCAAGTTCCACAACATGATCTACAAGATCTAGAATCATTATCTTAAAACGCAGGAAATCATTATATGTTATAGTTTGTCATCTAAACTTTATATAAATATATATGTGAATGAAACATTGCGAAATGCGTCGTAAACGGGTACCCAGATCCTGAGGGGTTCACATTTTTGGTATCAGAGCAGTGGTACCCCGATACGCACATTCGCAATACTACTATTCCGATCGCATTAAGTTCTCGGATAGAGACAGTCTCCCGACTTGTCGTGAGTCCAAGAAGGGAAATATGACATTCGAATTCAATTATCACAGATGTCACCTATTTCATTAATTGTCATATTATATCCCAAGAAGTGAGAAAGCAAACATGATAAATATCTGCGAATGGCCCGTTCAGCAGCTACTATGGTAAAAGGCATGGTCTCAGTCTTGAACCGACCTTTCCATGTTCTATTAAGACTACTAGTTTATTTAGGTAGAGTCGCTGAGACACTCTCTTCCCCATATCACATCTGAGGGCCAGTTGGCCAGTTGTTTATCATTTCCCTGATAGTCAGGCACTTGCCCGTACTGATTGGCGGTCACGAGATGGTCGCAGATTGTCTACTCTTACAGCTTGATGAGTTTGACTTGATTTTGGGCATGGATTGGTTATCTGCTCATCATGCACTTGTTGATTGTTTTAGGAAGACAGTTGTCTTCAGGATTCCAAGTTTACCCGAGTTCACCTTTGAGGGTACTATACAGGACTCCACCATAGAATATATTTCAGTGTTGCGAGCTCAGCGACTTGTTGATCAGGGTTGTGATTCATACCTTGCATTTGTGCGGGAGGTATCTGATCAGGAGCCGATGACACAGGACATCCGAATAGTCTCAGGATACCCTGACGTGTTTCCTGATGAGCTACCAGGATTTCCTCCTGAGAGATAGATCGAGTTCGAGATCACATTACTGCCAGATACACATCCGATCTCTATGGCACCATATCGCATGTCACCAGCCGAGTTAAGGGAGCTGAAGGTGCAGTTGCAGGAGTTACTTGATTTGGGATTCGTGAGACCGAGCACTTCACCTTGGGGTACTACGGTTCTATTTGTCAAAAAGAAAGATGGATCCATGAGACTGTGCATCGACTACAAGCAGATGAACAAGAGAACGGTGAAGAACCGTTATCCTTTGCCACGTATCGACGATTTGTTCGACCAGCTCCAAGGATCTTCGATTTTCTTGAAGATCGATCTTCGCTCAGGCTACCATAAGCTGAGGATTCGCGAGTCGGATATTCCGAAGACAGCCTTCAAGACTCGCTATGGACACTACGAGTTTGTGGTGATGCCGTTTGGGCTCACCAATGCACCTGCGGCTTTCATGGATATGATGAACCGTATCTTCCGTCCATACTTGGACAAGTTTGTAGTGGTATTCATCGATGATGTGCTCATTTACTCACGAAATGAATGGGATCATGCGAATAATCTACGGATTGTCTTGGACACATTGCGAGAGCACAAGTTATATGCCAAGTTGAGCAAATATGAGTTCTGGTTATCCCAGGTCTCATTTTTGGGCATGTCATTTCTGGAGCAGGCATCGCAGTTGATCCTGCAAAGATAGATGCAGTTATGTCTTGGGAGCAGCCCAAGACTGTCACTCAGATTCGGAGTTTCCTCGGATTAGCGGGCTATTACAAACGCTTTGTCAGCGGATTTTCACGCATTGTTTGCCCTCTGACACGACTGACGCAGAAGGGAGTCACATTCATTTGGGACGATTCATGTGAACATGCCTTCCAGACACTGAAGGAGAGGTTGACTACAGCGCCTATTCTTGCTCTTCCTTCAGGCACTCAGGATTATGCGGTATACACAGATGCATCTGGAGAAGGTCTAGGAGTAGTACTGATGCAGAGAGGACAGGTGATTGCTTACGCATCACGGCAGTTGAGACCGCACGAGCGGAATTACCCCATACATGACTTGGAGTTGGCAGCAGTTGTCTTCGCCTTGAAGATCTAGCGCCACTATCTATATGAGATGAACTTCGAGATTTTCACGGATCACAAGAGCCTAAAGTACATCTTTGATCAGAAGGAGCTGAACATGAGACAGCGTAGATGGCTCGAATTGCTGAAGGATTATGATTGCACAATCTCTTACCATCCCGGTAAGGAAAACGTGGTGGTTGATGCACTTAGCAGGAGAGCGCATGCAGAGGGTACGGCGAACTGGCTATACACGTGGGATACGCTTGCAGCTTTGAGCGATTGGCATCCTCAGGAGAGCGCATCCATTTCTACCGCCGTGCCTCCACGATACAGCAGTCTTTGGGATCGTATTGTAGATGGACAGAAGACAGATCCTTGGATCCGAGATAGAGACATGCGCACCGTCAAGGACGAGGTTGATGATTTTGTTGTGGCGAAGTCTATTTTATGAAAGGCAGGTCAAGTCGTTGTATCCAATAACGAGCAACTTTGCAGAGACATTCTGGATGAGGCACACAGTTCACGGTTATCTATCCATCCATGTAGCACGAAGATGTACCGTGACCTGCGTCGACATTTCTGGTGGGATGGGATGAAGCGCGATGTGGAGCTACATGTTAACAGATGCATGACCTGTCAGATGGTCAAAGCTGAGCATAGGAGACCACTAGGATTACTACAGTCTCTCCCCATTCCCGAGTGGAAATGGGAGAGCATTTCTATGGATTTTGTCACAGGTCTGCCGAATACGCCAGGTGGCCATGATTCCGTTTGGGTCGTTGTTGATAGGTTGACCAAGTCAGCCCATTTCATACCTGTCAACACGACATACACTCCATCCAGATTGGCCAAGCTGTATGTGCAGAACATCATCAGATTACATGGTATACCACGAGAGGTGGTGTCTGACAGAGATTCGAGATTTACGTCGCATTATTGGAATCAGTTCATGTCAGCACTACAGAAAGAGCTGAAGATGAGTTCTGCATATCATCCACAGACTGACGGTCAGAGTGAGCGCACCATTCAGACACTAGAGGATTTGCTTCGCGCTTGCACTGTGAAGTGGAAAGGGTCCTGGAAGGACTATCTGCCATTAGTGGAATTCACGTACAACAACAGCTATCACTCCAGTATTGGCATGGCACCATTCGAAGCCCTATACGGGCGGAGATGCCTCACACTTCTCAGATGGCGTGAGGTAGGTGATCATGCTCTTTATTCCGTGGATCTCCTGGAGGAGACTGCGAGAGCTGTTGATCTTGTGAGACGGAGGCTTCTGACAGCACAAAGCCGCCAGAAGAGCTATGTAGACCGTCGGAGAAAAGACTTGGAGTTTCAGGTAATCCAAATCTTTCCTCTTCATCCACTCAATTATGACTTATATATGTTTAGATTAATTGCATATTAACAACATTTCAATAAACTATAGGTTGGAGATTGGGTATTTCTCCGCGTATCTCCCATGAAGGGAGTATAGAGATTCGGTGTTCGTGGCAAGTTGGCGCCACGATATGTTGGACCGTTCGAGATTCTTGCTAGAGTGGGGAAGGTGGCATATCGAATAGCCCTTCCTCCACATCTATCAGATGTTCATGACGTCTTCCACGTATCCAACTTGAAAAAGTATGTGCACGACCCTCGACCCTCGACACGTCATCAGTTACGAGAATCTCGATGTAGAGCCGGATCTGACTAATGAGGAGAAGCCAGTCCAGATACTTGACCGTGCTGTGAAGAAGCTTCGCAACAAGAGATTTCATTGGTCAAGGTTTTGTGGAACCGTCACGGAGTCGAAGAGGCGACACGAGAAATCGAAGCCGACATGCGAGCATGATACCGCAACTTTTCTGAGGTAAAAATCAAAACAAGCTTTTAAATATATGTTAAAATATTGGCTTGTTTTATCTTTGAGGTTTTTATGGGTTCAAAACCCTTTGAGGTTTTTATGGCCATATGAAAAACAAAACACCTAATGTCCTTAACTTGAGTCTCGAGGACGAGACTCCCTTTGAGGTTTTTATAATTGTAACATCCGGATCCTAACAAAACTGAACTCGACCTGAATAAGGTCCGAATAATCCAATTAAGTTATCTGACATTATTAGATAACCTAAAACGATCATTTGATCGAGAATCAAAAGTCGTTCGGGCGAAATCGACCAAAAATCGGTCGCTTCGTAATGCGTGCCATGAAAAAGCCGCGACGCAAATTCGAAAACCGCCAAATGAACCGAGACCATCATTAGATCCGATTCGACAAAAGAAGACCAACGAAATCGACCGTTCGTCAATCGAAGGTCATTTGATATTTTTAAATCGCAAAATTTAACCCCCGAACCGAAATCGTATCTCGAAAAATTCGGGTGTTCAAACCCGATCAAAAGTATATCAATATTATATTCATATTGATCGCCGTTTAGAAACGATCGAATAGAGATATTGCGCGTCAAAATCCGACACTCGAGGTGTGAATTCGATCAGTTTTTGTATATCAAATAAAAGAAGAGGAAATGAAAAAAATAAATTTATTTTTTTTAAAAGCAGCAGACTGTCCGCTTTCCAGGACAGCCACTTAGCTCTTTGCTCACACCTCCACTTGGTTGTGCTATGGGCTCCATTTGGCAGGCACTTAAGGTCTCTTCCCCCTTATAAATATCACCACAAGATCTTTCTTTTGTTCCCCAAATTCCAGCCGAGTCCCCTTTCCTTTCCTCTCTTTCTCCTTCTCCAATAAGCCTCCCCCAAATATTGCTCAAATTCTTAAAGGGAGACCTAATTCTCTTCCTTTCAAAGCTGCTGGGTGGCAGCTAAGCAATCTCCTGGAGCCATCCTTGCTGCAGCCTTGAGCTTTAAGAGTTGCTCCAAATCCAAGAAAACTTGGAGCAATTGTTGTTGTCCCAAAGACTCCAGCCCTGCATGCAGTTCATTTTCAAGTTTTTGAAGAATTGTTTTTAGGTGCAATCCCCCTTTCCTCCTTCTTGCTGCCATGTATGCCATTCCCACATTTCTTTTTTTATTCAAATTCCAGAAAATAGGGTTTGTGATTCAGTTGGATTTAAGGAAAATTCTCAGATCTTTATCCTGGAAGCTTACAATAAATTTGATGAAAATTTTCATAATCTCTATTATATTAGCCATGCCACATTAAAGATATTTGTTGGCAGAGGCATTGTTGCCATTCTTTTGCTTAACTTGCTAGGAGTCCAGGAGCCATTCTTATGCTTATTTTCCAAATAAGGAGGAGTCCACGATTTTTTTATGTCTAATTGGAGTATAATGTTATTTTAATTTTTTTTTAAACTAACAAACAAAAATAAGAACATGCCAGCATGACTTGAATGAGTTATATATACAAATATCCTCCCCTAAATAACTTAGGCAGGATGAGATAGCTTGAAATTTTTATAATGATAATAATTAATTTCTGAATTTGGAAATGAAATATATATATTAAATCAAATTTAAATTTCAGTACAGTTTCTGTTCTGTAACAAATGCTCATAGAAGTTAAATTTCTGTGTAGTTCTTCAAGTTATTCTAAGTTTAAGATTTCATTATATGATTGTATGTACACATATACATATATATAAGCATACGAAGTTGATTATTAAATAAGACATAGTTGGTATACTTGGCTTCTTGAAAAATATCTCGTATCCAAATTAGACCCATTTATGATCATCTGTTAACTACTTAGTACATGTTCGGAATATTGGGATACTTGATTGATCTAATATTACATAGACCATTTTGAATACACCAAACAACAAAAAGTTCTCAAGACACAATGGAATATGCGTCGAAGTTTCTATTCAAATTACGTTCAGTAGAAAGTCCATTTCATCATTTGTTACATAAATATCCGCGAGCATTTGACTTGCATAAGAAACATTGCTTTCTTCACTCTTTAAAATTACAGTCCATCATACATATTAATTGAATGACAGCTTATACATTGATTTATTGTTGACCAATCAGGATGCCTAGACTAGAATGCCGATAAGCAAAGGGCATATTTGGCTCATATTAAATAAATAAACTTTTCCAGCCTTTAAGTAAACAGTAAAATAATAATAATAATGCATCATAATTATCAGAATTTGACTTATTGAAGCAGTTTACTCACCTTAACATTTTAACATGATGAACGTAAGTTGAACATGATTGTCTATAGTTCCTCTATAACAATAATGGGATCTATCTATTGCTGCTCCTCTTTACATTTTTCACTTGTAGACTAAAACATCATATAGGTGCAGGTCTTTTTGGGAACTTGTCTCTAAATAAAAACTCCCACCTTGTACTTAGCATTAGTTGACCTGGTTGTCCATCTGGATATATATATATATATATGTCAAAATAAAAGGGTATAGCCTACAACATCATGAGAACTTTATTCTTGTTCGGGTAATTTGATTAAGGATGCAGCATAAGATCTCAATTTGTCATTGATTTTACTCTTGCGTGATAGTATGATTCACTTTAAGCTAGAAATCTTAAGTAAAGCAGTTGATCTAGATAATTGGACATAAAATCTCTACAAGAGTAATATCATCATCACCATTTTATGAATTGGTATCGTATATTTTAAATGAGATGAATAAATTTGGGTTGAAAGTATGCAATTGATCAAATATTCAGTGACGACAAACATTTTGCCGGTCATGATGACCTTTACACATGACCGTGCGAGGGCGCGGTGACCCTCAACTGGACGGAGGAAAGGAAGCCCAGATAGGGCAGCGGCCGCCTAGTGCGCGGGTCTAGGATCCCAGTCCTCTTTCGGTTTTTACGCGAGCTCGCAGTGTTTTTACGCCTCGTTGGGATTCCGACTTTAGACCATTCCGCTGACCCTGTTTTAGGATACCCAGGCGGGGGATCCTTGGTTTTCAGTTTTACGTACGAGCTCGATTGCCCGTTACCGGTCAGGTTGTTTTTCTAGAGTGACTTTTCCGGGAAGTCCCTCTCACCGTCTTAGTGGCGTAGTTGGGGAGTAGACCTATCCCTCTATTGGACCGTCCTTCCAACTAGAGGGCGAGACGGAAGAGCCATTTGTAGGCTTCCTCACCGCTTGAGTTTTTCTATCGCCAACAGACTTGGCGATTTTACATCCAGATCATCCATATCTACATCTATATATACATCATCGAGAGTTACATCAGAGAGAGAGTTACAGTTAAGGTTTGGAGGAAATTATAATTAAGATTAAGTTGATTGGAGGTGACTTTAATCTGATTCGAAATCCCTATAAGTTAGTGGACGTGTTGGGAACTTAGTTAGGATGCATTATACAATACCGCATGCCTACGGAGGCACCCCAACCCTAAGGTACTTTTAAATACCTTAGAGTCATAGTGTGAGGTTACACACAGACCAAGACCATGGACTATCCACTAACTTAAAAGGAGTAAATAGAATTAAGGATCAAATCCACCGTCATCATATCAGTCCATTATCAAAAACCTTGACATAATCGCAATGACAAGAAATTAGCAATTACACGTGCCATCAAGTTCCACAACATGATCTACAAGATCTAGAATCATTATCTTAAAACGCAGGAAATCATTATATGTTATAGTTTGTCATCTAAACTTTATATAAATATATATGTGAATGAAACATTGCGAAATGCGTCGTAAACGGGTACCCGGATCCTGAGGGGTTCACACAAACTCTCTCCTAGAGTTGTCAAGTGTGTCTTTGTCAGTTACTCTCGGACTCAGAAGGGCTATCGTTGTTATGACCCCATCAACAAGAAATACTTTGTCAGTGCTGATGTCACGTTCTTTGAGTCTGTTATGTATTTTTCCCCTGCAGGTGACAGGCTGGTACCATCTACTACCAACGATGATGTCTATGTCCCTCCGCCTCCTAGTTGGAGTTCACCTGAGTCCATTCCTGCTCCAGTTACTACGTCATCTTCACCACCACCACCTCCACCACCACCATCTCCACAGCCTCCTATTCCACCTCTACCAAAATTCTATACGCGTCGGTCAGGTGTTGCTCATGCTACACGTCAGGCATCCATCACGCCTCACGTATGTTCAGATGGCATTACTACTGACGCGTCAGATATGGTACAAGTGCAGGATCCTTCATTACAGGAGGAGACTACACCATCCAGTACAGTGGACGATGACCTTGATATTCCATTTGCAATCAGGAAGCAAAAGCGGACGTGTACAACTTATCCCTTTGCTTCCCAGGTGTCTTTTCATCGCCTCACGGGCGACTTTCAGAGATTTGTTCAGCTTTGTCTTTCGTGGACATACCACGGACTTATCAGGAGGCTATGAAGATTGATTGCTGGTGAATGGCTATGGAAGACGAGATGTGTGCCTTACAGTCTCGTGGCACATGGAGCTTGGTTAATGCTCCTCCTGATGCATCCATTGTTAGTTGTAAATGGGTATTCACAGTTAAATACCACGCTGATGGCAGTCTGGATAGATACAAGGCACGGCTGGTTGCGCGAGGTTCCACACAAACCTATGGCGTGGACTATATGGATACCTTTTCTCAGGTGGCTCGTCATTCTACTCTTCGCATTCTCTTACCAGTTGCTGTGGTACGTGACTGGATTATATCTCAACTTGATGTCAAGAATGCCTTCTTGTATGGAGATCTGCAGGAGGAAGTCTACATGCAGCAGCCACCAGGGTTCATTGCTGAGGGGGAGAAGCATATGGTGTGTAGACTTCACAAGGCAATGTATGGCCTCAAACAGAGGCCAAGGGCGTGGTTTCAGAAGCTTTCTCATCTGATTGAACGACAGGGGTTCAAAAGATCGAATGCAGACCACTCGTTGTTTATTCAGAAGTCTTCAGCAGGTACGGTTGTCATCATGGTCTGTGTTGAAGATATTCTGGTTACAGGAGACGATGTTCAAGGAATAGAAAGGGCAAAAGCAATTCTAGGTCGTCAGTTCGTCACGAAGGATCTTGGAACCCTAAGATACTTTCTGGGGTTGGAATTTGCTAGGAATGCACAGGGTCTAGTGATGACCCAAAGGAAGTACATTACAGATTTTTTAACTGAAACAGGCATGGTTGGATGCAGACCATCGAGTACTCCCATGGATCCAAGCATGAAGCTGTATGATGATGACACTGCTGAAGTAGACAAGAGGAGATATAGAGAAATGGTGGGTAAGCTCCTTTATATTACCATAACTCGACCCGATATTGCCTTTGCAGTAAGCCGAGTAAGTCAATTTATGGAGCAGCCAAGACAAGTTCATATGGATGCTATATACATGACACTGAGGTATCTAAAGTCGCCTCCAGGTTCAGGGCTGCTATTTCGAAAGGGCACGGATTTATCTATTTCAGCATGTGCAGATGCCGATTATGCAGGATGCCCTAAGGATCGAAAGTCGACCTCAGGATTTGCAGTTTTTGTTGGGAGCTCTCTGGTTTCTTGGAAAAGCAAGAAACAACTGTCGTGGCAAGGTCCAGTGTTGAATCTGAATATAGGGCCATGGCGCAAGCAAGCACGGAGATGATGTGGGTTCGATCTATGCTAGAGGATTTACATGTAGCCGTACCTTTACCTATGCAGCTTCAGTGTGACAATCAGGCAGCATTGTTTATTGCCAACAATCCAGCATTCAATGAAAGAACAAAGCATATTGAAGTTGACTGCCACTACACTAGAGACTTGATCCAGAGAGGCTTGATATCTACATCTCACGTGAGCTCAGGGGATCAGACTGCTGACGTACTCACCAAGCCATTGCTCAGAGGACCCTTCCAGAAATGTTCTTCCAAGCTGAGCATGATAGACATCTATGCTCCACCTTGAGGGGGAGTTCAGAGACTGATATTATTATATGTTATGTACCTTTTCATAATTTCTTATTGTTCTCTGGACTACCATGTATTTTACCCGTGAGGTCTCTCCCTATATAAGAGAGCCTAGGGTTCCCTTGAATAATGAATCATTCACTTTTCCCAACAAGAATGATGTCAAAACATATATTAGCATTGCAATTATCCACGTCTCTATTTCCTTGGCCTGCACCGACTAAAACAAACTTTAGACCTAATCTTTCATAATTCTTGAAACCATGCCATGGGACATTGTTTGAGATCATAGATTGCTTTGTGGAGCATGCACACATTTCAATACTCCTTAGTCTCAAATCTAGGAGGTTGTTGAAGATAGACCTCCTCATGTAGGACCCCATAAAAGAATACATTTTTCACGTCAAGTTGGAGAAGTGACCATGATAAATTGACAGTCGCATAGACGAGAATATGCATTCCAGGAAGGTGACCTACTAAAGAGAGGGTCATTTTTATAATAGTTGCCCGACTAGACCGAATCTTTAGTCCAAATATGTGGTATGGGAGGGCCAATGACTGAATAGTCTCTAATCCATCAATATTCAGTCCAACAGAATATTCGGTCCGAATATTTAGTTGACTAATGTCGGTAGACTATTCATTGAGGGGTGAAATTTTTTATTTTTAAAGGTTCCCATCTACCATGGTATCACCACAAATGTTAAAGCCCCATATATATAGCTTGTTACTTGGTAATTTTATTTTGGATTATTTTTATTGATGGCCATATATGTATGTATGTATATATATATATATGTATGTATCATACATAATTTTTATATTTATAATAATTAAAAATACGGAGCCGAATAATTCTGACTAGTTGCTTGAATACCGAATATACATCCAGTGACCCCTTCGACTGAATACTAAATACAAACTTTACAACACTGAGAAGGTATCCAACTAATCTACTCCATATGTCTAATTATAGCCTTTGGCAACCAGTCTGACTTTATATCTTTTAACTAGCCCATCTTGAAGATGTTTGGTGGCGAAGTCCTAGCGACTACCAACAATCTTGTCACCCTTGGGCTGATTCCCCGTTGAGGCTGGTAGAACCCGCCCTCCGGATGGCCATTTATAAGAACCTCTAGAGAAGCCGTGGTAACACAACGCTTCATCCAAGATATCCAAATGTCTGGGAATCCCCGCCTATACATTGCTTCCCATAGAAAGCGCCAATCAAGAGTATCGTAAGCCTTTGCAAAGTCTACCTTCCAGAGCATAGCCTTTTTACCAAGCCTCTTCCAGACCGCCACAATCTCAGATGCCATAACTAAACAATCCCCAATTTGTCTGCCTGGCACGAATGCCGATTGGACGGGAGAGATAATGTTCGCGAGAACCGTACTCAATCGGATGGCAAACACCTTAACCACAATCAAATAAAGCCCGTTGGAAAGGGCGATCGGTCGGAAGTCCTCAATGCGCTCAGTCGCACCACTCTTAGGCAAGAGAACGATCAATGCCCGATTAATTTTCTCGAGCCCCGCGTTGCACAAACACAACTCCTGCACCACCTCGAGGACCTCCCCAGCAATCAAATCCCAGAAGTCCCTGTAAAAGGACACCGGGAACCCATCCGTCCCGGGCGCCCCACACGCGTTAAGAGACCAGGCGGCGGTCCTCACCTCATCCAACATCACCGGCACAACCAGGCGCGAAGCACGTTCCGGCGACAGTCTCTCCGCCCCCCGGCCCAACCATCGCCACCTCCGAAGAAGGGACCGCGACGAGAAGTCGCGGAAGTGCTTGGCAATCAGATGGCCCATCTCCCTGTCACCAGCGACCCGCACACCATCCACAACGACCGAGCGCAAGGTATTAGAACGTCGTCTTCCGTGGCAATACGATGGAAGAATGTCGTGTTAGCATCCCCTCCACGAGCCACTTGTGTCGAGATCTCTGGCGCCATTCTAAGTGCTATAAGGATTTTTAAAAAATAGGAAGCGGAAGCGAAAACATGGATAAAGATAAACAATAAAGAAGAACAACAGATTTACGTGGAACCCTACTCCGTGAGGAGCGGGATGAAACCACGGGAGAAGGCCTCAAAGGGTCGTGTTTGTCTATTGACTTTCTCATCTGATACAGGAGGCCTGGGGCTCCTTATATAGCCTCCACAGGGCCTCTAAGTCCCACCACTAGACGATGTGGGACAAGACTGTTGGATGGGGAAAATGGACCCTGAAGGTATCCATTTACCCATCTTCTCAACATATGACGCATACAAACAATACTCCAACACTCCCCATCAAGCTGGAGCATGTAATGCTCAGCTTGGACAAACAGAAAGAAACTCAACTCAACGCTACAGGACACTACGGACAATATCAACCCAATGCGTACAACTGTTGTTGTCAAGGACGTTGCTTCTCATGCCGTGCAGGTGAGGAGGACGAACGGACTGGAGTGTGAGTCTGCTGAATCTCCTCGTAGGAGAGCATGTGCTCTGAACTGCGTCTGTCAGAGTCACTGTAACTGAAATGAGTTTCCTCGTCGAAGTACTCTGGCCCGCCACAATAATGTGGACAACTGCTCCATCTCTAAAAAGGGCCGAACTGAAAAAAGGGTCGTGGTTGTGCAATCCTCGTCGGAGTCCACGATCGCTGGAGAATGGAGTCAGAAAATAGTCTCCTCATCGGAGAACTGGGTCTCTCCCATCTGGCTCAGAGAATGGTGCACTACTCTGGTGTACTTATGATACCACATGAATACCCTTGCCAACATGGCATAGGGAATGGTCCTCTACTCTGGAGTCTCTATGGCTCACATGAAAACTCTGGCTGAAACATAAGAATAATGATGGGGACCATGACAATTGATGGCATACATGTGCACATCTGAAACTGACCGCATCCTTATGCGTGTCTGAAACTGGAGTCTCTCTCTGGAGAACTCGAAAAATGGGCCTCAACATGGAGTGCCTCAATCTTGGACTCTGACCAATCTGTCGAGTCTGAATCTGCGCATAAAACTGGGACTCGGAATTTGAACGTCGAGTCCGGAATTGCACATGGAAAATCTTCGTCTGAACACTGTAGAGTCTGAACAATCTGCCTGGTCTGCATCTGACATCTGAATCTGCAACAGGACCTGTGACTCTACACTATACTCCCCCTTTCTCCCATACTTGTCGGAAAAAAGACAAATCGACAAAGTTGGGAGAAGACAACATAATGGGGAAAACAAACATGAAATTTGCGGCTTTTCATTTTTTTTATAAGCCGTCACATTTTTTCCGTAAGTCGTTCCATTTTTTTAAGGCTTTTGCATCATTTTTTTGAAAATATTTTTTTTTAAATTACGTGCGGTATTTTTTAATGCGTGCGCCTTCTTCTTCTTCTTTTAAACAAACCTCCTACCTCCTTTTTTTTCGAGGCCCACAAAAGCACCCCCTTTTTATGCACGGCTACTCTGTTCCCCCCCCCTTTTTAAATAAGAGATGGCCATCGGTCCCATCTCTACTGCCTGCACTTTATTTGGGTTTCCCTCAATGGGAACCCATCTCACACTCCGAGATGGAGAAGGGGTTGCGCCGCTCGGGGCGTTGCGCGCGCAAGAGGAAGTCTGGAGGATGCGCCATCGGCGTGGGCTGCATGAGCTCGACGGGTGATGCCTGGCGCGTGCGGTTGCGCTGCTTGATCGCTTGAAGCGTAACCGCCAGAAACTCGATGGGTGATGCCAGGGGCGGCACCGTGATCGCTGGAGTTGCCAAAGGCTTCTGGGGCTTGAACGATGGAGGCGCAGGAAGGCGGGTGCTAAGGCCCCCGCTAGGGTTTTGTCTGGATGTGTGATGCCCCTGGATCTGGGCGGCACTTGAGGGGACCACGAAACTCCTCATGCATCCTGGACTGCAAGGGCGAGTGCGGCTGGAGACATCATCTTGAAAATTAGGGTTCCAATAGGAAAAACCCTAGAACTGATTCCACCGATATAAATTCAAGAACTCTCGAAGAATCTCAAAGAAATTGCATTAAATCGAAATCTCGGATGAAATACAGTCGATAATGAAAATTTCCGACAATCGAACCTGGCTCTGATACCATGTTAAAAAATAGGAAGCGGAAGCGAAAACATAGATAAAGATAAACAATAAAGAAGAACAGCGGGATTTACGTGGAACCCTACTCCGTGAGGAGCAGGATGAAACCATGGGAGAAGGCCTCAAAGGGCCATGTTTGTCTATTGACTTTCTCATCTGATACAGGAGGCATGAGGCTCCTTATATAGCCTCCAGAGGGCCTCTAAGTCCCACCACTAGATGATGTGGGACAAAACTGTTGGATGGGCCAAATGGATCCGAGAGGTATCCATTTACCCATCTTCTCAACATATGACGCATACAAACAATACTCCAACAAGGATGAATGACACGTGAATTCTAAAGAAAAAACTCCAAGCATCGACATTCAAAAAGCTCAAGACTCAAATCGGTATGCTCAAGTTCATTTATAGAGAAGATTTGGAGTCTCTGGAGGTCAAGGATAAGTAAATATTTGCATGTTTTGGCAATTTGGACAATTTACATAATTTTTTATTTATGTATGTAGAGATATTTCTATATTCTCTATGTACTTTATTTTATTTCTTTGTATCCATCTTATGCAATTTACCCATAGGTCTCTCCTCTATATAAGAGAGCCTAGGGTTATCACGAATAAACATATTTTCTATTTCTCCCAACATGGTATTAGAGCCACGGTCCTAGACCGGAGCTCCGTACCCTAACCCTAAACCTAACCCCCCACCGTCATCCCTCTCTCCAAGGTCGTTGTCACCGTCGTTAAGCATTGTCGCCACCCATCCGCCAAGACCGTCGCCAGGCCGGTGTTCCAATCGTCACCGTCGAGTCGGGCAGCCGCCGCCGAGCAAGGAACCTGCCGCTGCCAGCTCCTACTGCCACCACTGAGCAACGACCCTCGACATCGTCGCTGCACCTCCTTGGCCACCGGCCTCCGTAGCCGTTGGTTGCCCCTCTTCCACTCCGTCATCGGCCTTTGCTGGGACTAATGGATTTGAGTGCATAAGTCTACATATGCATTCAAATCCACGCATGTTTGTGTATACATTCATTAGTTGGCCTACATAACCTCGGTAATCCTCATCCGACAATGTCAGAAAACAAAGTCGACATACCTGCCACATGCGTTTTCAGAGGTCCAACGCCTATTGTCAAGATGGACGAGAGAAACTATGAGCTCTGAGCTATGCAGTTCATGAGCCTTATGAAGATTAATGGTAAGAAACATATCTACCGAGGAGAAGCTGGTGGAGAAAACTGTGGTTAACGCCTCGTGGGAGGCAAATGATGCATACGCCAAAGTTTGGCTTTCCGGTACAATGACGATAGAGATCGCCAATGACGTGCTACATCAGCATACTGCTAATGCGGGACATCCTCACAGCAACCTATTCTCAGGCGAGGAACGAGACCAAGATCCTACAAATCCAGCGTGATATATTTACTATCAAGCAGAACGGACAGCATCTTCATTCGATATATACATCCTTTTGTGGGATGTTTGAGAAGCTCCACAATTTCATGCCTCACACGACTACCTCAGAGAAGCAAAAGACATATAGGAATGCTACCACGGTTGGTGTATTCGTAGCAGCCATCGATCTTGAATATAATGTTGCTCGCTACCAGATTCAAGCGGATGCTACTATTCCTCCCATAGAGGAAGCTATCCGCAGCCTTAACAGGATTACTATTCCGTCCACTGCCACTAGGGTTGATGACCTCATGGCCAGGCTATGAGATATCATACCCCCTACTTCTTCACCATCTCCAGGAGGCCACTCAGATGTAGCAACCTCTGCCTCTGCCAGTACTTCTACTACGGCTAGTACCTCAGGTAGTACTTATGCTTTTACTACATCATGTCATGGATCTGAGATTACTAAGTGGATTATGGACTCCAGGGCAACGAATCATCTATGCGGGGACAGAGATCAGCTTACAGCATATATACAGATTCCACTAGGGAGAACTGTGGTGATAGATGATGGGACTCATTCCCCAATCACCGGACAAGGGAAGATTAGTTTGATGCCTTCGATGTGTCTTCAGAATGTGTTACATGCTCCCGATTCCTATATCATTTTATTATCTATTAGTAAGATTACGAAGGATTTGCCTTGTCGGGCTATCTTTGACCCATCGTCTCTTGTTTTTCAAGGCCTTCTTATGGGCAAAGTGATTGGCCATGGCCGTGAGCAGGGTGGTCTTTATCGCCTGGTCCGAACTTCGTATGCAGGCATATCCTCTCATTCAACAAGACCAGACCCTCCCTTCACTTGGCACCTACGTTTTGGTCACCTCCCTCTCCAAAAGATGTATCATATTTTGCCGCAAATTTCACTGGGGTCTTCCTTTCAGTACGAGGCGGGTCAATTGGAGAAGCATCGCCGGTCTGCTTTTCCTAGTCGTCAGAATCGGAGCAGTAGCTCCTTTTTTTATTTATTTCATGTTGACATCTGGGGTTCAGGTCGTGTACCTGATCATCAGGGACACATGTTTTATCTTGATGTTGCTGATGATTTTTCTCGTTTGTCATGGGTCTTTTTATTGAAAAATAAATCTGAAGCAAGGGATGCGATGGAAACCTCTATCAATGAAGTGCAAAATATTTTCTCTTCTTCTGTGAAATTTATGAGAACCGATAATGCTTTAGAAATATGTACACGTGCTTTATCACATTTCTTTCCATCCCGTGGTATTATTCACTAAATAATATGTGCTTACACTTCTCAGCAGAATGGTGTTGCAGAGAAAAAGCATCGCCAGTTACTTGATGTCACTAGGATGCTTCTCATTCAGAGTCGTGCTCCACATTTGTTTTACGGTGATGTTGTTCTTACGGCATGTTATCTGGTGAATAGCATGCCCTTGTCTGTCTTGGATGAGAAAATTCCTTTCTCCATAGTTTTTCCTAAGGAGTTGTTCTCACTTACTCCTCGTGTCTTTGGCTCTGTTGCATTCGTCCACCAGTTGGCTCCATGTCTTGACAAGCTCTCTCCTAGTGTTGTCAAATGTGTGTTTGTTGGGTACTCCAGGACCCAGAAGGGATACCAGTGTTATGATCTATTACGCAGGAAATATTATATCAGTGTTGATGTCACATTTTTTAAGTATGTGATGTATTCCTCCCCTACAAGTAACAGGTTGGCTTCATCAGACTCTGATGATGAGGTTTACATGTCACCTCCTCCTACGAGTCAGTTGTCTCCTCTACATGAGCATGTTGTTCAACCACCACCACCTCCTCCTACTCCACCTCCTTCTACCCAGTCGTATGTGCCCATTGTTCCACCATTACCGAAATTCTATATACGTTGGCCTGCATCTGCTCATGGTTATCGCTCGTCATCCAGCATGTCCCAGGTTTGTTCTGATAACATGATTTCTAATGATGGGTCTGGAGATATATCTGTGCAAGGATCATTGCAGGAGACTAGCCCACTGACGGAGGAGGTTCCCAATGACCTGGATATACCCATTGCAGTTCGGAAGCAAAAGCGTACTTATGCTTAATATCCCCTTGCTTCCCTTGTCTTCTTTCATCGTCTGACAGGAGAATTTCAGAGATTTGCAGTTGCTCTATCTGTCGTGGATATTCCACGGAATTATCATGAGGCCTTGAAGGATAATCACTAGCATTTAGCTATGGAGGAAGAGATGCATGCTTTGCAATCATGTGTACTTGGAGTTTGGTGTCTGGTCCTCATGGGTCCCTTGTTGTCAGTTGCAAAAGGGTGTTCACTGTTAAACATCATGCGGATGGGAGCCTTGATCGTTATAAGGTAGGATTGGTGGCATGAGGATTTACTCAGACCTACAACATGGATTATATGGACATGTTCTCTCCAGTTGCTCGTCACTCAACTCTATGTGTTCTTCTTTCAGTTGCAGTGGTTCGTGATTGGCCTTTGTTTCAGCTAGATATTGAAAATGCATTTTGAGATCTACAGGAGGAAGTGTACATGCAGCAGCCTCCAGGGTTTGTTGCTGAGGGGAAGTGTCAGCTGGTTTGTAGACTCCATAAGGCAATATATGACCTTAAGCAAAGTCCAAGCGCAAGGTTTCAGAAACTCTCAGATCTGATTGAATGGCAGGGGTTCAAGAGGTCAAATGCAGACCATTCACTATTTGTGCAGAGAACAACTAGAGGTATTGTTATTATCGTAGTTTATGATAATGATATACTTGTTACAGGAGACGATGTGCTGGGGATAAAGATGGTAAAAGAATTTATGGGTCGTCAATTTGTAACTAAGGACCTGGGCATCCTAAGGTATTTCTTAGGGTTAAAATTTACTAGGAATGTGCAGGGTCTTGTGATGACCCAAAGGAAGTATGTTGCAGACATGATTGTTGAGACAGGCATGATTGGGTGTCGACACTCTACTACTCCTATGGATCCTAGAATAAAGGTATACGATGATGATACAGATGAGGTTGACAGGAGGAGATATAGAGAGATGGTGGGGAAGCTCCCATATGCTACTATTACTGGACGTGATATCTCTTTTGCAGTGAATCGGGTGAGCCAGTTCATGAAGCAACCCTGACAGGTACATATGGATGCTATATACATGATATTGAGATATCTAAAATCTTCTCCAGGTGCATGATTACTATCCAAGAAAGGAACAACTCTTTCTATTTCTGCATGCGCGGATGCGGACTGTGTAGGGTGTCCTAAGGATAGGAAGTCTACTTCGGGCTTTGCAGTGTTTGTTGGCAGTTCTCTTGTTTCTTGGAAAAGCAGGAAATAAACGGGTGTGGCTTGATCAAGTGTCAAATCTGAGTATAAGGCTATGCACAAGCTAGTACAGAAATGATGTGGGTTCGAGCAGTGCTAGCAGATTTGCATATAAATGTACCTCTACCCATGCAATTACATTGTGATAATCAAGCTATCTTATTCATTGCAAATAACCCGGTATTCCATTAAAGAAAGAAGCATATAAAGGTAGACTACCATTATACTAGAGATATGATTCAGAAAGGCTTGATTTCTACCTCTCATGTTAGTTCAGGAGAGCAAATAGCAAATATCTTTACCAAGGCATTGCTCAGAGGATCATTTCAGAAGTGTTCGTCCAAGCTGAGCATGATTGACATCTATACTCCATCTTGAGGGGCAGTGTAGAGATATTTCTATATTGTTTGTGTATTTCTTCTTTATTTTATTTTTGTATACATCTTATGTAATTTACCCATAGGTATCTCCTCTGTATAAGAGGGCATAGGGTTATCAGGTAAACATCTTTTCTATTTCTCCCAACAATGTCAAAAAATTGTATTACAGATTTTGCATATTGTATTATAGATTTTGCATATTCTTGATCACTAAGTTAAAATAATCCAGAACCGAATCATATTTTTAGCTGACTTGATCGATCAACTTAACCTCCACAATGATCAACCCACTGGTCGATCAACTCTTGCTCATGATCGATCATCTTTGATTTCTATCTATGATCTTGTCGATCAAGCTTGCATACATGATCGATCAACCTTGATCGATAAAATTTGATCATAATCGATTAAAATTTAATTAGCCCAAGTAGTCATCTAACGTTAAAAATGATTAACAACATTATTGACATTCTGAAAAATCAACTCTGATTTTCTTTTTATATTTAAGTTGGAAATTTTATTTTGCTACCAGCTACCTTAAATCTATAACACTATAAATAGGACCTTAAACATCTTTGTTGAGACACACAGAACCATAAGAAACATTCTCTACTCATAGAAGAAATGAAAGAGTGCTATTATATGTCGAATTCAATTCTAATTGTGATTCTGTATTCTCAAACCTTTCTGAGATCCAAAGTTTTAGCTACTCATGTTGTCAAGCTCTTTGTGCTCAAAAGAGATTGTCTCATTCTCAAGAAAATTTTACGTTCAAAGTTTTGTAAGCTTGTGAATTCAAATTTATTCCTAATTTGTTTTCTTTTCAGAATAGTGAAAATAGTATCAGAGTTTTGTATCCTTGTATCTGAGCAGGAAAAAACTTCCTTTGGGAGACGTCTAAGGAAGGATGAAAGTTGTAGAAGATAGTGTTCTACCCTCAATTTAAAGTAACGTAAGATAGTAGACGTAAGCTTCGTCAAAAGAGCAACGGGAAAATCTTAGAAAGGGATTCTGGGAAGTAGTTTTCACTTCATGGGGTTTCCATGTAAAAATCATTATGCATTGTAGTTTGATTTTCTCTACTTTTAACTTCCTAGTCTGTAACTCAGCCATGTTCGGTCCCAAGCCCGGGTAAATGAGGAGGGTTGCATTAGGTAGCCGAATGCCAGCATAAAACAGTAGGAGACAACTTCCTAAATAGTATTTTTTAAAAAATGCTATTTAGGAAGTTGCCTCATGACAGTCGGATCTTTTCAACATGGATTGAAGCAAACATATAGATTTCGTTGTGGCGTTCCCGGATTGCGACGCGTTGCATCGCCCGAATGCAATGAAAAATTGGCAAGGACCACTACATCACAGCCTGGATGTAGCTCAAAATTTGGAATGGTTCTCGCATGAGGAACGCATGCAGGTAAATAAGCTAGTTCCGCTGCATCACCACCCAGATGCAGTCCAAAATTTGCAAGGATTCTCGCATAATGGACGCATACGAGTAAAGAAGTTAGTCCAAAAGAGAGCGCAAAGGAAGTTGCGGATTGGTAGTTGAAATATTGGCACTTTAATTTGAAAATTGATGGAGATAGTGGATACGACGGAAAGAAGGAAGATTAATATACTATGTCTTCAAGAGACTGAATGGGTTGGAGAGAAAGCAAGGGAGGTCGAGAAGATAGGATTTAAACTTTGGTATTCATGTAAAGATAAGGGCAAAAACGGTGTTGGAGTGGTTGTTTATAAGGATTTGAATGATTGTGTGGCTGAGATGCAAAGATTCAAGGATCGGATTATTTAGCTAAAATTGATGCTTGAAAAAGAAATTCTGAATACCAACTCAGTTTATGACCGCAAAATGGTTTAGATGGAAGGACTAAACGAGCCTTTTGGGAGGATATGGATAAGATTTTACAAGGAATCACACAAAGAGAGATGATTTGCATAGATAGAGATCTTAATTGACATGTGGAAATAGATGCTTCAGATTATGCTAGTGTTCATGGAGGACATGGTTTTGGGGATAGAAATGAAGAGGGAAAAGTCATTCTAGATTTTGTGACGGCATATAGTCTTTCATAGCAAACACTCTCTTCAAGAAGAGGGAGGAGCATTTAATTACTTATAAGAATGGTCCAACTAGAACACAGATAGATTACCTTGCATTGAGGGGAAGAGATCGGTTGTGTTATAGTGAGTGCAAAGTAATTCCAGGAGAGAGTTTGACAACCCAACATCACTTGTTAGTCTTGGATGTGCAAATAAAAGGGTTGGTAAAGAAAAGGAGGGTTCCTAAGATCACTAGAACTAGATGGTGGAATCTTCCACTGAAGCAATCGAACTTCATGGAAAAGGTTTTAGAAGACTTATCTTGGGATTCTAGTGAAAGTGCAAATGAGATGTGGGAGGCAATAACATCTTGTATCTGAAAAGGTAGCCAAAGAGATACTAGGCGAGTCAAAGGGAGGAACTCAAGGTCAAAATGAGATTTGGTGGTGGAGTGAAGGGGTGCAAGAGAAGCTAAAAATTAAAAGAGCATGCTTTAAAGCTATTTCTAAGGATAGAAAAATTACTGTCACAAACTACAAAATAATGAAGAAGGAAGCAAAGAAAGTTGTAAGCGAAGCTAAAGTCAAAAGCTTATGAAGCTTTGTATAAAAATCTCAGCACTAAGGAGGGCCAGCAAGATATATTCAGGTTGACCAAAGCAAGAGAAAGAAAGGCCAAAGACTTTTCTCAAGTGAGATGCATTAAGGACTAGGAAGGTCGCGTGCTTGTTACTCAGAAGGATATAGAGACTAGATAAGAGCAGTACTTCCATAAAATTTTCATTGGGGAAAGAAATATAGAAATCACTTTGGGTGATCTAGATAGTAGTGAAAGTTACTTGAATTGAGCAACCTATAGACGAATACAAAGAAAGGAAGTAGAGGAGGCTTTGAAGGTTATGAGACCTGGGAAAGGTGTAGGACCAGATGACATCCCTGTAGAAATATGGAGAGTTTTAGGTGAGCGTGGTTTGACTTGGCTTACGAATCTATTCAATGTTACTTGGCGAAGCAAGAAAATGCCTGAAGATTGGAGGAGTAATGCTGTGCCTCTTTATAGGAATAAAGGAGACCTTCAAAATTGTTCAAATTACAGAGGTATCAAGCTGATGAGTCACACTATGAAAATCTGAGAACTTGTAATCGAAAGAAGGTTGAGGCAAGTTTCCAAAGTAAAAGAAAACCAATTCTGTGAGGAGAACAATGGAGATTTATAGAGCTAAAAGGAAGAACCTCCATATGATCTTTATTGGTTTGGAGAAGTCTTATGATTCTATCCTACGAGAGATATTGTGGAGAGTTTTGGAGAAGAGACAAGTATATGTCCTATATATTAACCTCATAAAGGATATGTATGATAGGGCTTTATCTTGTGTAAAGACTCCGTTTGGAAAGACTGGCTATTTTTACATCAACATTGGTTTACATCAAGGTTCAGCTTTGAGTTCATTTCTTTTTGCTTTGATTGTGAACGAGTTGACAAGTCACATTCAGGATGAGCTACCTTGGTGTGTTTTATTTGTTGATGATGTTGTTGATTGACGAGACTAGAGATGGAGTAAATGAGAAGCTTGAGGTCTGGAGACATGCATTGGAGACTAAAGGATTTCGTATAAGTAGGGCTAAGACGGAGTACATGGAGTGCACCTTTGATGGATGCAATGGTGAAGGAATCAAGATGAAGATTGGTGACGATAATATTCGGAAGAGAGATTCTTTTAGATATCCGGGATCTATTTTGCAACATGATAGAGAAATTGATGGAGATGTTACTAATAAAATAATGCGCGCTGGTTAAAATGGAGAGGAGCCTCTATTGTTCTCTGTGATAAGAGAATTCCTTTGAAAATTAAAGGAAAGTTTTACAAAGCAGTCGTGAGACATGCTAGCTCTATGAATCTGAATATTGGCATGTGAACCATAGACATGTGTAGAAAATGGTTGTAGCAGAAATGAAAATACTACAGTGGATGTGTGGACACACACGTAAAGATCGGATTCGGAATGAAAATACTACAATGAAAATGGTTGTAGCTCTGATCGAGGATAAGATGCGAGAAAACCGCTTAAGATGGTTTGATCATTTGCAAAGAAGGTCAGCTGATGCACCAGTTAGGAGATGTGAGTGTTGGGATGTTGAGCCGGCTAAGAGAGGGCGAGATCGGCCCAAGAAGTGTTGGAAGAGACTATACGAAGGGATCTTAATTTTTTGGATATAAGCACGAGATTGACCCAAGATAGATCTGAATGGAGGCGAAGAATCCATGTAGTTGACCCTACTTAATTGTAGGAAAAGGCTTTGTTGTTGTTATCTTTCTAGTCTGCGAATATTTTAAATTCATTTTGTTATTGAGATCATCATTATTGCACAATTCACCAACCCCACCATCACGTGCCAGATTCTCAAATGCATGTTGAGATGCCACTCAAAGTTAGTTAAGTCTTTGAATCATATCCTCACACTCAGCTCTAGATATGCTTGAGGAATCATCGCACACTGTGAAGATTGCCCAATGGGCAGTTGGGGGTTTTCCATGCTTCCCCTAATACTTGTCCTATGTGTAACCAAAATGACCACATAAAGTACATTGTGATCAGATGTGTTCAGGAGAATCACGACCATGACCCCTTCCTCAAAAGAAGATTCTGCGATCTCTGCTAACAGAATAGTCATCGCAGAAGCGTTATCAGCCCATTGCTCTGCAGAAAAAGAGATGGACAGTATGCTCAGTCTACCGTATGATTCTTCCAAAGAAGGAAATCCCACATGCAATAATCACCTGCACTCGTGTGGCCTTATATACAGAATCTAAACCTCCAAGAAACAGAACTGTCAACTGAGACCTGAAGACAGTTTGAGACTCACTTGTGCGTACATGCATGTAGCCATTCAGCCATTGAATGTTGGAATTTAGTGCAGAATAGTATAGGGACAACGATCAACCATTCTGCTTCATTTTAGGCATGCCAGCATAAAACTGAAGAATCCGAGCATAATTCTTTTCCTCGATACGTATGTCGAAGACTATCCTACATGCACTTGGTGGTTTTATAGTGCACAATATCATTTGCAATATGTGAAGCACAACTGTTTGTAATCCACGCTTTGACCATAGAGTCGTCTTTCTTTCATGTTACATGTTTGCCGATTTTCTCCTTAGGTTCATCACCAGTAATGATATGCTCCTTGCATGAATCACAGTTAAAAGTGATTGAGACCATACCACAGTCTCCACCAACTTTGTGATTGGGACAAAGAAAGAATGCTTCATTTCCCCTTCACAGGTAGATGAATCTACAACTTCGCATATATTTCACAATTATTGGAACCTCACACGAATAAACAAGGCACTAGCAACGGATTTCTATCAAGTAAACAAATGTATGAAAATATATCTATGCAATATTGACATGTAAGAGCAGAACTAGGCTTGGATAACTAAAATCATCTTTGAAAGTATCACTGCTAATGAGAGTATTTGCACAAAGGAGTATAAACTCCATCACAGAAGGCGGTACACGGTGCCGGAAATGTCGGGTTGCTGGAAACAGGAGATCCATCTCGAGTTGTTGAAACGAAGCGATAAGCATGACTGGAAAGGGGGTTTTATTGCTTCTAGTGCTTCTACTTTATGTTCGATGAACAACGATCAACAAGAGGTGGTGGCTGATATCGAAGTCAGCGGTCTGACGGTTGCGAAGGAGGTGCTGATGGCATTGCTGCTGACATCTTCTTAAAACAAGGAGAAGAGCCGGCAGTGTCTTCTTGAAATACGAAGGTAAAGCCAATGATAAGGTGCTGGCGAAGGTGGAGAATACAGCGCTGATGATGCTATGGGCTGGTACTGCAGACATTGATGTCGCCGGAGAAGAGGCATTGATGTCCCCATAGAAGAGGCAAGGCGAGGCGATGGAGGAAAGGCGAGTTGGGTGTGCACTGGAGAAGAGGCAAGTTGGTTGGGGCATGGAAACTCGGGGCTTGTCCCCTACGGCACAGATGATGCTCTAATACCATCTTAGTGTAATTAGAAGGAATTGAATTATCTATTCATGTGGGGTAGCCCTTATATAGGAGGAAATGGTTACCAAAGTTCCAAACAGGCCCCTACGGTTTTGGAACAAGAGACACCACAAAGGTAACAAGAAACAAAAATATATAGACTCTAGCAATAATTATGTATAATTTTTATATACATATATATTATTTATAACTCTTTGAAAAATTTGAGGTTTACACCTCGAGGATTATGTCTCACCTCACTTACAAGTGCCCGTTTTGCTTTAAAACCTTGGTGAAATACATTTATATCTATTGTTCAGGCAATTCAAATGGCCACTATATATTCACAGAGCAATAAATCCTAATGCCTAATCAACAAGCTTTTATAATTGCAGATAAAAAGATCTGCATACCCTAAAAAATTACATTTAATATTTTACCTCTATAAGAAAAGTTAGCATCCGGTCATAAAAGAACATATAGAAGAAGCATACCCTATTAATTGAAAGATTATAAACAAGGATCAAGAAGGCTGGCATGACACCTTACCTGTTAAGTATTTTCCTTAATTGGCCACGCATTTGATCAAGAAGTATTTTGGATCCGCTCATGGGTTTCATAAGAGGCCTCCCGTCAATAAAATCACCAGTTATGTTCATCCCTGGCTTCTTATCGCTAGAATGACCATTAGCGTATCTTCTTTGAAATTTGCAACCATTTGTAGAAAACAAAGATTGTTTCCATTTGCTAGAACTGAACTTTCTCTTTGCTGGCTTTGCATCACACATTCCGCAAAATGGTTGACTAACCACTGATTGATATATATTTACAGGCTTATCAATATCAGGAACCTAGATAAAGACAAAAAATGAACTAATGTTTATTTTTCATGCACGGAGCTTTGGTAGTCATTTTTCTATGCTTATAATTATAATGATCCCTGAACATTTTTTAGAGAAATAGAACTCTCAATGCAAAAAATAATAATGCAAACATTTAAAACTCAAATATGACGACTCTATACCCTAGTCAATGAGAACAAATGCTAAAAAGTAAAGCAACAGATTGCCAATGTAAATCCATATTTGAGCTATACCCCAAAACAGTCCTCTTACATTTGGTTATGAAAAGCTGCTAAGTAGCTATGAAGAACTACTAATACATGCAAGAAAATGGAAAACATACCCCAAAACAGCCCCTTTATTTAAAGGCAAGAGATGACATGTTTCAACGATTGGAGGGGGAAAAAGGAATGAGTGATAGAATCCCACAAAAAGTAGCAGAGCATAGGACTATCATTAACTCGTCATATAACCTCCTTCAAAACCTACTAGCCCCTTTATTTAAAGGAGTGGGATCCAAGTCCCGTGCACTTCGAGGTCCGAGTCTCTGTCAATACGATGGCGAAAAGAGGAGGCAGTGGATCATCAAGAAAGCAATTTCCTTAAATATATGAGCCCTTAAACATTCTGCTGAATTCCCAAAGAATACCTTAAGCAAATTCACATCACAAAAATATTGAAGGTAATAGCTAATATTATCTTGATGTGTGAGGAGAGGTTTCTTTACGACTTCAAACTTCAATTTGACCCCATTAGGAGTTCTGACTCCCTATGCAACAACAGTCTGGAAAGATCTTGCCATCGGAGGCCACAAGAAACCTCAGCTAGGGAAGTTTACTATTCTTCTATAGTGGTGGTTGTTGGAGTATATGAGTCATTCTTGTATAGACGGGTAATTGGATCCCTCGCAGGGTCCAATTACAACATCCAGTGGTTTAGTCCCACATCTACTATATGTGGGACTAGGAGGGTCAGTGGGGACAATATAAGAAGCCCCAGATCCATTGTATCAGATGAAAAAGTGCAATGAACGCATCATCCCTTTGAGGCGTTCTCCCGTGGTTTCATCCCGCTCCTTAGAACACTCCCCCTCAACAGCAAAACCAGGTGGTTGTTGCATGTAGACTTCCTCCTGCAAGTCACCATATAAAAATGCATTCTTGACATCTAATTGGAATAGTGGCCAATCACGAGTAACCACAACAGAGAGGAGGATCCGTAAGGTGGAATGGCGAGCAACTAGCGAGAATGTATCAAGATAATCCACCCCATATGTCTGTGTAAAGCCACGAGCAACCAGACGTGCCTTGTATCTGTCAATGCTGCCATCTGCATTCTGCTTAACCGTAAAAACCCACTTGCAGCTCACTGTAGACACATCGGTAGGTGCAGTAACAAGGCTCCAGGCACCTCTTGACTGAAGAGCAGTCATTTCTTCTTCAATGGCTAAACGCCATCTACTATCCTTCAACGCATCTTGGTAATTTCGTGGAATATCCATCGCCGATAGTGCAATGACAAAGCTCCTGAATTCTCCAGATAAGCGATCAAAAGAAACAATGGATGCTATAGGATATGACGCGCAGCTGCGCTTCTGTTTCCGAAGTGCAATAGGAAGATCCAAAACACTGGCATCCTCATTTGGCCTCTGTAACACATCCTGCTCAGGTAAATCGTCAGATCCATCAATATTGATTATATTCTCAGAACATACCTCAAGCGAGCTAGATGATGAGCGGTGACCATGAGCAGAAGCAGGCCGACGGGTATAGTGGAATGGCAATGGGGAAATAGGAACGGTAACAGGAGGTGTAGGGGATGGTAGTGGTGGAGGTGGTGATGGTAGTGGTTGAGGTGGTGGCATGTATATAGCTTCATCAGTGCCAGAGGATACCAACTGATCACCTGTAGAAGAGAAGTACATAACAGACTCGAAAAAGGTAACATCAGCATTAACAAAATATCTCCTGCAGACAGCCCTAGGACTTGAAAAAGGTAACATCAGTGCCAGAGGATACCCCTTTTGTGTTCAGGAGTACCCAACGAAAACACACTTGACAGCCCTAGGAGAGAGCTTGTCAATACCTGGAGACAACTGGTGGACAAAGGCCACCGAGCCAAACACATGGGGAATGAGGGAAAACAATTCTCTTACTGGAAAAAACAAGGGAGAAAGGAATCTTCTCACCTAAGACAGACGACGGTATACGATTAATGAGATAACATGTCGTTAGGACAGCATCGCCCCAGAAAGAATGAGGGGCATGACTCTGTATGAGAAGTGACCTGGTGACATCAAGTAAATGACGTTGTTTCCTTTCTGCAACTCCATTTTGTTGGGAAGTATAGGCATAGGATGTTTGGTGTATAATCCCCTGAGTTGAAAATAATTGGAGAGAGTATGAGTACAAAATTCCAAGGCATTATCACTTCTCACAATCTTTACAGATGCAGAAAAAACACTACGAACTTCATTGATGAAATTTATGATAATATTCCCCGCTTCAGATTTATTCTTTACAAAAAGACCCAAGACACACGAGAGAAATCATCCACAATAACCATATAAAACATGTGTCCCTGATGATCAGGAACATGACTAGGACCCCAGACATCGACATGAAACAACTCAAACTTGGAGCTACTGCTCCGACTTTGACGACTGGGAAAGGTAGACCGATGGTGCTTTCCCAACTGACAAGCCTCACATTGGATGGACGTGTGAGGTGAAACCTGAGGTAACACAGGACACAGTTTCTAAAGCGGTAGATGTCCAAAGCGCAAGTGCCACAAGAGGGGGGAGACAGCAGGTAGAGAGGAGGCTCCGGCATAAGGGGTCCGACTGAGACGATATAGGCCGCCTTGCTCATAGCCACGACCAATCACGTTGCCCGTAAGAATGTCCTGAAAGATGAGAGAAGATGGATCAAAAATTGCTCGATAATGTAAATCCTTTGTAAGTTGGCTAATGGACAATAAATTCATAGAAAAATCAGGAGTGTGCAGCACGTTCTGGAGGTGCATAGAGGGTGTCGGGCTAATCTCCTTCTAACCAGTGATCGGAGAATGTGTCCCATTGGCAATAACCACAGTACGGCTTGGAGGAACCTATCGGTAGGTTGTAAGTAGACCTTGATCACCACACAGATGATGTGTGGCACCAGAGTCCATAATCCACTCTAAAGTATCCGATCCACTACTGCTAGTAAATGTATAAGTGCTACCTGAGGTACTGGTGGATGCAGAAGCAGCAACATCGGAGTGACTATCAGAAGCAAGTACTAATGCAACGGGACCGGATGGAGGAATAATGCCCCTCAGATGGGTTACAAGATCATCAAAGCATTGATCCAGAGATGAAGCAGATGGGGGCTCAACCTGTTCAGCCACTCGTACGGAAGCAGGAAATCCATGTTTGGAATAGCACGTGTCTTCGATATGCCCAGAATGGTGGCAAAAGATGCATGATGGTCGAACACGACCCCCTCTACCCCGAGGTCCACGACCACGTAACTGATGATGACCCCCATGACCTCGATTCGCTGCCATGGCTGAGGCGGTCTGATTTGCAGTGGATGAAGGAACAGTAATACGGCTCAGTCTGTGAAATGCTTCCTCCATCGGAGGAATGGTGGAGTCTGCCAAGATCTGGGAACGTGCAGCCCCGTACTCTGGATCTAGAGCCGCCAGAAATACACCAACCACAGTGGCATTCCGGTAGGTCTTCTGTTGCTCAGGAGTGGCTGTGAGTGGCATGAAGCTGTAAAGCTTCTCAAACATTCCTCGTAAAGATGTGTACAATGAGTGTAGAGGCCGTACATTCTGCTTGATGGTAAAGATGTCATGCTGGAGTTGCAGAATCTTCGTCTCATTCTTTGCCTGTGAATATGTAGCATCCAGAATATCCCGCATTGCTTTTGCAGTGGGCTGATGGAGAATATCATTGGCAATTTCAATTGCCAGGGTTCTTGATAGCCAAACCTTAGCATATGCATCATCTGCCTCCCATGAGGCGTTGACCCCAATCTTCTTAACAGGCTCTTCTTCGGGTAAGAACGTGCTTTTTACCGGTTGACTTCATCATACTCATGAACTGCATTGCCCACAGTTCGTAATTTGACCCATCCATTTTCACAATAGGCGCTGGACCTTTGAAGGGGCATGTAGATGGGATGTCTGCCTTGCTTTCTGACATTATGATAATAGAAGACTAGGGTAATAGACCGAAGATATGATCATCTACATGGACATTAACGGGTTTAGTTGCATGTGTAGACTCAAGCAACCAAACCCATTAACTTGGAAACGCGCGCTCGGAATGAGGGCTGGAGCCGCACAAGCGCTGACCTAGAGTTGCATGTGCATGAAACTGGGGTTGTACGGGACTAGGGTCGCACGGGAACCAGGGGTTTCGCGCGCACAGATGTGCGCACAGGAACGCGCACAGGAGCGCGCACAGGAATGCGCACAGGAGCGCACACAAGGGCTGGCGGCGCCGAGGCTGGGACCAAGCGACGCCGAGGCTGGAACCGAGAGCGGCGCGGGGCCTAGTGCGGCGCTAGAGGCAGCACGAGGCCGAGCGGGGTCAAACGCGGGGCCGGGGCCGGCGGCGGCGTGAGGCAGGGAGGCGCGCGCGCGGAGGGCTCGAAGGTGGAGGCTAGGGTTAGGGTTTGGTTCGAGAACTCCGGTCTAGGACCGTCGCTCTGATACCATGTTAGGAAAAATAAGAGACATGTTTATTCCATACGCCCTAGGCTCTCTTATATAGGAGAGTAGCCTATGGGTAAAATACATCAAGAGTCCAAAAGAAAAAGAGAAAATACGAAACGGTATAAAATAGAATAACATATATATCTACAGTGATCAAGTTTGAGATTCGATTTAGTCTCACATCTACTATATGTGGGACTTGGAGGGTCAGTAGGAGCTATATAAGAAGCCCCGAACCCATTGTGTTAGATGAGAAAGTGCAACGAACACATCAGCCCTTTGAGGCGTTCTCTCGTGGTTTCGTCCCGATCCTTAGGGATTACGGTTCGACGTAAAATCCTGGTGTTCTTTATTGTTCTTATTCTATTATCGCTGATAGTATACTTCCGCATTCTCATTTTCTAACGGTGGTTAAAAACATGTCCCATATTTTATGTCTAAACTGAGACCTTCTGTAGAAGCAGGTCAGAGAGTTGAGCAGATATGGGGTCTGAAATGATACAATCCAGTTAGTTAAATGCAGTTCAGCGTCTCTTTATCCTCAAAACTGAGTTGCAACTGGAAGGAGGTAGAGGATTCAAGAGAATAGTGTTGAG
This sequence comes from Ottelia alismoides, assembly GCA_037367405.1. Lineage (NCBI taxonomy): Eukaryota > Viridiplantae > Streptophyta > Magnoliopsida > Alismatales > Hydrocharitaceae > Ottelia > Ottelia alismoides. The sequence goes on from JAZKJV010001089.1 coordinate 109,289, forward strand.
GCTAACAGATCTGAAGGTAAACAGATGAGATGAACAGGTTTGTAAGAATAGGCATATCATCTGTTTCCATAATTGGCGGCTGCTTTCATCCATGATGAGATGATAGTTCCAAGTTTCTAAATATGAACCAAGGACTTAAGAGGTAGTTAAATAAAAGGATATCCTAGAAGGACCATGAAGAATCTGGAAGGATATTGTTTGATAATGTAACAAGAAAAGTGTTTCTTACCCCAGGTAGCCCAAGCCTTTGTTTGCCACAATTCTTACATCTCCAGAGTTGACAACTGTATAGATTTATATTGTAGCCCGAGGATTTACTCGATTTTGTTTTCTGTTTTTGGTAATTTCTTTAATTAAACCAATGGTCCCTATATATGAGACAGGGTAACTCATACCATTAGAAAAGTTATTCCTATCCTCTACGGCAACAATGCACATCTTATAGGCATTCTTCAGAGCCAACAATTTTACCGCTGCTCCTCCCAGGTAGGCATGGAACACCTTCATAAAGGCAACCCAAACCAATCAGTCCCCTTCCCACCTCACCACACATCAGAACCAGGTGGTTGGAGAGGGCACGCCGTTTGCATTCTTTCCCGTTGTGAAGTTAACTGATATTGCAGCTTGAGGTAAAGATTGAAGCAAATTAAAGTTCAATGGGAAAACTGGGTCTTGCCACAATGTTAAGTGGCTCGTCCGTCATATTTCTATTAATATTTGACATTTAAAAAACTCTTTGAAAAACAGTCTCAAGAATAAATCAATTACATTGTATTTTTGAGAAGCCAAATGTTGGCTACAATAAAGCTAGCAGCCTTCAAGAATGTAATTACAGAATAAGCATCTGCAAATTAGTGGTTCAAGATATCAAATAATCAAATTACCATTTTAGGGTGCATAATATCAAATGGCTATTGGTTCAAGATATCAAATAATCACATTACCATTTTAGGATACATAATAGAAAATGGTGCCCCCGTGCCAATGGGAATTTCCTTCCCCCAAGTCAATGCCTCTATTGTGCCTAAAAGATGATCCTCTGCCCTTTCTTTAGCAGCATTAATGAAAGCACTGGCTGGTCTCTGGAGGGAAAAAATGTAAAATGACCCTTTAACCATATTTATAGCGAAAAAGGATATGAGCTACAAAAAATGTGAAAATACAACACTGACTGAGAAACAAGCTTCATGAAATGGCGCATCAATGCCATAATGGTTTCTTTGATTCTTAATCCCCTTTGAGCTTAATCCACAGATCTGGCCAGTTGCCATGAAACAATCTGCAAGTAAATGCAAATGCCCATCATGTATGTTCCTTCCTAAATCGGCAATTGCAGTCCTCAAATTCTGCATTTGGATATCAAGGGTTAATAATATCATATCACCAAAAATCTAAGGCATATCAGTCGCTGATGTTTCCAAATTACCTCTAAAAAGTACTTCCAAGCAGATCCGATTCCATGAGACAATGCAACATCACAGACATTACACGGGAGGCTGTGCTCCCAGTCAATCAGTTCTGTTATTTGTAGACATGCATCTTGAAGATCAGACCAGAATTTTTTTGTCTTGCAGCTATCCAAAATGGTGACCTTCATAGAAAGTACACCAGAACATTCACTATACAATCTGCCTGGATCTGTTTGTCCATCCCATAGAATATCAACCTTCGGATACTGTTTAAATCCTGACAACAATGAAACAAGTTTAAGAAAAAATGTGTAGGCTTTGACAGGCCACAGAATTAAAGATATTGGATGTTCAGAACATGCAAGCTCCACTCTAAACACCAGATAAAATTGTGGGAACACTTTAACATGGATTATTGCATAGAATGAAAACTACTCCGTGCATCCCTACCTGGCAATGCTGAGATACATCATCATCCAGATATATTATGAAGTTTGAAAGGTTCTTACATAGACTCATGCGAGTAAAGAAGCCAGTCCAGCTATATCAGTGCCTAGGCATATCTCAAATAAGGCAAGGGTATCCACATCTTGGTTATAATGCTCCATTAAACATGTTGACCAATTAATCATTCCGTTTACTATGATGGTGAAGTTCCCCCCCAAAAGTTCATAGGAGGACACCAGAAACACATCTCTTAAGAATAGAATACAGTATAAGGAACTAGGGCACGTCTAAGTACTCGCCTTTAGATGAACGAGAGAAACTCTAAAATTATAGATACTACGTCCATGAGAAAGAAAATGCATGTATTCTTGTATACGCATCAAAAAAACCATATTTATGTGACTAAAGATAGCACATTAGCAACCTGACCACAAGATAGTCAATCAATACGGTACAAGGGAATGGTTATAGACACTCACTTATGCAAAACTCGTTGTACGTGAGGTAAGGTTAAACTCAAACAGTTGCCCAATAAATTCGGATACAATAAAAAGATTCCATCCAACTAAGGGCATTCAGAGTGTGGAAAGGCGTGAAATGAAAAGTTGTATTCCATCGTAGCCCTAGAGCTCTCTTATATAAAAGAAAAGTTCTAAAGGAAAATTACATAAAGTAGACAGAAGAAATAAGAAACTACAAAATAAAGAAAAGATAATGAGATATAAATATCTCAACACTCCACCTTAAGCTGAAGCATATATGTCTATCATGCTCAGCTTGGAACAGCAACAGTGAAAAGGACCCTTCGCAAGAGCTTTAGTAAACATATCTCAAATTTGATCGCCTGAAGCAACATGAGATGTGGAAATAAGTCCCTTCTGGATTAGATCACGCGTGTAATGGCAGTCTATTTCGATGTACTTTGTTCTTTCATGAAATGATGGATTATTAGCAGTAAATAAAGCTGCTTGATTATCACATTTGAGGTTCATAGAAAGAGGCACCTCAATAGTTAGGACAATCAGGACAGACTTGACCCACATCACTTCCGTGCTCCCTTGGGTCATGGCCCTATACTCTGATTCAGCGCTAGATCTGGCCACAGTTGTTTGTTTCTTACTCTTCCATGAAACCAGCGAGCTACCTACAAACACAGTGAAGCATGAAGTGGATTTCCTATCCTTGGGACCCAAGCATAATCTGCATCCGCACATCCAGTAACTGTGAGAGATGTGTCTCTTCTGAACAGAAGTCCTGCACCTGGAGAAGACTTCAGATACCACAAGATCATGTTAATTGCATCCATATTGTAGAGATATAATTTATGTTATTTGTATTGTTTCATATATTCTATATTCTTATGGACTCTTGATGTAATTTACTCATAGGCTACTCCCCTATATAAGAGAGCCTAGGATGTACGGAATAAAGATCTCTCTTATTTTTCCCAACATGGTATCAGAGTGACGGTCCTAGACCGGAGTTCTCGAACCAAACCCTGACCCTAGCCACCACCTCCAAGCCCCCCTGTGTGCCGCCCCTCGGCCCGTGCGCCTCGGCCCCTGTGCGCCACCCCCGTGCACCGCCCCGTGCCCTGTGCGTCGCCCCGTGCGCCTCGCGTGTTGTGCACGCCGCCTACGCCCAAGTGCGCCACCTCTCTCTGCCTTTGGCCTTCTTATGTCTCGCGCGCACCTCCACGCCCTAGTGTCCGGCGAACCCTAGGGTATCTTAGTCATCTAGGAGACTTTTGTGGCTGATTGGAAGAGGGAGAAGAAGAAGGGCATTCTTTGGAAGATAGACTTTGCAAAAGTGTATGACTCTATTGATTGGCGCTTCCTCTGGTCCGCATTGCGTAGGCGGGGATTCCCGAATCTCTGGATTGCTTGGACGCGCAGATGTATCTCCACGGTCTCACTTTCCGTGCTTATCAATGGCCGGCCGGTCGGCGGTTCGTTTCAACCTCGCAGGGGGGTGCGTAAAGGCTGCCCCCTGGTGCCTCTCCTCTTCGTTCTTGCCTCGGATGTTTTGACTCGTATGGTGCACGGCGTCATTGACGCGGGCCTCACGTCGGGCTTCCGCAAGGGGGGTCTTTGCGTGCCTCTAATCTAGTTCGCGGACGACACGATTTGCTTCATTGAGGGGGGTCCGGAGGCGGTGGCGGGGATGGCCCATACTATCTCTATTTTCTGTGAGCTTTCGGGGATGTCGACTAACGCTGCTAAGTGTATCGTGGTGCCCTTCGGTTAGTCGACGTCGGAGGCGGAGGACTGCTGCCGATTGATTGGCTCTCGGATTGGGGAGCTTCCTCTCCCGTACCTTGGTGTTCCTCTTTCAGTTGGGCGGGCCCGTTCTAATGATTGGCGGGCTATTCTGGAGCGGATGGAGGCGCGTTTGGCGGGCTGGAGGGCCGCCTTGCTTTCCCGGGGAGGTCGCCTTGTCCTTCTTAAATCCGTCCTCTCTGCTATACCGATTTACTTCCTATCGGTTCGTAAAATGCCCGTGGGTATTCGCGTTCGGCTGGAGAAATGCGTGCGACTATTCTTATGGGGTCGCTCGGACGGCAGCGGTAGAGGTGTTCATCTGGTCGCCTGGGATGTGGTGACCTTGCCTAAGAGCTCCGGCGGTCTTGGCGTCCGAAGTTTGGATCGCGTCAATGAGGTCCTACTTCTGAAATGGGTGAGTAAGATCTGGGGCAAGGATGATTCTTTTCTTTGTAATGTGCTGCGGGCGATTTTGGGCGTTGACTGGAGCGGCTTTATGCGCGGAGTTTGGTCGGTCCACTCCTCTCATTTCTGGCGTTGTGTGTTTGATACGTTAAGGAGTAACCGTTCGTTATTCACCCCGGTACTTGGCTCGGGTGCCGTCCTCAGGTTTTGGCAGGACGACTGGTCAGGGGAGGTCCCTTTCAGGCGCGTTTTCCGAGGTTGTTTGCTCTGGCGTCGAATCGGCTGGCCTCTGTTGCGGATTATTGGATCAATGGCCGTTGGTGCCCATCATTCTCGGATGTTCTATCGGATCAGCGCGCGATTGAATTAGCCTCGCTACTGGAGGCTCTTTCTTCTACGGCTTCTCCCGTTGCTCTGCGGGACCATTGGGCTTGGAAGGATGGGGCCTTCTCCTCTCGCAAGGCGTTCATGGCTCTGCTCTCTCCCCCCTGCTCTGGCCGCTCCTCTGGTGCGCGACTGCGCATTCTTCTGGGGGCTGCGCTTGCCGGCGCGGATCGCCTTCTTCTTATGGGTCTTTCGTCATCGGCGTTTGATGACACGGGACCGATGCGCCAAGTTTCTTCCTCACTCTAACGTCTGGTGCCATCTTTGCGGGGAGGTGGACGAAACGGCCGATCACCTCTTCTTTCAATGTCTGGCGGTCACGCGGGTATGGGACGACGTTGCTTGGGCTCGTGCGGACAATACTGAGGACCTCTGCGACATCCTGTGGTCCAACAGGACGAGGGATCGATCTGATATGCTGGGCCCCGTTGCGCGGCTTTGGTCCATCTGGCGTGCTCGTAATGAGGCTATCTTCTCGGGGATGCGTTTTTATAGGGAGAACGTGACGATCGCGGCTAACAGATTTATTTCAGACTGGTGTAATTAATTGGGTCACGGCATTTGTTTGCCGCTTGTTTACCTTGTATTTTTATTCCCCCTCTCTCTCTTTCCTCCCCTCTTACCCCCTGTAAGTATCTCTCTTTTTTTCAACTTTAATTAATATATTTTGCAGGGGCGAACACCAACGAGTGTATCCCCCTCTTTTGAGCCTCAAAAAAAATCTAGGAGACTTTTGTCCGTGTCTCCACGTTAATGGGTTTGGTTGCTTGAGTCTACAGATGCAACCGAACCCGTGAATGTCAGTGTAGACAACCATATCTTCAGTCTACAACCCTAGTCTTCTATTATCATCATGTCAGAAAGCAAGGCAGATATTCCATCTACAGGCGCCTTCAGAGGTCCTACGCCTATTGTGAAGATGGACGGGTCAAATTATGAACTGTGGGCAATGCAGTTCATGAGTATGATGAAGTCAACCGGTAAGAAGTACATTCTTACTGAGAAAGAGCCTGCTGAGAAGACTGGGGTCAACGCCTCATGGGAGGCGGATGATGCATACGCCAAGGTTTGACTATCAGGAACGTTAGCAATTGAGAATGCAAATGATATTCTCCATCAGCCCACTGCAAAAGCAATGTGGGATGTTCTGGACGCTACCTATTCACAGGCAAAGAATGAGATGAAGATTCTGCAACTCCAGCATGACATCTTTACAATCAAGCAGAATGAACAGCCTCTACACTCATTATACACGTCTTTACGTGGAATGTTTGAGAAGCTCTACAGCTTCATGCCTCTCGCAGCCACTCTTGAGCAGCAGAAGACCTACAGGAATGCCACTATGGTTGGTGTATTCCTGGCAGCCCTTGATCCAGAGTACGAGGCAGCACGTTCCTAGATCCTGGCAAATTCCACTATTCCTCCGATGGAGGAAGCCTTTCACAGACTGAGTCGTATTACTGTTCCTTCATCTACTGCCAATCAGACCGCCTCAGCTATGGCAACATCGCGAGGTCGTGGGGGTCATCATCAGTTTCGTGGTCGTGGACCTCGAGGAAGAGGGAGTCATGTTCGGCAACCATGCACTTTCTGCCATTGTTCTGGAAAAATCAAAGACACATGCTATTCCAAACATGGATTCCCTGCTTCTGCACGAGTAGTTGAACAGATTGAACCTCCATCTGCTTCCTCTTTGGATCAGCGATTTGATAATCTTGTAGCTCGTCTGAGGGGTATTATTCCTCCAACCGGTCCTGTTACATCAGCGCCTGCCTCTGAGAATCATTCTGATGTTGCTGCTTCTGCATCCACTAGTACCTCAGGTAGTACTTATGCATTCACTAGCAGTAGTGGATCTGATACTTTAGAGTGGATTATGGACTCTGGTGCCACACATCATCTGTGTGGTGATCAAGGTCTACTTACAGCCTACCGACAGGTTCCTCCAGAACGCATTGTGGTTATTGCTAATAGGGCGCACTCCCCGATTACTAGTCAGGGGGAGATTAGCCTGACACCATCTATGCACCTCAAGAATGTGTTGCACGCACCTGATTTTTCTATGAATTTGTTATCCATTAGCCAACTTACAAAGGATTTACATTGTCGAGCAATTTTTGATCCAACTTCTCTCATTTTTCAGGACATCCTTACGGGCAACGTGATTGGGCGTGGCTATGAGCAGGGTGGACTATATCGCCTCAGTAGGACTCCATATGCCGGAATCTCCTCTCTTCCTGCTGGACCTGTCTCTCCATTCATGTGGCACTTGCGCTTTGGCCATCTACCGCTTTAGAAATTGTGTCGTGTTTTACCTCGAGTTTCGCCTCACACGTCCATCCAATGTGAGGCTTGTTAGTTGGGAAAGAATCATCGGTCTACCTTTCCCAGTCGTCAGAGTCGGAGCAGTAGCTCCAAGTTTGAGTTGTTTCACGTCGATATCTGGGGTCCTAGTCGTGTTCCTGCTCATCAGGGACACAGGTTTTATATTGTCATTGTGGATGATTTTTCTCATGTATCTTGGGTCTTTTTATTAAAGAATATCTCTGAAGCTGGGAATACTATCATAAATTTCATAAATGAAGTTCGTAATGTCTTTTCCGCGTCTGTAAAAATTGTGAGAAGTGATAATGCCTTGGAATTTTGCCCTCATACTCTCAAATTATTTTCAACACAAGGGATTATCCACCAGACATCATGTGCCTATACTTCCCAACAAAATGGAGTTGCGGAAAGGAAACATCGTCATTTGCTTGATGTCACCAGGACGCTTCTCATACAGAGTCATGCTCCTAATTCTTTCTAGGGCGATGTTGTCCTAACGGCATGTAATCTCATTAATCGCATGCCGTCGTCTGTCTTAGGTGAGAAGATTCCTTTCTCCTTGGTTTTTCCTGAAAAACAATTGTTCTCTCCTACCCCACGTGTGTTTGGCTCGGTTGTCGTTGTCCACCGTTGTCTCTAGGTATTGACAAGCTCTCTCCTAGGGTTGTCAAGTGTGTTTTCGTTGGGTACTCCACGACACAAAAAGGGTACAGGTGTTATGATCCGTTGCGCAGGAAATACCTTGTTAGTACTGATGTCACCTTTTTTGAGTCTGTTATGTACTTCTCTCCTACAGGTGATCGGTTGGTATCCTCAGACACTGATGAAGCCATATACATGCCACCACCACCACCACCCCCACCACTACCTACATCACCTGCACCTCCCGTTACAGTTCTTGTTGCCCCATTGCCACTCCACTATACCCGTCGGCCTGCTTCTGCTCATGGTCACCGCTCATCATCTAGCTCGCCTAAGGTATGTTCTGAGAATATAAAGTCTAATGATGGATCTAATGATTTACCTGAGCAGGTTGTGTTACAGAGGACAGATGAGGATGCAAGTGATATGGATCTACCTATTACGCTTCGGAAACAGAAGCGTAGGTGCGTGTCATATCCTATACCATCCACAGTTTCTTTTGATCGTCTATCTGGTGAATGGATTCAGGAGCTTTGTTATTGCACTATCTGTTGTAGATATTCCACAGAATTACCAAGATGCATTGAAGGACAGTACATGACGTTTAGCTATGGAATAAGAGATGGCTGCTCTTCAGTCAAGAGGTACCTGGAGCCATGTCCTTGTACCTACCGGTGTGTCTACAGTGAGCTGTAAGTGGGTCTTCACAGTTAAGCAGAATGCAGATGGCAGCATTGACAGATACAAGGCATCATTGGTTGCCCGTGGGTTTACACAGACATATGGAGTGGACTATCTCGATACATTCTCGTCGGTTGCTCGTCATTCCACCTTACGGGTCCTTCTTTCTGTTGCGGTTACTCGTGATTGGCCATTATTTTAATTAGATGTTAAGAATGCATTTTTATATGGTGATTTACAGGAGGAAGTCTGCATGCAACAGCCACCTGGTTTTGCTGTTAAGGGGGAGTATTCTAAGGTGTGTAGACTTCATAAGGCCATCTATGGCCTTAAGCAGAGCCCCAGAGCTTGGTTCCAGAAGCTCTCAGACTTGTTTGAAAAACAGGGGTACAAATGTTCCAATGCAGATCATTCCATGTTTATACACAAAACATCCAGAGGTATGATTGCAATTACGGTGTATGTAGATGATATCCTGATTATAGGTGACGATGTACAAGGAATTCAGAGGGTGAAAGAAATGTTGGGTCGTGAATTTGTCATCAAGGATCTTGGAGTCCTTAGATATTTTCTAGGATTGGAGTTCGTCAGAAATCCACATGGACTTGTAATGACTCAGAGGAAATATGTCACTGACTTGTTGAGTGAAACAGGAATATTTGGATGTCGATCGACCACTACACCTATGTATCCGAGCACGAAATTATATGATAATGACACTGATGAGGTGGATAGGAGAAGATACAGAGAACTGGTGGGAAAACTTCTTTATATTACCATTATCAGACCCGATATTTCTTTTGTTGTTAGTCGGGTGAGCCAGTTCATGGAGCAACCACGTCAGGTACATATGGATGCTATACATATGATACTCATGTATCTTAAATCATCTCCAGGTGCAGGTCTATTGTTCAAGAAAGACAAGGAGATTGCTATCTCAACGTGTGCAGATGCAGACTACGCAGGATGTCCCAAGGATAGGAAGTCCACCACTGGATTTGCTGTATATGTTGGAAACTCTCTTGTCTCATGGAGAAGCAAGTAGCAAACTATTGTAGCCAGATCCAGTGCTGAGTCTGAATATAGGGCTATGGCCCAGGTTAGTACAGAAATGGTGTGGGTGAAAGATATTCTTACAGATCTATATATAGAAGTCCCACTTCCTATGGCTCTGGAATGTGACAATCAAGCTGCTATATTTATTGCCAATAATCTAGCATTTCATGAACGAACTAACCACATTGAGGTTGATTGTCACTATATAGGAGATATGATTCAGAAGGGTTTTATTTATACATCTCATGTTAGCTCAGGGGACCAAACTGTAGATATCTTTACCAAGGCGTTACTTAGAGGGCCATTCCAGAAGTGCCCGTCCAAGCTGAGCATGATCGACATCTATGCTCCATCTTGAGGGGGAGTGTAGAGATATAATTTATGTTATTTGTACTGTTTCATATTTTCTATATTCTTATGGACTCTTGATGTAATTTACCCATAGGCTACTCCCCTATATAAGAGAGCCTAGGGTGTATGGAATAAAGATCTCTCTTATTTTCCCCAACACTTATGAACCTGCTTGGGTTGCTCTATAAACTGGATGACTCTGCTAACAGCAAATGATATATCATACCTGGTGATAGTGACATACAACAGCTTCCCTAATAGCTCTTTGTACCATCTGTTATCCACCTCCTCAGAGTCATCATCATAGAGCTTAGCATTGGGATCCATTGGTGTAGTAGTAGGTCTACATCATGTCATGCTCGTCTCAGATAGGAGGTTAGTGACATACTTCCTTTGCGTCATTAGCATACCCATGTTGATCTCTTGCAAACTCTAGGCCAAGAAAGTAACGTAGCTTACCAAGGTCCTTGGTCACAAATTGTTGCCTAAGGAAATCATTAGCTTCTTGAATGCCATGTTCATCGTTGCATGTAATGTCATCAACGTAGACCAAAATTGCAACGGTACCTCTCTAGGTTCTCCTAATAAAAAGAGAATGGTTTACAGTACATCTGACAAATCCCTGTTGTTCAATCAACTCTGAGAGCTTCTGAAACCAAGCTCGGGACTCTCTTAAGACCATATATGGCCTTGTGAAGTCTGCTCACCATATTGGACTCCCCTCAGCTGCAAACCCTAGTGGTTGTTACATGTAAGCTTCCTCCTGCAGGTCCCATACAAAAACATATTCTTCATCTAATTGGAAAAGCGGTCAGTTACGTACCACAGCAACAGTAATAAGAATTCGCAGCGTAGAATAATTTGCAACTGAAGAAAAGATATCTTGATAATCCACCCCATAGGTTTGGGTGAACCCACGAGCAACAAGCTTGGTCTTATACATGTCCACAGTACCATCCGCGTGGTGTTTCACTGTAAACACCCATTTGTTGCCAACAACAGATGCACCCGGAGGAGCTTGTACAACACTCCACGTACCACGAGACTGTAATGTTGCCATCTCCTCCTCTATAGCCAGACGTCACTGACTACTTTGCAATGACTCCGCATAGGACCGTGGTATATCCATGACCGACAGACCCACAACAAACCTCTGAAAATCCTCTAAGAGTCGTGACAGAGAAACATGGGAAGCAAGAGGATACATGGTGCATGCACGCCTTTTCTTCCGTAGGGCAATAGGCACATCAAGGTCCTCAGCTTCCTCAGTAGCTGAGACAGGATCATATAACACATCCTGCACCTCAAGTTGCACATGCAAATTACTAGTGTCATTAGTTGAACTCAAATGCTCAGAACATATCTGGGGCATGTTGGGTGAAGGAGAGGCACATGAGCACGAGGTTGGTGTTGGTAAACTTACGAAAAGAAGGTAGGTGTGACAGGCGGTGGAGGAGGTGGTGGAGGTGGTGGTGGAGGAGATGGTGTAGTAGAGCCTAGAGTAGACGAAATCAGAGATAGAGGCATGTATACCTCTTCTCCATTTTGTGAAGGAATGAGCTTGTCACCCGTATGAGAGAAATACATAATAGACTAAAAGAAGGTGACATCAGCACTAACATAATACCTTTGTCGAACAGGGTCAAAGAAACGGTATCCCTTTTGGGTCCTAAAATACCGAACAAACAAATATTTAACAGCTCTAGGTAAGGTTGCAAAGGTCGTAGTCGGTACTCAATCGGTCGGGTCCAGTGTTCGGAAATGCGGTCCATATGGCCGCGTATGCGTATTCGGTCACTTGACCGAAGCGCATATCTCATGTGCGGCAATATGTCCGCATATGCGGCATATGCGGACGCATATCTAATAGGATTCATGTTAATCCGTGACATGTTAATGACATATTAACTTGATTTTTTCCCGAACAACTCTTATATCATCAATTATATTGTGCACATTTTCATTATTCTCGAATATGTTGCATTTGGTAATATAATCTAGGGTATTTTTTGTCATATCCATTTTTCTCATTGTTCTCAACACTTACTAATGAATTGTTTATAGCTTTTTGAATTTTCTATCTAATGAAATTTATTCAAATTCTTCAAATATAACATGAAATAATTAACTAACAATCTGACACTTTACATTTTTGTGCTTCTAATAAATTTTATGTGCAAATACATTTTTCCCCTATATTTTGTGTCAACATATTTTGTCCCTTGGAGATGCATATATGCATATAATTTTGGGTGTATGATTTGTATACCTATGATTATTCTTTAGCTTTTGTTATCTATAAGATCTATATATATTAAAGATTTTCTTATAGAATTCGTGTGTTCCCTGTTGAATATAAATTTGTATATGTGTGTGTATATATATGCATTAAACTCAAAATACACACTAAAAAATAATCAATTTATAATATCATGCTTATATATCTTATTGATTATATTATCTTATTTGAAATTTTTGATTTTGGATTTTGTCAGATCATCAACTTTTTTATATAATCATATTTTATTGTTTATTTTATGTTATTTTAAATTAAAATATTATAAACCACATAAATCGCATATACTTATGTATACTCTGCAAATCTGCTTACTCGCTTTATACTGCATGACCGAACAAATATCGCATATCGCATTTCTGAACCTTGCTTGGGACATTGACTAAGGATTAATCAGCAGTCGGACGACTAATCGGATTTAATCGGGCTCTACTCGGCTTTGATTTTTTTCTTATTTTTAATATATAAATCATTTTTATACATATATTCGCATAGATTTTGTACATTTTTATACTCTTATAATGAAATACATAATGAAATAAAAGAAGTAATTGAATTTAAATAAAACATTAAGCGCATTATAATAAGTTTGCTTTTCAAAAGAACAAAAAATAAAAAAAATATGGTATCTCCAAGCAAAAATCAGTCGACGATGTGTGCCTAGTCAGAATTAGTCAGTACTCGATCGGCCACTCCACTAACTAGACTAGTCGGACCTACTAGTCAGGCGACTTTTACAACACTGGATCTAGGAGTTGTCAAGACCTGGAGACATCTGATGAATAAAAGCAACTGACCCAAAAGCACGAGGCGTAAGAGAGAAAAGATCTGTCTCGAAAAACGCAATCGAGAACGGGATCTTCTCCCCCAAGACTAATGAGGGCATGCAATTCACCAAGTAGTAAGGAGTTAAAACCGCATCCCCCCAGTACGAATGAAGAGCAGGGCTCTGGATCAAGAGAGTCCTGGTAACATCCAAAAGGTGGCGATGTTTTCGTTCAGCCACCCCATTCTGTTGAGACATATAAGTACAAGATGTCTGATGTACAATACCATAGGTTCTAAGAAATTGAGAGAGTTGAGTACTGCAAAACTCCAGAGCATTATCTAAATGAATATACTTGATATTTGCAGAGAAAAGATTAATTATTTCATTAATAGAAGACTGAATAACATGACCAGCATCAAACTTGTTCCTAAGAAGAAAGACATGTGACAATCTTGAAAACTCATCAACATCAACAAGATAAAACCTATTCCCCCGATGGTCTGGGACACGACTTGGACCCCAAATATCAAAATGAATCAACTCAAAAAGATCAATGTTCAGAAAGGTGGCCCAAGCGATCGCATATGCGTAGTCGGGCACTGAACCGAACCGCATATTCAGTATTCGGTACATATGCTATTTAGGAGAGTATGCGGCCGAGTAAACCGCATACGCGGTCGCATACTCGGCTACTTATTGGATAGAACCCCTTAGTACATGCTTCAGCTTTTAGTTGCTGGAACTGGTAGCTACTGTAGTAAAAAATAAATATTATTGATTGTTTATTAGAAAAGATTTTTATGTTATTGTTTGTAAAAATTAAATTTTCGTTTTTTATTTAAAATAAATGTTACTAATTGCTTATTAGAAAAGATTTTTATGTTGTTGTTTGTAAAAAAATAAATTTTCATTTTTTATTTAAATAGAATATTTTTATTTAATTTCTATGAATGATGTTTCCAGTCTCTCTACATTTGTTTAATTTATATTCAATATATTTTTATTTTAGAATCAAATACATCTTTTGTGAAAAATATATCTATGAGTCGTTTGCGTTAGATCCCCCCTAGCTAGCTGTCATCTCATTAACGCTAGATAAAAAGGAATTTGGTTATTTAATCAATTGAAATATATTGATTCACAATCCAATTTTCATTTAGTTAATTCCTATAGAAACATAATAAATGTTTTTATGATTTATTATTGTTATATCTCAAAATATTTTTTTATATTTTCATTCATATAGTAAGTATGCAATCAAATTTCACTTTTATTTTTTTAATGATTCACTCTTTTATCTATGGTCATTTTTTTAAAAAGCTTTCTCTGGAATCATGTCGTACTAAAAAGTCTATGCATATATTTCATATATTGTTATTTTTTCGAAACATAAATCTCTAATATTTGAATTCAATTTATTACTTTAATTACTGCATAATCTGCATATACTTCCGCATATCCGCTTACTCACTTCAGACCGCATGACCGAACGAATACCGCATACCGACTTTCTGAACCTTGAAAAAAACTATGACCACTTCGGCCCTGACGACTTTGGAATGTAGACTGACGATGCTTCCCAAGCTGGCAGGCCTCGCACTAAAAAGTAGAGCAAGGAGAAAGCTGAGGAAGAACGCGACACAACTTTTGTAGAGGAAGATGATCAAATCGAAGATGCCACATATAGGGAGAAGCGGATCCAGTGCGAAGAGAAGAAGCACCAACATATGGGGATTGTACCAGTCTATAGAGACCTCGTTGCTCACGGCCAGATCCAATCACCATGCCCGAAAGAATGTCCTGGAACACAAGAGCAGAAGGATCAAATATGGTACGACAATGTAAATACTTAGTGATTTGACTATTGAATAATAAATTCATAGAAAATTCAGGAGCGTAAAAAACATTCTGAAATCGCATTACGGGGGTTAACTGCACCTCTCCGTGACTAGTGATGGGAGAGAGTGCCCAATCTGCTATTACTACCGATCTCCCTGTCCGAGTTGGATTGTAAGTGCTAAACTGTCCTTTATCACCACAAAGATGATGGGATACTCCTGAACCCATAATCCATTCTGACAAACTGTCCTCAGAGCATATGTTATACCTGATGTGGACGTTGATGTTGAAGCAGCTACCTCTGAGGATACTGAAGGAGAATTGGTTGACCTAAGAGCACGCATAATCTCCCTGAGCCACGCTACAAGTTCATCAAATCTCTGATGAGATGCAGGTGTTGGATTCCCAACCCTTTGAGTTTGCTCTGCAACCTATACTAAAGCGGGAAAACCATGCTTAGAATAGCATGTTTCCTCAGAGTGGCATGACCTATGGCAGTAGGAGCATGGTTGATGGGGTCGACTACCCCGTCCCCTGCCACTGTTACCTCGACCATGGTACTGCGTAGGGCTCCCCCTACCACGAGAGGCAACCATAGCTGAAGAGGTATGTGATTGCTTAACACCACCAGAAGATATAGAGAGCATGTTTAATCTGCAGTATACCTCCTCCATTGGAGGTATGGTAGCATCAGTAAGAACCTGAGCTCGAGCAGCATCATACTCAAGGTCGAGGGCTGCTAGAAAAACTCTGGTCAACACCGAGTCTCTGTACGCCTTGAGTTGCTCTGGTGTGGCAGTCAAGGGAAAGAAATCATGGAGCTTCTCAAACATATCCCTTAGGTAGCGTTCGGCTACCGGGTTACCGGTGGGTTTGGGGAGTTAACCCCCTTAACCCACATCCCCCTCTCTCCCTGTGGGCCCCACTTTATTTCTTTTTTAAAAAATTAAATAAATCAATTTTACATCATCAATCCTATCAAAAAATAATATATTATACCATCATATCATATAAAAATTATAAACTACTCCACTTCTACTCATTTTTCCAAACTTCAATGCAATCACATCACAATAATTACTCACTTTTTCAAACTTCAATACAATCATATCACCCCAAACCCACTTCTAACCCACCCCCAGTTTAACCCTCTATCCAAACACCAAAATTCAAAAACGGGTTACCCTGTACCAGTTTAACCCGCTTAACCCACCAACCAAACGTACCCTTAGAGAAGTGTAAAGAGTACGGAGAGGACGACCGTTCTACTTCGACGTGAAGATGTTGTGCTGAAGTTACAATATCTTCGACTCATTTTTCGTCAGAGAGTGCATAGCGACGAGAATGTTCCGCAAATCCTTTGCAGTAGGCTGACTCAGTACGTCGTTGGCTATCTCCATAGACACAGTCCCAAATAGCCACACGCGTGCATATGCGTCATCTGCCCCCCATGAGGCATTAACCGCAGTCTTGTCACTTGGCTCCTCCTTTGTGAGGATGTGCTTCTTGCGATTACACTGCATCGAGATCATGAACTGCATAGTCGATAGTTCATCCATCCATCTTGACGATGGGTGATGGACCTTTGAAGGCACCCGGGGATGAAACATTTGCTTTGTTGTCTGACATGATGACAACAATATCCAAGATTGGGTCTGCAAACTGTACTACCTGCGTCTACACTGACATATGAGGGGATGGTTGTGGGTGTAGACTCATACCACAACCTTTCCTATCCTTTGGAGCCCCCTTTGAGTAATGATTTTAGATGATCAAATCGCACCCTTGATACAAAGACATGGAACTAACCAGCGACGGAGCTCGAAGGAGGCGACACAGGCTGCGGGAGCAGGGATGACGACGGTCTGGACGATGGACTGAGTGCTGGTGGAGAGCCCGGGGCGGTGGCGTGAACGATAGCTCCCGACCCGGGATGGAGACGGTTGCTGTTGACGTTGTTCACCTGCACATCGATGGCTAGACTGGCGGTTTGGGTGGCCAGTTGGGCGGTAAGGGCCGGCAGCGGTACGGGGAGAGGTCATCGGTGTGGGAAGGGACTGGCGGTGACGGCGCCCGAACATGCTAGGGTTTAGGTGTGGTGGGGTTTGTAGGGCACAGGCTCCGATCTAGGTACGTCGCTCTGATACCATGTGGAAAGACGTGAAATGAAAAGTTGTATTCCATCATAGCCCTAGAGCTCTCTTATATATGAGAACAGCTCTAAGGGAAAATTACATAAAGTAAACAGAAGAAATAAGAAACTACAAAATAAAGATAATGAGATATAAATATCTCAACACAGAAGAAGTGAGGAAACATTCAAATTAGTATCAAAGATACAATCAAAAGTCCAACCATCATGTCAAAGTCATCTTGAAACATTGATGCATTATTTTGGTCAACCTTCTCATCAAATCAAACCACCAACTTAATTTTATTAACAACTACTCAAAGCAAGAGACGTCTCCCTGAAGAAAGAGCAAACAAAATTAGTACATGTTGTAAGTGGCTACCTCGGATAACAGTCTGAAGTAATACTGGAATAAGATCTTTTATTTTATCAATCCCAGAAGTAGGCAAACAAGTTTCAGCGGCCACAGTCAAGCAAACCATGTTGTTATCTTCTCCTTGCCTGTCAATTAATTGGCATTCCCTGTACTCAAAAATTTCTGCAAATGATTAATAACCAGAAAAATCTTCGAATTTAAGTATTACTAAGTTCTGAAATGCATTGCAGCATCAAATTTCTATTTCATAATAGGCGCGTTCAGCTTTACTGCCTCAAAACAGTCTGTTAACTTATTCCGGATTTAGCTCATAAGACCTAAAGATTGACTTTAGAAATAGGCAAGACCTCAGAGAAAGTAAAAGAATTAAGGATTCCATGTCTCCAAACTGACATGATGATGAAAGGCGAGTTTGAACTGCCGTTTACTAATCTGTTTGCGTTTGAAGCAAACCAGAATCATTATGCACCTTTTTCAACCTTATCCAGGACTGAGGTTGAAGTATGTACTCTGTACAGATACACTAAGCCTATGCAGTACTTTTCTGAATGGGTGTCACTTACCATTAAGATTCAGTTACAAAGGCTGATAAACATGCAAAACCATGGTTGATTCCCAACTAAATTACCTCAGATTTAACTAAAGTACGAAAAAATAATCGGGGAGAACTGTACCAGCATAAAATATGCAACTTCAAGACTTCATCCATCTTGTCATCAAGGTTGATCATGGAATCGTTTTTCTCCAGTACATCAATGACCATAGGAGTAGTTACCCCTTTCCTAGACATTATATTCTGCAAAATAACCCACGCGTCAGAAAAAAAAGTGACATGAAGAACAAAAGTATAACCAAACAAATGCAGGTTATAGTATTTCAAACCTTATTTAAGTGCAAATGAATAACCCATGGACAAACAGAATCATCCACTTCTCTTCCGGAGTAACTGTAATCACAAAAAGAAGACGTCATATGATTCATATCAACCCTAACTGAAACAAAGAATGCAAGATAAAATATATTAATACTCACACAATCAAGACAGTATTTACAACGTCAGAAAGTAGAACCCGCTCGAGATGGCGTTGAATCTCCAGAGCGGCATATTCAAATCCATAGCTCCACCTATTTAATTTCTTTGATAATGCCAAAGATACCATTCTCTTCAACGTTTTATGTTTGTAATAATTACTAAGAAGCTTCTGCAGATAAACATTACTATTAATATGTGATCTGTATAGTTAGTACACATCAAATCTGAAAATGGTGTCCTTCAGACTTCAGTTACTATGAAGTTGCAACAGATGATCAGCTAAATATTCTTTTAAGCAACTATATAACACCATCTGAAATATTGAAGAAGAAAAAGGAAGCATGGCCTGATAACACCCTATGGACAATTTGTTTAGGCATGAGCGAATATTTTTTGAGGCAAAAAAGGAGGAAACGCGCGTGAATAATTTTTTAGGCAAAAAAAGGAGGAAATGCACAACGGTGCCGGCCCCAGCTAAAACAAAAACGAAGCCTTTTATCTAATATTAATTATTAATAATTTACTTTATATCTTAGTATATATCATTGTATTTCTAATTTAGAATATAATATTAATATCAATAAATATTTAATATTCGTTTATTCATATCATATTCTATTTTTATATTAATATTGAATTCTATTGACATTTAAAATCAATTTTATTTGCATTATATATTAATTTTGTTTACATTATATATTAATATAAACATATACCAATATTAGAAATTCATCATTTTGGTTTTTTAGTTTATATTGTGAACCATAGACATGTGCAGAGAATGGTTGTAGCATAAATGAAAATGCTAAGGTGGATGTGTGAACACACACGTAAAGATCGGATTCGGAATGATGCAATCAGCAAGAAAGTTGGTGTTGCTCCGATCGAGGATAAGATGCGAGAAAACCGCTTAAGATGGTTTAGTCATTTGCAAAGAAGATCAGCCGATGCATCAGTTAGGAGATGCGAGCGTTGGGGTGTTGACCCGGCTAAGAGAGGACGGGGACGGCCCAAGAAGTGTTGGAAAGAGACCATACGAAGGGATCTTTGTTTTGTGGATATAAGCCCGGGATTGACCCAAGATAGATCTGAATGGAGGCGAAGAATCCATGTAGCCAACCCTACTTAATTGTGGGAAAAGGCTTTGTTGTTGTTGTTGTTGGTTTTTTAGTTTATATTCTATTCAGCTACCTGGATTCTTTGTCTCCAATCAGATCTATCTTGGGTCATTTTCGGGCTTAGATCTAAAAAAATAAGATCCAATTGGATAGTCTCGTTCCAACACTTAGGGTGTGTTTGGATAGTGGGTTTAGGTGGGTTAAACTGGTTGCAGGTAACCCATTTTTGGGTTTTAGTGTTTGGATAGAGGGTTAAACTGGGGGTGGGTTAGAAGTGGGCTTATTGTGATATGATTGTATTGAAGTTTGAAAAAGTGAGTAGTTATTGTGACATGATTGTATTGGAGTTTGAAAAAGTGAGTAGAAGTGGAGTAGTTTATAATTTTTATATGATATGATGGTATAGTATATTATTTTTTGATGGAATTGATGATGGAAAATTGATTGATTTATTTTTTTAAAAAGATAAAAAGTGGGACCCACATGGAGGGAGAAAATATGGGGTAGGGGGGTAAACCACCCCACGGGGGGTTTACCCCATTACACGAACGGCACCTTAGGCCTTCCTCGCCCTCTCTTAGCCGGCTCAACATCCCAAAACTTGTATATTCAAACTGGTGCATCAGTTGACCTCCTTTGCAAATGGCCAAACCATCTTACGATGTTTTCTTTCATCTTATCCTCTATCGGAGCTACACCAACTTTCCTTCTGATCGCATCATTCCAAGTCCGATCTTTACGTGTATGACTACACAGCCACCTTAGCATTTTTTATTTCTATTATTGTCATTCTCTGCACATGTCTATCATAGGAAAACATTCAAATCCATAGAGCATAGCAGGTCAGACAGCTGCTTTATATAACTTTCCTTTGATTTTAAAAGAAATTTTGTTATCATATAGAACAATAGAGGCTCTTTTCCACATTAGCCAACCTACATTTATTATATGAGTAACATCTCCATCGATTTCCTAGCGGAAATAATTACTAGAATGCGTAAGAAGAGACGATAGTAATTTAGGGCTTCAAAGACACATATAAAGAGGGTGGTCGGAGATACGATGAGCTCGTTGATTGATTTCGGAAACATATGATTTTAGGAAAAGTCATGTCTTTCGACGTGCTTTGCCCTTTTTCGAAAGGAGTATGTAGATAGAACTTCCCAATCCCTCAGGGTTGGCTAGTTCTTAGACCTGGAAAGAGGGAGTAAGAAGAACCTTAGGGTCAATCCCAAAAAGTCAGGACCATGACGAACTCTCTGAGAGACTCCCATAAGCCATGCGCACACTCTTAGACCCATACTTCTCTGAACTTGAGAAAAAGATTGGTCCGAGGTGTGAACTTTATAAATCGGGAAGGAATGACTGCGATAAAGACTTAAGAAATCACAGGGATAACGACATCCAACATCAGGAATAACCAAAAGAGAAGACCACTCTCCGGAATCAAACAAGCTAGCCCTAAGGAGAGAGGAAGCTGAAAGCATAGCACTTGGCGAAGAGAGTTGAAGGACGTTCTTACTCCTTCGGGACTTCAATTCCTATTATCGTGTTGCAAAATAGATCCCAAGTATCTAAAAGAATCTTCCTTCTAAATTTTTTTAGATCAACGTTCTTCTGGATGTTATCATCACCAATCTTCCCCTTGATTCATTCACCACATCTTCCATCAAAAGTGCATTCCATATATTTAATCTTAACCCTACTTTATCTTTAGCCTCTAAGGCATGTTTCGGTGTATCCAAACCTCAAGCTTTTCATTTTCTCCACCTCGAATCTCATCAATCAATACAATATCATCAACAAATAACATACACCAAGGTATCTCATCCTTAGTGTGACTATGCAACTCATCCATAATCAAAATAATATTGGACTTACCTTACAAGAGCAAGGACTTTAAGGCATGTTCGCCCCAATAATTTATTAAAAAGGGGAGAGTGTTGAGGTTACCTTACCAGAGCCAAGACTCAAGGAGAGTCCATGCATGAAAGCTCACATTCTCAATATAAAAGAGATCAGAGGAAAAATAACACGTTACTAGACTGCCAGATAGCCCAAATTGCCGCAATTGGATGGTACAGCTCTATGTTGGCGCAAAATCTGGCATTGTAAAGTGAATCCCGGAAGCTTCCAAAAGTACTCGAATCCCACCACATGATTCCTAACTCCTTCCAAAACTTTACTATTCTTTCACGGGAGAAAAACAAATGGTTGGTGGACTCCACTTCACCTTCGCAAAGAGGACACTCGTCATTGCCACCCACAAAGATCCGAGCAACGATCTCTAGCTACAAGACATCGTTGATGCAATGACCATAAAAAGATCTAATTCGGTTAGGAATTTTTAAGTCCCTAATGAATCTACATTTATGGACCAGATTCTCATCCGAAAGAGTGGGAATTGTATTTGTTAGAGATTGCAGAAGATTTCCTTCTTTATATTCTATTGTAATCCCACGAGGGCTTTTATGTTAAGAGAATATTCTATGTGGCTATTTGTTAAGAGAATATTCTATAGAGAATATTCTATATTCTAAAGAATATTCTATAGAATATTCTTCTTTGAGCCCTCTAGGGTTTAGTCCTATATAAGGACCCCTAGACCTCTTGAATAAACAACGAATCATCTTTTCTTATCATTCTTTCACATGGTATCAGAGCAGCGGTCCTAGGCCGGTGTTCTGACCTAATCACCCCTCCGCCACCACCAGCCCTCCAAGTTCATCTACAACCGCATGCCGCCTCGGGTCTCCGTACCTCCTGCCTTAGGCTCGCGCCGCCTCGGTTGAGCATCGCCAGGCTGCTCTAGGGCAGCCAGGTACTACCACCAGGTAGGCCAGGCCCGCCTCGCGCTGCCAGGCGCCTCCGCCAGCCCTCCCAGGGCCTTCTTCCGTCGCCAGGCCGACTCCTCCATGCCCCCTCTTGTGTCGTCAAACGAGCATTGCCTCATCCTTCTTATTTCTTGATGAGGGTTTAGATATTTGATGATAAATTGAGGGAAGATATACTTTCTAGGTCACTTTTTCTTGACCTAAACCGCCACAATGACGTCTGCCGAGATCAAGCCCACGTACCCTACTTCTTCTTTGCTGGTACAGGGCACTTCTATCAAGTTGAAGGGCTCCAAAAATTATGTTCTATGGTCTCGGTCTTTCAAAGTGTTTGTTGGTGGCCAGCGCAAGAGCTACGTTCTTACAAAAGTTCCACCTGCAGAAACTAATAAGGACTATGAAACTTGGTTTGTTGATAATTGTCAGGTTATCACTTGGATGACGAACAGTGTCGATCCAAATATTACTGCGAATCTTCTTTACAAAGACACCGCTAAGGCAATGTGGGAAAACCTTGAGCGTACATATTCTCAAAAGACAACTAAGTCTCGTCTGTCAGACATATACACAAAAATTTGGTCTGCCACTCAGGGAGAATCAAGTCTTATCGAATATTACAGGCTTCTTACAAGCCTTTTTGAGGAACTCCTTATTTTTCAGCATGCATGTTGTGATAAACAAGTAGGAGAACGTGCTGAATGGCAGGTTTACAGATTTCTCTTGGGGCTAAATCCAAAATATAAGCCTATGAAAGATCAGTTTCTGATGGTTGATACTTTACCTACTCTTGAGACCATTTTCGGAAGCTTACAGGAGCTAGAGGCTCCGATTCAGCCTCTACCACCCACACCTCTACAGAGACGATGGCCCACTATACCTCCTCATGATACAGAGGGCGTCATAACTATCAAGGAGGACGGGGACGTGACTCAGGGCGTGGACGTGGTCGTGAATCTGGACGCAGCCGTGACTCTGGACGCGGACGTGATCGTGGACGTGGTCGTGATTCTTCTGCTCGGTATCCAGCATGTGTACACTGTGGACGCTGGAATCACCCTTCTGATCGCTGCTGGGCAACGTTTGGCATGCAACCTAATGCTAACAATGCCTATGATGAAGTATCGTATGATGCAACTGCAGAAACATCTACTCAGCAAACCAACGAGGCACAAACCCCATTCACTGCTTCTGAATATGCTCGCCTACGACAACTGTTGCAAGAATCTAGCCCTTCTGATAGTAATGCTTCTGCCCCTACTGCTAGCCTGACTACTACCTCAGGTACAGTAGCAAACTCTGTCTCTGCCTCTAAGCATGCATGGATTATTGATTCTGGAGCCTCTACCCATCTGACGGGAGAAGGAAGTTTGCTAACCTCCTCCCAGCCATCTTCCTCTGTGAAGACTGTTCGGGTTGCTAATGGGGATCATTACCCAGTAACTGCTGTTGGTACTGTCAACTTTTCTTCCAAGCTGCATCTGACAGATGTTCATTGTGCCCCTGCTTTTCCTCTCAGCCTTCTATCAGTACAAAAGCTATGTCATCAGCTTAACTGTCGTGTTATTTTTGATGAGGTTTGTTGTTATTTTCAGGACATCCGGACGAGGAAGATTTTTGGTGGGGGTCATGAGAGGAACGGCATCTATTACCTCGACATCCCTTCTGATTCCAACTTTGCTGGTGCAGTCTCCATCTCTGAAGATCCTTTTCTATGGCACCTTCGTCTTGGTCACCCTTCTGCTAAAGCTCTCTCCATGATGGTCCCTGAACTTTCTATGCTGAAACCCTTTGAGTGTGAAGCATGTCAGTTCGGGAAACATCATCGAACCTCCTTTCCTGCACGAACTGAGCCTCGTCGTCGTACTCCTTTTGCACTTGTTCACTGTGATATCTGGGGACCCTGTCCGGTCCGAAGTCTAAGTGGTCATAAATATTTTGTTGTCTTTGTGGATGACTACAGTCGATCATCTTAGGTTTTTCTATTAAAGGAACGCTCGGAAATTAACAATATTGTCAAGAATTTCTTTTACTATGTCAAAAACATCTTCTCCACTACTGTTAAAATATTTCGTTCTGATAATGCATTGGAATTTACACAAAATGATTTGACATCCTTCTTTGCTTCCCAGGGTGCTATCCATCAAACCTCTTGCCCATATACCTCCCAACAGAATGGGGTAGCCGAAAGAAAAATTCGACATCTCCTCGACATTGCTCGCTCTCTTCTTACCCAAATGAAGGTCCCCAAAACCTATTGGGGAGATGCTATTCTCACTGATGTCCATCTAATCAACAGAGTTCCCTCTGTCTCCCTAAATGGCTCCACACCCTTTGCCTTATTGTATCCAAATGACTCACCATTTCCTCTACCTCTGCGGATTTTTGGATGCACAGCCTTTGTTCACAACTTTCATACTGCAGACAAATTATCGTCACGTGCAATTAAATGTGTTTTTCTGGGTTACTCCCAAACAAAGAAAGGGTATAGATGCTATGATCCTTGTGGTAAACGCTATTATATATCAGCCGATGTCAACTTTTTTCGAACAAACTCGCTTCTTCAATCAAGATGTGTCTGACATACCATTAGAACTTCCTCCTCCACCAATTGTCTATAAAAGAAAACATGTGTCCCCTCTTGTTCCTGTTCCTCTACCAGTTCCTTTGTTGCAGGAAAATATGCCATCTTCAAGTGGCCCCACCAATACTTCTCCGTATGATCCTCAGGAGCTTCCCATTGCCCTACGCAGAACAAAGAGGCAATGCACTATCCATCCTATGTCTAATTTCACGCCCTCTGATAGCCTATCATGTTCTGATAAAAGATATGCAGATGCTCTTATGACAATCTCGGTCCCAAGAGACTATCACATTGCATTACAGGACCACGGGTGGCGACAAGCTATGAATGAAGAAATGGATGCTCTCAATTCCAGAGGAACATGGGATCTAGTTCCGTGTCCCGAAGGTGTCAGGCCTGTTGCCTGCAGATGGGTCTTTACTACGAAACATTCTCCAGATGGTTCTATTTACAGACTGAAAGCAAGACTTGTGGCAAAAGGCTTTACACAGACATATGGAGTTGATTACTTCGAGACTTTTTCACCTGTTCCAGGATGGAGTCTATTCGCACTATCCTCTCTGTAGCCGTGAACAAAGGCTGGCCTGTTTTTCAACTGGATGTCAAGAACGCATTTCTATACAGTGATCTTGAGGAAGAGGTTTACATGATGCAACCCCCAGGTTACGAAGTCGAGGGGGAGTATGTTTGCCGACTTCGCAAAGCAATTTATGGTCTAAAGCAAAGTCCGAGGGCATGGTTTGAGAGACTTAGTTCAGAGATTAGCACTCTGGGCTTTCAGAGAACTACATCTGACCATTCAATCTTTGTCAGAAAACGATCAACAGGTATTGTCATACTAGCTGTATATGTGGATGACATGGTTGTTACAGGTGATGACGATAAAGGAGTGCTAGAAGTGAAGACTTTTCTGCAAAAGGTTTTTGTCACCAAGAATCTGGGGCAACTTCGCGATTTTCTAGGTATAGAAGTCTTACGCACCAAGAAGGGGCTTCATATGTCACAAAGAAAGTACTGCTTAGATATACTAACTGGAGCAGGATTACTTGGGTGCAAGCCATCTGGCATACCTGCAGAACCAAAGAAACATTCTACACCAGATGATCCTGCCTTTGAAGATACTACAAGATACAGAAGCCTGGTTGGCAAACTTCTGTACCTTATTGTTACTAGGCCAGACATATCATATGCTGTGAACAGAGCTAGCCAACACATGGAGAAACCATGCTACAGCCACTGGCAAGATGTTCTTCAGATCCTTCGCTACCTGAAGGAATCCCCTGGACGTGGTCTATTCTATGGGGCAGATGGATACACTAAGGTTGCTGCTTATGTTGATGCTGATTATGCAAGCTCACCTGAGGATCGTTGTTCTACGACGGGCTATGCGATAATGGTAGGAGGTAACCTTGTTATTTGGAGGAGCAAGAAGCAGACGGTGGTTTCCCGATCCAGTGCAAAGGCAGAATATAGGGCAATGGCCCAAGCCACATGCGAAATTACCTGGTTACTGTCTCTTTTGCAAGAACTCAATATTGCTATCACTACTCCTGTTCCTCTATACTGCGATAACAAATCTGCCACTTATATTGCTACAAATCCTGTGTTCCATGAGAGGACCAAACACATTGAGATCGACTGTCATTTTGTTCGTGATGCTGTACGAGAAGGCAAGATTTCTACACCACATATCTCAACAGATCTTCAGCTTGCAGACATATTCACAAAGGCCTTATCAAAGAAGCGCCTTTCCTGGATATCTTCCAAGTTGGGCATGATCGATGGATATGCTCCAACTTGAGGGGGAGTGCTAGAGATTGCAGAAGATTTCCTTCCTTATATTCTATTGTAATCCCACGAGGGCTTTTATGTTAAGAGAATATTCTATGTGGCTATTTGTTAAGAGAATATTCTATAGAGAATATTCTACATTCTAAAGAATATTCTATAGAATATTCTCCTTTGAGCCCTCTAGGGTTTAGTCCTATATAAGGACCCCTAGACCACTTGAATAAACAACG
The DNA here is from genome assembly GCA_037367405.1 of Ottelia alismoides. Classification (NCBI taxonomy): domain Eukaryota; kingdom Viridiplantae; phylum Streptophyta; class Magnoliopsida; order Alismatales; family Hydrocharitaceae; genus Ottelia; species Ottelia alismoides. Next base: position 136,248 of record JAZKJV010001089.1, read on the forward strand.
AATCATCTTTTCTTATCATTCTTTCACAGTATTGATGGCTATATAGGCCCTACGAACCGAGAAGTCCCCATCATTCCAGACATAGAGATATGTTCCATTCACCGAACAGTGCACAGAATTGAGAACATCCTGAAGCGAAAAAAACCCTCCTAACACTGATACGAGAGATCTGAAAAATGCATGTAACCAAACTCCATCTTCCAGCAATCTGCCACTGACACATTCTTTGAGTCTGTTATGGTTTTCTCTCCTATAGGTGGCAGACCGGCTTAATCCGACTCTGATGAGGAGGTCTACATGCCTCCACCTCCTACATCTCTATTGCCTCTTGCACCAGCTCTACCACCTCTTTCACTATAGCCATTGTCGTCGCCTCCACCACGACCTCTTATACCTATACCAACTCATGTGGTTGCCTATAGACCGCCACCCGCCTTGAGTAGGTTTTTATCACGTGTGTTTACTCGTAGGTCTCTCTATGTTCCCCATGATCACAGGTCTTCCACATCATCCAGCACGCCTCATGTATGCAATGACCAAATTGTTTCTACATATAGCACTACTGAGTTGTCTATGCAGCAAGATGAGCAGGTACCCTCTCAAGAGGGAAACTTACAGGTTCAGGAGATGGCAGATGATCTCAATGTGCACATTGCTCTGCAAAAGCAGAGATGTACTTGTGCTTCATATCCTCTTGTAGCTGAAGTTTCTTTGAGCAGACTTTCAAAGGATTTCATGAGATTTACCATGGTACCAGGGGCGAAGCCTGAAATTTTTTATAGGTAGGGCCAAAATATATATGTACGATTCATGTCCAAATCATAAAACAAAAATTGTCCGATTTGTGTCGGAATCATAGGGCGTGTTATGAGGCCAATTATATGATTGAAAAAGTTAATTAAAAATATAACAAAAAAAGATAAATATAGTATACCGGTATGCCAACTACAGAGAGATGGAAAAGTGCAGTTAGCAGCACAATCATTAAAAAAAGATATTAATACAATAACATACAAATGTTATATATAAGGGGAAAATGGGGTTGCCTCCTTGGGGGAGCTAACTTGGCTCCCTCGCCCTATTTTTCCTTTTTTTGAAAAATGAATCCATAAAAATTCATCATTATATCCCTATATTATATCATTCAAGTTTCGTGCAAAACAGAGACTCCTACAGCCTCCATCTAGACAGACACTTTTTAACGGTCGTATAATTGTTGAAATCGACCCCGTCTGGAGGAGGCCGTAGGAGTTTCTATTTCACACGAAACTTGAATGACATAATATAGAGCTATAGCAAAGAAAATCCACAAAGCATTTTTCAAAAAAAAATAAAAATGAGAAAAATTGGGTGGGGTAACCAAGTCAGGGCAGCCCCATTTTGCCATATATATATCAATGACATGTAATCAACCCTAAAATTAAATGAGATGACATATGATTGGATATCCCACAGGGTCATACTCTATTAATCTTCGAAAAATGTTAAGTTTAGATATCTATACATATATACAATCTCCAATTATAAGTGAATTTGGAATTGTGAATACTAGAATACTGATATCAACTAAAATATGTATACATTAATACTAATTTCTAATGACGCACAATGTTTGATCCTGAATTATATAAGGTAAATGCATAAAATGTAGAGCTCATATCAAGCTACTAGAACATTTAGATAACATAAAAAATTGAATATATGATAAATAATTACACCGACGAATGGATGATCGATGCAAATGTAGTCACACGAATAGCAAAGTGGACTTTGGACTATTAGTGGCATTGAGTCGTCGATGTGCCGGTGATGAAGCTGGGTTGAGTCGTTAACATGTCGGAATGCTTGAACAATGAAATCACACCAAGTCAGACGTGACAGACTACCGTGAAGGAGGCAGAGTTAGTGGGGGCGAGCATTGCCTAGAAAATGTGTGCTTGTTATCATGCTAACATATCCAGGACTGTCAGTGGCATCTTACCATAGAGGAGGATATGGTCACGCTACAGTCGTGTGGTACTTGGAGCCATGTTTCAACAATTAGTGCATCTGTTGTTGGGTGCAAGTGGGTGTTCACGATGAAGCACTGACCAGATGGCAGTGTAGATCGCTACAAAGCAAGACTTGTGCCATGTGGGTTCACCCAGACATATGGAATAGACTATCAAGATACATTCTCTCCAGTGGTCAAGCATTCTACTTTACGTATACTTCTATCAGTTGCAGCGATACGAGATTGGCCCCTCTATCAGCTAGATGTGAAGAATGCATTTCTCTATGGTGACCTAGAGGAGGAGGATTACACGCAGTAGTCACCTGGGTTCACTGATGATGGGGAGTGTCAGAAGGTTTGCATGCTTCACAAGGCTATTTATGGCCTTAAGAAGAGTCCAAGAGCATGGTTCCAGAAGCTCTCGAATTTGATAGAGCAACAAGAGCTTGTAAGATCAGTTGCCGATAATTCACTGTTTCAGAGGACTAAGAGAACTACAGTTGTAATACTTGTTTATGTTGACGATATCATTGTTACAGGGGATGACGAGCGGGGTATTCAAGCTGCTAAAGATTTTCTAAGTTAGTAGTTTGTGACCAAGGACCTTGGTAGCCTACTTTACTTCGTTGGACTAGAGTTTGCCATGAACCAGCGAGGTCTTGTGATGACCAAGAGGAAGTGTGTTACTGATCTTCTCTCTGAGACATGCATGGCAGATTGCAGGTTTGCCACTACTCCTATGGACCTGAGCATGAAGCTCTATGATGATGACATTAAGGAGGTCGACAAAAGGAGGTGCAGGGAGCTTGTTGGAAAGCTTCTTTATGTGTTTATCACCAGGCCAGATATATCCTTTGCAATGAGTAAAATGAGTCAGTTTATGGAGCAGTCTAGACAGGAATATATGGATGCAGTCCATATGTAACTAAGGTACCTGAAGGTCTCAACTGGCACTGGTCTTCTATTTAGTAGAGGTACATCCCTTGCAGTTACAGCATGTGTAGATGCAGATTATGCGAGGTGTCCCACAGACTGGAAGTCTACTTCTGACTTTGCAGTGTTCATATGAAGTTATATGCTGTCATGAAAGAGCAAAAGTAGATTGTGGTTGCCAGATCTAGTGCAGAATCAGAATACAACGCCATGGCGCAAGCTAGTACAAAGATGATGTGGGTCAGATCTGTTCTTAGTGACCTGACTATTGAGGTGCCTCTTTTCATAAACCTCCAATGTGACAACAAGGCTCTCTTCCTTGGAAACAACCCAACCTTCCATGAGAGGACCAAGCACATCGAGGTGGACTGTCACTACACTCGTGACATGATATATAAGAGCCTCATCTCCGCTACTCATGTCAGCTCTGGAGATCAGACAACAGATGTACTTACCAAAGCCCTAGCCAGAGGGCCTTACCAGAGATGCTGCATTATTGAGATCTACACTCCAACTTGAGGGGGTGTTGAGATATTATCTATCTTTCATGTCTTTTATGTATTATTTGTTTCCTTTGTCATCTTTATGTAATTTGCCTAACAGATTACTCTCCTATATAAGAGAACCCTTGGACTTCATAAATAAACAATTTCATTCTTTTCTCTACATAGAAATTTTTTATTCATGAGGCCCAAGGGTTCTCTTATATAGAGGAGAAACATGTTGGGCAAATTACATAAGATGGACATAAAGAAAAAAAATACAAGAAAGGAATAAATGATAACTATCTCAACGGTAAATAATTGTAAAGGCCATCAATATGAACAATAGGGATATCAGTTGTCCAGTGATCACTTTATATTTCATGTTATGAATATAAATCGATATTTGAGGCCAATTATCCTCGGATTGATTTCCTCGCACATATGGCAGACCATGAATATATGCAATATCTGATGAGGTTACAGAGCCAACAACCACGATATGACATGGAAAAACTAAGTGAAATAATAAAATGATTAGAAAAAGATACGAAGGAGAACAACAAACAAGGTAGAGAGATCCAGCCAAACACTCTTGGTTCCGATGAGTGTCGAGTGCATCTACCACGTAGTAAGTACTGTATATATATTTATATACACACATTATGAATTATGAAATCTTTTTGTTATTTCAACTTACTTATGCATTCTGGACGAGGGATGGGGTGGTGGGGGAACGTTACCCATGCCTCTTACAGTTGACTTATAACAAAGAGGAGCTGGTGTAGTAGGTATTGGATCGAGGAACGTGGTCTCCGATTTTTTCTACGAAATTGTGAGATCAGAGGGTGGATGAATTCATGGCTTTACAGGAGGAGCTGACTTGGATAGAGGGGCCATCATCTAGCAAGGACCATTATATCTGGGGAGATGGGAGGTTTTCGGTGAAGAAAGCGTACCACTTTTTCATTGAGGATGGAGAAGGGATGCAAGAAGAGGTGGGGGTTGACACAGGGATGATATGGAGAAGTAAAGTACCAAATAGGATCAAGGTTTTCCTATGGCTTTTTAGGCTTGAAAGGATTAGTACCAAGGGTCGTTGGGGGCAGCTGCTTGAGTTGGAGATGGCATTCGCGATAGATTCGGATCGACGGTAGAGGACATGGAACATATGTTTTTCTCGAGTCCTTTGTTGGCCCAGGTGTGGAGCATAGCAAACATCATGTGGCTGGAAGGGCGAGATTGTATCAACTTCTGGAGGAATATCATATCGGTACGTGGTTATGGGAACGAAGACTGCTCATACCCCTTTGTGTTGGTTTGGGTGATCCTGTGTGCTAGGAACGAGGTCATTTTTTTGGGGGACGAACATTTTACACAGAAAATGTAATTGAACATTGTATGGAACTTTGTATCTCAAGGAGGATGTAGCATGGTGTAATCATTAATTTTCCATATATATACATATATAATAAACAAAGTTGGTACCCATATCGGGATGCCTCCCTTCACTTATCTCAAAAAAAATGTACTTATATGTTCCTCCTAATTGTAGAGATATATTAATCACTTCTGTACTTTTCGTTATTTTTCTTTTCCTGTTGGACTCTTTATATATTTTACCCATAGACTACTCTCCTATATAAGAGAGCCTAGGGTAGATGGAATAAATAAGTTTTCTCATTTCCTAACATGATATCAGAGCGACGGTCCTAGACCGGAGTTCTCGAACCAAACCCTAACCCTAGCCTCCACCTTCGAGCCCTTCGTGCGCTCCTCCGCATTGTGCCACCCTCGACCTCGGCCACGCTCGACGACGCCTCCGATCTTGCGCCTCCTCCCCGCAAGGTGTGTCGCCCAGTGCGTGCTTGTGCGAGGTACATCGTCCTTGCGCGCTAGGGCAAGTTGCATGCGCAACAGCCCTCTTCGTGGCGTTGGTTCCTACGCGCCCCTGTGGTGCATCTGTGCGCCAATGCGTGTGATCCTGTGCGTGCTCCAGTGCGCACAACTGTGCGTGTAAAGCTCCCGACCTCCGTGCACGTGCAACCCTAGGTCAGCGCGTGTGCGGCCCCAAAACTCGTCCTGCGCGCGCATCTCCAAATTAATGGGTTTGGTTGTTTCAGTCTACACATGCAACTAAACTCGTTAATGTTCGTGTAGACGATCATATCTTCAGTCTACTACCCTAGTCTTCCATTATCACTATGTTAGAAAGCAAGGCAGACATCCCATCCATAGGCGCCTTCAGAGGTCCAGTGCCTATTGTGAAGGTGGATGGTTCAAATTACGAACTGTGTGCAATGCAGTTCATAAGTATGATGAAGTCAACCGATAAGAAACACATTCTTACTGAAGAAGAGCATGTTGAGAAGACTGGGGTCAATGCCTCATGGAAGGCGGATGATGCATATGCCAAGGTTTGGTTATCTGAAACTCTGGCAATTGAGATTGCCAATGATATTCTTCATCAGCCCACTGCAAAAGCAATGTGGGATATTCTGGCTGCTACATATTCTCATGCAAAGAATGAGACGAAGATTCTGCAACTCCAACATGACATCTTTACTAACAAGCAGAATAGACGGCCTCTACACTCATTGTACACGTCTCTACGTGGAATGTTTGAGAAGTTTTATAGCTTCATGCCTCTCACAACCACTCCAGAGCAACAGAAGACCTATCGGAATATCACTATGGTGGATGTTTTTCTTGCTGCCCTTGATCCAGAGTGCGAGGCAGCATGTTCTCAGATCTTTGCGGATTCTACTATTCCTCCTAAAAGCTTTTCATAGGCTGAATCGTATCACTGTTCCTTCGTCAGCTACAAATCAGACAGCCTCAGCCATGGCAGCCAATCGAGGTCGTAGAGGTCATCATCAGTTCTGTGGTCGTGGACCTCATGGCAGAGGAGGCCGTGTTCGACCATCATGTACTTTTTGCCATCGTTCTGGACATACCGAAGACACATGCTATTCTAAGCATGGGTTTCCTGCTTCTGCACGAGTTGCTGAACAGATTGAGCCCCCAGCTGCTTCATCTATGGATCAGCGCTTTGATGATCTTGTAGCCCGTCTGAGGGGCATCATTCCTCCATGTGGTCCCGTTGCTTCAGCACCAACTTCTGAGAGTCACTCCGATGTTGCCACGTCTGCATCTGCATCCACCAGTACATAAGGTAGCACCTATGAATTCACTAGCAGTAGTAGAACAGATACATTAGAGTGGATTATGGACTCTAGTGCCACACATCATCTGTGTGGTGATCAAGGTCTATTTACAGGATACAGACAGATTTCACCAGTTCATACTGTGGTTATTGCTAATGGAACACATTCCCCGATTACTGGTCAGGGGGAGATTAGACTGACACCATCCATGCATCTCAAGAATGTGTTACATGCACCTGATTTTTCGATGAATTTGCTGTACATTAGCCAACTTACAAAGGATTTACACTGTCGAGCAATTTTCGATCCATCTTCTCTTGTTTTTCAAGACATCCTTAAGGGCAACGTGATTGGGTGTGGCTATGAGCAAGGCGGTCTCTATCGCCTTAGTCGGACTCCTTATGCTGGAACCTCATCTCTACCTGCTGGATCCATCTCCCCTTTACTGTGGTACCTGTGCTTTGGACATCTACCGCTTCAGAAACTGTGTCATGTGTTCCCTCAAGTTTCACCTCACACGTCCATTCAATGTGAGACTTGTCAGTTGGGAAAGCATCATCGGTTGTAACATCCGGATCCGCACAAATTCGAACCCGACCCGATTAGGGTCCGTATAACTCAATAAAGTGATTAATCAATGTTAAATAACATAAATCGATCAATTGATCGTGAATCAAAAGTCGTTCAGGCGAAATCGATCAAAAATCGATCGCATCGTAATGCGTGCCCGAAAAAGCCGCAACACAAATTCGAAAACAGCAAAATAAACCAAGACCACCCAAAAATCCGATTCGATGAAATAAGACCAATGGAATCGACCGTTCGTCAATCGGAGATCGTTTGATATTTTAAAACAGCAAAATTTAGCCATAGATCAAAACCATATCTCGGAAATTTCAGGGATTCATCTTTGATCCGAAATATATGAATATTATACTCAATTTGATCGTCATTCAGAGACGGTCAAAACTAGCTATTGTAGACCAAAATCCGATACCCGAGGTGCGTATGGGATCAACTTCGGTTTTCTAGATATAATAGAGCTAATGTTTAAAAATAATAATGATAATAATAAAAAAATTATAAAGCAGACAAAAGTGCCCTTCCCACGTCAAGCTCTATTTCTCTCCATTTGGTTCTAATAGCTTTACACTTGTCAAACAAATTAACCCCTTTCCCTTATTTATATCAGGCCCAAATCCCGTCTTTCTTTCTATATTCTATTCAAACCCCAACGGATGGAAGCTTCAGCCTTTCCCATTTTCTGCAACAGTAGTTGCAGCCTTCTCCAAGCTGGAGAACCCAAGCTGCTCCTGCAACTTTCCATTGACTGGCAGATGCTGCTGATGTATACAGCTTCAACGATTATTCCTTATCCTCCAAGCAGCTTGCAAGTCGTTGTAATCAAGTAGCGGTGCTGCTGCTACAGCCCAACAGCCTGGGAGCTACTCCTCCTCCTAGCCAAGCAATCAAAGAAGCTACTACATCTTGCCTTTGGGCTGCTGCATGAAGCCACCAATTTTTGCTACTGTTTCTCTTGGAGGATCTATTGCATGCCTTGATCTAAGCCCAAATTTTCATTTCCAAAACTTGGAGATTCATAGGTACAACTTTTCCCTCCTTTTGCTGCAAATCCATGTTTTTGTACAATCTCCAACCCTCTCTTGCTTCTGTCTATATCTTCCTACACATTTTGATTTCATGCTACTGCCATTCTCCTAATTTGGAACATTCCAGGTTTTGATTTTTGTTAGCTATGTATGCTTATTTAATGCTAGAAAGTACATTTCTTATAATACCAGGAAGCAAACTCGTAAAAATCGAATTGCATGAGATATGTAATTAATACACCATTCTTGGTATAACAAATTTCAAATAAGTTAAATTTATTACCACAATTATCAATTAGCAGTCCTATCAAGAATTTGAATTGGTCGTTGTCACTTCTCTTATTCTTTTTGATTCCTAATTCATATTCATTTTGATATTATTAATTTGGCGATGGGCTTGTTTTCCTCCTAGTTCTGTTAATGGAACCATTGTTGTAGCAAGAGAAACTCAAGGAGAAGTTAGTTTTCATAAATATTGTTATCTATAAATATAATAATTTACATAATATTGATGTATTATAGCATGTGGAATCTTTGATAAAAAAAAAGATATTAACAGAAGGGATTTTTACCCGGCAGACCCTATAATCTTTTGCAATTACCGCTACGACCTTCGAAACATCGTAATTCCTCCGAGGACCCCTTAAACTTGTTAACCTTTATCCTACAGCCCCTGTGGTTAACCCCCATCCCTCTAACCGTTAAAACCAACCGGATTCCGTTATCTTCTTTTATACTATACCCAATTTAGTTATCAAATTTACTAAAAGTGCCATTCTCTTCCACCCTCCACCTCCAGCTCTCCTTCCCTCCCATCCGTGATCAGGCTCCTGCTCGAAGCCGCAACCGCCGCTCGAAGCCCCTCCCCCGATCACCAGGCTCCTGCTCGAAGCACGTCCCACCGATCGAAGTCCGTGTGGTCGTGCCGACCACCTTCCCCTCTCCCCAGGTCGACCCCCTTCCCCTCCCCCTGCAACCCCCCTCCTCCCACCCAACACCCGTCGGCGCTGCCTCCCCTGGAAGCCTCCCCCCCGACCCCACCTCGCCCGGTCCCGCCGATCTTCTGCCCCCCTCCCTGCTCGCTTCCGGTCCCGCCGATCGTCGGAACCCACCCCCCCCCCCACAGGCGCATCCCTTTGCAAAGCCCCCCGTCGCCTCCCCCTACAGAACCCCTCTCCTCCCCCCCGGCACCCGTCGGCACCGCCTCAAAGCCCCTCGTCGCCTCGCCTCCCCCTACAGAACCCCCCGCCTCCCACCGGACACCCATCGGCACCGCATCCCCCTGGAAGCCCCCCCCCCCCTACAGAACCCCCCGCCTCCCATCAGCACGCATCCCCCTGCCCCCCCCCCCCCCCCGCATCCCTCTGCAAAGCCCCCCGTCGCCTCCCCCTACAAAACCCCCCTCCTCCCACCCAGCACCCGTCGGCGCCACCTCCCCCTAGAAGCCCCCCAGCCCGCAAGCCCTGCTCTTCTCCGGCATGCTGATTGGCTCCGACCCCCATCCTGCCGTGCAGTGGGAGGTGAAGCTGGTAGAGAAGGGGGATTTTTTTTTATTTTTCTTAGTTAATTCTAGCCGTCCAATCATGGATGGTTATATTAACTCGTTTCTAACTCAAGGAAATTAACTCTAGATGTGTTAATTTAACGGTAGGGTTCGTGGGGTAAGACGGAGCAAGTTTAAGAGGGTGAGGGAGGAATAACGATGTTTCGAAGGTCGTAGCGGTAATTGCAAAAGATTATAGGGTCTGCCGGGTAAAATCCCTTAACAGAATTCTATAGTATGCCGGGTAAAAATCCATTTATTGATGGTTCATTAGATATTCTATAAATCACACTCCCTTAGTTGAATTGATGATCTCTTCTTCACATAATATAGTCAAATAAATTGATGCGATACATGAATAATGTTGGATCAGTTTTTTTGAACAATCATTAGAACAGAACAGCTAGATAATACAATGGGTTTATTATCTCACATTTCATACTTCGGTCAGGTTCAGTATGGAACTACTAACCTCTGACAGTCATGTTGTCACTTTACTCACAGTGATTTTGACCAGGATCGACCCATCTATATTTGCTTTTATAATATTGTGATTCTTACATTCTGGTTTGATTACCTAGTAATACATCAAGTGAGAACTATAACTTAAATATGCAACTTTAATCTTGTTATCCATCACTTTGCTTTTCATTTTCACTCAACAAAATTAAGATTTGCTCTCCACTCACTTCGTCTTACTCTCCTCTTCTAATACTTCCTTTCAGATAAAAAAAATTACCTTCTCATCATATCTGTACTTGGCATTCAAGCTCCATTCCAATCTTCACATTTATATAAAGTTACTAACCAATATATTTTATTATCAAAGTTCTAGTGAGGATTATTTCTATAATCATCGCAGGCTCTCATGTTTTACCAGATCAGACAACTTTGAACAATCAGTCTCATGAAGTTGTTATTACCTACTGGCTCATATATAGAAGACATTGCTGAAAGTACATCTTAAAAGTTTGTTCATAGATTTTAGTTGTGGTTGTATTTTCCACCAAATTTATTTTGAGTGGGCAAATAATCCAAAATGGTTGATCTCCATAGACTCGATGTATTGGGAAATAGAAGAATGATTTCTTTGTCATCTTGAGTAATCTTTTTCCTCTTCTATTTGTTGGTTCAATAATTAAAGATGAGAAAGAGAATCATTTCAACCAAATTTGAGTTTGTTAAAGGTTGTTGATACAGATAATCGACTTGATGAGAGTCAATAATGATAATTATGTGTGACAGTCATAGTAACCCTTACACCTGACTGTGCGAGGGTGCGGTGACCCTCAAATGGGCGGGAGATACGAAGCCCAGTGAGGACAGCGACCGCTTAGTGCGCGGGTCTAGGATCTCAGTCTTTTCTCGGTTTTTCGCGAGCGCTCGCGGTTTTTTTACGCCTCTCTGGGATCCATAGGTTTTCTTTTAAAGGCAAGTTCCGCTGACCCCTATTCTTTAGGGTACCAAGATGGAGGACCCCTATTCTTTAGGATACCTAGTTTTCCCAGAGAGTCCCTCTCACCCTTCTCAGTAGCGTATTTTGGAGTAGACCTGTCCCTCTATTGGACCGCACTTCCATTTAGAGGGCGAGACGGAAGAGCCTCTTTTGTAGGCTACCTCACCGCTTGAGTTTTGTTTACTTTTCGCCAGTAGACTTGGCGATGCTACATCCGAAATATCCATGTATACATCTGGATCCTCAATGGCTACATCTGAATCAGTTACAGTTGAATCTAGAAAGCAACATTTGAGATTTGATTTAATCACAATTGAGTTTGGCTAAAGTTGAATTACAGTTGAATTGGTTACATGGGAGCTTGGTTACAGTTGAGTTGGTTGTAGTTGAGTTTAGTTTCCATTAAACTAGTTACTATTCCGCTAGTAATTCATGACGAAGAGAAAAGACCAGTTTATGAAAATCATCCTTATCAGACTACGAACTACTACCACAGTTGTTTGAAATAGCTAGTGGACGTGTTGGGAACTTAGTTAGAATGCTTTCTACTCCACTGCATGCCTACGGAAGCACCCCAACTCTAAGATTTCCTTACTGCCTTAGAGTCACAGTGTGAGGTCTTACCCAGATCAAGAACACAGACTATCCACTAAGCTTGAGAAATTAAACAAGAAAAGAATCAAAATACTAGATACATCATATATACTTACTATGATTCATTCATATTATTCGTAAACATCAGAAAGAGATCTGTGTCACCTCCATCATTACAAGCATTTAATAAAGACAATGATTATATCAGAGACTCATCATTCACATTCCTAAGACCCATCAGACATATTTTATAATTAATAAAAGATAATGACTTAAATATGGATCATATAGTATTTGTATAAAAATGATTAATATGAGTAATTAATGTAGGATGAGTAGAATGGGATTTTTACATAACAAACAACTTGAAAACCTGTTTCATTGCAAGTAGTCCTAAATTTTAACTGTCAAGCTCAAATTTACATGCTTGCTTTTGGAGCCACTAAATTTTATGTTATTTCTAATTAATAAGTTGTGCTCAACATTTGTTGATGTTCTTTTCTCCCTATTCCATGGATTGCAGGCAAAATACATGCACCAGTGTATTGGGAGAGTAGAACATCAGCTTTTGCAGTTACTATTCTCAGGTACGCATGCTATAGTTTGTTCAAGATTTTATATGCTTTTATTTCTCTTCTGATAAAATTGGGATACAAATATAATGCAAATTCTATTGTTACATGTTAACTGCTATGGAATTTATGCAATATAATTGTGACATACTGTAGTTCTGTGGCTTATTAGTTAATTTGTAAATGTCATTCGTAAATGCAAAAAACAAAGTGATTTGTAATTCTCCTAATTTTCAGTACTCTAATGTGATTTTTAACGAACATGATACTACGGGTGATATGTAAACAGGTATTCCAGATCCGCGGGAGGCGGGCCCTCACATCGGTCTACTTTTCCCAGTCGTCAATGTCGGAGTAGTACCTCCAAGTTTGAGTTATTTCATGTCGATATTTGGGGTCCTAGTCGTGTTCCGGATCATCAGAGACACAAGTTTTATATAGTTATTGTGGATGATTTCTCTCGTGTGTCATGGGTATTTCTGTTAAAGAATGAAGCAGAGATATTATCATCAATTTCATTAATGAAGTTCGTAATGTTTTTCTGCATTTGTTAAAATTGTGAGAAGTGATAATGCCCTGGAATTTTATACTCATACCCTATCCAGTTATTTTTCATCTCAAGGGATCATCCACCAAACATCATGTGCTTATACTTCCCAACAAAATGGGGATGCTGAAAGGAAACATCGTCATTTACTTGATGTCACCAGGTCGCTTCTTATACAGAGTCATGCCCCTCATTCTTTCTGGGGTGATGTTGTTTTTACGGCATGTTATTTCATCAATTGTATGTCGTCGTCTGTCTTAGGTGAGAAGATTCCTTTCCCTCTTATTTTTCCTGACAAAGAATTGTTCTCCCATACTCCTCGTGTGTTTGGCTCGGTCGCCTTTGTCCACCAGTTATCTTGTGAAACCCCAAAGATCCGGGTACCCGTTTACACACATTTCGCACTATTATATTCACATGTGATCGCAGAAGCTACAGAAAAACATGGAAAGTTTTCCGCGCTGAAGCTATATAAGACATTCACATTCACATTCATAACCACAAAGCTAATAGAGACAAATGCTACTAAATTTTCTTTTCATTAGCTTCCATTTATTTTACAACATATACAATGACTGACAGTAAATACAGTATACCCAAAATATGGCTGAAGAGAAAAAAATCATAGTACATTATCAACCGAACAAAAATTGAGACAAAAGAAATCATACCGTCTAGTATATACCATGTCTCCTGGAAACATCAATAGCTACTAACCAACAGGTTGTTTGCCTGCCAAAACATGTTTAGGAAAGAAAAGGAGACACAATTGTGAATACAATCCGTAGTTTAAAATAAATAACAAGAAATTTATTATGTGCAAAAGAGAGCAAGTAAAAAGGTGGAACAAGTCTAATTTACATCTACTTGCATAAGTAAAAAGGTTTTCAACTGTTTGTTATGTAGTTCACATGTTCACCCCCTTTTTTCCATTCTTCCCATATATAATTATATAAAGTTTAGATGACAAAACCTAACATATAATGATTTCCCCTGCATTTTAAAGATCATGATTTTGGGTCTTATATATATAAAGTTGATGGCACATGTAAATATTAATTTCTTGTCATTGAGATTATGTCATGGTTTTTGATAATGGACTGATATGATGATGATTGATTTGATCCTTAATTCTATTTACTCCTTTAAGTTAGGGGATAGTTTGTAGTCTTGGTCTGTAGGAAACCTCACACTATGACTCTAAGGTAAAAGTCAAGAAGAAGGATGGATCCATGAGATTGTGCATTGATTACAGGCAGCTGAACAAGAGAACGGTGAAGAACCGTTATCCTTTGCCGCGCATTGAAGATTTATCCGATCAGCTCCAGGGATCTTCGATTTTCTCGAAGATCGATCTTCGCTCAGGCTACCATCAGCTGAGGATTAGAGAGTCTGATATTCCGAAGACCGCTTTCAGGACTCGCTATGTACACTACGAGTTTGTGGTGATGTCGCTTGGGCTCACCAATGCACCTGTGGCTTTCATGGATATAATGAACTAGATCTTCCGTCCATACTTGGACAAGTTTGTAGTGGTGCTTATCGATGATGTGCTCATCTATTCACGGAATGAATGGGATCATGCGAATGATCTAGGGCTTGTTTTGGACACATTGCGAGAGCACAAAGCTATATGCCAAGTTGAGCAAGTGTGAGTTCTAGTTATCCCAGGTCTTATTTCTAGGCATGTTATTTCTGGAGCAGGCATCGCAGTTGATCCTGCGAAGATAGATGCAGTTATGTCTTGGGAGCAGCCCAAGACTGCCACGCATATTCGGAGCTTCCTCGGATTAGCAGGCTATACAGACGCTTTGTCAACAGATTTTTACGTATTGTTCTCCATTTCCCTTATAGTAAGGCACCTGCCAGTACTGATTGGCGGTCACGAGATGATCGCAGATTGTCTAGTTCGATAGCTTGAAGAGTTTGACTTGATTTTGGGCATGGATTGGTTATCCGCTCATCATGCACTTATTAATTGCTTTAGGAAGACGGTTGTCTTCAGAATTCCAGATCTGCCCGAGTTCACTTTTAAGGGTACAATCCTAACACTCTTTTGCTGCCATGCATGTAAAATCTATCCTTCCTTTTCACCTCATGGTTGCCATACAAATGAATCTCTATAAACTTTGGATTGTTAATCACGTTGGAGTGGCATCGGAAGACAATTCCTTCAATTATCTCCTATTTCTCAGATTTGTTAAATTATATTATAAGTATGCATGACATATTGATGCTCGATGTGGGTATTATTTGTCTATTTTGGATAACAGAAAATTTTTCTTAAGCCTGGAAGAACTATATATGGAGTATTCTTCCTAAAGGAGGGTTGGAAATTGGAATATTGAATTAATTGAGCATGAACCTTATGACTTTGGGGTTTAATGATTTTTTAAAAATATTAAAATTATTTTCCAAAAAATCCAATGCTTCTATAGAAATTACTTGCATGTTTGTTCTTATGCTATCTTTCTAAAGTTTAATACCAAGTTATCATATTTGTTGTTGTGTTGTGTTTGAATGGAAAGACGGAACGTTTACCTTGTTACATCTGATCAGATGACACAAGTCGGATCCTGATAACAGCTACATCTGATCAGATGACCGAGGCCAGCAAGATCATGATACCATTTACTGTTGTTTAAGAGTGTCCTAAGGTGTGCAGACTTCATAAGGCTATTTATGGCCTTAAGCAGAGCCCCAGAGCTTGGTTCCAGAAGCTCTCAGACCTGTTTGAGAAACAAGGATACAGACGTTCTAATGCTGATCATTCCTTGTTCGTACAGAAGACACCTAGAGGTATTATTGCAATTATGGTGTATGTAGACGATATTCTGATTACAGGTAATGATGAACAGGGAATCCAAGGGGTAAAAGAAATGTTGGGTCGTGAATCCGACACCAAGGACCTTGGAGTTCTTAGATATTTTCTGGGACTGGATTTTGCCAAAAATCCTCATGGGTTGGTAATGACCCAGAGGAAATATGTCACTGACCTGTTGAGTGAAACAGGAATGCTTGGTTGCCGACCTGCCACTACATCTATGGATCCCAGTATGAAAATATATGATGATGACACTGATGAGGTGGATAGGAGAAGATACAGAGAACCGGTGGGCAAACTTCTCTATGTTACTATTACCAGGCTCGATATCTCCTTTACTGTGAGTCGAGTAAGCCGGTTCATGGAGCAACCACGTCAGATACACATGGATGCTATACATATGATACTCAGGTACCTTAAGTCATCTCCAGGTGCGGGTCGGCTGTTTAAGAAAGGCAAGGAGGTTACTATCTCAGCTTGTGCAGATGCAGATTACGCAGGGTGTCCCAAGGATAGGAAATCCACCACTGGGTTTGTTGTGTATGTTGGAGATTCTCTAGTCTCATGGAGAAGCAAGAAGCAAACAGTTGTAGCAAGGTCTACTGTTGAGTTTGAATATAGGGCTATGGCTCAGGTCAGCACAGAAATGATGTGGATAAAGGTTGTGCTTACAAATCTATATATAGAAGTCCCGCTTCCTATAGACCTGGAATGTGACAATCAGGCGGCCCTATTCATTGCAAATAATCCAGCATTTCATGAACGAACCAAGCACATTGAGGTTGATTGTCACTTTATACGTGATATGATTCAGAAGGGATTTATTGTTACATCCCATGTTAACTCAGAAGATCAAACTGCAGACATTTTTACCAAGGCATTACTTCGAGGGCCGTTCCAGAAGTGTTCCTCCAAGCTGAGCATGATCGATATCTATGCTCCACCTTGAGGGGAGTGTAGAGATATATTATTCACTTCTGTACTTTTCGTTATTTTTCTTTTCCTATTGGACTCTTTATGTATTTTATCCATAGGCTACTCTCCTATATAAGAGAGCCTAGGGCGGATGGAATAAATAAGTTTTCTCATTTTCCCAACACTAACTAAACTTGAAATTGTACGCCTAACATATATCGCATATCAACATGTTTGGTGATTACGATGTTGATATTACTATAAAATTTGTATTGAGATCAATATTTTAGCAAAAAAGTAGGTATTTCTATCTTATTTATTGATTAAAGAATATTAATGACCCTAATTTTATGAAAACTTATTTTTATAGTCGTTTTCATTATTTCTAGTGATATCAACGACATATCGGCAACATGTCCTTTATCGAAGTTGGTGAAACAACATCGATATTGGCATTTAAGGCCATGCTTTGAAGCTATGTAAGAAGGCATACAAGGAGGACATGTCAAACCAAGGAAGGTCTAATCTTCCCCATGCTTCTAGAGAAAGGGCACAAGTACTCCACATCCTTTTGTCCATCGGCAAAAAGAGGCCATCAAGTCCCTATAAATAATGCCCAACATTTTCTTAACTTCTTGGTGCCACCATTCGCCTTTTCAACCAATTATATCGAAAATCAAACCTTGGTTGAAATCTTTATCTTTAATACGCATTGAAAATCCCTCTAAATATGACAATAGATCCTACAATTGAATTAATGGAAATTTCCTCTACTGAAAAATTCATCTCATCCCACCCCCAATAATCACGAGAACAAGCATACAATTTCATCCTTCAAGCAAATATGTAATGATAATATTCTGTGTTAGGTATCGTCATTGCAAAGAAATACATTATCCTCAAAGATATGGCTTTAAGGAAATTATTGCATTTGCATCATAGGTTGCCGAGGAGACAGAATCTCCATAGTCATCTACATACATGGTTTTAGATATCGCGAAATATCGGCGAAATTTCGCCGAAATTTCGGTTTCTACATGGGACCAAAATTTCGAGCGAAATGGCGAGATAAGAGCCTTCCTTCACAAAAGTTGCTCGATTTTGGCGAAATGTCATCGAAATTTACCAAATTTCGTTTCGACATGGTATTGATATGATACCCGATATCGAAATTTTAAAACCTTGTCCACATACAAGGTGGCTATCGCAAGAGAAAATATGGTTAGTGGATCTCTGCTACGGGTGATGAGATGGAGTCTTCACAAGAACCAAACATGATACCTTGACAAGTTACCAAAGAGGAGGAAGATAGTGGGTTGCAAATTGATTTTCAAGACAAAGACGAGAACCTCGGTTAATGAAGGTATCAGTACAAGGTACGCCTAGTTGCAAAAGACTATAGTCAGAAAAACAAGAAGATATTCTCTCCTATTGTGAGGCACGTCCATCAGGATCCATCAGGATGCTACAAAGAACTGAAGGTGGGACCAAACCCTCCAATCACTGGCAGACGTGACCAAACCCTTAACCTATTTTTCCTTCACTTTGTAACTGTTATTTAATTAAAGCTTGCCAATTAATACGTACACCCTTTCTCACTATGTAGAAAAAGAATGGGGTTAAGGAGGCCAAGCCAAGAGCTCTCTCCAAAAGAAGCTAAGGAGCTTGTAACTGTTTATATATAAAACAATATAAGCCTGTTATTTGACCGAACTGACATGATGAGCTGAAATCCCCTTGATTAACGCACAGCAGCAAAAAATGTGGGAGTTCTGGCTACTGCGTTAGGAAAATAAAATAGGTAAGCAGAAAGCGGCAATATGGAAGGTTGAAGGACCTTTAAATTTGTTAATGGCGAAGAGTCAAAGCTGCTTGCCGGTTGGTCTAGACCACCATATGCAGCTTCTGAAATAGAACAAGAAGCAAGTGCACCTACAGGGCTACCATAAAGTCCTTTAGGAGTTTCGAATGCACTGAGCTTGCAACTGTCATCCATCTGAACATCTGTTATATCTGAAACTTCAGAATTAGCATAAGAGAACTGAACAATCTGCTGACCATAATAATTTCTCACTGTGCCATCATAAGCCAGATAAAGATCTCTAGTAACAAACATAAGCTTCCTGTTCAATGTCCCTGGAAGCTCGGCATTTTCACCAAAGGAGTTAGCCCGAGAAGATGTTGCATGAAGCAAGCATTCCCTTGGGTTTAGTCCATCAAGAAACGAGCTTTGCACAACTGTGCAAGGGTTGGTTCTTTCAAGCTCAGCAGCTACAGATACCGCTCCAAGTGCATCAAAAAAACTTTGATGATTCCACAAACCAAAATCAAATTTAGATGACATTTGCAAAAAAGACAAGTTGGAGATATGTTGTAAACCAACGCATGCGCTTTGTTGAAAAAGTTTACTGAAACTTCCCTTGCTACCTGCATGAATCATCTGCAACAGGGAATTGTCTTTTCTTGCAAATCGATGGATGATGTTTAGTATGTCCTGAAAAACTTCTTTAAATCCAGACACAGCAGCAGTATGCTTTTTCATAAATCCAGACTTCAGTTTTGAGCTCCAGCTCCAATCAATTTGGTGGCTCACACAAGTCGGATCCTGATAACAGCTACATCTGATCAGATGACCGAGGCCAGCAAGATCATGATACCATTTACTGTTGTTTAAGAGATGGCGAATCTCCGGGTCCATCATGATGCTTTTTATCTCAAAGTCTTCCTTTTCTTGCTTTGAGTTTCTGCTGCAATCCCTTTCGTGACCCATGCAAACCAGATAACCAATCTCGGGCTCCATCACAATGCTCTTTAAATGAAAGGCATCTTTCGCTTCTTGTAAGCCGCATTCTACTTCATCAATCAATTTATTTCTGGAGAGTTTGTCGGAACATAAATATAGATCATTTAATGTTACACTAAAACCTCTACAAGAGATCCACTCGGAAAGAACATCCTGTGCTGAAAACAGGAAGTCAAGAGCATTTCTTCCATATAACTTAAACAAACTGGAGAAAATGCCAGCTCCACTGTTCTTTAACCAAGAAGAATTGGGAGGTAAATGTAAAATTTCGCCCTTACTAATAACAACATCTGAAATTGCAGAGAATCCAAAAGTGGCGGGTAAAAGAGAACTAAACAACTGCTGCCCAGTCCACAATGACATTTGTGATGTTGAGCCAAAAATTGCAGGTAATGTCGATTGCCTAGGGCATAACATTTGCAATTGTTGAATTTCGAACTTATTCAGAAAAACATCTGCCCCGGTGAGCAAGTAAGCAGCTGTTAAGCTGTCGTGACTAAGTGAAAGCAAACTTTTCCCATCTTGCCCATCAAATAATTGGCATTCTAAGCCAACTAGTTCTCCAAGTTCAACTCTGCACTGAATAGATTGAGGGATATAACCTAATAAAAAATCCCCGTCAAAGTCTCCCTTGAAGGGAGAACAACACAAGGGATTTATGGAAACAACCGATTTCACAGGAAGAATTTTTACCCTCAGAGAAATAAGAGAATGTTGGTGAACAGAAGGGGGCCTATTTATTAGCACAATATCACCATCTCGCAACGATCTGTATTTAACATCACCCAAACGTGAATTTAAGTGGTCATGACCATTTCTCTTGGAGGTGGAATTATCTTTTCTACAAGAGTAATGCAAATTGGACTTTCTTAGCACGTCCTTATTGAATGAAGTCAAGGTGTCAGAGACCACCAATCTATCAGCCACCTCAGAAGGAATTCCAATTTCCCATAATTTGATTTTGGGATCTCCGACTACAACCATGCTGAATGTATGATCCGATCTTTTCCCAAGAACAACATCCTTCATCCATTTTTGGCCAGATGATTTACTCGCCTTCTCCTTACTCAATGAACTACTAGGATGAAAGCTGCACGCACAAAAAACTGGACGTTAAAACATAGAATTTACTCAAAGTGCACAAGTAGAAAAAACTTCTATTACATTGGATAAATTCAAACAGTTGTAAGCAAGGTTGCCAACAGCTTTCGATATTCCACCACCATATGGATGATGGTTCACCTGAAGGTCATCAACTTTTCTTTTGGAACTGAGCAGGCTTTTATAGGCATTAGTTCTTTGATCCTACTAAACAAAAGAAAGAGCATCCTATCAAGGAAACATCAATTATACAAGATCTAAGAGAATGGATAAAAGCTTACAAATACTAGCTCAGCTCCATTAACATGTGGCAGTATCCGTTCTGTGACACGATGGCAATTGGAGGTAACGGGAATACTCGACAAAAACAACAGTTCCCGCCTTGGAACGTATCTCTCAATAAACTCCTTCTCAAGTTGTACCAGCATGGAGAAAGCCTCAAGAAAATAAAAAAAAAGTTGAAATTTACATTACAATTTAAGATATCCATCAAGAAATTCACAATGTAAGATGATAACTAGAAAGTTACAATATAAGATGGAAAAATGCAAAAAAAGATGTCAAAGTAGTTTTTTCATACACCAACAGTGATGACCATTCATATCTTCTAAATTTCACGGCAGCATATGTACAAGATGCAAGAACAAAAAACCATCCATATTAAAATGTCAGTCCGGATTAATATCACATAGCCTCCTACTGCAATGATTTTGCGCAAACAGGGCAGGCCTAGTACAGTCTGTTTCCATCTCAGGAAGATGTCCGCTGGACCATTTCGTGGCTGGAACAGGGATGATTTCTAGTTGAGACAGAAATGTAAAGGGCTTCATGTAACAGGTTGATTTTGCTATCATGATACCATAGAGTGGTTGTTCCTCCGGAGCACATAGAGTGAAGTGATTTCCATCATGTTAAGATATTTATGTTATTTTGTCCTTTTCCCATATTGTTTATTTCCATTGTCCTGTTAAAGTAATTTACCCTTTGCGCTTTTCTCCTATATAAGAGAGCTCTAGGGTTAGATGGAACAATAATTTTCTTTTCCTTCCCTTCCACATGGTATCAGAGCAACAGTCCTAAACCGGAGCCTGTACCTAAAACCCTAGCCCCACCGAAAGCCCTAGGTCGCCGCCACATGCCGCATGTCGCCGCTCGCTCCCGTGCGCTCCAGTGCGCCTGCGAGCACTGCACATCTTCGTGTTGCCGCACGCGCGTGTGGTCTGCACGCACATCGCCTGTGCACCTGCGCGCACATCGCCTGCGCATCGACGGTGCGCTTGCGCACAGCCTCTGCGCCTGCGCACACATCTGCATACGTCTGTGCATGCCCCCGTAATTCCATGTGCGTTGCACGTCTGCGTGCTTCTTGTGTGCACGTCTGTGCGATTCACACGCACGTCTAGGGTGTGATTCACGCGCACCACAGCAAGCCCATTGCTGGCCTGATATTCTAGGGTGTGACTCGATAGTCTAGACACAACCTACCTTCCGAAGGAGCCTTCAGTGAATGGAAGTGGTTGTGGTATGAGTCTACACCCACAACCATCTTCCTGTATGTCAGTGTAGACGCTTGGTATCTCTTGTTGCTAGCCCAGTCTTGAAGATAGTTGTCATCATGTCTGACAACAAAGCAAAAGTCCCATCCCTGGGTGCCTTCAAAGGTCTGGCACCTATTGTCAAAATGGATGGAACCAAATATGAACTGCGGGCTATGCAGTTCATGAGTTTGATGCAATGTAATGGCAAGAAGCACATCCTCACGACAGAGGAGCCAGGTGACAAGACTAGGAGAAATGCCTCATGGGAGGCGGATGATGTGTATGCTCGCGTATGGCTATCTGGGACTATATCCACGGAGATAGCTAATGATATATTGAGTCAGCCTACTGCAAAGGCTATGTGGGACATTCTTGCCGTGACATACTCTCCGACGAAGAATGAGTCGAAGATACTTCAGCTCCAGCATGATATCTTCACATCGAAGCATAATGGTCGCCCTCTTCATACCCTCTATACTTTTTAGAGGGGTGTGTTCGAGAAGTTACATGGCTACATACCCTTGACTACTACACCTGAGCGGCTCAAGGCATACAAAGATTCTGTGATGACTGGAGTATTTCTAGCATCCCTGGATCCTGAGTATGATGCAGCTCGTGCCCAGATCCTCATTGATGCTATCATACCTGCTATGGAGAATGCATATCACAGATTGAGGAGACTATTTATATCCTCTGGTAGTATTGTACAGCACCAGACGTCTTCAGCGATGGCGGTGTCACGTGGTAGAGGCAGTCATACATTATATTGCGGCAGGGGAAGTCCCAACCGTGGCAGAGGAGGGGGTGGTTGACCCCGTCAGTCGTGCACCTACTGCCACAGGACAGGCCACTCTGAGGAAACATGCTATTCTAAGCATGGGTTTCCTGCGTCAGCCAGAGTTGCAAAGCAGACACAACAGACTGGGAGTCCATTACCTGCATCTGATCAGAGGTTTGATGAGCTTGTAGCACGAGTGAGAGAGATTATGCCTGGCACGTCTGGATCCACTAGCTCTCCTTCAGGATCCTCAAAGATTGTTGCCTCAACATCTGCATCTACATCAGGTATAGAATATGCTTTTACGAGTTGTTACAGGGCCGACTTATCGGAATGGATCATGGATTCTGGTGCATCCCATCATCTCTGTGGTGACAGAGGTCAGTTTAGTGTTTTTCGTCCTACTCAACCTGGACGATCAGTTGTGATAGCAGATGGGACACACTCCCCCATCACTAGTCAGGGGGAGGTGCAGTTGACTTCTACATTGAGGCTTCAGAATGTTCTCTATGCGCCTAACTTTTCTATGAATCTATTATCAATTAGTCAAATCACTAGAGATTTACATTGTCATGCCATATTTGATCCTTCTGCTCTTGTGTTCAAGACATACTCACAGGCAGAGGGATTGGAACTGGCCGAGAGCAAGGGGGCCTTTACAAACTAGTGCAGTCTCCGTATGTTGGCGCTTCTTCTTCTCTCCGCACTGGATCTATTTCTCCATATATGAGGCATCTGCATTTTGGTCATCTTCCTCTGCAAAAGCTGAGTCATGTTCTTCCACGGATTTCTCCTCGCTCCACTTCTCGGTGCGAGGCTTACCAACTTGGGAAGCATCATCTCTCCACTTTCCAGAGTCGTCAAGGTCCAAGTAGTCATAGTCTGTTTGAGTTGCTCCATTTTGATATTTGGGGTCCTAGTTCTGTCCCAGATCATCAGGGACACAGATTTTATCTTATTGCGGTTGATGAGTTTTCCCGATTGCCTTGGGTTTTTCTTCTTAAGAACAAGTCTGATGCTGGTCATGTTATTCAGTCTTTTATTAATGAAATAAAGAACATTTTCGCTGTAAAAGTCAAGTTCATACGTTCTGATAATGCACTAGAATTTTGCAGTTCTCATCTTTCTCAATTTCTCAGGTCTCATGGTATTGTGCATCAGACATCAAGTGTGTATACTTCCCAACAGAATGGGGTGACCGAAAGGAAACACCGCCATCTTTTGGATGCTGCCAGAACCCTTTTGATTCAGATTCGTGCTCCTCATTCCTATTGGGGAGATGCGATTCTAACCGCTTGTTATCTGGTAAGTCATATGCCTTCTTCGGTACTGGGGGAGAAGATCTCGTTCTTGATTGTGTTTTTCGAGACAGATCTCTTCTCGCTTACTCCTCGTGTTTTTGATTCTGTAGCGTTTGTTTATCAACTCTCTCCTGGTCTTGACAAGCTCTCTCCCAGAGATGTCAAATGTGTGTTTGTTGGGTATTCCAAAACCCAAAAGGGATATCGATGTTTTGACCTTGTTCGACGCAGGTACTATGTCAGTGATGTTGTCACCTTCTTTAAGTCCATTATGTATCCCACAGGTGACAGGCTTACTCCTTCAGAAGATGGAGAAGAGATCTGTATACCTCATCCTCCGTCATTACCATGTTCTACTCCATCATCACCACCACCGCAGTCACCGCCGCCACCACCGTCGTCGCCACCATCTTCTATTTTCTTTCCTCCGGTCTACCAGTGAAGGCCACATGCTCATGCGTCTCCTCCATCATCCAGCATGCCCAAGGTATGAACTGAGTATATTTGAGTTCTTCTGACGGCACGATGATTTGCATGTACAAACTGAGGTACAGGGTGCAGATACTAACTCTACTACTCCTGATGACGATCTGGATATGCCTATTGCACTTCGGCGGTAGAAACGTGCATGCACAATGCACCCTATTGGTTCTCATGTTTCCTTGAAGCGTCTTTCCAAGGATTTTCAGCACTTTATTATGGGTTTGTCAACTGTAGAGATACCACGGTCATATAGTCACGAGGTACGTGGAGTGTAGTCCATGTTCCACCAAATGCGCATGTTGTTGGGAGAAAGTGGGTATTTACTGTGAAGCATCGGGCTGATGGTACCGTAGACAGATACAAGGCCAGGCTGATTGCTTATGGGTTCACCCAGACCTATGGAGTGGATTATCAGGACACCTTTTCTCCTGTAGCGTGTCTTTCTACCTTGTGGATACTTATTGATGTTGTTGTGGTACGTGATTGGCCGCTTTTCCAATTAGATGTCAAGAATGCATTCTTGTATGGTGATCTGCAGGAAGAGGTTTACATGTAGTAGCCACCTGGGTTTGCTGCTGAGGGGGAGTCCAATATGGTGTGTCATCTTCATAAGGCTATATATGGCCTTAAGCAGAGTCCGAGGGCTTGGTCAGAAACTCTCAGAATTGATTGAACAGAAGGGGTTTGCCAGATCTACTGCAAATCATACTCTCTTTGTAAAGAGAAATCAGAGAGGTATTGTAGTCATTCTGGTTTATATTGATGACATTGTTATCACTGGCAGCGATGAACAGGCCATTCAATCCGCTAAGGAATTCCTTGGACAACAGTTTGTTACCAAGGACCTTGGCACGCTTTATTACTTCCTTCGCCCGGAGTTTGCACGAAATCAGCATGGTATGGTTATGACACAAAGGAAGTATGTTACTGATCTTTTATCTGAGACGGGTATGACAGGATGTAGACCAGCTACAACCCCGGTGGATCCTAACATGATGATGAATCTGAGGTGGACAAGAGACGATACAGAGAGCTGGTAGGGAAATTATTATATATAACTATTACCAGGCCCGATATATCTTTCGTTGTGAGCAAAGTAAGTTAATTCATGGAGCTACCCAAGCAAGCACACATGGATGCAATGTTCATGATCTTGAGATATCTGAAGTCATCTCCATGTACAGGTCTTCTGTTTAGAAGAGATACGTCTCTCTTAGTTACAGGGTGTGTAGACGCAGATTATGTTGGTTGTCCTAAGGACAGGAAGTCCACTCCAGGCTTCATTGTGTTTGTTGGCAACTTATTGGTCTCATAGAAGAGTAAGAAACAAACTGTTGTTGCTCGACCTAGTGCGGAATCAGAATATAGGGCAATGGCGCAAGGTAGTACGGAGATGATGTGGGTCAAATCTGTCTTGACCGATTTAAAGATTGAAGTGCCTCTTCCTATGCATCTCAAATATGACAATCAAGCAGCTTATTCATGGCTAATAATCCAGCATTTCATGAAAGGACAAAGCACATTGACGTGGACTGCCACTATGCTTGTGATTTGATCAGAAAGGGGCTTATCTCAACCTCTTATGTAGCGTCAGGAGATAAGATTGCAGACATGTTTACTAAAGCTCTTGCTAGAGGTCCTTTTCATCAATGTTGTTCCAAGCTGAGCATGATAGATATATATGCTCCAGCTTGAGGAGGAGTGTTAAGATATTTATGTTATTTTGTCCTTTTCCCATATTGTTTTGTTCTATTGTCCTGTTTATGTAATTTACCCTTTGAGTTTTTCTCCTATATAAGAGAACTCTAGGGTTAGATAGAAAATAATTTTCTTTTCTTTCCCTTCCACACACCACTATGGCGAGAAAGTCTCAAGGCCACAGCTGGGGCAAGTTTACGTCTTTCACATAATATCCCAAGTGTGAGCCAGATTTCATTAAGCAGATGATAATATTTGCATGGGTCCAAGTTGAAGGTATGGCACAAGTGAGGGCAATGGTACTTATTTCCAACGAGACTTCGAGTTTAACGGTCAATGATCAGAAATCAACTCATGGCAATTGGCAAGAAGGATCACAAGGCCTCCATATATGAACAATGAAGAATCCTGAGGAGGTTTAGTTGTCAATGGCATGCCTGGTTTCGCCCGTAGCACCCATGTTCATTTTAAGATAGATGTGTTAGCATCGGCGATGTCTCAAACCCCCTAGTAGGGCATGTTTTCCACTTACACATAGCATGCCTGGTGTCGGCCAAATTCCACTAATCTATTAAACGGCCAATTCCACTAATCTATTAAACAGATTATATTATTTACTTCATGTATGATCCAAGTTGAAGGCAAAACAACAGTTGGGAATCCAGTGGTGGTTTTCGGTGTGACTTCAAGTTCAGGTCAACAATCGAAAGCCGACTTTCATAGCCTTTGGCAGGGAAGATCATGGAGTCTAGGCATATGAACAGCGCAAAATTCTCACGATGTTTAATTGCCGATGGCATTATTGAGTCTCCCCTTGATCTGATGGTGGAGAGACACGAATGGAGATTCATGGGTTCAATGTTTACATAGTAGGAGTTGTTTAGTCACGTTGGAGTGATGATTATAGCTATATCCATGTACAATATGTCGGTATATTTGCTGTCGAAAGACAAAAAGGCACATTTATGGAGCCTGAAGGAGATTCCTATGGAATGAAGCTGAGAACGCCCTCGGGTCATAGGTGACCATTATTTTACAAAGCATGCCTAGAGGTGTTGAGGTGTACGTCTTGAGGTGTTTTTGACCAACGCCTCGAGACTGAAACCTCACCCAATTCCCATGAGGCATGCACCTCAGTGTACAATAAACTGTGAGGTTGTGGAGAGGTGTTGCCTCAACTGCCAGAACTTATTACGTAATGTTTTGAATATTTTTTCAGAGTACAACTTTTCAGCCAAAAAAAGCCCTAGTCCTTTTACTTTAATAAAGGTTCTTAATCTAAACTTTCGTATTTTCAAATAACTCTGTATAGGTCTTGAACAAGATCAATACCATCGGTCATTAGTACATATTAAATTTATATACTCATCTCATTCATTCAAAATATAAGCAATCAATAGAAGAATGTTCCTACTTTATAAACTATAACAACAAAGTAAAATAAGTAAGCATCATTCATATATATGTGATTATATAACCTTCTGAGTCAGTTTTTCTCTTTCCTTTTTTGCACTATTTATAACCACGATGCTCTTTGATCTTATTTAACATACTGCCTCTCAGTATGGGCATGATTATTATTAAGAAGTACCTCTTTTAATTTGTGATTAAAACTAAAATAGAAGATTATTAACACACATCTAGAAAATGTGGCATGGAATTTAATAGCGATGAATGAAGTTAGGAGTGCCTATATGGAATATATTGACCCTAAATAAAGGAGAATATTGTTACACATTCTCTATGTAATTATAATACTGTATTGTGGTGTTTAGATTGATACGGAATTGGTTTTTTTCATATTCTCGTCTTATTTCCATAATATTTGAATGGTATATTTTTGATAGATTCTATGTTATTTAATATTTTTCCTATAAAAGTGAGGCTTTCTCCTCAACAGCCTCAAGGCTTATGCCTCGCCTCGATGATGGGAAACCATGGCAATCCCTATGCTCATTTAATTTGATGAATCGTGCATTGGCAAGCATTTTTTTAATCTTCGTCGACCGATGACCCGACCTCGGCCTATTGACATGGGTATGGGTTTGAGTCAGTTTGACCAACTTATTATCTTAAGGATGGCATTATAAAGAAGGAAGATGAGTAACATAGAGTGCCTATGTTAGTGATTGAATAATGATGATGAATGGGTGTCATTCGGATAAGTGTATAAAAAAGGATTTGAAACTAACTATTCACAAATAAAAGAGAATAGATTATGTGAGACATGCATAGGACGGACCAGGATAGTGGTGTTAGTCGTCGTGTAATGAGTAAGTGATGTTGCGATGAAGATGCAGGGAAAAGCTCGACCACATGTTTGTTATGAAAGGAGAGAAAAGAGATTACATATATGTAAGTAACAAGGGTAGGTTAGATTATGAGTACTATTTTTTTATAAATTGTTGTACATTGTTATATGGGTTTTCTATCAGGCCCTTATTTGGGTCGGACTCTTGGGCTCATAGGTTTAGGTCAAAGTCGACACAAGACCGGCCAATTTATTTAGCAAGCCAAACTTATGGCCCAAGCCCAGCCCGATACAAATCGGGCAGGAGTCTTGGTTGATCTGGCGAGCTCATAAGCTAGACCGATCTAACCCATCTCGATGCTCATCCCTGGAGACATGGCACTCGCTTGTCATATGGGAGGAGGTATGTAGGTTGTCGAATGAGGAACAACATAGGAGATGTGCGCTTTAGGTAGTTTAAATATGCTTTTCTTGCCAAATGGGCTCTAAAGTTGTTATTAAGGGGTCAGGCTAGAGAGATTTCTATGTTAATTGATCAGCCGAATAAAATGTGCTTCTGCTCCTTTTAACATGTCCAAGGCACCAGCGATGAGGACAAGGTGTATTCTGAGACCTAGTTTCAAAGGCTATCGATTAACTATTTGGGGATGTCCCTATCTATTAGGGGGACTTACGCCCGACAATTGGTTGCTTTTGTGGAAAAATCAGAGATGAAGCTAGCTAGGTGGAAGGCAACATATTTGACAAGGGGGATATCGATTGGTGTTACTAAAGACTGTGAGTGGAGATTCAAAATCATCTTAAGTCCACGATTAGACAATTCTTTTTACTCAAGTTTTGGCTAGGACATGTATAGGATTCCTCTAAAAGAGAGGTCCTTAATGATGCAGCACATTGAGAAAGGTGAACTTGAATTTTCAAGCTTGAGGAGATGAACAAGACCGTTTGAAAGGAGATGTTGCACAATTGGGATGATGATTAGCTTTGCCACCTAGGGGCACTCATTTATCATGTTTCCCTCAGCTAGGATATTTTTGCGAGTTCCTATAATGAATTGTCGATCTTCTCGAGGAATACGATTCCCAACTTATATAGCATGCTGAAATAATTCGCAATGTCCATGGCAAGGTCTAGGGTAGTAATATGCAACATAAGCACAAGGAGAAATATATTTATAAAGCCTAAGGCACATTTAGAATATGTTAAAGAATGTGAAAATTACAGAATATGCAAAGGCATTCACGATGGATAGATTACCAAAGATGGTGAACAAACCACATGCATCACGTAGAAAATGGAGAAGCAACAATTAATCGTGTGTATACATTTGAGGCATACACCAACCACAGCCAAGAGCACCCAAACACTAGGGCTGGATGCAGTAGCAAGCTCCAAAAAAATATATGCAACTTACAAAGCAAAACAATCAAAAAACCAGACAAGCAAATAAATAACGAGATGCACAAGCCGAGGAGACAATAGAACATTATCAATATCATTGAAAACAAATATCTGAATTCTAGCAATATCAACAGTTTGGAGCAAAAGGAGCAAACACTAAAGGGATAATCTTAAATGGGGAAAATAAGTGTGAAATGACAAGAGGAACAGGAAGATACTCACAGATACAAGATCTACAAAGAATTAGAAGAGGAAAAGGAGTCAACAAAACATGTGAGCTTAACTTGAAGCCCCTGTAAAACAAGAGGGTGACATCATTAATAGAAGTCCAGGTAAGCTGTAAGTGCAGAAGCTGGGAAAGCATTCTGGGAAGTCCAAGCCAATCGAGCCTTCACCAAGCCTCAATTTACGTGCATCCTGCACCTAGTGACGAACCCAACTCTAAGGGTTCGTTTGGTTGCAAGGTTGGGCAGGGTTGGGTTGGGTTGAGTACTATTCACAGGGTACCCCCTCCTCACAGTTTACTATTCACCCAGCCCTGTGAATAGTACCCAACCCTGCCCAACCCTGCAACCAAACGAACCTTAAGAAGAGGAAGACTATCTTCCCAACCATGAGTTTCTATATGGTGTAGAACTAATTAGTGATTACTTCCCTCTTAGTTCCTGTAAAGGCTATTTCATGCTCCAGCTATGTCAGTACTAAGTATGAAAAGTGGAGTCGAAGAGGCGTCTGAGACTAGATGGAGATCAACTGCTACCAGAGATGGACCCCTGAAGGAACATCGTTGGGAAAAATTAGAGAGTTGTTTATTCCATATGCCCGAGGCTCTCTTATATAAGAGAGTAGCCTATGGGTAAAATACATCAAGAGTCCAAAAGAAAAGAGAAAATACGAAACGGTGCAAAATAGAGCAACATATATCTTTACACTCCCCCTCAAGGTGGAGCATAGATGTCAATCAGGCTCAGCTTGGACGAACAATTCTGGAACGGCCCTCGAAGTAACACCTTGGTAAAGATGTCTGCAATTTGGTCCCCTGAGCTAACATGGGACGTAGAAATAAATCCCTTCTGGATCATATCTCGAATGAAGTGACAATCAACCTCAATGTGCTTGGTTCGTTCATGAAATGCTGGATTATTTGCAATAAATAGGGCAGCTTGACTATCACATTCCAGAGCCACAGGAAGAGGGACTTCTATATATAGATTTGTAAGAACAGCTTTCACCCACATCATTTCTGTACTGACCTGGGCCATAGCCCTATATTCTGACTCAGTACTGGATCTTGCTACAACTGTTTGCTTCTTGCTTCTCCATGAGACCAGAGAGTCTCCGACATACATAGCGAATCCAGTAGTGGACTTCCTATCCTTAGGGCATCCTGCGTAATCTGCATCTGCACATGCTGAAATAGTAATCTCCTTGTCTTTCTTAAACAGCAGACCTGCACCTGGAGATGACTTAAGATACATGAGTATCATATGTATAGCAATCATATGTACCTGACGTGGTTGCTCCATGAACTGGCTCACCTGACTAACAGCAAAAGAGATATCGGGTCTGGTAATAGTAATGTAGAGAAGCTTGCCCACCAGTTCTCTGTATCTTCTCCTATCCACCTCATCAGTGTCGTCAATTCATCATATGATTTCATACTGAGATCCATGGGTGTAGTGGCAGGTCGGCAACCAAGCATTCATGTTTCACTCAACAGGTCAGTGACATATTTCCTCTGGGTCATACCAGCCCATGAGGATTTCTAGCAAATTCCAGTCCCAGAAAATATCTAAGAACTCGAAGGTCCTTGGTGACAAATTCACGACCCAGCATTTCTTTCGCCCTCTAAATTCCTTGTCCATCATCACCTGTAATCAAGATATCATCTACATACACCATAATTGCAATAATACCTCTGGATGTCTTCTGTACAAACAGGGAATGATCTGCATGGGAACGTTTGTACCCCTGTTTTTCAAACAGGTCTGAGAGCTTCTGGAACCAAGCTCTGGGGCTCTGCTAAAGGCCATAGATAGCCGTATGAAGTCTACACACCTTAGAACACTGCCTCTCAACAGCAAAAACGGGTAGTTGTTGCAAGTAGACTTCCTCCTGCAAGTCACCATATAAAAAAGCATTCTTGACATCTAATTGGAATAGTGGCCGATCACTAGTAACCGCAACAGAGAGGAGGATCTGTGGGGTAGAATGGCGAGCAACCGGCGAGAATGTATCAAGATAATCCACCCCATATGTCTGTGTAAAGCCACGAGCAACCAGGCGTGGCTTGTATCAGTCAATGTTGCCATCTGCATTCTGCTTAACTGTAAAGACCCACTTGCAGCTCACTGTAGACACATCTATAGGAGCAGTAACAAGGCTCCAGGTACCTCTTGACTGAAGAGCAGCCATTTCTTCTTCCATGGCTAAACGTCATCTACTATCCTTCAACGCATCTAGATAATTCCGTGGAATATCCACCATCGATAATGCAATAACAAAGCTCCTGAATTCTCCAGATAAGCGATCAAAAGAAACAGTGGATGCTATAGGATATGACGCGCAGCTGCGCTTCTGTTTCCGAAGTGTCATAGGAAGATCCAAATCACTTGCATCCTCATTTGGCCTTTGTAACACATCATGCTCAGGTAAATCGTCAGATCCATCAATATTGATTATATTCTCATAACATACCTCAGACGAGCTAGATGATGAGTGGTGACCATGAGCAGAAGGAAGCCGACGGGTATAGTGCAATGGCAATGGGGAAACAGGAACGGTAACAGGAGGTGTAGGATATGGTAGTGGTGGAGGTGGTGATGGTAGTGGTAGAGCTGGTGATGGTGGTGGCATGTATATAGCTTCATCTGTGCCACAGGATACCAACTGATCACCTGTAGAAGAGAAGTACATAACGGACTCGAAAAAAGTAACATCAGCACTAACAAAATATCTCCTGCGCAATGGATCGTAACACCTGTACCCCTTTTGTGTTCTGGGGTACCCGACGAAAACGCACTTGACAACCCTAGGAGAGAGCTTGTCAATACCTGGAGACAACTGGTGGACAGATGCCACCGAGCCAAACACACGAGGAGTGAGGGAGAACAATTCTCTTTCTGGAAAAACAAGGGAGAAAGGAATCTTCTCACCTAAGACAGACGACGGCATATGATTAACGAGATAACATGTCTTTAGGACAGCATCGCCCAAAAAGAATGAGGGGCATGACTCTGTATGAGAAGCGACCTGATGGCATCAAGTAAATGACGATGTTTCCTTTCTGCAACTCCATTTTGTTGGGGAGTATAGGCACAGGATGTTTGGTGGATAATTCCTTGAGTTGAAAAATAATTGGAGAGAGTAAGAGTACAAAATTCAAGGGCATTATCACTTCTCACAATCTTTATAGATGCAGAAAAAACATTACGAACTTCGTTGATGAAATTTATGATAATATTCCCCGCTTCAGATTTATTCTTTAACAAAAAGACCCAAGACACACGAGAGAAATCATCCACAATAATCATATAAAACATGTGTCCCTGATGAACAGGAACACGACTAAGACCCCAGATATCGACATGAAACAACTCAAACTTGGAGCTACTACTTCGAATCTGACGACTGGGAAAGGTAGACCGATGGTGCTTTCCCAACTGACAAGCCTCACATTGGATGGACGTGTGAGGTGAAACCTGAGGTAAAACACAACACAGTTTCTGAAGCTGTAGATGTCCAAAGCGCAAGTGCCACAAAAGGGGGGAGACAGCAGGTAGAGAGGAGGCTCCGGCATAAGGGGTCCGACTGAGACGATATAGGCCGCCTTGCTCATAGCCACGCCCAATCACTTTGCCCATAAGGATGTCCTGAAAGATGAGAGAAGATTGATCAAAAATTGCTCGACAATGTAAATCCTTTGTAAGTTGGCTAATGGACAATAAATTCATAGAAAAATCAGGTATGTGCAGCACGTTCTTGAGGTGCATAGAGGGTGTCAAGCTAATCTCCCCCTGACCAGTGATCGGAGAATGTGTCCCATTGGCAATAACCAAAGTACGGCCTGGAGGAACCTGTCGGTAGGCTGTAAG
Source organism: Ottelia alismoides (assembly GCA_037367405.1). NCBI lineage: Eukaryota > Viridiplantae > Streptophyta > Magnoliopsida > Alismatales > Hydrocharitaceae > Ottelia > Ottelia alismoides. Next base: position 170,332 of record JAZKJV010001089.1, read on the forward strand.
AAGACCTTGATCACCACACAGATGATGTGTGGCACCAGAGTCCATAATCCACTCTAAAGTATCTGATCCACTACTGTTAGTAAATGCATAAGTGCTACCTGAGGTACTGGTGGATGCAGAAGCAGCAATATCGAAGTAACTATCAGGAACAGGTACAGATGCAACAGGACCGGATGGAGGAATAATGCCCCTCAGACGGGCCACAAGATCACCGAAGCGTTGATCCAGAGATGAAGCGGATAGGGGCTCAATATGTTCAGCTACTCGTGCAGAAGCAGGAAATCCATGTTTGGAATAGCACGTTTCTTCAGTATGCCCAGAACGATGACAAAAGGTGCATGTTGGCTGAACACGACCCCCTCTGCCCCGAGGACCTCGACCACGGAACTGATGATGACCTCCACGATCTCGATTCGTTGCCATGGCTGAGGCGGTCTGATTTGCAGTGGATGAAGGAACAGTAATACGACTTAGTCTATGAATGCTTCCTCCATCGGAGGAATAGTGGAATCTGCTAAGATCTGACAACGTGCTGCCTCATTTTGGATCAAGAGCTGCCAGGAACAAGGTTGCAAAAGTCGGTAGTCGGTACTCGGTCGGCCAGCTTACTGACTAATGATTAATCGGCAATCAGGCGATTAATCGGATTTAGTCGGACTTTAATTGGCTTTGAATTTTATGACTATTTTAAATATATAACTCATATTTAGATATATATTTACATGGATTTTGTACATTTTTATACTATCATAATAAAATAAAAGAAGTAATTGATTTTAAATAAAACATTAAGCATATTATTATAAGTTTGCTTTAAAGCAAAACATAAAAAATATGGTACCTCCAAGCAAAAATTGATCGACTAGTATGGCTAGTCGGAATTAGTTGGTACTCGGTCGGCCACCCCACTGACTAGACGAGTCGGGCCTATTAGTCAGGCTAGTCGGGCGACTTTTACAACATTGGCAAGGAATACACCAACCATAGTGGCATTCCGGTACGTCTTCTGTTGCTCAGGGGTGGCTGTGAGAGGCATGAAGTTGTAGAGCTTCTCGAACATCCCACGTAAAGACGTGTGTAATGAGTGCAAGGGCCGGCCATTCTGTTTGATTGTGAAGATGTCATGCAGTAGTTGCAGAATCTTCGTCTCATTCTTTGCCTGTGAATATGTAGCAGTCAGAATGTCCCACATTGCTTTTGCAGTGGGCTGATGGAGAATATCGTTGGCAACCTCAATTGCCAGAGTTCCTGATAGCCAAACCTTGGCATATGCATCATCTGCCTCCCATGAGGCGTTGACCCCAGTCTTCTCAGCAGGCTCTTCCTCAGTAAGAATGTGCTTCTTACCGGTTGACTTCATCATACTCATGAACTGCATTGCCCACAGTTCGTAATTTGACCCATCCATCTTTATAATGGGCGTTGGACCTCTGAAGGCGCCTATAGATGGAATATTTGCCTTGCTTTCTGACATGATGATGATAGAAGACTAGGGTGGTAGACTGAAGATATGATCGTCTACACGGACATTCACGGATTTAGTTGCATGTGTAGACTCGAGCAACCAAACCCATAGACTTGGAAACTCGAGCGAGAGTCTCCTCTATCACAAAGGTACCCTAGGGTTAGGTGAACCCTAGGATATAAGACCGCTCGCAAGTCCTAGGAGGGCCGAGATGCGCACAACCTCTGATGTATGCGCTCGTGCATACGCGCGAAGCTAAGGCTGCACGTGCACGCTAACCGGGGTCGCACACGCACAGGAGGAGGCATAGTGCCTAGGCAACCCGCACCGGAGAATGCACAGGAGGTGCCAGGGCGACGCGCCTAGACAACCCGCACCGAAGGATGCACAGGAGGTGCGGTGCCTGGGTACGCAGGAGACGCGCGTGAAAGGCGTGGGCGACGTGCAAATCCGCACGAGGAGCGGCACGTAAGGCCGTGCGGGAGGCCAAGGCGGCGGCGCACGGAGGCCGAGGCGGCGGCGCGGAGGGCTTGGAGGTGGGGGCTAGGGTTATGGTTTGGTTCGAGAACTGCGGTCTAGGACCGTCGCTCTGATACCATGTTGGGAAATATTAGAGAGTTGTTTATTCCATACGCCCTAGGCTCTCTTATATAGGAGAGTAGCCTATGGGTAAAATATATCAAGAGTCCAAAAGAAAAGAGAAAATACGAAACGGTACAAAATAGAGTAACATATATCTCTACAAACCTTGAGAAGACATGAGTGTTGGGAAGACTCTCTGGAGAGGAAAGTACACACCTACCTATGACCCTATATAAATCAATAACGCCGAAAAGTCTGAACAAAGAACCATGTTAGTGACAAGAAAGATATGGTGGTTTTAATAGTAAATTTGAAGGGCACTACATAATAGTCTATTCCAAGATCCACATCGGACTCCACAAAAATCATTGTGATGTATACAACAATCACTGTGATATAGAGAACAATTTTCAGATTATAGACAAGAAACACCCTGATACTCCCACGGTGATGAAAAGATGATATAAAATTTCTAGGGCAAAACAGAAGGCAATATTACCTGGGAAGGTGAAAGACTCATTGCCATAGAACAATACGGTTCCGGTTGATGCATGTCATGTGGGACGAAATCCCAGTAGTCTTTTGCTAACGCCTCACTAGGAGTCATGTCTTTAAACTTTCTGGGCAACCTCTCATTCACTTCCACTAAAATTCCCAGATTTTTACTTATTGACTTGTCCCTTACAACCTTAAACTTCATTTTCGGGTACCATTCTTCCGAACTTCCTCGTTTCTGAAATTTAGCAAAACAAACAAATAAGCCGAACATGAAAAAAAACAGAGTAATGCCCAGTAGACTTACAGAACAATATTTGCATCCTGGTAATCTATAACTCAACTGCCACTTGTACGAGCCCTTTCCAAGCATCTATACCAAGGCATCAAAAATATTAAAAATCGTGATCAACATAGAGAACAACCAAATGGGATGGATGCATGGAGAGAAACAAAAAATAAAAAAATAATGCATCCACGGCCATCCCATAAGAAAGAATCCATAGGATAGATAGCTTCGGTTTGTATGCATAAGGCACCAACAATTTCACAAACTGGGTCAATATAGGCACTAAAAAAGACCCACGCCTACATGATGTAGTTAACGGACAGTCCGCATAATCATAAGCCTTGGAGAATCAACCATACAGAGCAAACCTTGACCTACCTCCTCTTCGGCTCAGCTGCCAACTTCAAGGTCATAACCAAGTTGACCATCATATGGCAATCCGAAACAATAAGCTGTCTAAACCGGCAAGGTGATGCATCCCGACATAATATGAAGTCGATTAGCAATCAATTTTACCATAATAAGGTAAATAGCCTTTGAAAATGCAATGAGGTCATCCCCCACACAAACAACAGCCTTCTTCTTTGGTAAAGGAAAATGAGATCCAGTCAAACACAAAGTTACCAAAAACAGCTCCAAGACATCTTTCTCCACCACCTCGCAATACAATTCAAAGAAGAAGACAAGGAAAATATCCAGAACAGGTGGCACATTCACATGAAGCTTAAATATTGCAGCACACACCTCCTGAGGCTCAAACTCCGTATAAGGCCCTCTGCATGCCATGTGACAGCCTAGACACCCTTGGCCAAGCCACCATCATCCACCTTCATTAGCAAGCATGCTCAATGGATGGAATTAAACAATCACTGCCTTCTCGACCTCCTCATTACCCTGAACCTAATCATCCACAATCGTAATGAAGAATTTGTTCCTTCTACTAACCATGCATGGAAGAACTTGTTCGAACCATGGCATCAAATTTCAGCGAAATTCGGTCGAATTTCTATCGAATATCAATATCCAGTAGAAATCGAAATTCGATCGAAATGGTCGATATGACCGAAATATGGGGGTCCTCGTACAAAAATGATCGAAATGACTGAAATTTCGGTCTAACTTCGACCGAAATTCCGTTTCGGTCGGCCACCGAAATGGTAACCGAAACCGACATTTAGGGCCTTGGTTCGAATAGCCCTCACTCGGCCAAGACTGCATCAATCTCTATATCCATTCCACCTCATATTTATTGTCCTCCAGCATTGTCCTTCGAAAAATCCTTTGTTCATCCAACTCACCACTCCTCATATCTTAATCATCCTCCAACCTGTATAGCCAAAAAAATTCCTCCAATGCAAGTCACCCATGGTATGAAGGGAATGAAAGACACACAGATGCAAGGTGTGTGCCTCTCCTGTATTTTGCGAGATCAACGCCTCATTTTTTAATGAAAACGCAGGTGATCTCCCAAGTTGGGACCCACCTCAAAAGGTATGTATTAATATTTACATATCGTACACTTTCACGGTGTTACATAATCCAAGAGCTACACAAAGCTTTACAATTCTCTACCACATTCTCAGAATAACAACTATTCTCACCTAAAAATCACAACATTCCGCGCGCACCAAATAGCCCAACCAACCGCGAAGGGAAGCGCATTGTCCTCATGATCGAATCCACATACAGAACGAATATCCCTCCAGAAGCTCGCACAATCCTGAGCACCAAGCCAAGCAATACACGTCCTACTCCACACCTCGACCGAGGACGGGCACGAGAAAAACAGGTGATCCAAATCCTCCATCGCTAATCCGTGCATGTCACAAGTAACGTCTTTCGCCCCCAACACATGTCTCAAGCGCTCCTTCGTAAGAATCCTCCCAAGCCTGAACAGCCACAAAAACACCTTAACCCTGTTTGGTGCCTTGCTCCTCCATATCAAGCGCAGGTCCACCCCCTCCTCTTCCTCCACTACCTCCCCTTCCGCCAGAAAAAAAAAGTAAAGCCTTTTTAACCGAAAACATGCCAGCTTCCCAGACGAAATGATCCCTGCCCACCGAAGGGGGCTCCTCCTGTGCCAGCACATTCTACAGCTCCAAGAATTCCTCTACCCTCTGATCTCATAGCTCTGCCACAAATATCAGAGATCAGGCCCTCTCCCCCATTATGTCCCGTACCAGCACATCCTTATCAGCCGCCAACTACAGCAACCTCGGGAAGCGCCTCCCCAGAGTCCTCTCCCTTGTCCAGTCATCTAACTAGAACGGAAATCCCTCCCCGATCCCCAAGGCGGACCTCATCTTACCCGCCAACTCTGCCACAACCTGCGCGACACTCCGCCACAATAGAGACAGGATTCGTCCCAGCTCCACCTCCAAGGACATCGTTACCCCATATATCTTCCTCAACAGCTTGCAAACCAACTCCTAGGAGCTCCCCTATATACGCATCACCCACTTAGCCATAAAGACTTTATTCATCTCCCCCAACCTCCTAATTGCCAGACCGCCCCACTTCTTCTGTGCAATCATCATATCCCAACTAACCAGATGCATGCCCCCTCTCGCTTGCCTCCTATCCGACCAAAAGAATCTCCTCAAGATGGCTTCAATCTTCGTCTGCACCCCTCCCCCAAGCATGACACGTGTAGAGCAAAAGAAAATTGGAATCGCCGACAGGACATGCTTCAAAAGCACCAGCTTCCCTCCCTTCGATAACAGCCCCGCCTTCCAACCGGCCAGCTTTCCCTCCATTCTATCCATCACCGATCTCCAATCCTTCGCCTTCGGCCTCCCTGCAACCAAGGGCAGCTCGAGATACGTGATCGGCAATGATGACACCCCGCAACTAAAAGTTGTCGATGCTCCCTGCACCTCCTACTCTGATAGACCGAAAGGAACCACCACAGACTTGTCCCTATTAATCTGCAACCCTGAAATGTCCCCACATACATCCATAACGCACGACGCCCTCCCAATCCCCTCTGCATCAACCCCCAAGAAGATGATCGTGTCGTCAGCATACTGTGGAAGCATAATAGTAATCTCCTCACGCATGTAACCTTCTGATGTTGCCAGCATCATCATTACTGCCAAAGCATTAGCCATAATAACGAATAGTAACGGTGCCAAAGGACAGTCCTGATAGACGCCTCTCTGAGGCTGGAAGAACCCCCCATGGCGGCCGTTCACCAACACCGCCATCGATGTCGTCGTAACACAGCGCTTGATCCATGTGATCCACAGGTCCAGTAATCCCCTCTTCTTCAAGTAAGCCCACAGAAATCTCCAATGCACAGAATCATAGGCTTTCGAGAAATCCACCTTCCATATACCCTTTTGGTCTTGGACCTCTTCCAATCCGTCACCACCTCGGACACCGTCACCAAACTGTCAGTCATAACTCTCCCAAGCACAAACGCTGACTGCTCCCGCAAGATAAGCTGATCAAATACTCCCTGGCCTCCACCAAAGGAAACTGTAAAGTCGCCTTCGTGGACATCAAAAATCTGTCAATGCAAGATCTCATCCTGGATTTACGCCATGCGTACCGACAACCCACAGCATCAATCACTTCAAGGCCCATATCCTCCAGCAACCTATGCAAAACCGCGGAGCCAACATCTCTTCCGTCACGGTCGCCAGGACGGTCCACATGGAACAACATGACATTGAAAACACCGCCAATAAATCAAACAAACGTCGGGGTTCTCCATCCTGATCAGACACAGATCCTCAGCCAGCGCATCAATTCCAATCCCACTACACGGGTCGTAAACATTGGTAATCACAAATCGAGCACCATATGTCTTCCGCATCAGCATGATCATCGGAGAATGTTGCCCTCGAACCTCCTCCTCCTCCAATGCAAAACCCTCTTGTTGACGCATATAGAGTAGTGCATGTATCCCTTCTTTATTTTTATTTTCAGTTGTATGCGTTATGTAATTTACCCATAGGCTACTCTCCTATATAAGAGAGCCTAGGGCTTATGGAATAAACACGTTGTTCATTTTTCCCAACATGGTATCAGAGCGACGGTCCTAGACCGGAGTTCTCGAAACCCTAACCCTACCCCACCATACCCGCCAGCCTCTCTCTCTCTGACTCATCGGCGCCACCGGGGCTCCATCGCATGTGCCCCATCACCGCCGGTGCTGCTGCGCATCGCCGGGGCTCCATCGCTCCTGCGCCCCTGCTCCATCGCGCCTGCGCATCGACCCTGTGTTGCGCCTGCGCCCCTGCTCCATCGAGCCTCTCCCTGCGCATCGGTGCACCGTGCATGTGCACTACTGTGCATCGTGCCTATGCACTGCTGTGCCCCTATGCGCCTGTGCACCGCGCCCTTGCGCTGAACAGCGATGAACCCCTGTGCACCGTGCATGTGCGTTGCGCCCATGTGCACTGCTGTGCACTGCACCTGCGCGGTGTAGCCCTCTGTGCTTCTCCTCTGCGCGCGAACCAGTTGCGTGTGCGTGTGCTTCTTGCGCGCGTGTACGTGTGCTAAGCCCTAAGCCCTAGGGCACACACACACATCTTCATCTACATGGGTTTAATTGCTTGAGGTCTACACGTGCAACTAAACATGTCTATGTCATTGTAGACAAATCTCGTCCTCTGTCAATCGCTCCAATTTTCCATCTCCAGTATGTCAGAAAGCAAGGCGGATATCCCATCTATTGGCGCATTTCGTAGTCCAGCGCCTATTGTAAAGATGGATGGAACAAACTATGAACTGTGGACAATGCAGTTCATGAGTATGATGAAGTCAACGGGTAAGAAGCACATTCTTACCGAACCAGAGCCTGCTGAGAAGACTGGAGTCAATGCCTCTTGGGAGGCTGATGATGCATACGCCAAAGTTTGGCTATCCGGTACACTGGTGATTGAGATAGCAAATGACATTCTACATCAACCCACAGCCAAAGATATGTGGGACATTCTGGCGGCTACATATTCACAGGCGAAGAACGAGACAAAGATTCTGCAACTCCAGCATGATATCTTCACTATCAAGCAGAATGATCGCCCTCTACATTCTCTCTATACATCACTGAGAGGGATGTTCGAGAAGCTCTATAGCTTCATGCCCCTGACAGCCACGCCAGAACAGCTGAAGACATATAGGAGCGCGACTATGGTGGGCGTGTTCCTGGCTGCACTTGATCCAGAGTATGAGGCGGCACGATCACAGATTTTGGCCGACTCTACTATTCCTCCCATGGAGGAAGCTTTCCATAGACTGAGTCGGATCACAGTTCCTTCCACGGCCTCGAGTCAGAACTCTTCAGCCATGGCATCCAACAGGGGTCGCGGATTTCTTCACCAGGGCCGTGGACGTGGACCTCGTGGAAGAGGTGGCCGCACTAGGCCAACATGTACCTACTGTCACCGGGTTGGACACAATAAAGACATATGCTACTCAAAGCATGGATTTCCTGCATCCGCACGAGATGCTGAGCAGATAGAGCCTCCATCTGCTGCTACTTTGGATCAACGGTTCGACGACCTAGTTGCCAGTCTTAGGGGCTTTATTCCACCATCTGGTCCAGCACCGACTACGGAGAGTCAATCTGATACCGCTGCTTCTGCCTCTGCGTCTACTAGTGCTTCAGGTAGTATACTAGCATTCAACAGTAGTAGATCAGATACATTACCATGGATTATGGACTCGGGCGTTGCACATCACCTATGTGACGACCAGAGTCTACTTACAGGATACACTCCGATTCTTCCAGGCCGGACAGTAGCAATTGCCAATGGTACACATTCCCCCATCACTGGTCAGGGGGAGATTAGATTGACATCTTCTATGCACCTCAACAACATGCTACATGCACCTGATTTTTCAATGAATTTGTTGTCAATTAGTCAGATTACGAAGGATCTACATTGTCGGGCAATTTTTGATCCATCTTCTTTGATTTTTCAGGACATCCATACGGGCAACGTGATTGGTCGTGGCTACGAGCAAGGAGGCCTCTACCGCCTGAATCAGACCCCATTTGCTGGAACCTCATCCTTTCCCTATGGACAAGTATCTACTTTATTGTGGCATCTGCGCTTTGGACATTTACCGCTTCAGAAGTTGCGTCAAGTGTTACCTTATGGTCTTCCTCACACACCTATTCAATGTGAGGCATGTCAGTTGGGAAAGCATCACAGGTCGTCCTTTCCCAGTCGTCCTGGTCGGAGTAGTACCTCCAAGTTCGAGTTATTTCATATTGATGTCTGGGATCCGAGTCGTGCACCTGATCATCAGGGACACAGATTTTATATAGTATTTGTGGATGATTTTTCTAGAGTGTCATGGGTGTTTTTGATGAAAAATAAATCTGAAGCAGGAAATATCATTATCCATTTTCTGAATGAAATTCAAAATGTTTTCTCCACATCTGTGAAGTTTGTGAGAAGTGATAATGCTTTAGAATTGTGCACCAATGTTCTTGCCAATTATTACTCCTCAAAAGGGATTGTTCACCAAACATCGTGTGCTCATACATCTCAACAAAATGGAATTGCTGGAAGGAAACACCGTCACCTTTTTGATGTCACAAGATCACTTCTTATACAGAGGTATGTTCCCTACTCCTACTGGGGTGATGCAGTTCTCACTGCATGTTACCTAATCAATCGTATGCCTTCTTCTGTCTTGAATGAACAGATTCCGTTTTCCCTCATCTATCCTGGGAAGGATCTGTTCACCCTTACTCCTCGTGTGTTTGGGTCGGTTGCCTTGTTCATCAGTTGTCGCCTGGTACTGACAAGCTCTCTCCTAGGGCTGTCAAATGTGTTTTCGTTGGGTACTCCAGAACTCAAAAGGGGTACAAGGGCTTTGATCCTCTGCGTCGGCGGTATATGGTCAGTGCAGATGTTACATTTTTTGAATCCGTTATGTATTTTTCAACCTCGGGAGACAAGCAGCTACCACCTCTATCTACTGATGCCATATACATGACACCACCACCTCAAATGCTGTCACCAGCACCACCACCTTAGATGCCACCACCACCACCACCATCACCACCGCCACCACCACACATACATGTCTCACCGCTACCGTTCCATTATACCCGCAGGCCTCCTCCCGCTCATGGTCATGACTCGTCTCCTAGCTCGCCTATGGTATGTAATGAAAATATTTCTATTGATGGATTTGACGACATTTCTGAGCAGGATATGTTGCAGGGGCCAGATGAGACTACAGCCGATTTAGATGTTCCCATTGCCCTACGCAAATCGAAGAGGAGTTGTGTTACATATCCATTGTTAGCATCTGTGTCTTTTGAGAGACTATCTGGAGATTTCAGGACATTTTTGGTGGCACTGTCAACTGTAGATATTCCACGAAGTTATCAAGATGCTATGCAGGATAGTAGATGACGGCTAGCAATGGAGGAAGAAATGGCGGCACTTCCGTCCAGAGGAACTTGGAGTTTGGTTCCTATACCTCCAGATGTGAACCCGGTGAGCTGCAAGTGGGTGTTTACAATGAAGCACAATGCGGATGGCTCTATTCATAGGTACAAAGCGTGTCTTGTTGCGCGTAGCTTTACACAGACATACGGGGTGGATTACCTTGACACATTCTCGCCTGTGGCACGTCATTCCACTCTAAAGATCTTGTTGTCAGTTGCAGTTGCTAATGACTGGCCGCTCCATCAGCTGGACGTGAAGAATGCATTCCTATATGGAGATTTGCAGTTAGAAGTTTATATGCAACAGCCACCTGGTTTTGCTGTTGAGGGGGAGTGTTCCAAGGTATGCAGATTACATAAGGCTATCTATGGCCTTAAGCAGAGCCCCAGAGCATGGTTTCAGAAGCTCTCAGATCTCTTCGAGAAACAAGGATACAAACGCTCCAATGCTGATCATTCCATGTTTGTACAGAAGACTGCTAGAGGTATTATTGTAATCATGGTTTATGTAGATGACATCTTGATTACAGGAGATGATGAGCAGGGCATAAAACAGGCGAAAGAAAAACTGGGAACCGAATTTGTCACCAAGGACCTGGGAGTCCTTAGATATTTTCTGGGGCTGGAAATTGCTAGAAATCCATATGGATTAGTAATGTCGCAGAGGAAATATGTTACAAATTTATTGAGTGAAACATGTATGCTTGGGTGTCGACCTGCTACGACACCAATGGATCCTAGCATGAAGCTCTATGATGATGACACAGAGGAGGTGGACAGGAGAAGATACAGAGAACTGGTAGGCAAAATACTGTATGTCACGATCACTAGACCTGATATATCATTTGCAGTGAGTCGCGTAAGCCAGTTCATGGAGCAACCACGTCAAGTCCATATGGATGAAATACACATGATTCTGAGATATCTAAAATCATCTCCAGGTGCAGGCTTGCTATTTAAGAAGGGAAATGAGATCTCTATCACAGCGTGTGTGGATGCAGACTATGCAGGATGCCCCAAGGACAGGAAGTCCACCTCAGGATTTGCAATCTATGTTGGAGATGCTCTAGTCTCAAGGAGGAGCAAGAAATAGACAGTGGTAGCTAGATCCAGTGCGGAATCTGAATACAGGGCTATAGCCCAGGCTAGCACAGAAATGATGTGGGTGAAAGCTCTACTTACGGATCTATGTCTTGATATACCGCTTCCTATGAAATTGGAATGTGATAATCAGGCAGCCTTGTTCATTGCAAACAACCCAGCATTCCATGAGAGGACCAAGCATATTGAGGTTGACTGTCACTACATACGTGACATGATTCAGAAGGGGTTTATTTCTACATCTCATGTTACCTCAGAGAATCAAACTGTTGATATATTTACCAAGGCATTACTTCGAGGCCCATTTCAGAAGTGTGCGTCCAAGCTGAGCATGATTGATATCTATGCTCCATCTTGAGGGGGAGTGTTGACGCATATAGAGTAGTGCCTGTATCCCTTCTTTATTTTTATTTTCAGTTGTATGCGTTATGTAATTTACCCATAGGCTACTCTCCTATATAAGAGAGCCTAGGGGTTATGGAATAAACACGTTGTTCATTTTTCCCAACACCTCTCCATCCCAACCAGTCACCCAACCCCCAGTTGCGCCAACTGCCCCATCTTCCCTGAACTCCATTAGCATTCCACCGCTGGCCATCATCCGCACTCCCTCTAATCCTCCCGAGATTTTAGTCTCCTGAAACATTGCCACATCCACCCCATGTTCCCTCACCAGTCTTCCCATCGCCAGCCTCTTTTCTGCCTGTCCCAAACCCCTGATGTTCCACGACATTATCTTCATTTAGGAACAAAATAGCATCCCTTAGGAGGCACCACCCCAATACAACTAAAAACCTCCCTCTTCATACCCGTCACAAGGTCCCCTTCCCAAACCCCCCTTCGACGGCCCCTTCCCCCTCCAAGTTCACCATACAGTTGTCCACCGCCAACACCCGCAGCATCCTGCTACCTGAGCAATCAGATCCCCCCCCCAAACTCGGACCGCCCCTCCCTTCGCCCCAGGTCCCCACTTTCTGCCACAGTCGTCCCCCAACGCACCTCCCGCTCCGACCTCCCCTCCTTAGGTGCTGGCATTGTCTGTCGCACTTTCCCTGAGCCCTCTTTCAACTTGTAGATCTCCACCCTCTGCCTTCGCCTCCTTTCCGCAAACCTGCATCTAGCATATTTCAAACCGAATCTGCCCGGCCCCCTCCCGGAAGTCGCCCCGCCCCCTGAGCGAAAACGGCTACGGGGTAAAACCCCACGTGCCCCCGGTCAGGCACACCCAGCACCTGCAGCCGACTGTTTTCACCATCATACTGGAGGTGTAGAAGCTACTATCGCGGAGGCCGAAGACCTAGCAGGATCTCCCGTGGCCTCGAGGCTCGCACTGTCGTCCAGAATCCCGAAGTCGTCGCGCGAGAAGCATTGGATACGCCTACCCAATTACATGCAGGATCTCCAGAAGTTCCATACATATTAGAAGATTCACACATATTATAATATCCATAATGCGATCCATCCCGAAGAAAAGGAACCCGCCAATGCATTTGACCCACATCTCGGCGCGAGAGATCAACAAGCTTTCGTGCCTCCACCAGCGACAAGCCCCGAGCGCACACCTTCGAACCATCCAGCTGAACCACTTCTAATCACCCCCTTTTCGCCTTTTTGAAGATTGGTTCCCCATAAGTTCTGTTCTTAGCCCCTTGGATACCTTGTGGTGGAGCTGCTCGTCACAAAGGTTGCTTGCCATGCTCTTCAGCGAGTAGGAGCAACATAGTAGGAGTTCCCAGCCCATCGCCGAAGCTCCGCTCCAGGCGGTTCATCTCCTTGGCCTCCAGCCAAGTCGAGGCTAGTTTCCATGCTTTTTCAGCAGATTTTAATTTTAGCTTTTGTTTTGTGTCTTTATTTTAGCCTCTAATCAATAGTTGTAGCATGTAATTCGGATTTTAAATAACTAGAGCACTAAATGTAACATCCGGATCTGCACAAACCTGAACTCAACCCGAATAGGGTCCGATTAACTCAATAAGTTGTTGGTCAATGCTAAACAACCTAAATCGATCAATTGATCGTGAATCAAAAGTCATTCGGGCGGAATCGACTAAAATCGATCGCATCGTAAGTTCCCGAAAAAACCGCAATGCAAACTCGGAAACTGCAAAACAAATCGAGACCCTCATAAGATCTGATTTTATGAAACAAGACCAACAGAATCGACCGTTCGTCAATCGAAGGTCATTTAGTATTTTAAATTCACAAAATTTAACCCAAAATCTAAACCGTATCTCAAAAATTTCGGGCATCCAAACTCAATCAAAAGTATATCAATATTATACTCTTTTTAATCGTCATTCAGAGACGATCAAATTGAGATATTGTATGTCAAATCCGAGTCCCGAGGTGAAAATACGATTAACTTTTATATATCAAAAAAATGATATAGAAAAAGAAATAATAAATTTATATATAAACAGTATGCGCTATTTTTTGTGCTACAGTACAGTTCCAGCAAAAAAGAAGAGGGGATTTATGACATCAGTAGGTTGATGTCAGTCTGTTGATGTCATGGCTTATATCTTCTTAGTAGGACAAGTGGCCAATTGGCTTCCCAACGTCGGAATCTTGCTCTCTCCCTTTCCCCTTTTAATTTTCCAAATTTCCTTTCTCTCTCTGCCAGTTTCATCTTCAACCAAGAGAAGCCAAAACCCTGTCCAGAAACGTGAGAATTTGCCTCCTTCCAAGCTCCTACTGCAGCCTCCTCCATTCAATAGTTGATACATGCGTGAATCAGACCATCTGTGATCTCAATATATATAAGTACAATCTCTTCCCTACTCTTGCTACCATGCATGAAACTTTGCACAAATATGAGTCCATGTTAGGAAGGACATTAGAGCCTTAAGAAATAAAGGGATTTGTGGTGAAGTTGCACGGTGTTCTTTGCTGGGAATAGATTTTTTTTATGCTTAACTTAAGCTTGCTCTATAATAATGGCTTGGAATGAGTTTTGGTAATAAGATTGGAGTACAGTCTTTCTTTTTCTGATTCTTTCACCTCCTGTTTGTCATTATTCTCATCCTTTGGTTCTGTCAATATACATTAATAATTAAATCTAGTAAATTTCTCTTAATAATAACTGGATTGTTGGAATTTGGAGTTTTATCGAAATTGAGTATTTAGTAATCTAGGGTTTGTAGGATTGTATCATTTTAATCCTTTACCTGTTTCTGTTCCTAGAAATTGAGTATTTAGTAATCTAGGGTTTGTAGGATTGTATCATTTTATCTGGATTTAAAATTTTTAGGGGGGCATGTTGCAATGTCGTGGAATTGCCTCTGACAAAAACTTGGATTAGTGGGGATCCGAATTCATGGACAGGTAGGATCTTTAGTTGTATTCGTTTTATTGCATTGACGAATAGGTGGCAAATTCAATATTTTTCTTCAAAAAAAGTTGAGTTCTGAGGTTCTCTTGCAATGCAATTGAAATAATTACATATGAAAGGTAATGGGAATTTATTACATATGTCATTAACTACTATATAATAATGCCACATATGAGAGGTATTGGGAAAACATGAAGCATCCATCACTGTAGCATGAAAACTTCTTTTTCAAAACAAGTAGTTGTAACTTTTGCTTGTTATGTCGTTCCACTTGTTTCTTTTGTATCCATATTAAATGCCTGCCTATTTTATAATATGAAATATGGGTGTACCAGCGCTCGTTGATGCCTCTTCTTCCTACCATGTTTTGGCAGGCAAGGAGCCTGCAGCACAGTAGCAGGTTGATGACTTCAGGAGAACGTGTTTATATTAAACGGTACAGTCTCTTTTGGCCCAGCTTCTTTTGTTGTAGCTTTTGTTCTATTATAAAGAAAAATGTGTTTTCTTTTCTTCTAAATATGTTGGGATATATGTATGTATTTTCAGCCCCTCATGTACATGTTGTAAATACTTATGAGAATTAATGAAAAGATTTGTTGATGGCACTTGTTGATGTTTTGTTCTGTGGTTGATACAATATTTATTGAATGTGAATGTCATATGCAAGAGCGATAGCAACGCGAAAAATTTTCTCTAATTTTCATAACTTAATGCAATGACATGTAAATAAAATAGTGCGAATACGGACTAAACGGGCACCCGGGTCATAACGGGCTTAACAGTTTGGTATCAGAGCCGTGGTACCCCGATACACACATTCGTAGTATTACAATTCCGATCGCATTAAGTTCCCGGATAGCAACAGTCTTCTGACTTGTCATGAGTCCGAGAAAGGGAAATATGACATTCGTATTCAATCACCACAAATATTACTAGTTCCATTAATTTTCATTTTATATCCCAAGAAGAGAAAAGGCATATACGATAAGTATCTGCAAATGGCACTTTTTATGACTAAAAACAGTTCCCGTACAGAGCCATGGCATCTCGACCAGGCCAGGAGATGACTAACCAGCTGGCACGCATACTGACAGCTCTCACCGATCTTTAGCAGCAGCAGGCTGCTATGCGAGATCAGCAGGATCAGATTTTGGCTCAACAGACGGAAATTGCTGACAGGCAGACAGACATGGAGCTCAGATTTGAGGAGTTGTCATATTCCACCTACCGTCCATCTCACGATGGCATACGCCAGGGCCAGCGACAGTCGGTTGAGGTACAGCAGTCTCATTTCGATGATCTACATGAGGAGATACCCGAGCATGGAGCTGAGGAGGATGGAGTCTTTCATAGGGAGCAGGACCCCGTAGACTTCGCAGACGAGGATACACATGAGTACTCTGTTATCCACAGGCAACAGTCGATTTTCACTTCTTACCAGCGGGCCAATGTGCCCATGTTCGAGGGCACCAATACGTCAGATGTTTCTGAGCAGTGGCTCAAGAGGGTGATGAAAGCGTTGAGGATGATTCACGTGCCACGAGACACGTGGCCATCTTACAAGGAGTACTCGTTGACATATTTCGCTGAGAGATGGTGGGATGTTGTAGTATCTGAGTTGGGCCGAGAGCCTACATGGCACGATTTTGAGATACGATTTAGAGCCCATTTCTTTTCTGTGAAGTGGAAGGAGTCCCAGCGCTGACTTTTTGCAGAGCTTCGTTAGGGACGGATGACAGCTAGAGATTACTTCGTCCGATACACTGAGTTGTCACGACATACGCCAGCAGTTGCAGCATTTCCAGAGGAGAATCTGGAAAAGTTCATCAGAGGCATGAGGAAAGAGGTGCAGGAGAAGTTAGCTGGATTGTATATCACTTCTATCTCCGAAGCTACTGACGCAGCGGAGAAGTTCGAGGACATCAGAGAGAGACGCTTTGGGAGCTCGTCTGGAGCGGCACCTTGACCGTAGCGATCTTTTGGGCCGATTCGTCGACCATTTCAGCAGCAGAGGTCAGTCAGGCGGTTCCGACCTACACGTTCATCATTCTCAGGCAGTGCTTGCTCATCTCCATCGACTACTTTAGGAAGAGCACTAGCAGGACGTGGCACAGATTCCGCTCGACCATCTAGATCGCAACGAGCAGACAGACCCCCAGCAGGATTGGCTCAGAGCACAGACACGACCACTCCTTCTACCCGGCCAGTTCGATGTTACTTATGCCATGAGTGGGGACATTACCGACATCAGTGTCCCCAGAGATCTGGTGAGCCATGCCCACAGCCACAGACGTCATAGCCATAGTCACAACATTCAGAGAGTTTCCGTGGTAGGAACTCCAACTTTAAGAGGCAGCAACCAGCAGCAGAAACAGACATAGAGTGTGGCAGGTTCCAGTACTGCACCAGCCAGACAGGGTCAGCTATACGCAGTGACCGAGGAGCAGGCCCGTTCAGCAGCTACTGTGGTGAAAGGTATGGTCTCAGTCTTGGGCCGACCTTTTCATGTTTTATTTGATTCTGGAGCGACACATTCTTTCCTAGCTTCGAGGCTACTAGCTTCTTTAGGTAGAGTCACAGAGACTCTATCTTTTCCATATCACATCCGCGGGCCAGGTGACCAGTTGTGCATCATTTCATTGATAGTCAGGCACTTGTCAGTGTTGATTGGCGGTCACGAGATGATCGCAGATTGTCTCCTCCTACAGCTTGATGAGTTTGACTTGATTCTAAGCATGGATTGGTTATCATCTCATCACGCTCTTGTTGATTGCTTTAGGAAGATGGTTGTCTTCAGGATTCCATATTTGTATGAGTTCACTTTTGAGGGCACAATACATGAATCCAAAATGGAGTACATTTCAGTGTTGCGAGCTCAGCGACTTGTTGAGCAGGTATGTGATTCCTACTTAGCATTTGTTCGGGAGATATCCGATCATGAGCCGATGACACAGGACATCCGAGTAGTATCAGACTACCCAGATGTGTTTCCTGATGAGATACCAGGATAACCTCTTGAGAGAGAGATCGAGTTCGAGATCACGTTAATACCAGATACACAACCGATCTCGATGGCTCCTTACCGCATGGCACCAGCTGAGTTGAGAGAGTTGAAGGTGCAGTTACAGGAGTTACTTGACTTAGGATTTGTGAGTTCGAGCACTTCACCTTGGCGTGTTCCAGTTCTATTTATCAGAAAAAAGGATGGATCCACGAGATTATGCATCGACTACCGACAGCTGAACAAGAGAACGGTGAAGAACCGTTATCCATTGCCGCGCATTGATGATTTATTCGATCACCTCCAAGGTTCTTCAGTGTTCTCGAAGATCGATCATCGTTCGGGCTACCATCAGCTGAGGATTCGATAGACAGACATTCTGAAGACCGCATTCAGGACTCGTTATGGATACTACGAGTTTGTGGTGATGTCGTTTAAGCTCACCAATGCACCTGCAACATTTATGGATATGATGAACATGATTTTCCATCAATATTTGGACAAGTTTGTACTGGTGTTCATTGATGATGTGCTCATATATTCACGGAATGAATGGGATCATGTGAATGATCTACAAATTGTCTTGGATACATTGCGGGAGCACAAGTTATATGCCAAGTTGAGCAAGTGTGAGTTCTGATTATCCTATGTCTCATTTCTTAGACATGTCATTTCTAGAGCAGGTATCGCGGTTGATCCTGCGAAGATAGAGGCAGTCATGTCTTGGAAGCAGCCCAAGACAATTACTCAGATTCGAGGCTTCCTTGGATTAGCGGGTTATTACAGACGCTTCGTCAGTGGATTTGCAAGAGCATTATTCGCCCTCTAACACGATTGACGCAGAATGGAGTTCCACTCATTTGCGATGATTCATGTGAGCAGGCCTTCGGGAAACTGAAGGAGAGATTGACTACAGCACATATTCTTGCTTTTCCTTCAGGCACTCAGGACTATGCAATCTACACAGATGCATCTGGAGAAGGTTTAGGAGCGGTGTTGACGCAGAGAGGTCAAGTGATTGCATATGCATCACGACAGTTGAGACCGCTTGAGCGGAATCACCCTACACATGACTTGGAGTTGGTGGCAATTGTCTTCGCCTTGAAGATCTGGCGCCACTATCTTTATGAGGTGAATTTTGAGATTTTCACAGACCATAAGAGCCTGAAGTATATCTTTGATCAGAAGGAGCTAAACATGAGACAGCGCAGGTGGCTCAAGCTACTGAAGGATTATGATTGCACGATCTCTTACCATCTAAGTAAGAAAAACGTGGTGGCCGACGCACTTAGCAGGAGAGCTCATGCATATGGTACGGCGAACTGACTATACACGTGGGATATGCTTGTAGCTTTGACCGATTGGCATCCTCAGGAGAGTGCATCCATTTCTACCACCGTACCTCCACGATTCAACAGTTTGTGGGATCGCATCGTCGAGGGCCAGAAGACAGATCCATGGATTCGAGATAGATAGATGTGTGTCGTCAAGGACGAGGTTGATGATTTTGTTGTGGCGGAGTCTATTTTATGGATGGTAGGTCGGGTCAATGTGCCCAATGACAAGCAGTTGTGCAGAGACATTCTTGATGAGGCATACAGTTCACGATTATCCATTCATCCCGGCAGCACCAAGATGTATCGTGATCTGCGTCGACATTTCTGATGGGATGGAAATTGGAATGAAACATGATGTGGCGCAACATGTCAGCAGATGCATGACCTGTCAAATGGTCAAGGCCGAGCACAGGAGACCACCAAGATTACTGCAGTCTCTCCCCATACCCGAGTGGAAATGGGAGAGCATTTCTATAGATTTTGTCACAGACCTACCGAAGACACCAGGTGGCCATGATTCCATTTAGGTCGTTGTTGATAGGTTGACCAAGTCAGCCCATTTCATATATGTCAACACGACTTACACTCCATCCAGATTGGCCAAGATATATGTGCAAAACATCATCAGGTTACATGGTATACCACGAGAGGTGGTCTCTGACAGGAATTCGAGGTTTACTTCACATTATTGGCATCAGTTCATGTCAGCACTAAAGACAGAGATGAAGATGAGTTATGCATATCATCTACAGACCGCTGGTCAGAGTAAGCGCACCATACAAACTCTGGAGGATTTACTTCGCGCATGCACTTTGGAGTGGAAAGGGTACTGGAAGGACCATCTGCATTTAGTGGAGTTCACATACAACAACAGTTATCATTCCAGTATTGGCATAGCACCACTCAAAGCCCTATACGGGCGGAGATGCCTCACACCTCTCAGTTGGCGTGAGGTAGGTGATCATGTCTTTATTTCGTGGATCTCCTGGAGAAGACCGCGAGGGTTGTTGATTTTGTGAGACGGAGGCTTCTGATGACACGGAGTCGCCAGAAGAGCTATGCTGACCGTCGGAGAAGAGATTTGGAGTTTTAGGTATCCAATCTTCTTCTCTTTCTTTTATTACAAATTTAATCTCATACAGATGACATTCGAATAAACTACAGGTTGGAGATTGGGTATTTTTGTGTGTATCTCTCATGAAGGGAATACAGATATTTGGCGTCCGTGACAAATTGGCACCACGATATGTTGGACCATTCGAGATCCTTGCTAGAGTGGGGAAGGTGGCTTACCGAGTAGCCCTTCCTCCACATCTATCAGTTATTCGCGGCGTATTCCATGTATCCAACTTGAGGAAGTATGTGAACGATCCTCGACATGTCATCAGATACGAGAATCTTGACGTGGAGCCAGATTTGACATACAAGGAGAGGCCAGTCAGATACTTGACAGTGTTGTGAAGAAGCTTCACAGCAAAGAGATCCCTTTGGTCAAGGTGTTATGGCACCGACAGGGCGTCGAAGAAGCAACGTAGGAGACGAAACTGACATGCGGACACGATACCCGCAACTCTTTTCAGGTAATCATTGAACAAGCACTTGTAATTATATGCATGACAAAAATATGGCTTGTTTTCCCTTTGAGGTTTTTATGGGTTCAAAACCCTTTGAGGTTTTATGTCCATATGAAATCCAAACAAGGCACCTAATGACCTTGACTCGAGTCTCGAGGACGAGACGCCCTTTGAGGTTTTTATATTTGTAACATCTGAATCTGCACAAACCTGAACTCAACCCGAATATGGTCCGATTAACCCAATAAGTTGTCGGTCAATACTAAACAACCTAAATCGATCAATTGATCGTGAATCAAAAGTCAATCGGATGAAATCTACTAAAAATCGATCGCACCGTAATACGTGCCCGAAAAGGTCAGAACGCAAACTCAGAAACCGCGAAATAAATCGAGACCGCCATAAGATCCAATTCAACGAAACAAGACCAACGGAATCAATCGTTTATCAATCGAAGGTCGTTTGATATTTTAAATTCGCAAAATTTAACCCCAAACCAAAACCGTTCTTAAAAATTCGGACATCCAAACTCAATCAAAAGTATATCAATATTATAATATTTTTAATCATCGTTCAGAGACGATCAAATCGAGATATTATGCGTCAAAATCTGATGTCCAAAGTATAAATACGATTAACTTTTATATATCAAATAAATGATTTAAAAAAAGAAATAATAAAATACATATAAAAAACAGTTACTGTCTATGCTACAGTACAGTTCCAACAAAAAAAAGAAGAGGGGATTTATGACATCAGCAGGCTGATGTCAGCCTGCTGAATGTCATGGCTGATATCATTCATAGTAGGACATGTGGCCAATTGGCTTCCCAACGTGGGAATATTGCTCTCTCCCTTTCCCCTTTTAATTTTCCAAATTTCCTTTCTCTCTCTGCCAGTTTCATCTTCAACCGAGAGAAGCCAAAACCCTGTCCAGAAACGTGAGATTTCGCCTCCTTCCAAGAGCTTGTTGCAGCCTCCTCCATTCAATAGCTGATGCATGTGTGAATCAAACCATATGTGATCTCAATATATATAAGTACAATCCCTTCCCTACTCTTGCTGCCATGCATGAAACTTTGCACAAATATGAGTCTATGTTACGAAAGACATTAGAGCCTTTATAAATTAAGGGATTTGTGGTAAAGTTACACGGTGTTCATTCATGGGAATAGATTTTTTTATGCTTAACTTAAGGTTGCTCAATAATAATGGCTTGGAATGAGTTTTGGTAATAAGATTAGAGTACAGTCTTTCTTTTTTTATTCTTTCACCTTCTGTTTGTCATTATTCTCATCCTTTGGTTCTGTCAGTATACATTAATAATTAAATCTAATAAATTTCTCTTAATAATAACTGGGTTGTTGGAATTTGGAGTTTTATCGCAATGTGATCGAATTCTGTTCATAGAAATTGAATACTTAGTAATCTAGGGTTTGTAGGATTGTATCATTTAATCCTTTACATGTTTCTGGATTTAAATATTTTGGGGGTTATGTTGCAATGTCGTGGAATTGCCTCTGGCAAAATCTTGAATTAGTGGGGATCCGGATTTATGGACAGGTAGGATCTTTAGTTGTATTTGTTTTATTGCATTGACGAATAGGTGGCAAATTCAATATTTTTCTTCAAAAAGAGATGAGTTCTGAGGTTCTCTTGCAATGCAATTGAATTAAGGTTTTGGAAATATTGAATTTTTGGGGTTTATGATCATTGGGTTCTGGATGTGATGCACATGCAGATGTTCTATTAGAAGGTTCTGGAGTACGAATTGGATGTTAGGAAATTCAAAAATTTTGAACTTCTCAGTTACATTACGTATCTTCCATTAGTTAAATTGTGGTTTGTCTAATTATAAAATAAGATATAATGTAGAATTATTGCCACTTTGTAAATGATGGTTTAAATTCAAGTTGTGAAAGTAACATTTTATTTAGAATAATTCAACTCTTAATAAGGTGATGAAATGTCCCTCAGGTTTTTTTTCACATAGGAGAAATAAAGGAACTATTCTATGCTTTGATATCTAAAACTCTTAATACCTAGAAGCAGACTCCCATGTAGCTTTAGGAGTACAAATTAGCACACCGTTACATTCCCCGAGACTAGCAATATTACCGACTGTTTTTAGATATTGGCTGGTTGCTTTTCGGATTATTCTTTGCTTGAAAAGACATTTTCATAAAGTTCATTAGTGAGCCACTTCAATTAGTTTTCTCTTGCTATTTACATAAAAGATCAAGTGATGTTCCAAAGTCCATTTGAAAGAATGAAATTGTAATGATAAACAACAAGAGAGCCATTTTCCACATTAAGTGGGATCAACTTAAATGAGTCTTGTTGTACCTCGAGGAAGCAATCAAGAGTGGTCTTCGTATCAAGGCTTAGAAACTAAGTGTATGAGTCATACTATAATAGATCATCTGCACATTCATCTTATTATTAGATGATGATACGTATAAGGTTCGATGGTGAATCAATGATGATAATTTAACGTGCCGGTCATGGTTACCCTTACACCTGACCGTACGAGGGTGCGGTGACCCTCAACTGGGCGGGAGATAGGAAGCCCAGTAAGGGCAGTGGCTGCCAAGTGCGCGGGTCTAGGACCTCAGTCCATTTCACGATTTTTAAGCGAGCACGCAGTGTTTTTACGCCTCATTGGGATCTCGATTTTTGACCAGCTCTGCTGATCCTTTTGTTTTAGGATACCTAAGCGGGGGATCCTCGGTTTTAGTTTTTTCGTACGAGCTCGTTTGCCCGTTACCGGTCGGGACGGTTTCTAGAGTGACTTTTCTGGAGAGTCTCTCTCACCTGTCTATGGAGCGTAGTTTTGGAGTCGATCTTTCCCTCTATTGAACCGCACTTCCAAATAGAGGGCGAGACGGAAGAGCCTCTTAGGAGGCTACCTCACCGCTTGATTTTAAATTACTTTTTCGTCAATAGATTTGGCAATGTTACATCTGAAATCATTTGAGGTTACATTTGGGGGAGTTTCAGTTGAACTCAGAGAGAAGTATTATAGATTTTGTCTAAGAGAGGGAGTTTAGTGTAAGTTGTTTTGACTAGAGTTGACTATAATTAAGTTAAGTGGATGTGTTAGGACTTAGTTAGGATGTATTATACAACGTCGCATGCCTACGGAGGCACCCCAATCCCAAGGCACTTTTTCATGCCTTAGAGTCATCGTGTGAGGTCACTCACCAATCAAGATCATATAAAATCTACTTAACTTAAGAATTTAAATAAAATCAAGAGTCGTTCAAAACTTAAATCTTCCTCGTTATAAAAAATCCATATTTAAGAATTCTAAATAATAAGACATTAATAGTTATATGTATAAATATACATATGAGTCATCAACTATTACATGAATATATATAATGTTATAAGGCAATCAGGGAAATTATTACATATGTCATTAACAACTATATAATAATGCGACATACGGGAGGTAATGGGAAATCTTGAAGCATCCATCACTGTAGCATGAAAACTTCTTTTTCAAAATAAGTAGTTATAATTTTTGGTTGTTATGCCTTTCTACTTGTTTCTTTTATATCCATATTAAATGCTTGCCTATTTTATAATATGAAATATGGGTTTACCAGCACTCACTGACGCCTCTTCTTCCTACCATGTTTTGGCAGGCAAGGAGCCTGCAGCACAATAGCAGGTTGATAACTTCTGGAGATCGTATTTATAATAAGACAGTACGGTCTCTTTTGGCTCAGCTTATTTTGTTGTAGCTTTTGTTCTATTATGATGAAAAATGCATTTTCTTTCTCTTCTGAATATGTTGGGATATATGTATGTACTGTCAGCCCCTCATGAACATGTTGTAAATAATTATGAGAATTAATAAAAAGATTCCTTGATGGCACTTGTTGGTGTTTTGTTCTATTGTTGATATAATATTTATTAAACGTGAATGAAGAGTAATAGCAGCGCGAAAAATTTTTCCCTAATTTTCATAACTTAGTGCAATGACATGTAAATGAAATAGTGCGAATGCGGCATAAACGGGCACCTGGATATGAGGGCGTCACACTAGAGCTCCGGTCATTGTTCTTCGTAGTAATACCCTTGTTCCGACCCGCACAACCACCTCACTTCCTTCCCCCATGATTTCTACATCGATTTACCCTGACCGGCCACCCAGATCGATCCTTGATTTTGTCCATCGAGGTCCTCTCCACCACCAGTCACCGGACATCACCACCAACCATCGAGCTCAAGGGATCGATCAGAGGTCCCAAACTTAAAGGATCTGGGAGGTGCGGGAAGGCTGCAGAAACGATAAGAGCCCCTCGACGTTGCTCCTAGTGGCCAGAGACGAGAGCAGCATCATATCCAAACTCGCCACGGGGAGTTCTTCGTCGGTTCTTCTAGCACCATCATGCATCGTCTGATCAAGGTCCACCCTCCCAGGTGTACAGCTGACGCCCGATCTCCTTGAAGCCCGACCGTTGGATTTCATCTGAGATCTAATCTCAGATGTCAAAGACGAAGCATCACCGCGCCCCCTCTGCCAAACCACAGCATTCTCGACGACCGACCCCCACCAAGACCGAGGCGACCTCCTCCACTGTGCCATGGGGCGCAAGTCCAACGTCCGACGTCGTGCCACTCGGCTCCGAACCTCCCGCGCACCTCCGCTCACATTTGAAACTCTGATGCCCACTTCCCCCACAAGCAAAACACCAAATCGGGTCCCTACAGTTGCAGCCCGATGAACCCAGCCTCCGCAACGAAGACACCTACCCCGGAAGAGGCCATCTCCAATCTCCCCCTGAGCACCCCGCGACACCGATCCTCACGTGTGTGCCGCGACGGAACCCTGACCTGGGGGTCACCTTCCTTCGACCCGCGCCCAACCCCCCTCCGCCCCACTCTCCCCCTTCGCATGACTCATATCCACCTCTTCGAACGTTTAACTACCAAAGAATGAGATCAACGCCTCATGTAAGCAAGGCAAGGCAAGGTGAGGCAGGCAATGGCACAATGCCAAGGCATTTTAGGGTTTAGTGGGTCATATGTGTGCACATAACCCACCTTAAGAAGAGGCATACACTCTACCGACCCCCGGTTACGAACCCCTTCTGCTCAAAGAGAAAAAGAAAACCCTACCCACATTCCAAGTGCCTCCTCTTCCACTGACGCGGGCATCCACTCCTCAGAGCATCACCACCTCCTCATAGCAGTGGTGCCGCCTCCAGTGACCGCAGCCTCCACCTTTAGGCATTGGTGCCACCTCCAATAGATACTTAGCTTTCTTTGTTTTTCAGATATAGTATGTAAATTTTTACATCTTAGTTGTTTAAATTTAAACCATAAACCCTTTATTTGTTAATTGTTTGAATAGTTGAATTATAGAGGCAGAGTCTTTTCCATAATTATATATTTTTAAAATTTTACAAATATTAATTATAATATATGAACGTATTTAGAATACAATAAAATCATAAAAAATAATAAAATAATATAATATACTAAAATACATAGATGAAGATACTATACATATACCTAGATAATAAATGCATCTATTTATTTAAGCAAGCCTAAGCTTCAAAGTCAAATGTAAGCGAGCCTATATCCAGATGACTTGGCTACACCGGTCAAGCATCCTAGGATAGGTAGCTACTATGGCTACCGTTTATTCTTCTCTCCACCACCTCTTCTTGAGTCGGTTGCACTTAAACTAAAAGGAAATACCCCACTTATCAAGGAAAGAGTTATTGGATTGGGGAATTAGGCCACCATGTTGGAGAAGACTGACTTTTACTGCTTGGACTTATTTAAGGGATTTTTGTATGTTTTAGTTTGGAATTGTGTTTGTGTAAACCAAAAGCAAACAAGATAGGCACAAAAGATTCTAAAGGAAAGCGATTCTAGATGGAAATTTTGTGTTAAACTCTAAATGGAGGAGTCATTAAAGAGAAACGATTATGTATATGTGCAATGCAATTTTTTTAATAAGAGGGATCACCGATGATATTGCGAGACTCAAGCATCATCTTGCAAACACTGGGAAAAATGTTAAAAGATGTCCAATGGAGCCAGTTGACGTTTAAATGAAATGGAGTGTTTACTAGAAATGAATGAAGAAAAGAATAGAACAATCAAAGAAATTGAAGAACTTTGTAGAGTAGGTGCTTATGAAATGCAAGATCCTTGTGGAAGGAAAGAACATCAAATATTTACAAGATCCAATATAGTGAAGCAAGTGAGGAGTCCTATGGACTCCCTGGTGCTTCCGATTCAAGAGGTTTCATAACTGGGGCTAGCTACATCTACTAGAAGTAGCATCAAACAACATTAAAAGAAATACGGAAGAAAGAGGACAGAAGTCATGTTTGTTGAAGCACTGACCGGTTCTTCTATGAGAATGCTTGGCCTTCAATTATACAAATGGTACATCATTCCAAACAATGCTTCATGGTGTTGGTGCATTTGGGAGGGAATTGAAACCTCTGACGATATACAAGTTGAAAACTTGAACACTAAAGGAAAAAGAGAAGATTATTAGAAATTTGATGGATAAGGCAACGGCCTCTTGGGCAGAGACTAGTTGTAGCATCATATCTTACAAATACAAAGGGTCATTGACTTATCATTTTTTAATGAACAATCCAAATAGACTCGGTTCTTAAAGTCCACTGATGCATCCGACAAAACAAAAAATTTACAATCACTATTCACGCCTTAGAGTCATAGTGTGAGGTCACACTCAGACCAAGACCACAGACTATCCACTAGACTTGAGAAGTTAGTTAGAATCAAAAATATCAGATCAGAACATCATCATCTCATTATCAAGATCCATAAACATGATCTCAATGACAAGAGAATAACATATACATGTAGCCATCAACTAATATATATATATATATATAAGAAAGGTTATGGGGCAATAGGTAATTATAGGGAATACATACATAACAATTTGAAAACCATTTACCTCGCAAGTAGTTTGTAATTGTTTAAATACCATTGCCTTTCTACTTGTTTTCTCTTAAACACATTAAATTCTTGTTATTATTTAATAAGCAGGAATGTACACAACATCCGTTGACGTCCTTTTGTTCCTTGCATGTTTGGCAGGCAAAAAGCATGCGCCTCAGTAGCTGATTGATGATACCGAGCATACGCTGCTATACCAGACGGTCCAGTTATTACATCTTTTGATTCAGTTTCTGTAGTAGTGCTTTTCTTTCTCTTCTGTACATTTTGGGAGACATGTATACACTGTTAGTTTCTTTTGTTGCATGTTATATATTGTTGACGCATATAGAGTACCTCTTTGTTATTTTATTTTTTATTTCAGTTGTCTTCTTTATGTAATTTACCCATAGGCTACTCTCCTATATAAGAGAGCCTAGGGCTTATGGAATAGTACAAGTCATTTCATTTTTCCCAACATGGTATCAGAGCGACGGTCCTAGACCGGAGTTCTCGAAACCCTAACCCTAACCCCACCACACCCGCCGCCCCCCCACCTCCATCGGCGTCGCCCGAGCTCCAGTTGGTTGATCCATCGGCGCCGCCTTCTCTGTGCGCACCTGCGCCCACGCGTGCTGCGCGCCTCCACCGTGCGCACCCGCGCTGTGCGCCTCCACCGTGCGCACCGTGCACCCGCGCTGTGCGCTTCGCTCGCCTGTGCGCATCCTTGCGCACCCCCTGTGATCTGCGCATCCTTGCGCATCCCCTGTGAGCCTCCAGCGCATCCCCTGCGCGCGTGCACGTTGTAGCGCACCACCAGTGCATCGTCTGTACATCGCTGGTGCGCCTCCTGCGCATCCCCTGCGCGCGTGCGCGTTGTGCGTACATCCAGCGTACATCCAGCGCACCTGTGCCTCTTGCGTGCACGCATCTCCTGTGCATCCAGCGTGCGCACCTGTGCATCTCGCGTGCGCGTGACTCCTGCGTGCGTGTAGGGCTTAACACGAAGGTCTTCATGGGGATAGTTGCTTGAAGTCTACACATGCAACTACCCCCATCTATGGTATTGTAGACAAGAAACATTGTTTGTCAATCGTTCCAGTCTTCAATTTTCAATATGTCAGAGAGCAAGGCAGATATCCCATCTATTGGCGCATTCCGTGGTTCGGCGCCTATTGTCAAGATGGACGGTACCAACTATGAACTGTGGGCAATGCAGTTCATGAGCATGATGAAGTCTACGGGTAAGAAGCACATTCTTACCGAACCAGAGCCTGCTGAGAAGACTGGAACCTATGCCTCCTGGGAGGCTGATGACGCATACGCCAAAGTCTGGCTATCTGGCACGTTGGCAATTGAGATTGCCAACGATATTCTCCATCAACCCACAGCGAAGGATATGTGGGACATTCTGACGGCCACATATTCCCAGGCGAAGAACGAAACAAAGATTCTGCAACTCCAGCATGATATCTTCACCATCAAGCAGAATGGTCGCCCCATACATTCTCTCTATACATCACTGAGAGGGATGTTTGAAAAGCTATATAGCTTCATGCCCTTGACAGCCACGCCAGAGCAGCAGAAGACATACAGGAACGCTACTATGGTGGGCGTGTTCCTAGCTGCACTTGATCCTGAATACGAGGCAGCACGATCGCAGATTTTGGCGGACTCTACAATTCCGCCAATGGAGGAAGCCTTCCATAGACTGAGTCGGATTACAGTTCCCTCAACTGCTGCAAGTCAGAATTCTTCAGCTATGGCAGCAACCAGAGGTCGCGGTTTTCATCACCAGGGCCGTGGACGTGGACCTCGCGGAAGGGGTGGCCGCACTAGGCCAACATGCACATATTGTCACCGAGTCGGACACAATGAAGACACATGCTATTCGAAGCATGGATTCCCTGCATCTGCACAAGCCGCTGAGCAGATAGAGCCCCCATCTGCTGCTACCTTGGATCAACGATTTGATGATCTAGTTGCCCGCCTCAGGGGCATCATCCCACCATCTGGTCCAGCACCGACTACAGAGAGTCATACTGATGTTGTTACTTCTGCCTCTGCATCTACTAGTACTTCAGGTAGTACACTTGCACTCCACAGTAGTAGATCTGATACACTGCCATGGATCATGGACTCGGGCGCTACACATCATCTATGTGGCGACCAGAGTCTACTTACAGGATACACTCAGATCCCTCCAGGACAGACAGTAATGATTGCTAATGGCACACATTCCCCTATCACTGGTCAGGGGGAGATTAGATTGACATCTTCTATACAGCTTAAGAATGTCCTACATGCGACTAATTTTTCTATGAATCTGTTGTCAATTAGTCAGATTACGAAGGATCTCCATTGTCGAGCTATTTTTGATCCATCTTCTTTGATTTTTCAGGACATCCGTACGGGCAACGTGATTGGTCATGGCTATGAGCAAAGAGGCCTTTACCGTTTGAATCAGACCCCATTTGCCGGAACCACATCCTCTCCTGCTGGACAAGTATCTCCTCTCCTATGGCATCTGCGTTTTGGTCATTTACCGCTTCAGAAGTTGCGTCGAGTTCTACCCTATGGTCTCTCTCACACACCTATCCAGTGTGAGGCATGTCAGTTGGGAAAGCATCACAGGTCGTCCTTTCCCAGTCGTCCAGGTCGGAGTAGTAACTCCAAGTTTGAGTTGTTTCATATAGATGTCTGGGGTCCGAGTCGTGTTCCCGATCATCAGGGACACAGGTTTTATATTGTATTTGTGGATGATTTCTCGAGAGTGTCATGGGTGTTTCTTATGAAAAATAAATCCGAAGCAGGAAATATTATTATCCATTTTCTTAATGAAATTCAAAATGTTTTCTCCACATCTGTCAAACTTGTGAGAAGTGATAATGCTTTAGAGTTATGCACCAATTTTTTGGCCAATTACTACTCCTCAAAAGGGATTATTCACCAAACCTCTTGTGCTCATACATCTCAACAGAATGGGATTGCTGAAAGAAAACACCGTCACCTTCTGGATGTCACAAGATCTCTTCTTATACAGAGTCATGCTCCCTACTCCTACTGGGGTGATGCAGTTCTTACTGCATGTTACCTAATCAACCGTATGCCCTCGTCTGTCTTGAATGAACAGATTCCTTTTTCACTCATTTATCCCGACAAGGATTTGTTCGCTCTTACTCCTCGTGTGTTTGGGTCAGTCGCATTTGTCCATCAGTTGTCGCCTGGTACTGACAAGCTCTCTCCTAGGGCTGTCAAATGTGTCTTTGTGGGGTACTCCAGAACTCAAAAGGGGTACAAGTGTTTTGATCCAGTGCGTCGGCGGTATATGATCAGTGCAGATGTTACATTTTTTGAATCTGTTATGTATTTTTCAGCATCTGGAGACATGCAGCTACCACCTATACCTCCTGATGCCATATTCATGACACCACCACCTCAGATACCACCACCACCACAGCCACAAACACCACCACCACCACCACCACCGCCACCGCCACCGCTAGTCTCTCCACTACCATTCCATTACACCCGCAGGCCTCCTCCAGCTCATGGTCCTGACCCGTCAACTAGCTCGCCTATGGTATGTATTGAAAATATTAATGATGATGGATCTGACGACATTTCTCAGCAGGATGTATTGCAGGAGCATGGAGAGAATACAGATGATTTGGATGTTCCAATTGCTCTACGGAAGCCGAAGAGAAGCTGTGCCAAATATCCATTATCAGCAGCCGTGTCTTTTGAGAGGCTATCTGGAGACTTCAGGACATTTGCATCGGCACTTTCAGCCACAGACATTCCACGGAATCATCATGATGCTTTGCAGGATGCTAGATGGCGGCTAGCAATGGAAGAGGAAATGGCGGCACTTCGGTCCAGAGGCACATGGAGCTTGGTTCCTATACCTCCAGATGTCAGCCCGGTAAGCTGCAAGTGGGTGTTTACAGTGAAGCACAATGCAGATGGCTCTATTGACCGGTACAAGGCACGCCTGGTTGCACGTGGCTTCACACAGACATACGGGGTGGATTACCTTGACACATTCTCGCCTGTGGCGCGTCATTCCACTCTGCGGATCCTGTTATCAGTTGCAGTTGCTAGGGACTGGTCCCTTTATCAGCTGGACGTGAAGAATGCATTCCTATATTGCGAACTGCAAGAGGAAGTCTATATACAACAGCCACCTGGGTTTGCTGTTGAGGGGGAGTGTTCCAAGGTATGCAGGTTACATAAGGCCATCTATGGCCTTAAGCAGAGCCCCAGAGCGTGGTTTCAGAAGCTTTCAGATCTTTTTGAGAAACAAGGATATAAACGTTCCAATGTTGATCATTCCTTGTTTGTGCAGAAGACGGCTAGAGGTATCATTGTAATCATGGTTTATGTTGATGATATCTTGATTACAGGAGATGATGAGCAGGGCATTAAGCAGGCAAAAGAAAGGCTGGGAACCGAGTTTGTCACCAAGGACTTGGGAGTCCTTAGATATTTTCTGGGGCTGGAGTTTGCTAGAAATCCATATGGATTAGTAATGTCGCAGAGAAAATATGTTACAGATCTATTATGTGAGAAAGGTATGCTAGGGTGTCGACCTGCTACGACACCAATGGATCCCAGCATGAAGCTCTATGATGATGACACAGAAGAGGTGGACAAGAGAAGGTACAGAGAACTGGTAGGCAAATTACTGTATGTCACGATCACTAGACCTGATATATCATTTGCAGTGAGTCGTGTGAGCCAGTTCATGGAGCAACCACGTCAGGTCCATATGGATGCAATACACATGATTCTGAGATATCTAAAATCATCACCAGGTGCAGGCCTGCTATTTAAGAAGGGAAAGGAGATCGCTATCACAGCATGCGCTGATGCAGACTATGCAGGATGCCCCAAGGACAGGAAGTCCACCTCAGGATTTGCAGTTTATGTTGGAGATGCCCTAGTCTCATGGAGGAGCAAGAAACAGACAGTGGTAGCTAGATCCAGTGCTGAATCCGAATACAGGGCTATGGCCCAAGCTTGCACAGAAATGATGTGGGTGAAATCTTTACTGACAGATCTATGTCTTGATATACCGCTTCCTATGATGTTGGAATGTGACAATCAGGCCGCCTTGTTCATTGCAAACAACCCAGCCTTTCATGAGAGGACAAAGCATATTGAGGTTGACTGTCACTATATACGTGACATGATTCAGAAGGGGTTCATTGCTACATCTCACGTCACATCAGAGAATCAGACTGCTGATATTTTCACCAAGGCATTACTTCGAGGCACATTCCAGAAGTGTGCGTCCAAGCTGAGCATGATTGATATCTATGCTCCATCTTGAGGGGGAGTGTTGACGCATATAGAGTACCTCTTTGTTATTTTATTTTTTATTTCAGTTGTCTTCTTTATGTAATTTACCCATAGGCTACTCTCCTATATAAGAGAGCCTAGGGCTTATGGAATAGTACAAGTCATTTCATTTTTCCCAGCATATATATATATATGGAAATTAATGAAATGCACATTGGTGGCACTTTTGGTTGTTTCTGTGGTTGTTACATTGTTTATGAATGTCAAATGAGAAGCGCAAAAAATTTTCCTTCAATTTCAGGTTGAACTAATGCGATCATTTATGAAAATAACGTTGCGAATGCCGTGTAAACGGGTAACCGGATCCGAAGGCATCACAAAACATAGGAATACAATCGCCTGTCACATCAAGTTCAACGCCACATAAAGAGGCTTCACCAGGTTGACCCTTTTAAAAACAACCCATCTCTACACATAGACATCATTTCCCATATGTTTTTTGGAAGGGCAATTGTTCTATTCTGTTGGATTTGCCAACTTATATGCACCCAATACTTAGAGATGGGAAACTTTTTAGATTTTCGAAGGACGTTTGGGCCGGCAAGGGGCCATTGAATGTGAGTTTTACATGACTATTTGTGCTAATTGCAGATAGAGGAGAACAGGTCTAGCATGCGTAGGTGGAATATAATGGATGCCCACCACCTCATCTTCATTTTCAGAACAACATTTTGAAGAGCTTTTGTTTCTTAACGAGGCATTTATGGGTAGTGAAGACTTTTTGCAGAATGGTGATTTCTCTGTTAAAAAGTATATAGTACACTCATTTCTAATCTACAGCATCACAGCACTTATAAAGAGAATGTGGGTTTATATGGACTATGCGGAATCCCATGAAAATCACAGCGTGTGACTGGAAAGATCGCTTCCCAAGAATCGCAGTGCTATTTTTGCCCCAAATGATGATTGTAGTTGTTTGTTGTGCGGTGAAGAACCAAAGGATCTTGAATGTAACTTCTAATCATGCACCATATACGCATTATTTAGGAAGTTTCATATATTCAATGGGTTAATATTTCTCTCATGGGAATTTTTCGGAACTCCTTGATTGCTAATCGAGAGAACTGTTGCGACCCATAGCCACGTTGTGGAAATTTCATTGATGCATAAGGTCATTTTCAAGGCAGAACGAGTTTTTTTAGTCAAAGGGGAGACTCTGGAGGTGTCCGTCCCAAAATATATTAAAAGGCAAAAGGTAACAGGAAAAATTATAACATCCAGGTCTCAAGGAGAGATCTAGCTAGGTAAATTTATGTTATCACATAAAATCTATGAGAACAGAAAACAAACTCATTTCGAGAAAGCCAGGTCACCCAGATCGTGGCGATTGGGCACGTCAACTCTGACATAGGCCTAATTGAGTGGCCACAAGGGAGCCCCAAAAGATAGTGTGGGAAGAAAAATCCACGCATTGAATACCCATCTCTGACCAGATCTCCCAAACCCGAACACTGGAGTAAAATAGATGATCCAAATCCTCCACAATTACACACACATGGAAAACAGTGTGTTATCCCCCTAGTTGAAGGAGAATCTTCTTGCATTGATCAGTAACCGCCCAAGTTTGTGGGGCCGCAGAAAAACCTTGATCTTCATCAGCGCCCTCATAGTCCATATCAAGTTGCAATCCTTCTCCATCTATAGGTGTCGCACCATCATCGTTCATGAGGGCCTTGTAAGCCTTCTTCACAGTAACGAAGCCATCGCGCCAAATCCAATGTTTACGCATACTAGTCAGGCATGGACTACTCGCAATCTCCTCAATCGTCTGCATAAAGTCATCGAAGCGTTGTTCAGACAAGGGTGAGGAGAAGTAAGGCATCCACTACCCATCTACGCATGCGTCCTTCACACATATCTCCTGGTCCTTTATGAGTGTAAAAGACGAGGAAAGCACTCCTGAAGTGGCCCACTTCTTGTCCAATTAAGAGACAGAGTTGTCGATGGTAGACAAAGCTCTGGGTAGAGGGAAGATGATGATGAAAGATATCTCCGAGCAAACTGCAACTACTATATATATAATAAAAGGTTATACTTTAATAAATGCTAAGCCTCTTCTTAAGAAAATAGACGTGGGATAAGACACACCACAATAGAATGAATTCACTGTTCTTGCCTTGCATGAACTAAGAATGATTACGTCCCCCGATTATCGACCTAAGAATGCACTATTGGGTGGGGGACAACCCTGCTAACTACATTTCTAGAAAATATATGAAAGAAAATAAGACAAAAAACAGAAAGGTTTCCCCATCGCCAATCTTTGGGCACATCTGACATGGGGTATCCTGCATCACGAAGCAGATCCCATTCCAAAAAGCAGAGGAATGGCGGTGAGATGAAGCCTCCAAACGTGATTGCATCCAGTTGGGAAAAAATATCAAAAGATGTTTATTCCATGAACCCTAGGCTATCTTATATAGAGGAGAGACCTATTGGTAAATTACATAAGATAAACCAGAGAAGTAGAATATTAGGAAAATTAATATAGAAACATAAATATAACTCTACACTCCCCCTCAAGATGGAGCATAGATGTCAATCGTGCTCAGCTTGGTTGCACATTTCTGAAAATAGCCTCTGAGCAACGCCTTGGTGAAAATATCTGCAGTTTGGTCCTCAGAGCTAACAAGAGAGGTAGAGATAAAACCTTTCTGAATCATATCCCTTGTATAGTGACAATCTACTTCAATATGTTTGGTTCTCTCATGGAATGCAGGATTGTTTGCAATGAACATGGCTTCCTGATTATCACATTGTAGCTGCATAGGAATAGGTACATCTATGTGTAGATATGCTAGAATTGCTCGAATCCACATCATTTCCGTAGTAGCTTGTGCCATGGCCCTATATTCAGACTCAACGCTGGACCTGGCAACTACAGTTTGCTTCTTACTCTTCCAGGAGACAAGAGAGTTACCTACAAAGACCGTAAAGACCTGAAGTGGACTTTCAATCCTTTGGACATCCTGCATAGTCAGCATCAGCACATGTAGAGACCGTAAGTGTTGCCCCTTTTCTGAATAATAATCCTGCACCTGTAGAAGACTTTAGGTACCTCAAAATTAAATATATAGCATCCATGTGTACCTGTCAAGATTGTTCCATAAATTGACTCACTCGGCTAACTGGAAATGAGACATCTGGCCTGGTTATAGTAACATGAAAGAGCTTCCCAACTATTTCTATGTATCTTCTCCTATCCACTTCCTCTGTATCATCATCATATAGCCTCATACTAGGGTCCATAGGAGTGGTAGCAGGTCGACATCCAATCATTCCCGTCTCAACCAGCATGTCTGTCACATACTTCCGTTGGGTCATTACAAGACCATGTTGCTTTCTAGCAAACTCTAAGCCCAAGAAAACCGTAAGGTAACAAGATCCTTGGTAACAAATTGTTGACCCAAAAATTCCTTAGCCCTTTGTATCCCTTGCACATCATCACATGTAACAAGCATATCGTCAACATATAATAAGTGATTAGTCAAATTGGATACCCGGACTCGTATGCCTCTAAGTGAGCATCCCCTTTTACACATTTGACTGGAGACAACTGATGGTATCGAAGCGGCGGTCCTAGATCGGAGATCTCGAAACCTAACCCTAACCCTACCCCACCCGTCGTTCCTCACTCTCTCCGAGGTTGCCGCCCAACCGGGCAGCAGCATCTAGCTGTCG
Organism: Ottelia alismoides; assembly: GCA_037367405.1. NCBI lineage: Eukaryota > Viridiplantae > Streptophyta > Magnoliopsida > Alismatales > Hydrocharitaceae > Ottelia > Ottelia alismoides. The sequence goes on from JAZKJV010001089.1 coordinate 206,914, forward strand.
AACCTGCCGAACCAGCAACTATTGCCGCCCTTTCAACCCCTCTCGCAGCCCGTGTGACCCCAGCGATACCTGCCACCCCTGTAGCCTTCACCCCAGCCGCTTCTGCGAGAACCCTAATCCATAAGGAGCGGGATGAAACCACGGGAGAACGTCTCAAAGGGTTGATGTATGCATTGCACTTTCTCAATGGACATAGAGGGCATAGGTCAAATTTCGGCAAAATTCAGGCGAATTTCAGTTTCGGTGGGTGACCGAAATTCGGCTGAAATGGCCTTATATCGATCGAAATTTGGGGTTTATGTTCAAAAACTGGTCGAAATGACTGAAATTTCAGTCAAATTTCGACCGAAATTTTGTTTCGGTCCATCACCGAAACGAAATCGAAATTCGACATTTAAGGCCTTGACAAAGAGTGAGGGGCTTCTTATATAGCCCTCACTGAGTCTCCACAGCTCACAACTAGTAGATGTGGGTCTAAAGACTTGGATGTAGTAAATGGATCCTAGAGTAATCCGTTTACACATCTACAACTCAAGTGACGCATATAACAAATACTTCAACACAACCCTCAAGCTGGAGCATGCAATGCTCAACTTAGACAAACAGAAAGAAATCCCAACTCACGTTACATAACACTACATACAATATCAACTCAACGTGCACAACTGTCGGTTGTTGTCGAGGATGTTGCTTCTCATGTCGTGCAGGTGAGGAGGACAAACAGCCTGTAGTGTGAGTCAAACAGAATCTCCTCGTCGGAGATTATGTGCTCTGTACTGCACATGTCAGAGTCACTACAATTGAAGATGAGTCTCCTCGTCGGAGTACTCTGCACCACCACAACATGTGGACAACTGCTCCATCTCTAAAAGGGTCGAACTGAAAAAGTCGTGGAGTGCAATCCTCATCGAAGTCCACGGTCGCTGGAGAATGGAGTATGAAAAGTCTCCTCATCGGAGAACTGTGCCTCTCCCATAGTGGCCCAGAGAATTCTCTACTCTGGAGTCCATATGAAATCACATGAAAACCCTAGCCCATATGAAATAGGAAATGGGATCTCTACTCTGGAGTCATTGTGGATCACATGAAAACTCTGGCCAAAACACAAAAATGGACACCACAAACACTAATGGCCACATGTGCACATCAAACTGAAGACCGCAAACAAGTGCGTGTCTGAAACTGAAGACTCAGAATCTGATCGAGTCTGAATATCTGTAGAGTCTGAACAATCTTGTTAGCTTGGGAAAATCTGAATCTAACTTGGAATATGAATCATGGCCGAAGAACTCTACACAATACTCCCCCTTTCTCCCATACTTGTCGGAAAACAATGGCACCGACAATGTTGGGAGAAGACAAGAGAAATGGGGAGAAAACATGAATCACATGGTCGATAATAATAATTTTTTTCCGGCTTTCTCAGTTAATTTTTTAAATATTTTTTTGTAGCCATTGTATCATTTTTTCCGGCTTTCCTTTTTTTTGCAAAATATGATTTTTTTCCGAATACGGTTTTTTGAATGTACGCACCTTTTCTCCTTTTTTAAAATGAGCCCAAAAAGGTCCAAACTTCCCTGTCCAATTAGGCTTACAAACTGCAGCAGCCCAATACGGTCGCTCTTTCCCCTCTCTCAAAAAAAATTTATTCAAACCTTTCTGCACTCATTTTTTTCTTTTGCGCCCAACTCTTCTATTTAGGGTTCCATCGCATGGAACCCTTCGTGAGGGAGGGCCGGCCCTAATGGGGCTTTCCCCTTCCGCCGCCTGGGAGCACGATCAAGGAGGAAGGCGAAGGGGCTTCACCTCTTGGAGATGCCATCATTGCTGGCAGGCTCGAGACTAGCAACCGCCGCTAGAGGATGCGCATGTGCCTGTGCCTCAGCCACCCTTTGTATGCCTTTAAGTGAGTCATTGTAATATCTATCTCTGATTACTCAAAGGGGATAGCCGGATTTACGGAATTATTGGGATTATTATTAAAAAAACTCAAGATAACAATTTAAAAAAAGGGGGGAGATACCCCTCAATCGTGCCACAAGGTCATCAAATCTCTGATCCAAGGCAGCAGCAACAGGGGGCTCAATCTGCTCAGCTACTCGAACAGAAGCAGGAAAGCCATGCTTGGAATAGCATGTGTCCTCTGTATGTCCAGGCCGATGGCAGTAAGTACAGGGCTGACGAATACGACCTCCCTTGCCACGAGGTTCGTGTCCACAAAACTAGGAAGAGCCTCCTCTACCTTGGGAGGCAGCCATCGCTGAAGAAGTCTGACTTGAAATAGAAGATGGAACAGTAATCCTACTGAGTCGTCTGAACGCCTCCTCCATAGGAGGAATGGTAGAATCCGCTAGGATCTATGATCGAGCCGCCTCATATTCGGGGTCTAGCGCTGCAAGGAAGACACCAACCATAGTAGCATTCTGATACGTCTTTCGTTGCTCAGGAGTAAGATGTGAGGGGCATAAAACTGTGTAGCTTCTCAAACATCCCATGCGGTGAAAATATCATGTTGTAACTGTAGTATCTTGGTCTCATTCATCGCCTGCAAATAAGTTGTGGCGAGGACATCCCACATCGCCTTGGTTGTGGGCTGATATTGCACATCGTTGGCAGTCTCAATCGCCAAGTACCAGGCAACCAGACTTTCGCATACGAATCATCCGCCTCCCACGAGACGTTAACCCAAGTCTTCTCCACTGGCTCCTCTACAGTAAGAGTATGTTTTTAACATTAAACTTCATGAGGCTCATGAACTGCATAGCCAAGAGCTCATAGTTAGTCCCGTCCATCTTAACTATAGGCGTTGGACCTCGGAAGGAGCCTGTGGCGGGTGCGTTGACCTTTTGTTCTGAAATATTGACGGGATAAGAATACTAAGGTTATGTAAACCAAATGAACAAGTGTCTACACAGACATGTTGGGATTTGAATGCATATGTAGACTTATACACTCAAATCCATTAACTCAACCTAAGGCCGGCGACGGGACAAAACGGAGGATGTTGACGGCTACTAAGGTCGACGACCAAGGAGGTGTAGGCCGCTACTCAACCGCGGCAGCGACGGGCTGCAGGACCCGTAGGGGCCAACCGAGGGACCACCGTCGCCGAAGAGGCTGGAGGCCGCACAGGCGGATGGAGCCGCAAGAGCGGCAGGGGTGAAGGCCGCTAGGGCCAAAGGGGCGGTGGTAGTCGTTGGTTCGACGGGTTCGACGGCTAAAAGCGGTTGCCCGGATGGGCGGCAACCTCGGAGAGAGAGAGAAAGAGAGAGGGAGAGGGAGAGGGGCGGTGGGGTAGGATTAGGTTTCTAGAGCTCTACGCTAGGACCGCCACTCTGATACCATGTTGGAAAAAAATATCGAAAGATGTTTATTCCATGAACTCTAGGCTCTCTATACATAGGAGAGACATGTAGAGATAATTATGTAGTCGGTGTGTCTTTTATGCTATTTTTATTTTCTTGGTTGCATCTTATGTAATTTACCCATGGGTTGTCTCTATATAAGAGAGCCTATAACCTTTTCTACCAACATGGTATCAGAGCCAAAACCCTAAAACCCTTCCCTTCTCCCTCGGCGTTGCCGCCCCTTCCTCCTCTCTCTCTCGGTGTCGTTGTCTGCCGCCCCTTCCATGCCACGTTCCCCGCCACCTCCTCGTCGTCCCTCCCTCCTCGTCGCCCCTCCTCGTGGCCTCCTCCTCGCAGGCTCCTCCTCGCCGCCCCACTCGCCGCCCCCACTAGTCGGCCCTACTTGCTGGCCCACCCTGCCGACCCACCCCAGCAGGCCCCACCCACAGCCGCCCCACCCGTCATCTATATGGATTTGAGTGCGTAAAGTCTACATATGCACTCAAATCCTATGAAGTCTATGTAGACACTTGTCTATTGGTCTACAAGCCCTAGTTCTTCATCTCCGGTGATATGTCAGAAAACAAGGTCAATATGCCCTCCATAGGCGCGTTCAAAGGTCCTGCGCCAATCATCAAGATGGATGGGATGAACTATGAGCTCTGGTCAATGCAGTTCATGAGCCTCATTAAGTCAAACAGTAAGAAGCACATTCTTACCAAGGAAGAGCCGACAGAGAAGACTGGGATTTATGTCTCCTGGGAAGCTGATGATTCCTATGCCAAGGTCTGGCTTTCAGATACATTATCGATAGAGATTGCTAATGATGTTCTCCATCAGCCCACCGCTAAGGCGATGTGGGACATACTGGCGGCAACATATTCACAGGTGCGAAATGAGACCAAGATCTTACAGCTCCAGCACAACATATTCACAATGAAGCAAAATGGGCGGACACTTCACTCCGTGTATACATCCCTACGGGGGATGTTTGAGAAACTATACAGTAGCATTCCTCTCACTGCCACCCCCGAGCAGAAGACATTTAGGAATGCTACCATGGTGGAAGGTCCTTGCAGCACTTGATCCTGAATATGATGTTGCTCGATCGCAGATTCTTGCCGACCCGATGCTACCATTCCTCCTATGGAGGAAGTCTACCAAAGACTAGCCGCATCTTTATCTCGTCCAGTGCTTCTACTCCACCACCCTCGGCGACGGCTGCTTCCAGAGGGAGAGGTGGTTCTTCTTCATTCCGTGGTCGTGGACCTCGTGGTCGAGGTGGTCATTTTCGCCAGCCATGCACCTTTGTCATCGTACAGGACATGATGAGGATACATGCTATTCTAAGCATGGATTTCCAGCCTCGGCGCGAGTAGCCGAGCATGTTGCATCTCCATCGACATCTACTTCGGATCAGAGGCTCGAGGAACTCGTTGCGAGATTGCGAGATATTACGCCTTCTGTCTCTACAAATTCTCCAGGAGGCCCTCGGATATTGTTGCTTCAGCTTCTACCATTACTTCTGCCACTGCTAGCACCTCAAGCAGTGCTTGTGCTTTTCCATCATGTTATAGTTCTGATGTCTCAGATTGGAACATGGACTCTGGTGCAACACACCATCTTTGCCCCGACAGAGACAGACTTACGTCATATAGGGAGATTCAACCCGGGTGGTCAGTGGTAATAGATGATGGGACTCATTCACCCATTATTGGACAGGGGGAGATTACTTTGTCGCCTTCCATGCATATACAGAATGTCTTACATGCCCCCAATTTTTTGATGAACTTACTTTCTCTTGGTCAGATTACAAAGGATTTGCACTATCGCGCTATAATTGACCAATCTTCTCTTATATTTCAGACATTCTAACGGACAGGGTGATTGGTTGTGGCTCTGAGCAGGATGGTCTTTATCGTCTGGTCCAGAGTTCTTACACTGGTGTTTCCTCTCATGCAGCAGGATCAGTCTCTCCGTATACTTGGCATCTACGCTTTGGTCACCTTCCTCTTCAGAAGATGTGTTGTCTCTTGCCTCAGATTTCTTCGAGTTCTTCCTTCTGGAGTGAAGTCTGTCAGTTGGGAAAGCACCATAGAGCTAACTTCCCCAGTCGTCAGTGTCGGAGTAATAGCTCCCCTTTTGAATTACTTCATGTCGATATTTGGGATCTAAGTCGTGTCCCTGATCACCAGGGACACAGGTTTTATCTTGTAGTCGTTGATGATTTCTCTCGTTTGTCGTAAATTTTTCTATTAAAGAATAAAACTGAAGCAGAAGATGTTATCAGAAACCTTATAAATGAAGTGCAAAAAGTTTTCTCCTCCATGTGAAATATGTTCGTACTGATAATACTTTGGAATTTTGCACCCGTTCTCTCACATTTTTTCGTCAAGAGGCATTATTCATCAAACCACATGTGCATACACATCTCAACAAAATGGAGTCGTAGAGAGAAAACATCGTCATCTTCTTGACATTACTCGAACCTTGCTTATCCATAGTTGTGCTCCTATTTCTTTTTGGGGAGATGCAACATGCAGTCCTTACAGCTTGTTATCTTGTCAATCGTATGCCGTCCTCGGTTCTTGGTGAGAAAATTCTTCTTTCCGTTGTTTTTCCAGACAAGGAATTATTCTCACTTACTCGTGTTTTTGGTGCGGTTGCTTTTATTCATCAATTGTCTCCTGGACTTGACAAGCTCTCGCCTAGGGTTGTCAAGTGTGTCTTTGTGGGTTACTCTCGGACTCAGAAGCGATATCGTTGCTATGATCCTGTAAACAGGAAATGCTTTGTCAGTACTGATGTTACATTCTTTGAGTCTGTTATGTACTTCTCACCTGCATGTGACAGGTTGGCCTCATCTACATCTAATGACGAGGTCTATGTTCCTCCTCCTATTTTAAGTCCACCAACGTCCATTCAAGTTCCTGTGGTCACGCCAACACCACCACCGCCGCCGCCGCCACCACCGTCAAAACCACCTGTCTCACCATTATCTAAATATTATACACGTCGATCGGGTCCTGCTCATGTTGCACGTCAATCATCCAGCATGCCTCAGGTATGTCCACATGTTATTACTAATGATGGGTCGGATAGTGTACGTGTGCAGGGTTCATCATTGCAGGAGGAATATGAACCGACGAGTACTGTGGTTGATAATCTGGATGTCCCTATTGCTATACGGAAGCAGAAATGCATTTGTGCTTCATATCCTCTTGCCTCCCAGGTTTCCTTTCATCGTCTCACAGGGGACTTTCAGAGGTTTGCAGTGGTTTTCTCTTTCGTGGAGATACCACGGAATTATCAAGATGCCTTGAAGATTGATTGATGGCGTTCTGCTATGGAGGAGGAAATGGCTGCTCTACAATCACGGGGTACATGGAGCTTGGTCCCCGCTCCCTCAGGAGCATCTGTCGTTAGCTGCAAATGGGTATTCACTGTCAAGTATCATGCAAATAATAGTCTTGACCGTTACAAGGCAAGGCTAGTGTCGCGAGGTTTCACTCAGACATATGGCGTGGATTATATGGATACCATCTCTCCAGTTGCCCGTCAATCTACACTTCGTACTCTTCTGTCTGTTGTCGTACGTGATTGGCCCTTGTTTCAACTTGATGTTAAGAATGCATTCTCGTATGGAGATCTGCAGGAAGAAGTCTACATGCAGCAGCCTCCGGGATTCGCTGCTGAGGGAGAGAATCATATGGTGTATGGACTTCATAAGGCAGTGTATGGCCTTAAACAAAGCCCAAGGGCGTGGTTTCAGAAGCTTTCCCATCTAATTGAACAACAAGGATTCAAGAGATCAAATGCGGATCACTCGTTGTTCGTCCAGAAGACTCCTAGAGGCTAGAGGTACGGTTGTCATCATGGTGTATGTTGATATTTTGGTTACATGAGATGATACTCAGAGGATAAAGATGGCAAGAGCATTTTTGGGTCGTCAGTATGTTACGAAGGATCTTGGTACTCTACGATACTTTCTGGGGTAGGAGTTTGCCAGGAATGCACAGGGCATTGTGATGACTCACAGGAAATATATTACAGATATGCTTATTGAGACGGGCATGGTTGGGTGTAGACCCTCAACTACTCCTACGGACCCCAGCATGAAATTGTATGATAATGATACAGAGGAAGTTGACAGGAGAAAGTATAGAGAAATGGTTGGTAAGCTTCTTTACATTACTATAACTCGACCTGATATTGCCTTTGCAGTCAGTCGGGTGAGCCAGTTCATGGAACAGCCGAGACAGGTACATATGGATGCCATATATAGGATACTAAGGTATCTAAAGTCATTTCCAGGCACAGAGTTGATGTTTAGAAAGGAAATAAAGTTATCTATCTCGGCATGTGCAGATACGGATTATGCAGGATGCCCTAAGGATCGGAAGTCTACTTCGGGCTTTGCAGTTTTTGTGGGCAGCTCTCTAGCTTCTTGGAAAAGCAAGAAACAAACAGTTGTAGCTAGATCTAGTGTTGAATCTGAATATAGGGCCATGGCACAAGCAAGTACGGAGATGATGTGGGTTCGAGATGTACTAGAAGACTTGCATATAGATGTACCTCTACCCATGCAGCTACAGTGTGATAATCAAGCCGCATTGTTTATAGCCAATAATCCTGCCTTTCATGAAAGAACTAAACATATTGAGGTAGAATGCCACTACACTAGAGATATGATCCAGAAGGGCCTGATTTCTACTTCACATGTTAGTTCAGGGGAACAGACCGCCGACATCTTCACCAAACCATTGCTCAGAGGACCATTCCAGAAATGTACTTCCAAGTTGAGCATGATTAATATATATGCTCCATCTTGAGGGGGAGTGTAGAGATAATTATGTAGTCGGTGTATCTTTTATGCTATTTTTATTTTTCTTCGTTGCATCTTATGTAATTTACCCATGGGTTGTCTCTATAGAAGAGAGCCTAGGGTTCTTTGGAATATAGAATAACCTTTTATACCAAGAAGACATGCAGGTAAATTACATAAGATAGACCAGAGAAGTAGGATATTAGGAAAAACGATATAGAAACATAAATATAACTCTACACGCCCAAATACCATAAAGTTATGAAGAAGTCTACATGTGAGGTCCTCACCCTATCCCCAAAGCCTTGCCACTTGTTTCACCAATAGGGCTTTATTCATAACTTCCAGCCTGAGAATACCCAAACCACTATGCTCCTTAGGAGAAGTGACCACCTCCCAATTCACCAGGTAGAGTCATCTCAACTACCTGTTTGAAGGACTCCAGAAGAAGCGATGCATGCATTGCATACAAGACTCCTGGCAATTGTGAATCCTAACCGACTGGATCCATGTTGAAATGAAAAAGATGGGGATTGCTTCCAATACCGCCTTACGAAGAACAAGTCCCCCACCCCCTCTACGCGAATGGTAGGCATAACAGTTCTACGTAAAGAATGTCATTCATCTAGCTAGGTCTCTCCTTGAGATATGATCGTTGTAAGTTTTTCGACTATATTCTTTTAAGGGTTTTTATCACTTGTGTCCTTAACTTCTGCAATATCAGTTATGCCCCTCCCTTTTTTTTAATAGTAATCGCGCACGACTTCTTATAAAATTCACAGTTCTTCCCTTTTGTAATATCAGTTAAGCCCCTAGCTTACCTTAACAGAAGGGTAGTGTAACATCCGGGTTTCAACAAACCCGAACTCGATCTGATTAAGGTTCGATTGACCCAATAAAGTTATCTGACGACATAAGATAACCTAAAACGATCAATTGATCGCGAATCAAAAGTCGTTCGGGTGAAATCGACCAAAAAATCGGTCGCTTCGTAATGCGCGCCGCGAAAAAGCCGCGACGCAAATTCGGAAACCACAAAACAAACCGAGACCATTATTAGATCCGATTCGACGACACGAGACCAACGGAATTGACCGTTCGTCAATCGGAGGTCGTTTGATATTTTTAATTCACAAAATTTAACCTTAAACCAAAATTTTATCCGTAAATTTCGAGTATTCAAAACACGATCGGAAGTATATCGATATTGTACTCATTTTGATCGTCATTCCGAGACGGTCAAAACAAGATGTTGCGCGTCAAAATCCGACGCTCAAGGCGCATTACATGCGACTTGTAAGATTTTCAAATAATAATAATAATATATAATTATATAAGTAGTCTTACTATTACACTGCTACACAGATTTTTGCTACGGTGAAAAAATAATAATATATTACAGAAATTTCCAAATTAACATACAGTAACCAATTTTACCATTTCTCTCCAGCTGTCATATATCTCCCATTTGGCACTTTCCTTATCTCCATTTGGCAGTGCATAAAGCCCTTATACTTACTATATAAACACCTAACCTAAAAGCCTTAATGCCTTAAAATTCCAACGAGGAATCCAATAACGTTTACCCCAAATCTTCTCCCAATTCCTGTTTCCTCTCTAACGTTGAGATGCTTCTCCAGACAGACCTGTTACGACTGTGGAAGCCCCTTCGATTTGCTGCTAATCAGCAAAAATATCCAAGCTGCTCCTGACCCATTGCTGTAGCAAACCTTTTGGTTGAGCTCCATTCTAAAAAAAAAATCTAAGGTACAATTCCCATGCCCCCTTCTTTGCTGCCATGCATGACATTCTATACATTTCCTTTCCCTTCTGATTTCCAGTGGATAGTATTAGATATATATTTGATAACAAAAAAATTTTGAGAAGAATCTGAATAAATAAATTTATCAAGTTATCAAATCTGTGCTACTATTTTACTGTTGAATCTCCAAACAACCTTTTTATTACAATCTTTTGAAACCAGTTGCATTTGCTTAAGCAGAATGGTTGGGCCTCATTTATTATTATAATTCATTGGTTTATGTTAAAATAAGGAATAAATCAGAACTTATTAGTAGCATCGTTTATTGATAATACTACTTTCCAGCTTTGTCTGAAAAATAATAATAATAACAGCATTCTCAAGTAATATCCTTTGAATGGATATAACAAATGTGAGTTCCCAATTAGAATGGTATGAATGTTAGTTGTTTTGTAGGAATTAAATCAAGAAATAAAGTCAAATATGGGGATTTAAAGCATACTCCAGGCAACTCCTGAGATCATTTTTAGGCCTCTTTGGATCTGCCAATAACAAAGTTCTTTAATGCTATGTTAGTTGGAACAGACAACCATGATAATCCTGCATTACTCGAAGAAAAAAAATCTAATCTAATCTAATCCGTTAGAAATACACCCTTTACCAATATATTCTGGTTTAGGAGAAAGATGAATAACACACGAAGAATGGAGTGTTGTACTTGATATATTTTACATGATAATTACGGCACTGAACATTCTACATTGCTGCTATATTTCACATGCATTTCTATTGGAAGATTATGATATTGTTTTCAAGTTATTTGTATTTAAAATTCAGACATATGATACACGTATGATGCAGTCTTCATGTATGATAATATCAGGATTTGAAATATTAATCTAACACATCAAATTGTCATGCAGTTTAAATTGAAAGATATATGAATGATGGAGTTTTTTTAATGCTTAATATTCTTATTTTCTTAACATGATAAATTCAAGACTTGATTATCTAAAGTTGTCTTACTTGTTAATTGAAATAAGTATATATAAAAAAATATATTGCCACTAGTGTCTATTGTCAATAGCTGTATATATGTAGATAAATTTCAATCACAATAGATGGATGCTTTGAGTTGTTTTGTGCTATTGAACGAAAGAATGGAACCAATCAAGTACTTATAATTATAGCTCCTACTGCTGCATTTTGTCTTTGGATGGTGTTACGACTCCTACTATATTCTAGAGCTCACTCGAATTATCTATAATATTACAATTCGAACGATCCTCCCTTGGTTGATATTGTTTTGTTATATGCATATGGAAATCATCTCAAACTCCATAATTTCAAGCAAATAGGAACTAATTGAATAAATAACATGCATATTATAGATTCTTCATCTGAACAGATTCCTATTAAGAGTGAAGTGACCAAGTGAGTTAGAATCCATTGGAAGATTGTTAAAGGAATAATCCCTCTTCTATGCTAAATGCAATAAAGTATAAGTATGAATGAGATGGCATCAATAGTTTGGGGTATTTTTTTTAAAAAAAAAAACTTGTGATTCAGATAGTTAGTAAATATGAATCAAAGATCAATAAAATCATTGGCCAAAAGATCTAGACCAGTATAATCAATCACATTACAGATTAAAGAGAGTTGTTTAGTCAAGAGAGCAAAGACAAGATGGTGAATCCATGATAACTTACATTTAATAATGCCGGTCATGGTAGCCTTTACACCTGACCGTGCGAGGGGGCGGTGACCCTCACCTGGGCGGAAGAAAGGAAGCCCAGTTTGGGCAGCGGCCGCCAAGTGCGTGGGTCTAGGATCCCAGTCCCATTTCGGTTTTTACGCGAGCTCGCAGTGTTTTTACGCCTCGTTGGGATCTCGACTTTAGACCAGTTCCGCTGACCCTGTTTTAGGATACCCAGGCGGGGGATCCTTGGTTTTCAGTTTTACGTACGAGCTCGGTTGCCCGTTACCGGTCGGGCTGTTTTTCTAGAGCGACTTCCCGGGAAGTCCCTCTCACCCGTCTCAGTGGCGTAGTTGGGGAGTAGACCTATCCCTCTATTGGACCGTCCTTCCAACTAGAGGGCGAGACGGAAGAGCCATTTGTAGGCTTCTTCACCGCTTGAGTTTTCTTTCGCCAACAGACGGCGATTCTACATCCAGATCATTCGTATCTACATCTATATCTACATCATTGAGAGTACATCTGAGAGAGTTACAGTGAAGGTTTAGAGGAAATCACAATTAAAATTTAGTTGATTAGAAGTGACTTTAATCTGGTTCAAAAACCCTATAAGTTAGTGGACGTGTTGGGAACTTAGTTAGGATGCATTATACAACACCGCATGCCTACGGAGGCACCCCAACCCTAAGGTACTTTTAAATACCTTAGAGTCATAGTGTGAGGTTACACACAGACCAAGACCACAGACTATCCACTAACTTAGAAGGAGTAAATAGAATTAAGGATCAAATTCATCATCATCATATCAGTCCATTATCGAAAACCATGACATGATCTCAATAACAAGAAAGTAGCCATCAAGTTCCACGACATGATCTCCAAGACCAAGAATCATGATCTTTATCTATATCATCTGGAGTTATATCTGAAACAATTGAAATTAAGAATTGGATGCCTACCTATTAAACTTGGGAATCAAGTAATCTATAAATATTTCATATTCCATCTTTCACATCGACAAATCCAGATATCTGGTCAATATAATAATAGAGATATATACTTATATGCATACTCCTATAATTATAATTTATCAACATTTAATTACAAAATAAATATGTTAAATATGAAAAGTGTTTGGATAATGAGAGTTTATGAGAAATGCTTACAAGCCTGAATACCTTTTTACTCACGCAAGTAGATGTAAATAGTGCTTATTCCACCTTTCTACTTGCTCTCTTTTGCACATTAAATTACTTGTTAATTATTTTAAACTACGGGTTTGTATTCACAATTGTGACTCCTTTTCTTCCTTGCACGCATGGCAGGAAAGGAGTCTATTGTTCAGTAGTTATACAGGGTTCCAGAAGACAAGGTCTATACTAGACGGTATGTAGTTTTTATTACAATTTTTAGTTCAATTGATATTGTAAATTGCTTCTTCTCTTCAGTCAAATTTTTGGGATGTTATATGTACTGTCAGACATTGTACATGTTGTAAAATCATATGGAAATTAATGTAATAAGTTTTTGGTGCCAATTTGCTCTAATAACTTGTGGTTATGAATATGAATGTCGAATGTCACTTGCAAATAAATTCATTGCGAAAAATTTCCCCATAAAACTATGCTTTTAATGCGATGTCATAAATGGAATATTGTGAATTGTGTCGTAAACGGGTACCCGGATCCTGAGAGGGGTTCACAGTTTGGTATCAGAGCAATGGTACCCCGATACACACATTCACAGTATTTCAATTCTGATCGCATTAAGTTCTCGGATAGCGACAGTTTTCCAACTTGTCGTGAGTTTGAGAAGGGAAATATGACATTCATATTCAGCCACCACAGATGTCACCAATTTCATTAATTTTCATAGTATATCCCAAGAAGAGAAAAAGTATTTTCGAGCAGTGCCCGCTCTTCTCCATCAACTACATTAGGAGGAGCACTTGCCGAACGAGGCACAGATTCCGCTCGACCATTTGGTTCGCAGCAAGTAGACACGACCACTCCATCTACTCGACCAATCCGATGTTACCGATGTCACAAGTTGGGAGCTCAACGACTTGTTGATCAGGGTTGTGATTCATATCTTGCATTCGTTCGAGAGGTATCTGATCAAGAGCTGATGATACAAGACATCCGAGTAGTATCTGAATATCCAGATGTTTTTCCTGATGAGCTACCAGGACTACCTCCTGAGAGAGAGATCGAGTTCGAGATCGCATTGCTATCAGATACACAGCCGATCTCGATGGCTCCTTACCACATGGCACCGACTGAGTTAAGAAGAGCTGAAGGTGCAGTTGCATGAGTTACTTGATTTGGGATTCGTGAGGCCGAGCACTTCATCTTGGTGTGCTCCGGTTTTATTTGTCAAAAAGAAAGATGGATACATGAGACTGTGCATCGATTACAGGCAGTTGAACAAGAGAACGGTGAAGAACCGTTATCCTTTACCACGTATCGATGATTTGTTTGACCAGCTCCAGGGATCTTCGATTTTCTCGAAGATCGATCTTCGCTCAGGCTACCATCAGCTGAGGATTCGAGAGTCTGATATTCCGAAGTCTGCTTTCAGGACTCGCTATGGACACTACGAGTTTCTAGTGATGCCGTTTAGGCTCACCAATGCACATGCGGCTTTCATGAATATGATGAACCGTATCTTCCGTCCATACTTGGACAAGTTTGTAGTGGTGTTCATCGATGATGTGCTCATCTATTCAATAATTGAATAGAATCATGCGAGTAATCTACGGATTGTTTTGGACACATTACGAGAGCACAAGCTATATGCCAAGTTGAGCAAGTGTGAGTTCTGGTTATCCCAGGTCTCATTTCTAGGACATCATTTCTGGAGCAGGCATCGCAGTTGATCCTGCGAAGATTGAGGCAGTCATGTCTTGGGAGCAACCCAAGACAGTTACTCAGATTCAGAGTTTCCTCGGATTAGCGGGCTATTACAAACGCTTCGTCAGCGGATTTTCAATCGTCTATCCATTGACACGATTGATGCAGAAGGGAGTCCCATTCATTTGGGACGATTCATGTGAGCAGACTTTCCAGACACTAAAGGAGAGATTAACTACAGCGCCTATTCTTACTCTTCCTTCAGGCACTCAGGACTATGCAGTTTACATAGATGCATCTGGAGAAGGTCTAGGAACGGTGTTGATGCAGAGAGGACAGGTGATTGCTTATGCATCACAGCAGTTGAGACCGCACGAGCGGAACTACCCCACACATGACTTGGAGTTGGCGGCAGTTGTCTTCGCCTTGAAGATCTGACGCCACTATCTATATGGGGTGAACTTCGAGATTTTCACAGATCATAAGAGCCTAAAGTACATCTTTGATCAGAAGGAGTTGAATATGAGACAGCGCAGATGGTTCGAGCTGCTGAAGGATTATGATTGCACGATCTCTTACCATCCCGGTAAGGGAAACGTGGTGGCTGATGCACTTAGCAGGAGAGCACATGCTGATGGTACGGCGAACTGGCTATACACGTGGGATACGCTTGCTGCTTTGACCGATTGGCATCCTCAGGAGAGCGCATCCATTTCTACCGCCGTGCCTCCACGATACAGTAGTCTTTGGAATCGTATTGTAGAGGGCCAGAAGACCGATCCTTGGATCCGAGATAGATACATGCGCGCCATCAAGGATGAATTTGATGATTTTGTCGTGACAGAGTCTATTTTATGGGAGGCAGGACGGGTCGTTGTACCCAATGACGAGCATCTTCGTAGAGACATTCTGGATGAGGCACACAGTTCACGGTTATCTATCCATCCAGGTAGCACGAAGATGTACCGTGACCTGCGTCGACATTTCTGGTGGGATGGGATGAAGCGCGATGTGGCGCTACATGTTAGCAGATGCATGACCTGTCAGAAGGTCATGGCCGAGCACAGGATACCACCAGGATTACTGCAGTCTCTCCCCATTCCCGAGTGGAAGTGGGAGAGCATTTCTATGGATTTTGTTACAGGTCTGCCGAAGACACCAGGTGGCCATGATTCTATATGGGTCGTTGTTGATAGGTTGACCAAGTCAGCCCATTTCATACCTGTCAACACGACTTACACTCCATCCAGATTGGCCAAGCTCTATGTGCAGAACATCATCAGACTGCATGGTATACCACGAGAGGTGGTGTCTGACAGGGATTCGAGATTTACATCTCATTATTGGCATCAGTTCATGACAGCACTACAGACAGAGCTGAAGATGAGTTCTACATACCATCCGCAGACAGACGGGCAGAGTGAGCGCACCATTCAGACGCTTGAGGATCTACTTCGCGCATGCACTTTGGAGTGGAAAGGGTCTTGGAAGGACCATTTGCCGTTAGTGGAGTTCACGTACAACAACAGCTATCACTCCAGTATTGGCATGGCACCATTTGAAGCCCTATACGGGCGGAGATGCCTCACGCCTCTCAGTTGGCGTGAGGTAGGTGATCATGCTCTCTATTCCGTAGATCTTCTGGAGGAGACCGCGAGAGCTGTTGATCTTGTGAGACGGAGGCTTCTGACGGCACAGAGCCGCCAGAAGAGTTATGCAGACCGTCGGAGAAGAGATTTGGAATTTCATGTATCCAATCTTCTTCTCTTCCTTTATTATAAAATTAACTTAACCTCATATTAATGACATTCCTATCAATTATAGGTTGGAGATTGGGAATTTTTGCGAGTATCTCCCATGAAGGGAGTGCAGAGATTCGGTGTTCGTGGCAAGTTGGCGCCACGATATGTTGGACCGTTCGAGATTCTGGCTAGAGTGGGGAAGGTTGCTTACCGAGTAGCTCTTCCTCCACATCTTTCAGCTATTCATGATGTTTTCCATATATCCAATCTGAGGAAGTATGTCCATGACCCTCGCCACATTATCAGTTACGAGAATCTCGATGTAGAGCCGGATCTGACTTATGAAGAGAAGCCTGTCCAGATACTTGACCGTGCCGTGAAGAAGCATCGCAACAAAGAGATTTCATTGGTCAAGGTTTTGTGGCACCGACACGGCGTCAAGGAAGCGACATGGGAGACTGAAGCCGACATGCGGGCACGATACCCGCAGCTATTCTGATGTAATCATCAAAACAAGATTTTGTAATTAGATACATTATAAATATATGGCTTGTTTTCTCTTTGAGGTTTTTATGGGTTCAAAACCCTTTGAGGTTTTTATGAACATATAAAATCCCAACAAGATACTTAATGACCTTGACCCGAGTCTCGAGGACGAGACTCCCTTTGAGGTTTTTATAATTGTAACATCCGGGTTTCAACAAACCCGAACTCGATCTGATTAAGGTTCGATTGACCCAATAAAGTTATCTGACGACATAAGATAACCTAAAACGATCAATTGATCGCGAATCAAAAGTCGTTCGGGTGAAATCGACCAAAAAATCGGTCGCTTCGTAATGCGCGCCGCGAAAAAGCCGCGACGCAAATTCGGAAACCACAAAACAAACCGAGACCATTATTAGATCTGATTCGACGACACGAGACCAACGGAATTGACCGTTCGTCAATCGGAGGTCGTTTGATATTTTTAATTCACAAAATTTAACCTTAAACCAAAATTTTATCCGTAAATTTCGAGTATTCAAAACACGATCGGAAGTATATCGATATTGTACTCATTTTGATCGTCATTCCGAGACGGTCAAAACAAGATGTTGCGCGTCAAAATCCGACGCTCAAGGCGCATTACATGCGACTTGTAAGATTTTCAAATAATAATAATAATAATATATAATTATATAAGTAGTCTTACTATTACACTGCTACACAGATTTTTGCTACGGTGAAAAAATAATAATATATTACAGAAATTTCCAAATTAACATACAGTAACCAATTTTACCATTTCTCTCCAGCTGTCATATATCTCCCATTTGGCACTTTCCTTATCTCCATTTGGCAGTGCATAAAGCCCTTATACTTACTATATAAACACCTAACCTAAAAGCCTTAATGCCTTAAAATTCCAACGAGGAATCCCATAACGTTTACCCCAAATCTTCTCCCAATTCCTGTTTCCTCCCTAACGTTGAGATGCTTCTCCAGGCAGACCTGTTACGACTGTGGAAGCCCCTTCGATTTGCTGCTAATCAGCAAAAATATCCAAGCTGCTCCTGACCCATTGCTGTAGCAAACCTTTTGGTTGAGCTCCATTCTAAAAAAAAATCTAAGGTACAATTCCCATGCCCCCTTCTTTGCTGCCATGCATGACATTCTATACATTTCCTTTCCCTTCTGATTTCCAGTGGATAGTATTAGATATATATTTGATAACAAAAAAATTTTGAGAAGAATCTGAATAAATAAATTTATCAAGTTATCAAATCTGTGCTACTATTTTACTGTTGAATCTCCAAACAACCTTTTTATTACAATCTTTTGAAACCAGTTGCATTTGCTTAAGCAGAATGGTTGGGCCTCATTTATTATTATAATTCATTGGTTTATGTTAAAATAAGGAATAAATCAGAACTTATTAGTAGCATCGTTTATTGATAATACTACTTTCCAGCTTTGTCTGAAAAATAATAATAATAACAGCATTCTCAAGTAATATCCTTTGAATGGATATAACAAATGTGAGTTCCCAATTAGAATGGTATGAATGTTAGTTGTTTTGTAGGAATTAAATCAAGAAATAAAGTCAAATATGGGGATTTAAAGCATACTCCAGGCAACTCCTGAGATCATTTTTAGGCCTCTTTGGATCTGCCAATAACAAAGTTCTTTAATGCTATGTTAGTTGGAACAGACAACCATGATAATCCTGCATTACTCGAAAAAAAAATCTAATCTAATCTAATCCGTTAGAAATACACCCTTTACCAATATATTCTGGTTTAGGAGAAAGATGAATAACACACGAAGAATGGAGTGTTGTACTTGATATATTTTACATGATAATTACGGCACTGAACATTCTACATTGCTGCTATATTTCACATGCATTTCTATTGGAAGATTATGATACTGTTTTCAAGTTATTTGTATTTAAAATTCAGACATATGATACACGTATGATGCAGTCTTCATGTATGATAATATCAGGATTTGAAATATTAATCTAACACATCAAATTGTCATGCAGTTTAAATTGAAAGATATATGAATGATGGAGTTTTTTTAATGCTTAATATTCTTATTTTCTTAACATGATAAATTCAAGACTTGATTATCTAAAGCTGTCTTACTTGTTAATTGAAATAAGTATATATAAAAAAATATATTGCCACTAGTGTCTATTGTCAATAGCTGTATATATGTAGATAAATTTCAATCACAATAGATGGATGCTTTGAGTTGTTTTGTGCTATTGAACGAAAGAATGGAACCAATCAAGTACTTATAATTATAGCTCCTACTGCTGCATTTTGTCTTTGGATGGTGTTACGACTCCTACTATATTCTAGAGCTCACTCGAATTATCTATAATATTACAATTCGAACGATCCTCCCTTGGTTGATATTGTTTTGTTATATGCATATGGAAATCATCTCAAACTCCATAATTTCAAGCAAATAGGAACTAATTGAATAAATAACATGCATATTATAGATTCTTCATCTGAACAGATTCCTATTAAGAGTGAAGTGACCAAGTGAGTTAGAATCCATTGGAAGATTGTTAAAGGAATAATCCCTCTTCTATGCTAAATGCAATAAAGTATAAGTATGAATGAGATGGCATCAATAGTTTGGGGTATTTTTTTTAAAAAAAAAAACTTGTGATTCAGATAGTTAGTAAATATGAATCAAAGATCAATAAAATCATTGGCCAAAAGATCTAGACCAGTATAATCAATCACATTACAGATTAAAGAGAGTTGTTTAGTCAAGAGAGCAAAGACAAGATGGTGAATCCATGATAACTTACATTTAATAATGCCGGTCATGGTAGCCTTTACACCTGACCGTGCGAGGGGGCGGTGACCCTCACCTGGGCGGAAGAAAGGAAGCCCAGTTTGGGCAGCGGCCGCCAAGTGCGCGGGTCTAGGATCCCAGTCCCATTTCGGTTTTTACGCGAGCTCGCAGTGTTTTTACGCCTCGTTGGGATCTCGACTTTAGACCAGTTCCGCTGACCCTGTTTTAGGATACCCAGGCGGGGGATCCTTGGTTTTCAGTTTTACGTACGAGCTCGGTTGCCCGTTACCGGTCGGGCTGTTTTTCTAGAGCGACTTCCCGGGAAGTCCCTCTCACCCGTCTCAGTGGCGTAGTTGGGGAGTAGACCTATCCCTCTATTGGACCGTCCTTCCAACTAGAGGGCGAGACGGAAGAGCCATTTGTAGGCTTCTTCACCGCTTGAGTTTTCTTTCGCCAACAGACGGCGATTCTACATCCAGATCATTCGTATCTACATCTATATCTACATCATTGAGAGTACATCTGAGAGAGTTACAGTGAAGGTTTAGAGGAAATCACAATTAAAATTTAGTTGATTAGAAGTGACTTTAATCTGGTTCAAAAACCCTATAAGTTAGTGGACGTGTTGGGAACTTAGTTAGGATGCATTATACAACACCGCATGCCTACGGAGGCACCCCAACCCTAAGGTACTTTTAAATACCTTAGAGTCATAGTGTGAGGTTACACACAGACCAAGACCACAGACTATCCACTAACTTAGAAGGAGTAAATAGAATTAAGGATCAAATTCATCATCATCATATCAGTCCATTATCGAAAACCATGACATGATCTCAATAACAAGAAAGTAGCCATCAAGTTCCACGACATGATCTCCAAGACCAAGAATCATGATCTTTATCTATATCATCTGGAGTTATATCTGAAACAATTGAAATTAAGAATTGGATGCCTACCTATTAAACTTGGGAATCAAGTAATCTATAAATATTTCATATTCCATCTTTCACATCGACAAATCCAGATATCTGGTCAATATAATAATAGAGATATATACTTATATGCATACTCCTATAATTATAATTTATCAACATTTAATTACAAAATAAATATGTTAAATATGAAAAGTGTTTGGATAATGAGAGTTTATGAGAAATGCTTACAAGCCTGAATACCTTTTTACTCACGCAAGTAGATGTAAATAGTGCTTATTCCACCTTTCTACTTGCTCTCTTTTGCACATTAAATTACTTGTTAATTATTTTAAACTACGGGTTTGTATTCACAATTGTGACTCCTTTTCTTCCTTGCACGCATGGCAGGAAAGGAGTCTATTGTTCAGTAGTTATACAGGGTTCCAGAAGACAAGGTCTATACTAGACGGTATGTAGTTTTTATTACAATTTTTAGTTCAATTGATATTGTAAATTGCTTCTTCTCTTCAGTCAAATTTTTGGGATGTTATATGTACTGTCAGACATTGTACATGTTGTAAAATCATATGGAAATTAATGTAATAAGTTTTTGGTGCCAATTTGCTCTAATAACTTGTGGTTATGAATATGAATGTCGAATGTCACTTGCAAATAAATTCATTGCGAAAAATTTCCCCATAAAACTATGCTTTTAATGCGATGTCATAAATGGAATATTGTGAATTGTGTCGTAAACGGGTACCCGGATCCTGAGAGGGGTTCACAGGTAGAACTGTGAATTTTGTAAGAAGATAGGTACACAACAGATATTACAAAAATGAGGGGCATAGTTGATAATATTGCAGAAGTTGATGAGGGTTATCTAGCTCTCTCTTTCCCTCGGAAAAGTCCAACCTCCCGCGAACAAGGCAGAGTCCTCTGGCTATAGAACTCCTCCTGTCTCGCTTGCTGGAATCCAATCCAGTCAGCTAGAACCCGGGTCGGGGGCGGCTAATCCCGGTATCCCTAAAACCTCAGGTCCCGCCCAAAGACTTCCACGCCAAGACACTTCTCCTCTTCCCATCACCTTCTACAACTACGGCTCCGCCCCAGCTAGACAAAAGCCTGTGAGTTCGCATATGAGTCCAAGCGCCTCGTCCTGCATCGCATACGCGGGTGGAGGTGCACACATCACTGATGAACCTTCTAAGAGAAAGTAAAGCGGCTAAACGGACCCCTCTCTATCGATTGGTTGTCAGTCTTCGGGGATCAGATGGGGAAAGCCAAGGCAAAGAGGGAAAAGGAAAATGCGCATGATCTCAGACAACTGCTGACGAGGAAAGCTATAAGGCGCTAAAAGCAAACGCGACGCGATAGATATATAGGTCAAGGGGTCAAGAGAGTGAAATCCTTTTTAGTTAGATAACCCTGGGGGGCTATATATATGAGTGCTTTCTGACCTTCTGTAACCTGAGGTTCACTCCACCGGGGAAGAGGAGGAGAAAAAAAGGGAGCTAGGAACATATGTCCGCAGGTGCAGAACTCTACCAAGCAGATCTCATCTAAGTACGTCCGCGGGGGAAGAAGCAAAGCGTAGACAGGCGCCAGAAGCAAACGCGACGCGATAGCACTGGGACAAGTCAACTGTCGCGATTCCTATAAGTGGTCTAACCCAAGAAGCATAGAGCTGCAGAGCGGGAAAGCTGGCCTTCTCAAGCTCAGCCTGAGGTTAGCTCTACCATCTGCAGAGAGAGAAATCATCGAGCTAAGATTGACCAGAGATTCAAGAGAAGAGCGAGGAGCTTGGACTAGAAGATTATAAGCCCGGGCCGAGTGGCATTGCCAATGTGCCTGCGCCCGGCTCTGCCATATCCTGCCTTGTCTTGATCGCTCTATCAATCAGCACACTGCCCTACGCATCTTGCTTGGATGGATGCCCTATGGGTGGACTCGTTGTGCTTCATCCTTTTGTGTGAATCATGATAGGAAGAAGATCTCTCTTCTCTCGACAAACTGACTTATATAATTGTCTCGCAGGTCTCGTAGCAGGATGGTCCCGCCCTACCGGGTAGCGGGGGCGTAGCAAGCAACTAGTATATAAGGGTCGTCTTCCTATCTATCAAGTCATATGATGTCTCTCAGTCAGTCGCGTCTCTGCCCGTTGGATGAGGAGGGTGTCAGTTGAGAGGGGGGTACAGTCTGTGTGAGATGTCTGTCGATTCCAAGCGTTTAAGATCCTTCGAGTCAGTCTCGACCATGGTAGTCACAGAAGCGGTTTGCTAGTCGCACAAGCAGTCTCGAACGCGAATGAACTCGAACCCGCTGTTCGATATGTGAAACATGAGCAATTGGATTACCTAAACCCCTAGTGAAGGAAAAGAAGTTGGTCGTAGGTCTCCGGGTCGCACAAATGCCTATTTGAAGAGAGGCCACAAGTCGGGTATCACCACTACGCCGTCAGGGAGAGTCTTCCCCGGCTGGAAAGGCACTATGATGTTGAGTGCTGGAAAGGCACTATGCTGTTGAGTGTGAGGGTCCCCACACCCCAATCAAATAAGGAACGAGAGCATGAGGGACCACCCTGGAAGGTGGCCGGGAGAATGTAATACGTCTGATGACGTCTTACCGGTTGTCAAGCTTCCACAGATACCCAAGAATTTGATTTCCAATTCAGGTTCCACTCGAGAAATCCGTTGCGCCTAATCGTGTTCGAGGCAAGACAGGAGAAGCAACCTATCACATCCCTAGCTATTAGTAGTCGTCAAATCCTTTATTTAATGGATTGGCGCATTACAATTTCTTTTTCAAATTGCATATTAAAATTTCCAAGACATTTATTTCAGTTGCAATAGATGATTTGCTAAAAGTCAAACCTCCTAATTACACATCTTTTTTAGTTAATATATGTATACATCTACCTTCCTTATTGACTAAAGAAGAATAAGAACCTTAACACCTTAGAACATCAGTTTTTAGACCATTCCCATTATTTCCAACCACATTGGTAAATTATTCATGAAAGTTCCCATTTTGACTTGGCAAATAGACACTGAAATCAAAATTAAGGCCTTGGTTGTGCATGACAATCCATTTTCTCGATTTAAGAGCTGGTAGCAAACGTTAGTGTAAACAGAACTTAAAGTGGACTGACCATGACTCAACCCTACATATAAATATCAAAAGCTTTATGCATAGACGTGCTCCTTAACTGTCTAAGCTTGTCTCGCAGAAAGAGGCATATAAGCAGCTAACAGGAAGGAGAAGAACAAAAAAATGTCTTTACATACTTAGAGTCGCATACCACATTTCAGATGAAGTGGATGCTATATAAATACCATTACAAGCTTGTAATTTCTATACTTCACTTTAACAAACGACGGTATCAGTGCTACCCCTTCAAATGATTTTTTAGCTTTGATGAGGTAAGATACTAAGATGTACAGGATTCTGCCTTTTTTGTTAGGAGAAAACCGAGATATATTATTCAGAGAAACCCTAGGCTCTCTTATATAGAGAGAGACCTTAAGGGTAAAGTACAAAGTAGTTCAGAGAAAACAAAGAAATAACAAACAGGTACATAGCATAATAATATCTATCTCTACATTTTTTAGTAAAAATTGATCATGTTGAAAGGCAATGACAAGCTCAATTAGAGGTATCAAGAAATTTTAAGTATTTAGCGCTTTTATAAAAATATATCTGACCTTCATATGCATGTGCCTAACAGATTTGCATCCAGGGCATATGTGGTTTAAAATCCGAGCAATCTCTGTGATAAAGTAGGGATGGTATATCACAGCAGGAAGTTTAATAAACCCAGAGTGACCTAGACAAAAGATATATTTTTTCCTTAGTTAAAATTGAAACTCTGGTCTTTGTGGGGGTTAACCAACAAACCTGGCAAAAATCCACAATAAAACAAACATGATATTTCTCTCACCGTGACAACTTTCGACAGATGAGGACCCACAAGTTTCACATTCTGATGATGGGTTAGGCAAACCCAGCCTTGAGCTAGTTAAATCACATATTTCCTCAATACTAACACTGCCAAATTTTTCCTGAGATGCACATCAAACATCAAACAAGAATCGCAATGTTATAGAAGAAAATAGTGAAAAAGCATATTGATAAAAATCAGCTTCTTTTAAGAATTTTACATTACAATACACAAAACTTGTGTATTCATCATAGACAGAAATGTAACAAATGCAACAACAAGTTTTACTTTATTTTTTTGAAAAGAAAAAGGGGGACGACGTCGAGGAGACACATCCAAATAATTTTCTATATATTCACAAACACAAATATACAATGACCAGAATTCTGGGAGGCTACTGGCATACTCTAAAACATTCTCCATATACATTATTTCCCCACGGAAAACAACATTTTGTGCTAGCCACAACGGCCAAAGGGTAGCTGCTACCCCAACTTTAGTGGCATCACTTCCTCCTCCCAACCTCTCAATGGACTGTCAAAAAGCATCCCAAGGACAATCCACGTCACTAACACAGGTCGCAAATCAAACCTCTCTAGAAATTGGGCAAGACAAAGAGATGCTATGTATCCTCCTCAGCCAATGTGTAAAGCCCTAAAAATCAACCTCTTCGGATCATGTGTATATGGATATTAGATCTGACTCTACGAGATGAATCCAATGGAACTTCTTTCACCTTAATCGGAGGCCGTTTCGAATAGTTATGAATTCTGAGAGCAAAGAGGTTGATGTCGGTTAAGTCGTCATTAGCCTTAATCACCATCACTAATACTAAGCAATCTTGATTAAGAATAAAAATGGTCATTAAGTTTGCCGATCATGGTTAAGGAAAGTTGATCGGGATTTAGTAGATGTTAATCATAGTTACAAATAATTAATCGTGATCGACTAATTAATCACGAGTCATGACTAGCAGTAATGAAGAGTTATTAGCAAAATCATGGGTTTCATTATAAGCATGGATGAAATCATGGGAAAAACCATGGGCCGTGAAACCATGGTATTGAAGGAAACCATGGTTTTGGGCAAAACCATGGGCGAAAATCATGAATTCTAAACCATGATTTCCAGGATTTGGGAAACTATAAATACTCCTCCATTCTCTACGATATTCATTCCATCCACCACTACCCCAGGGCTATGGTTGAGAAGTTGAGAGAAGGAAAAGGAGGCGGGGAAGAAGCCTAGCGAAGTGCTGCTTGGAAGAAGAGGAGAAGGAAGACGGAGCATCCACTCCTCGACGGCTTCGAGGAGGTAAGTAGATCTTTTTAACTCACGTTTCGATTCGTTTCTTCGAAGACTCGTGTTTTCTTTCGAGTTTCTATATATATAAGGAGAGACTCTGTCGAAATTTCCTTTAAATATCACCCGATGTAAGTAGAAACTCTGCCGAAATTTTCCTTGAAATATCGTCGGAAATAAGGGGAAATTTGCAAAAATTTTGAGAGAATTCATGTTCTTTGTGTTTTTTGCATTTTTCGTTATTTCTTCTTGTGTTAGTCGTGTTCTTGACACATAAATGAAATTTAATCATTTCAAGTGCTAATAAGTCCTCAGTTGAACACAAACCAAGGTAGATTGATACCATTTTGAAATTAACACGATCAGGTAATGAAATCTTACCTCTTAATGTTGGGTTTTCAAATTGAACGGGATAAAATTAATGTCTATTGTGTTCTTTATTTTGAAGAGCATTCACATGTTTGTTCATTGATTTACTTTAAAATAATTGTTAAATATAGTTGGTGAAATGAACCATCCTTGAAGTTGATGTGAATTTTTTTTAGAAGTAAACGGGTGGCGTCCAAATTTGGGACACACCGCAAAACTATATGTTATATATAAAACTATAAAATTACAGAAAAAACTATGTGGTCCGAGCTTTACATAGGGCTCGACAATGGTCGACCACATTCTCAAAATAAAAAGATTTCCCCCAAAAAATTACATTGTTTCGAGCGCACCAAATTGCCCGAATCACAGCAAAAAAATACATTGTCCTCGTGCCCAAATCCACACGCATATCTCATATCTCTCTAGAAGTATGTGCAGCTTCGTCCGCTAAGCCAATGTATGCTCGCCCTACACCTTACATGAACCGAATACGAGCAAGAGAAAAAGAGATGCTCCAAATCTTTCGCCGCCTCCCCACATCTATCACAGGTGACATCCTCCGTCCCCAACAGCCGCCCCCTCCGTCCTTTGGTGATGACTCTACCCAGTCTAAAAAGCCATAGAAATATCTTGATTCGGGTCGGGAGCATGTTTCGCCAAATCATGTGCATATCCACTCCTATCTCATCATCAACTTCTTCCTCCCCCTTCGTGAAGAAACGGTATGCCTTCATGACCGAGAAACTGTCGTCTCCCCAACTGAGGTGATCCCTTCCCCCTGGCAGTCCCTCCATCTGCGCCAGCTCCATATGCAATGCCATGAACTCCTTGGCACGTTGCTCCGAGAGAACGAACAAAAAGTTGGAGACCAAGAACCCCGGTCCCACGTCCATTGCACCACCGCTTTGTTTGTCGCCAACTGCATCAACCTCGGGTATCGCTCCCCCATAGCTCCATCCCTCGTCCAATCGTCCTACCAAAAACAAAAGGTTGCTTCATTCCCGAGAGTGGGCCTCAACTTAAGTTCTAGCTCCTGCATCACCTACGCAATGCCTCTCCACAAAGGTGACGAAAGGCGCCCATTGACGATTTCCAACAACGACGATATCCCATATATCTTACTCAACAGTCTGCATACCAAAACCTTCTACTTGCCCCAGATACGTATCACCCATTTAGCCATGAATGCCTTGTTCAAATCTCCCATGCGCAGGACACCCAGCCCACCTTTACTCTTCGGCAAGGTTACCCTACACCAATCCACCAAATCCATAACCCACTTAGATTGACTCTTGTTTGACCAGAAGAACCTCCTCATCAAGGTCTTCATTCTCCGGCGCACTCCAATAAGCATTGTCCTCGTAGAGTAAAAGAAGACAGAGAGCCGAAAGAACAAGCTTCAAGAGAACCAACCCCCCCCTCCCACCCCCCCAACAACATTCTCACCTTCCACCCCGTCAGCTTCCCCTCCAGCCTCACGATTAACCCCTTCCAGTCCCTCATCTTGTGTTTTCCATCCACCAATGGCAGGTCCATATATGTAATTGGCAGCGAGGCTGCAGGGCACCCCGGCTTTATGAACGCACGCTCTATTTCCTATTCCGAGAGTCCAAAAGGGACCGCCTCTAACTTGCCCTTATTCAGGCGAAGGTCTGAAAGCTCCCCAAAGATATCCATAATATACGACGCTTTCCGAATATTGTCCTCTTCGGCCCCCAAGAAAAGAATGATGTAATCAGCATATTGCAGAAGTTGGATGGATATTTCCTCCCTCCGATATCCCGAGAACCACCCCCGGATTCTGTCAGACTCATCATAACAACCAATGCGTCGACAACAATAACAAACAAGAGCGGTGTCAAAGGACAACCCTATCTGATCCCATGATGAGGTTGGAAAAAGCCCCCTTCTGGTTTGTCGTTGACCAACACCACATGCAAGCACATCATCACGCACCGCTTGACCCATGCAATCCATAAATCCGGAAATCCCCTCATCTCCATAGATGCCCAAATGAAACTCCACTTTTGAGAAGTCAACCTTCCAGAGCATGCACTTTGTCTTATTCCTCTTCTAGTCTGTCACTATCTCTGAGGTCAACACCAAACCATCAGACATCTGCCATCCGATACAAATGACATCTACTCTGGTGAGATAATCCGCTCAAGCACCCCCCCCCCCCTCAAGCAATTTGCGAGGATCTTGGAGATGATAAGGTAAACCGTGTTGGATAAAGCAATTGGTCTGAAGTCCTCCACCCTGATCGGCACGTCCTTCTTCGACAGCAGGGATAGAAGTGCTTTGTTGAGCCTCTCGAAACCCAGATTGCCCTCACGGAACCCCAGCAGCACCTCAATCACAACCCCCTTCACCACCTCTCCCAAAATTCCCTGTAGAAGCCCACTGGGGAGCCATCCGGGCTCGGTGCTCCATGCGCATTCAGCTAAAAAATTGGTCCCTTTGCCTCATCCTCAGTAAATTCGTTGATCAACAAATATGCCTCCTCGCCGAAAATCTATGACACTCCCCTTCCTTGTCATCCACATTTGGCTTGCGTAACCCTTCTCCCAAAAGCCTAGAAATGCACCCGTAGCCCTCCCCCCCACCTCACGATCACCCTCCACCACCTCCCCACCAATCTCGACCGAGAGGATGAGATTCCTCCGCCTCCTTCCCAGTGTTCACGAAAGCGGCATGTGTGGCCGCATATGTGGCCCCATATACGTATGTAGTGTCGTCAGCGCATCGCTTTCATGAAGCCCCCCATTATGCGCCATATGCGCTTATGCGGGCCGCATATGCGGGCTGTGCGGCCGCATACCATGTTTTTATTGTGTTATTTGTGCCATGTTTTCCACTTTTCCTTGCTTTTGCATGTATGCCAACCAAGAATTCCATGACCATTTAAATCCATCGTCAAAGTAGTTGTACTGCGAAATTGGAGTAAACACGCAAGGAAGAAAAAGAATAATGTACTAATAATTTAGCAAACTAACTTAGTCAACTAATAGTTATTATGAATGCAACATATTATATGTAAAGTTTGGTACTTTTGATGGAGGATCAGTTATAAATATAACGACAGAGATAAATGACATTATATTCAACAATAGAGGCATTTTATGTGCTTACTTTTCTATTTTGTTAATTGTTGTCAATTATTTTGTGTGCTATCCGTTCTATTGAAGTACTGATATTTGATTGATAGAGATTGTTTTGAACTCCATATGAAAGTTATTTTTCTTAGATCTTGGACCACAATTATACATAAATTTAGTTCTGTTGTAGTCACTTTTGTATATGTTTATTTATTTTTCAATAAAAAAATAGGAAACCACGTAGAACCACATATACCCCGCATATGCCCCTGCATACCGCTTAAGCGCTATTCAGTGACCTGTCTGAACGCATACGCATACCGCTTTCCTGAACCTTACTTCTTCCACAAGCTACTGTGTGAAAAAATCGCGTGTTCGCATCTCCCTCACACACCCATTGTTGCTCGATCTGCTACCTCCATACCACCTCCTCCTTTTTATCCTCACAAAGGATCTCATCTAGATATCCTCTTCTCTCTTCCAGCTCGTCCTCCTCCAAGTCCCATTCATCCACAAGCTTGTCTAGTCTGATCACCCCTTCTTGCGCCCTTGATCTTCTCCCTTCGCTTTAGACGGTTTTCCCTATTGAAATTCATCAAAAATCTCCTGAGCTTGATGAGCTTGTACACGAACCTGGACACTGCAGAGCCCCTCGGATGACATGCGCCCCAAAATTCGGCCACGGCCTCACGGAAGCCCTCCTCCAGCAGCCATGCTCTTTCAAATCTGAAGAAAGTGTGAAGGCAGACTCCTTCACCTGAGAACCACAAAAGCAGAGTGTGGTCCGAGTACGCCCTTGGCAGTGCCCTGGCCCCAACCAACGAAAACAGCAGGAACGCCTCTGTCGACATCATGAGAATGTCAATGTGTGATCGAGATCGCGAGTTCCGCCACATGTACACGCATCATGCAAGTTCAATCGCCTAGAGACCATGTTCGTCCACCATGTCACGCACTGTTGCAATCTCTCCCTCAGCGCACGACCGGCCATCTTTCGGACGCATAGTCACAATAAAATCTCGCCCGATAATCCAAGCCACATCCGAGAGTTCGGCGCTGACCATCATCAGCTCCTCCACTAACACCGCAAAATTGACCCTGTCGCATGGGCCATAAGCATTCGTCACAAGAAGCCTTGTTCCATCATCCTTATGTCGCAATAAAACGGAGAGCAGATGCAAACCTCGTGCCTCTTCCTCCACTACCACAATTTTATCTTCCAACCCGTCGCCACCCCCCCAGCAGCCCCCACCGATGCAATCAATCAGACCTCCCCCAACATGGTCCCCCCAATCTCACTCTACGGCCCCTCTAGATCGCTTGAGAACTTCATTTCTTACAGCAAAGCCACGTCCACCCTTTGCTTCAGCAGCAAGTTCTTCACCACCATCATCTTCTCACTCTGTCCCAAACCCCTCACATTCTAAGAGACCACATGTATTGCGAACCGACCGATCCCCCCTTTGGCGGCACGACTCCAATGCAGCTCAACAACTCTTATTCTAGCCATCTCCCTTCCAACACCACCACGCATCGAGCTCCTTCCACCACGCTTCGGAGCAGCCATCTACAAGTCCACCCTCCTCATTCAGCCCCTGCGAGAACTCCAAACCCCACCGCCTACCCCCCCAGGACTGCATCCCCTTCCGACATGGCCATTCGCGACAGAGCGTCCAGTCTTATGTATAATACCGAATGCCTCAACCTGCTCCATTCCTACAAGCTTCCCCTGACATACCATTTCCCAAACCGCCCCACCCCCTGTCGCTTCATGGTTCCAGACCACCATCACAGGATGCCTCCCACCCGCCCTCGTCTCACCTCCCGAACACTCATGCACCTCCCTCCGAACCATAAGCTTCGAGGGGATCCCCGCTGCCTCCTTTGAAATCACAGGTTCTTCCTCCCGAGGAGCCTCAGCTCGTGCCCGAGAAGCCTCCTTTAGAGAGAGCCCCATCGCCTCCTTCGAAAGCTTAGGTTCAATCACCAAAGCCTCAGTACACGTCGTGTTCTCATGCTCCAGCCATGAGCACTCGCCAACCAACCAGAAGGCATGGCCTCAAATTTCAGCGAAATTCGGTCGAATTTCTATCGAATATCGATATCCAGTCGAAACCGAAATTCGACCGAAATGACCGAAATACGGGGGTCCTAGTACAAAAAATGACCGAAATGACCGAAATTTCGGTCGAAATTCCATCGAAATTCAGTTTTGGTCGATACTGAAACGGTGACCGAAACCGACATTTAAGGCCTTACCGGAAGGGGTCGCACTCCTCCAATCGAGTCGGGTCTTCAGCGAAAGATCGCTCGTCCATCTAACCCGAGACTGAATTACCTGAGGTATCCGCAATTAGGGGGTTCGCTGCTTCATTCGATCTTGGACCCCGCAGTCGGGTCGAATCATCATTATTCGAGGAAGCATATCCCTTCCCCCTGGATCCACCATGGGTCGCTGCCCGATTACTCCGACCCAAGACCACCTCGGTAAAAGTGGCCCGCTTCCCGGTACCGGATGCCTTGATCTTTGAATCGTGGCTTGCATCGCACGCCCTCCCGATTTCCGCAAATGGCGTACCATTTTAAAAAAGAACGAAAGCATGCCCTTCCCCTCCTGGCTTCTTCCCCAACCTCATCTCCTCCGCCCCCGTGCAACTAGTCTTCGGTTCATCCATCAGCCTCTCTTCCTGCACTTCCAAGCTAAAAAGAAGCCCCACAAAATCGGGCATCGATGAAAGCAGGCGACAGCCTCTGCCACCCGTAGCCATTCACTAGCATCCATGGGGGTTCGTCGCAGTGAAGGCCGTCGACAATTATGTGTGTCACATCTAACTCTAGTGCCAAAACAACCTCGACTGCTTCAAGGCTCCTCCCAATAATCGAGACCCCTTTGACCAAGAAAACTTTTTCCCTCCCCCTAGAGTCGCAGCCATTGTCTCGTAGTAGGGGAATCCTCCAATGTACCAAGCCCACCATCAGGCGTGAGAGGTGGATCAGCTTTTCCTCTTCAACCGGCAAGAGGCCTCTAGCGCAAACCAACAACTCATCGAGTAAAACCACGTCACCCCCAAAATTGCAGCCCATGGTCCCACCAATATCATCCATCATGCCAGCAAGGCTCTTCCCCTTTCACCAGCAAACCCCCACCAACAATCGGTCGGCCTTCTCTCTATCGACACCCCCCCCCGCCACCTTCTACACTTCTGGAACACCTCTTCGGGTAGCGGAAGCTACGATATTTGCTTCCTCCAAAGCCAAATCATCGAACTAGGTCTCGACACACAGTCGCGCGATGCCCATATCCATCGCACTGGAGGCATCACCCCCTAAAAACATTGTCCGAG
Source organism: Ottelia alismoides (assembly GCA_037367405.1). NCBI lineage: Eukaryota > Viridiplantae > Streptophyta > Magnoliopsida > Alismatales > Hydrocharitaceae > Ottelia > Ottelia alismoides. Next base: position 239,414 of record JAZKJV010001089.1, read on the forward strand.
CTCCCATCCTGATGAACAGCTGGGAGCGAAGATGTCCGCCCATGCCAGGTTGAAAATTTATGTGTCATAAATGATATCCGATTACAATTTTTGCACTACCTTTTATGATATAGATGACTTGGAGTAAATACTACAGGTCAGGCATGCAACATGTAAGTAACATCCGTATTACCAGGTCATATCTATGTGGTACATGGTTGCCCTGATATATTGAGCATGCTAAATAAATTATTTGGAGCGTATAGTACTCAAATGCCATTAGACAGATTGACTGACTGAAGATGCAGTCGTGCCATGTGGAGGCACGAGTGGTTTAATAGTGGCTGGGTCACGATAACATGTATTTAAAGACGCTGGTGTAAATGATTAAATGTTAGCATAAGGTTTTAAGCTATTGGGTCCTCAAGGACGGTGTGCTTCCTTCTTTAACATGTTGAGGGCTTGGAACCCTGGATAATGAAAAAAAAACAAATTGTCGGGATAGTATTGGAGGATTGGTTGAGGCGACGTGTGGCAGGATAAGTTCACCATATCAATGCAATCTTCAATCCCGAAGTGTCCACAGCTTCAAAGTCCATCAGAGTTGAGGTAAACCATCTGGACTAATCCCAGACGTGGAATAGAGTAATAAGACTTAATCTAATGAGAAGAAATGAATTATAATATAATAAGTTTTGCTAAATTAGACTGCCTATTTGCTTTTCTCTTCTTCATTACTTAGTACTCGCTAATCTCTATCCTATGAATTCTAGAAACTCAACAGGCATCTGTGAGCCATTGCAAGGGCCTTAGTCAGCCAACCAACAATAGTAACTTCTAGTCTAAAGGTAGTTAGTAGTTTTTTTAATCTTTTCCTTTAGCTTAATGTACATGTATAAGAAAAATAGTGGGATAGATTTTCTATGTAAGCCTTATTTTGTGAATGGAATAAAAACATGAGATGTCTCTATGTAGCATTTTTATCGCAGTCTATTTCTGGATATTAGCTATTATTATTGGATAAAGCTATTGTTGAATAACCAGATCCAGTAAATGGAAGGATCTGACAATGTAGAACTGAGGTCGTGATAGATTGGTATCATAGCCTGATTACTCCAGTATCTTATTCAGTAATTAATAGTTATTAGCGGTATTCAGAAACAAAAGGATATGTTAAGATCATCCAATCTTAATAATTGATTGCAAAAATATTGTCATTCACAAATTAATGTCCCTAATATACATCATATTACATAGAATAAGAACTAATCGATTATCTTGATTCATCCAAGGATCATGGCAAATTAGGACTTGGCTAGGGAAATGGTTGTGATGATGCCAATACTCCGACCATGGTGGCATCTGCTAAAATCTGAGTATGAGCAGCCTCATACTCAGGATCAAGAGCTGCAAGGAATACACTGACCATGGTCGCATTCCTATGTGTCTTATGTTGCTCAGAAGTAGTCGTGAGAGGCATGAAGTTATGGAGCTTTTCAAACATCACATGCAAGGATATATATAACGAAGGAAGGGTTGTCTGTTCTGCTTGATAGTAAAAACATTGTGCTGGAGTTGCAAAATACTCATTCCTCACCTGAGAATAAGATGTTGCAAGGATATCCCACACTCGCCTTGACGGTAGGCTAATGTAAAATCATTGGCGATCTCTCTCATCAATATACATGGAAGCCAAACCTTGGCATATGCATCGCCCGCTTCCCACGAGGCGTTAACCCCAGTTTTTTCAATCGGCTCTTCCTTGGTACGAATATGTTTCTTACCTGTACACTTCATAAGGCTCATGAACTGCATAGCCCAGAGCTCATACTTCGTTCCGTCCATCTTGACAATCAGCGTTGGACCTCTGAAAACGCATGTGGCGGGAACATCGACTTTGGTTTCTAACATAGTGGCGGATGAAGAGCGTTAGGGTTCTGTAGACAAAAAAGAAATGAGTGACTACACAGACATGTGAGGATTTGAATGCATGTGTAGACTTATGCGATCAAATCCATCAACCTCAACGAATGCCAATGCCAATGAAAATGTGAAGGGCTCGAAGCCCGTGACTGGTCGCCGGCGACTGCAAGCCGCAGCGACAAGGGTGTCGGCAGTGGGTGGAGAGGTCGATGGCAGTCGGATGCACCGGCAGCGGTGCCGGAGGGGGGTGACGGGTGTGGTTAGGATTAGGGTTAGGATATGAGAGCTTCGACATAGGACCATCACTCTGATACCATGTTAGAAAAAAAATAAACATTGTTTTATTCCTTAACCCTATGCTCTCTTATATAGAGGAGAGACCTGCGGGTAAATTACATAAGCTAGACAAAAGAACAACAAATAAGCAAACTGTACAGAGACACAAATATATCTTTACAGATCCCTCACAACTAGATCTTCCCAAAACCCAAGCACTATGTCATGAAACCCAGGTTCCTGCATCCATGAAAGCTCGAATATGAACCACCACCATGAGCAAGAACCCTCACCACTATCAAGACATAAAGGGGTGTGGCCAAAGCCCGAACGAGGGAGGGGGAATCAATGCCAACTAGAACAACTCCAACATCTCTACGGATAGGAGAAACCCATCAATCTGAGAACTGGAGGTTGAAGTTCCTTCAAGTATATCATATGTTAGAAGCATCCATGAACTCTAACTCCAATTCCTCAACAAATTCATTAAAGAGTCGAGCATGATCCCCTAGCCCTTGGTCGATCGAATGACAGCAACATAATGTGAAGTCAACACTAACGCACCAAGCCTTATCCAAACCATGAATAAATTTCGTGTAGCTCAATCCAAAGATCCGCCTCAAAGTGGATCAAGAATGCTCATACATTTTTTAAGCCAAAAAGGGGGAGAAACACGAATAGGTGGCTGCCCCATAGACTCGAGAAGCCAAGACTCGAAAAAAGACTTTGCATGATTAAATACATTGATGTAAAAACGCTCTAAGCAAAGATAAAATACAGATTGCTCATATAGACATCATAAATAACTCTGCATCATGCGAAATGCGTACAAGATCCACAGTAATAAATCTAGTGGAGACAAAATCATCAACCCTTTTGAAAAGATCATAATTCCACCCGACCACAATACCGCATGAGCTACCCCTCACCTCAACAGCCTTCAACATTGAAAGGCGCGGACCAAAGATGCTACTCCACTTCCCTCTATTGCATTGCTCAATATTCCTTTCATGTACATACAACATCTCCATCTACCAAGCAGCAAATAAAGTCCCGACCGCCATGCTTTTCTCTGTCTGGCCAAGACCTCTCACATTCTAAATCACAAGCTTTATTGGGCAACCAAGGGATTAAACCTAGCCACAAGAATCCTGACACAAGTCACCAATTCATCAATGAAAATTCCATCCTCCGCCTAGCTCCCTCATGACAATAATGCATAATCATCCTTCAACTGATACCCAACCAACATGCAGCCCTTCACTGCCCACCATTACATTAATCGTCAGGGCATCATGGACATTCAACCCCATCTTTAATTATCATGTTTCCCAGCTCAAGGCATCTGATCTCCTCCTCTTCCATGAGAAAACCAGCATGTTCCTCTAAGAAGTGCATGTCATAGTCAGAACCACACCAAGGGGCAGACACCATAGTGTGTTACTCTTTGGCTTCAAAACAATAGTCAAAACCACACCCGAGCCTATTCTAAGACCAACATCCACCTCTACTTCCTCCTCATTAAAAGTAACCCATAACAGCCATGAAAGACATCAACCTTCACAGCCTCAAAAGCACGTCGATGCAACCCTACAGCTAATGGCTCAAGGTAGGAGTCTATAGGATTTCACAAGTTCGTGAGATTTCATGAGAAAGTAGCTCTATAACCCCTCCCCATTGAAATTGAATAATGCATGGGTTTAAAACCCAATTAGAAGCATGCACAACGCACGCCAACCCACGATGTACACATAGGTTCATGATCAAATCACTCCAAACCGGATGAGCCAAGGTGGACTTGAATCTGGATCTGTGAACAGCTCCAATCAATGATGAGGCAATTTGGATGTCCCTTCGACAAGAGCTAACAAATAAGTTTTTTTTCTTGGCATGCCCTCATTTCCAACACGATTTTCATCCGATAATCTCTCCTCTAGTCTCTGTAATCAACACCGGATATCTTTTCATTGTTCCATCTCACCCCCATCATCGTTGTCGCAACGCTCTCATGTCGAATCTCCTCGCCTCTGACCAGTAGCTCAACCCACCAGCAACACCAATGCATGGCCAACTTTCATTTCCAAGCGTAAAGATCCCTTAAAAGAACAAGCATTACGATCGTGGGCAACACCCGCGTGCCTTCGTCGGGCTGCAAACCTCACTGAGAACATCTACGGGTGCACTTATGGGAGATAGATCATGTTGCATTACATTGAAGCTCCAATACCGAAGAGGGAACCCCAAGTCTCCGAGCCCTTTGTCGCAATCCATAAACCATCCAAGAACCTAGAGAGATGTTTCCTCAAGGCACGCTCGAATCTTGTAGCGACCACCATTTCAACTCCCCATATACATAAGGTTGTGCCATTTGTTCAAAGTTCAAACTACGTCATGAATTCACATGTATGCCCAAACAAGTTCCTCCTCTATATAAGAGAATCCTAGGGCCTCGTGAATAAGAAATTCATTCGTTTCTCTCAACAGCTTAGAAAGGGGAACTTCATGTTTAAGCGATTGAATTGGGTTCTCATCTTTCTTCTGCCTAACGAGGAGGGCATTAAACGGGTAGAGGACTTCAAACCCATTGCATTATCTAATACAACTTACTTATTGTGGCATGATTTTTAGTGAACTGACTATGTATGGTTGAGGGTGGCATCATTAGAATGTTGCAAACAACTTTTATTATGGGCAAGCTTATAATGGGCAATGTGGATATGGCTAATAAGATGGTGGCTAATTGGAAGGAGAAGAAGTGGAATGCAAGTTGTGGAAGGTTTTTTAGAAAAACAATATATACATCCAAAATAATGTCTTCTATGTTGTATGTTAACAATCATATAAGTTAGATTACGTAAACTAGGACCTGATAAGAGTCATGGTGTATTCCACAAAGCACAAATCTTCAATTTATGGTACGGAAGGTTTATTTCACCAAAGCCTGTGATTGTGTGGATTGATGTTCTTGTGGTCATCTCTTCATTAGAGAGGCTACGTGGAGATCTACATTGCTTGGATGAAGCAGTATGTCACCGTCAGGTCCTTCTTGGTTCTTATCAACGAGCATCCATAGGGTGGTTTGCTCACAAGGTTGGTTCTCATGATCTTTCTTTCCATAAGTTTTAAGAGACCTCACCACATCAATTAAATTGTTTGTTTAAGGATAAACGTTCTCATGTGATTTAAGCTTGATCAAACGATCTTGTAAAGTGGAAAAGCTCTACAAGGAACGATAAGAGAGTAAAGTATAATTTGAGTCCATATTGGTGGATAATCTCTTGCACAACGCGGTTATTCATGTTTGTGGTTTTCTATCATTTTCATTAGATCAATTTTTACTTGATATTTCCATCATTTAGTAGCTATTCATCATCAAGTAAAGGTGCCTCCAAGTTCACCAACACCAAAGAAAGAGTGGTATTATATAGTGGTTCACTCTCGTGGCTACTCATCATCATTGATGCACTTACAATATCACGTCCTGTCAGAAAATCAAATCCGATGCTCTTTAAGGCTGCCAATTGTATAATGTTTCTTGAATGGTATAAGTCTTCCATGAGGACGGGCACTGTATCTGCAAATAAAAAAGTAGAGAACTGTGTCAGATATTACAACGATTCAAGCATTCTAAGCAAGTGAGAAAGTCATAAACAGTGACAGAACAACATGAGAGGATATGTGAAAGGAAAAAACTCTGCTGCTATGATTCTAAGTCAATTAGCAATTCAATAACAGAAATGGGAAAAGGTTGATAGATAAAAATATAAAAGAAGGAAAGTTGCATCACAATTTGTTAATACTCCGCTTAACTCCTGCCAGGTCAAGTATTATATAATCGGACATATTTATAGTCTCTGGCTAAAGGTATTGATTCGGATCATAGGAACGACGGGCTGGCAAGCTAAACTTGACCTAGAAGATACACGGAAGTCCATAATGCAAAAATCCAGGAAGTAAATCCAGGAAGTAAGAATGTGATAAACGGTGGGAAGAAGAAGAAGAAGATACATCGAGACAGCACACATCGAAATAGAGAGAGTGAGAGAACGGGAGAGGGAGAGAGAGAGGAGCCAACTCACGAACCCGGAACTCCTGCGGCCTCTCCTGGTGGCGTCGGCGTTCGAGGCGAGAAGGACCGATGGGAGGAGGGAAGAAGGAATGGAGAAGCCACGGGAAGAGAGGAGAGAAGCGTGGAGGACGAGGGGGTTTTGTCGAGAGGATCGAGGGGTTTTACATTATATACCGACGGGTCCGGTATTCCGACTCGAAACAGTTTTCGCGGTAATTTCGGTGGACGTCCGTCAGCTTTCGCCCTGACGACATTGGTGATGCTTGATTTTGGGAAATCGGCAATTGGAAACCGGGAAATATAGGACCGCGTGCCATTGAATAAATTTTTGGGATTTTTACCAATTACCTCTACGACTTTTTGCACGACGTAATTACCTCCATCGACCCTATAAATTACCCTAAGAACCCTTGCGAGCTTCAAATAAATTAACCGCAGGGTTCATGGAATAAGAGTTGGCTAGTTTAGGGGTCGAGGGGGGGGGGGAATTATGTTATTTCATAGGTTGTGGAGGTAATTGGTAAAGTTTATAGGATCTGCCGGATAAAAATCCTTAAATTTTTTTTATTCATAAAAATGAGTGTATTAATTAATCTAGTTGGAAACTTGTATTATAGGACATCTAATAATGTATCAAACTCGCTTGGTGTGAACTGCTGATATTTTCCTAAAAATAGCATTGCGTAAAAGTTGCAAGATTTGTTGACTGAAGTTTGAGGTAACTCGATATTTTGTTGATGTAAGTTTTGAGGTATACAAATTACATATTAATGGTTGGGGATTTCCTTTGATTGATATGCCCTTGTTTTTTTTGTGCATGCTCCTAATTTTGTATAATATATATGCTGATTTATTCATTTATTTTATATAAGTTTTTTTGTTGCTGGGCGACTCTAGGCTCCAACCATGTTGTCGCCATTCCAATCATAATCAATAGGATTTCTCATCATCTCGTCTATAATGACTTGATACTGGGAATATTTAGCTAAATTGAGTTTAACATATGTGAAAGAGTTCACAAACATTTGTAAGATTCAAAAATATTATACATCGTCGAGGAAGATTCAGACGGACAAGATATTCAGTCGTTGGGTAGAACTAACAAAACTCAAGATACTAATTCACAAGAGAACCGAGAACACATGAATTCTTATACTAAATGGAACTCTCTTAAATTTAAGTGAATAAGGTTTCAACAATATTGGTCCGTGGATTTCAAAACCAAAGATTCCCAAAATAAATAGTTAGTACAGAGGAAATTGGTATTATTGTTGGTTTTTTTAGGATGTCTACGAGGAAAAAGTGTATCATCCCAGTATGCCTAATAATACCCTCGCGAGGCCCGGGTTGACAAAGAAGGCTCAATGGTGGTTAGGCTCCCGAGGTGATGTGTGGTACTTGATGGAGCTTCGTGCGAACATCAAGGCTGAGGCTTAGTCATGGGCTCTGCACGTGAGGTCACGTACTCTATGGAGAAGCAGCCTGACGAAGGTGTCTATGAAGCGTAGAGGCAGAGGGATCCTTCTTGCTCCAGGCGACACATGCCCGAAGCTCGAAGACTCGGCTGGAGGACGTCGATGGTGAGCTCGCGACCAGAGACGATGCACTAAGGCACGGGGTCTGCTGGAGTCTCCAGACAGACGTGCGAAGGGCGATGAGAGGGCCGGGGGTGCGCAACATGTGCTGCAGGAGGTCTCGAAGTGCGGGTGGCCAAGCGAGCACGACTTCAGGTGACAACGCAACCACTGGCTGACGGGGGCACGCAGAGGTGGGCCGAGGTCGGTAGCGAGGCGATCCCCTCCAGACGACACACGCCTGGACGCCAATGGATGAAGAAAAAGCCCCGAGGGGCTCTGCTGGAGCGAATGGCGAGCGGTTCAGGTTGAAGGCGAGGGCGAATGTGCCACGTGGGCCGAGGGAATTGCTGGAGGTACAGTGCGATGGTGGAGATGGCGATGATGGAGACATAGGAAATGGGAGAAAACCAGGGAATGTGGGAAAAACGTAGGAAATAAGCGATGGGTTATGTGGCGTAAATGGATGGTGATTCGTAAACAGGGAAAAAGGATGAAAACTGAGGAATCGAAGTAGATGATAAAGAAAAACAGATAAGAAGGAGAGAAGAAGAAGAGCTGGAAGAAGAAGGAAGAGAACGGAGCTTTACCTGTGGAGTCGTTTGCATGGGAAGGCCTAGGGCTGCGAAGAGCCTTGGCCGGTGATGGCCTAATCGCTGCGATGGTTGACGACGAGAAGCCGGCCTGCTCCAGAAAGGTGCCAAGGACAAGTGGTCTCTCGTCGATCTCGCCTTCGTCCTCGCCGTTGAATCCAAATACCAGATTCGTCACCAATGGGGGTGGATGAAGCTAGAAGGTGGCACGATATCTCTGTGTTGGCGGATGCTGTCGGACGATGATATTGCTAGGTTTATATAGGGAGGAAGAGGATTGGGTGGTTGGCGTAGAAGTCGATCGCGAGGGTTGAGCGAGAGGGGGAACGGGGTCCCGACGGTTGTGGGATGCGCGGACGGAGGAAGCAAGTCTCGCAAGTTTTGTTGGGGAAATGAAGGTCGATGGCACGTGTGCAGAACGTGCACGTGCTTTAATTTTTTTAAATAAACGAAAAAATAAGGCCGAAACTGAATGACACGTTGCGGCTCCAAAAATGGTCATGTGTCAGCTCCAAGAAATTCATGGATAAAAAGAAAAAAATCTAAAAGAAATAGCAAACAACCTCGGATCAAAAAGTTTTCTTCGCGAAAGTTGCTCGTCTCAATGAGTCATATAGCTTTCATGGGACCAAGAGCAAGAGAGCTCATGTGTGCAAATGATGTTTTTGGGATACTCTATGTGCACAGACATGTTTTAACAAATGCATATGCATCTCGGAACACGGTCGACCGATACAAGCCACATTGAAGCACTTTACAGGCGGTCCTCTTCCCGGAGTGATGTCCTCCTGCCTCCAAAGAATGGCAGTAGATGAGGACACTCACGTGTTTCTCCTGAGGAATACACCTCCGCCAGACACAATCCAGACCTTCAAAAAAATGGAACGGATCCTCCCAATGGTATTTTCGAGATTCTGAATTAAGCCGGTCAGTGCTTCTCTTGGTCCAATCACAGGGAATTGTCCTGATACTAAGAAATTCACCATGTTGGTGTACCATGGAAGGGAGTCGACAGAACTGATCGACTCGCCAGGGAAGGAGTCCTTGATAAGGTCAGTCTTGGAGGATCTAGGTGACTCTATGCGGGAGACGTGATTGGCCACCGCATTCTCTTCTCCTGGCTTATCCTTGATCAGTAAATCAAACTCTTGGAGTAATAAGATCCACCTAAGAAGGCGCGCCTTTGCGTCCTTCTTTTCCACGAGGTGCTTAATGGTTGTGTGATCAGTGAACACGGTGAACTTAGACCCTAGAAGATGTGTCCTGAATTTATCTAAGGCAAACACCACAGCAAGCATTTCCTTCTCTATGATGGTGTAATTCCGTTGAGCCTGATCGAGTACTTTGCTTGCATAGTGAACAACATAAGGAATCCCTTCTCTTCTTTGTCCTAACATGACCCCAACGGCAAAGTCCAAAGCATCTGTCATGATCTCAAAAGGAAGAGACCAATCTGGGGCCTGTAGGATAGGAGCATCCATGATTTTCCTCCGCAGGATCTCAAAGACCTCAAGACACCCGTGATCTACAATGAACTCCGCGTCTTTTCCTAAGAGCTCTGTTAGTGGTCGGGCAATCTTTGAGAAGTCATTTATGAATCTATAATAAAAACTGACATGCCCAAGGAATGACCGCACTTGCTTAATGTTGGTTGGTGGTTGAAGTTTCTTAATCACATCCACCTTGGCACACCCCAACTCAATGCCTTATTGAACCATAAAATGTCTCTATTCTCAAGAGAGCACCGGATTTACTTCACTGTACTTTTTGAGGACTCGATCCAGATGAGATGGACAAGTATCGAATGAGTCGTCATGGACTGAGAATTCATCCATGAAGACCTCCAGGAAATCGCTCACCATCTCGGCAAATATTGCAATCATGCATCGTTGGAAAGTCCATGGTGCATTACATAACCAAAGGGAATGTGTCTGAATGCATACGTACTAAATGGACATGTAAAGTTGGTTTTTCCTGGTCCTCCGGAGCGATGGCTACTTGGTTATAACATGAGTACCCATCTAGAAAGCAGAAGAATTCTTTCCTCGCAAGTCTCTCTAGGATTTGGTCTATATGAAGGGAAAGGGGAAATGATCCTTCTTCGTCGCAGCATTCAAGCGTCTGTAATCCACACAGACACACCACAACGTGGGTATTTGCATCGCAATCTCCTATCCATCCGAGTTGATGACTGTATGAAGTCACGCCTTCTTATGGACTACATGAAGTGGAGCCACCCACTTGGAATCAGAGATGGGATATATAAACCCAGCATCACACCAATTTTCAATCTCTTTTTTGACCACATCACGTAAGTTTGGATTCAACCTGCACTGGAACTCAGGAGAGGGTTTAGCGCCTTCCTTAAGGTAAATATGGTGTGAGCACAAAACGGGGTCAATCCCGCAAAGATCAGACGCAGTCCAGCCTATGGCCTTGCGGTTCTTTTCAAGAATCTTTAGCAAGTGAGATTCTTGTTCTCCAATCAAGTTAGAATTGATAATAACCAGAAACTTCTGAGGTGGGACTGCAAGGAAGGCATATTTGAGTGTGGTGGGTAATGGTTTGAGTACATGTAAGGTGTGGTCATCGAGAACATCTAGTTTAATCAACTCTGGCTCTGTGCTGGTAATGGTTGGATATACCTTTGATGTACTGGCCACCAACTGATTAAGCTCTAGAGTCGAATCGTCAAAAGTGTCCAAGCAGTCGACAAAGGCCATGTTCGACTCATCATCCTCGTCCTCTGATTGACCTGAAGGGAACATATATGGCAAGGCTAAGTTGGCTTATGAGTCATCGAGGGCATCAGGAGATGCATGAGAAACTTCTTCTGTGGATAAAGTTCGATTCTACAGGATCTGTCTAATGGCCTCGTCTACATTGCCCTCTCCTAGTGAGAGGGACATGTCAACCCAAGTTGTATGCTGCTTCTAGTGATCGAATGAGTCAACTCTTTAGCACTTGGTCTCTAACAAGAGATACTCTGTAATGCTCTGTGAATCAGGTCTCAGCCATTTTGTTTGATGCATCTCTAACCCTACACGTTCATCGTGTGCACGAAAGCGTATCTTCCTCATAGTATAATCGAAGATAGCTCCGGTCGTCCTTAGAAAAGGGCGATCGAGTATGATATGTTAATCTTGCCATCTTCGGGGACATTCCATGTCTAGGACCGTGAAGCCCACCTTATATTGCTTCCCCCCAATGTCAAGGATAATGTTCTTCAACATTTCCCTTAGGCCTCTTAATAGACCGGTCTGCGAATTGTAAGAGTGCTCTTGATTTCTTCAGAGGTCCTAAATCAAGATGATCTAGGAGGGAATATGGCAGTGAATTGATCGAGTATTCGTTATCGAGTATAATATGAGCAAATGGTGTGTTAGCGATCTGACTGGTGATAAAGTGTGTTATATATCTCTTTTTTCCCTTAGAATCTCATTGCGGATCACACAAGTGGTGGCTATGGACAACACATGCTTCACTGTCGAGTGTTCTTTTTTCTGCTAGTCCTAACATGTGTGCATATCGCCTTTAGGTACTTCTTAAATGCATTAACAATATCAACTAATTGAAGGAAAGGCACTTTAACTATAACATTCTCAATGCGCATCATTCCCATCTCTAACATGTAAAGATCATTTTTTTAAATTTTCTTCTTTCCATTAGATAAAGCCTGAGGGAAAGGGATTGGAGGCTCATGACGTGAAACAAAAATATCATCATCTGAGTTTTTATTGGAATTAAAATTTAGCTGTACATGACTCTGACTTGGACTCGGACTATGAACAGGACTCGACCGACATGCATGAAATGGAACTGAAAGTGAAGCTCGAAAAGCTGCTGGTGATGCATCCAAGATGGTCTTCTCATCTCACGAAGGCTCGGCGCTCGCGATCGTGCTCGATGTCGCTTTATTCTTCTTTTTAGAATTTCTTAATCTTTTGATTTTTTTAAGACTTTTGGGGATTAAAATCCCGTGGTGATCTTGAAGACGTTGCTGGTGATGATGATCCTCCTCCTCTGAGCTATCCACAGGGGTTGGCTCGTCGATATCTTCTGCTCCATCCGACCGTTCCAGATTAGAGTCTACACGATCCTACCACTCCTGAGTGTAAGATGGTGAATACCATGCAATACGATCTCATGTTATTGGAAAAAAAATACTTGATCCTTCTGGCGATTCCGCCCTTGGTTCAGGTTATTGGGGTTAACCTGAACTTGTGCTGGGATGGAGGTATTGGATGCGATGAACTCATCGCGCCATCATGAAAGCCGATTGATGTCGGCTCTCTGATCATGTTGTTCATTGCGGATGAGTTTGAGCTCATCAAAGGATCCTCTACAAGTCAGAGGTACCCGACGATGAGGCTCTATGGTCCTGCCTCTTTGACTGTTGATGTTGACCCTGCTGTGGTCTGTTAGGTCCTTGATGGACCTGCTGACGATACTAGTTCTGCTATTGAGGGTACTGCTGCTATTGAGGGGCCTGAAACTGATGATATTGAGGCTGAGGAGGGTAACGTAGGCGTTGTTGCCGGTGGTTTTATGTAGCATTGGGATTATTGGTGTAACAGATCCCATTCACCTCCCATGCTTGTGGGGTCTCCTCGGTGACTATTTTTGATGGTCCTCTCTGTGAATTGGCTTCCATAGACCTCATGCTGTCCCAGAGTCCATGTGTTGTAAGATCCCTGCATGAGCTGCTCTTGATTGTGATGCACTTGGTAGATGGGAGCAGGAGGTGCAGATGGGGTGGGTATCTTGATATTGGATACCCAGTCAGCTAATTCCGCCATCTGTTTTTGGAAGCTTGGCGAGGTTCTCCCATTCGATGAGCTTGTGTATTTCGCTCACCTTCTTCTCGACCTGGTTAACCTTAGTTAACTAATCATTGATTATCCCCATGTTGGGGAGTATGTCATTCTCCAAATCGGGTGCAGATGTTCTTACCACCTCCTGCTTGTCATAAGCCCTACTCGATGATCTGGTGCGACAGGTTTCTGCCATCTGATCTAAAACCATCCAAACCGTGTTGGCTCCTTTGTTTAGATAGCTGCCTCCACAGGCAACATTCAACAATCCTTAGACTTCAGAAGTTAAACCAATGTACATGTTCTGGACCAACATGGGTCGGTCAATATCATGACATGGGCATTTCTGAATCAGATCCTTGAATCTCTCCCATGCTTCGTGGAGAGGCTCATGGGACATCTGCGTGAAACTTGATATTTGGGACCTCATTTGATTAGTTCTACTCAACGGATAGAACTTCTTGAGGAACAGGTCCTTCAATGCAGTCCACGTGGTGACTACCCTCCCCAAATTCTTCCGCCAATAGATAGCTTTGCTTTCTACAACAAAGGGGAAGACTATAAGATGTAAGTAGTCCTGTGTTACACAAGGTAGTCCTGGACAGTCACATACCATTTTAAACTCTTGCAGGAACATGTACGGTTCCTCTACTGCATTGCCATAAAATTTTGGCAAGAGTGTTAAGAAGCGAGGCTTTAGTTCTCCAGTACTTGGTGGTACTACCGGCCTAAGCCAATTTTCATTTTATATAGCACAGGGATTGTAGGCATCTCTCATTGATCCCCTCACTTCTTAACTGTCCAAGTTCATGTCTGAGTAATTCATTTCTCTATTCAACTTGTGCAAGTCTGGCTAGAATATCCCTCAACGTGTCGCGATCTCCCTCATCATCCTTGCCCTTATTGGGAGGCATCTTGTTGTCTTGGTCTTCTTTACCTTCATGATACAAATGGTTTGAATTAATAATTGGGCAAGATGGTGATTTAGAAGCAGAGTCTTCCTTAATGTGGTGGGAGAAAAGAGGGTTGGTATGAGTCTTCAGAATGAAAAATGAATTATTGACATTCGTCTCACGGAAAGAGTGTCCGTGAAACCAAGGGAATTAAAGGGAAGAGTGTCCCTAAACTTGTGAGGATGGTCGGTTTGGAGAGGTCGGTGAGAGGCTCGCGGAGTCCGAGCAACAATCACCCCAATCTGCCATTCTCCATGTCAAAAGGTTAAGAGCATGAAGTCAACATAGGAGTGATAGGACGAGCTCCGGGAATGTGTTAAGATCATAATATGTGAACGCACACCTCTGAATACAAAACTCAAAGAAAACCCTAGTTTTCCGACCCAGCGCAGTGAAGGCCGTGATGGTTTGACCAAATTATATTGTTTGTTTTAGTTGGTGATAAATATAAAAATTAGAAAGAGCTAACGACCTGTTAGGTGCTTGTATTTCCCTACAGACTATCCCGACTCTTACGACTAGTTGCACCCGCTTTCATCCAGTATGGGAGTAAGTACGAATCGTATGAGTACGTTTACACGTTACTTGAGGACGGAGCCTTGTACGATGTCCTCTAAACCTCCCACCATGCTAATGAAATGCAGACCGTTTATCGGCTACCCGTAGATCCTCACTTAGAAGTGGATAATTGTTTTTTGTAGAATCAGTAACCAATTTGAAAATCACGCCTTATCTCTATTATAGTATTCGCCCCTCTCTCACTTGCAAGTAAACTAAAAATGAGGGGATTACTCTTCCACGTCAATTTTAGTTTTAATGCATTTTTGGTTCAAGTTGTATTAGCAGTCCTGATTTTAAGCTTAATTTTCAATGAGTTTAGTCCAATGATGAACGTGAAATTCACCTTTTTAATAATCTAAAATTGTCGTAGTATAGGAGGCAAATTCGGTTCAGCAAAAACCACAATCTTTTGAATGTTGTGGAGTATTTAACTTGGCAAGTCTACAAAGGTCGAACGCAAGGACACAGCTAACTAATTTATTTATCGAATTTTGATTCACGAAGCACACGTGTGAAATATTTCTCAATTTCAGGTCTGCATGATGAACTATGCATTTTAAAACACAACAATGTGATGCATGCTATTTTTAGTTGATTTTTATGCAATTTAGAGTGATGAATGAGTAAGTGTGCAAGGTTACATGTATGCTAAACAAAAGATTACAAAGATACCCTAAAAGTATGAGCATTATAATAGAAATAGAAATCACGGTCGATTTAATCACAACATGAAGAGCAGTCGTCAAATCAGAGCAAGATTAAGGAGAGCATAACCAGCATCTATCACAATAATTAACTACATTTAAAATAATGACATATGAGAAAATTAAACATGCTATGATGTAGAGGATGAAACAAGGATCAAAATGACACTAAAATCACGCAATTTGGACCTACGATGCTCAAGTTATGCTAAAAACAATGCAGAAGCATAATTGTAATAAAAATGCAAGAAATAAAAAAGGATAAATATTACATTTAGGGCCCTGTAGGGACCTAAATGCAATTAACAAACCACCTGGGCCCCTTTATAATTTTTCCATGCACGGGGACCTTATTGCAATTTCAGAAAACTTGGAGGGCTTCCTTGTAATTTACCTAGACATGCATGCTTGGGGACCAAATTGTAAATAGCAAAATTCCAGGGGTCCTTCGTGCAAATTTCCCAGGCCCTCACGTTCCCTGCACGTGAGGCGCCTAGGCTCGGGAGGGCGCCTCTGGCTCGGGCCACGTGGCATCGTCTGGAGGCTCGGGTCGAGGGTCGGTGGGACCCGAGCCTATAGGTCAGGAGAGGAGGCTCGGGCACCATGTGGCTTCATCGCAGCCATCTGATCTAGATGATCGGACGGCACTTGTAAGTTCGTCTCCTGGCTGAAATTAAAATTAAAACAGTGAATAAGCTGCTGGCCGAAATTAAAATGGGAATGAAAAATAGCAAACAGTATCAAAATTTTCCCAAATTAGTTTTTAAATAAAGATAATAGAATAGAGAAACTACAGGACTTGAGTTTGTATTTTTTGTATTTTCTATGATTTTTTAGATTTTTATGAAGATTTTTAGGGTTTTCTAATTTTTTAGGTTTTTGTTTTGAATTTTTGAGTGAGTTTTGGATTGACACTAGAATATGCTAAAATAGACCTTAAGTATTTTTTTTGGAATTTTTCGAGGTGTTTTGATATTTTTTTAGTATTTTCTAGTGCAAACAATAGCTAAAATGCATGTTTTTTATTTTTAATAAATATTAAAATGCAACAAAAATGCAATGAAAAAATATGGCTGAATCAGCAAGCTTACAGGAGCTTAAGTTTTTTTTTTGGAATTTTTCAAGTTCAAATGATGCACTAAATAAATAGGGAACACATGCAAAAATACAATGCCTGGCAGAGGCTTAATAGTAAATAGGCAAACATTCAAGGGCCTGAGCGCAATTTTGCCACAAAATATAAGACTGAATATGCAAATTAATGGACCAAATTTAAATGTTGAAACCCGCAGGGGTACCCCTGTAAAAATACCAAGGCCACGTGCGCAGGCACGCGCGCCTGGGAGGGGCACAAATGTAATTAACAAAATGTGCATGGGCTACAGTGTAAAATGTCCAAAACTTTATGACTGCATAGCAAGTTTTTGAGACTAAATCAAAATACATAAAAGTCCTAGTGCAGGACTGCAAAAATCCCAGGGACACGTGCGTAGCGCACGTTACCTGGCGAGGACCTAGATGTAATAGTACAACAAACGAGGGGCTTATTTGCAAATGTCACGAAAATAAATAACAGTAGACAAACGTTCGAGTTCTTTTTAATAAATACAAAAAGGAGTGGGTCTAAGAGGCAAATTGCCCACTCAAGGGCGCGATCCAACGGTCGTGTGCCGTTCACTTAAGCCACGTGGCGCGACCAGACGCTCTGATCCCCCTTTGGTGCAACGACTGAGATTAGATGGATCGTCGATGATCGGGTGGCCCTGGTACGTTCGATCGGGTGGCTCCTGCTATGCTTGGGGCTCCTTCAAGATCTGACGGCTACGAAGGCACCTCGATGAACTGGGATGAACTCGCGGGGAGGCGAGTTTCCCAGGCGTTGATCAGCCTTCTCCCCGCCTGGTGAAGCTTCAAAATGGTCCCTGAGGTTCCTGCGAGGTTCTTCTACGAGCCGGGGACTCCAAAAATCCCCGGCGGTGGCCGAAGGGATCGCGCGAGGTCGCCGGAGCTAGGAACCCCCAAATACCTCCGCCGCCTCCAAGATGAGTCCCAGGTGCTTCAGACGGTTCCATACCTGCAAAGAACAAGTGATAGTGTCGGGGGTAAACTGCCCCGACCCCGTAGGGTGGAAAAACGGTGGCGAACGACGATGTGGATGCTCGCCGGAGCTTGCTCCGGCGAGGGGGTCGATTGAGCGAATCGAGCGATGGGAAAGGGATCTAACGGTGACGGTATGTTCCTACAACTATTAGGAATAAAAAGAATAAAGAAAAATAGGGGGATAGACACCTCAAGGGACAGGGCTCGAGGTTGAAGGTACCTCAACGGGAAGGTCACCGGAGGTGGTTGGAACGCGCCTAATCCACGTCAGATCTCCGCCTTGGATGGCTCAAACCGGAGCTGTCACCTCCGGCGGGCTATGGAGTATGGCAGGTGGAGGAAACGGGACAAAATTGGGGTTCAAAAATCGAATGAAGGTGGCGGGTGTTGTTTTGAAGGATGGACGAGGTGGCTCAAAGATCGAGATATAACAGAGAGGTCAGTCGTCCAATCCCCGATCATAACACTGGGCGTGTATGCTCTAATGTCGGGGAGAAAAAGTTCTTTAGGGTGTATCATCAAAGGATGTAACGAGCGACCTCGAAAAAAAGGTGAAGATATGGTCAAAATCAGTCTGACACAACCCAGAGGGAAGGTCAGACTGTTGACCTTGGTCAACAGTCCAGACCACCTGGTTGGTCCACGTTGACCAACCAGGAAAAACCTCTGGAAAATTATTTAAAAATTAATTTAAAAATAGAAAATGAATTATTTAATTTTAGGTTATTAAGAAAATGTTTATTATTTTATAAACTATTTTATAGTGATTTTTAATTATTTTTATGAGGTGTATTTTTACAAATTACCTTTTATAGCCCTTGTAGGTATATTACCTATATATTTTATTCTTTTATTTTTATTTTGTGATTTTAATAAATTTATAAAATACTTGTATACACATAAATATATTTTTATTTTATTTTTCTGAGGTGTTTTATATATTTAATAAAATAGAAGTATGTATTATATTGGTATGTACATAGGTCTTATACCTATGTATTATAGATATACAAGTATTTTATTTTGATTTTTCTTGAGGTTTTTATTCTGATTTTAATGTACATACTTATTATAAGTAATCTTTACAAATTTATAAAAATGTAAAATTATAAAAATAATGAATAAATAATAAATTGAATATTTTAATATGTACAAGTATACAATAGGGTCCCAAAACTCAACTTTCAAACCGTAGCTCCGCCAAATGCGAAACTACCGCCATTAAATAGATTATTTTAAATTATATACAATTAAAGGGTGAGTTTGCTGTATTTGGAGTTTTCATTTGTGAGATACGGGTCTGGGAAGTTGGGATTCTGGATTTTTATTCAGATCATAACTTTTTATCTGTACATTTTTTTTGAGTGAAATCAATTTTGCATTTTTCTTTATTTAATTAGCTACAACTTTCATGTACAAAGTTTCTTTAATTGAGGTATAAAAAGTGGAACCAAAAATATGTCCCAAAATGAATAAAGAATGGATAAAATACAAGGTGTTTCTACTGTATTTTGACCCTTATCTCCCCTTACTTTATTCCTTGTCGACCTATTCATCGAGATGCCTAGGCCTCGGGGTTTTGAGTCATAAAATATTTCCAATATTTTATTCGTTTTCTTTTCTTTTATTTATTCTATAATTTTGGCTTTAATTACAGTATTTTATATACTATTTACATGTACATGCATGAATGCTAATATGCTTTAATTACGGGTATTTACACGCATTTGCTAGGGTTTTTGAGGCCAAAATGATAGAATAAAGATGATGAAATGTGGATTCATCATCCCCCTATACTTTACCTTTGCTAGTCCCTAGCAAACACTTATGCAATAAGTGCAGAAGAGAAAAATAAAGAAAAGAAAAAAAAGAACTTGGATTTAGTTTAATTATCAAACTTGTCTTCACAGAATCAAAGTTTGGAGCTTAAGTCGGACCTTTGGAATTTTAATGCGGGCAGAACCTTAATGAGAACCGAATTTGAAATCCAACATTCCCTGAGAATCCCAAAACTCTGCTCAAGTCTCCTCAATAGCCAGGTCAGAAATATCTCAACTCATACGCAAACCCTTACGACTATGAATCTGACTCGTATAGTGTAAGTGATTGTGGCTCTCCCCAACTAGAATGACAAAGAAACTGACTTCTTCAGTACGACAACCCAATCATTCCCCAATCCAACAACTCCATCCTCGAGGAGCGGGGTATTCCCTTCTAAGTTCAAGTGGCAACCAACTCAAGAGGAGGGGGTGAAGAGAAGAATGGACGGTAGCCAGTGTAGCTACCTATCCTAGGATGCAAGACCAGTGTAGTCAAGTCATTCGGCTGCAGGCTCACATGATATGACTTTGGAAGTCAAGCTTGCTTATTGTCTTTACAACATTTGTACATACTTTGCAGGCATTTTATTTTTGTACATGCCTGACCATATTTTTGATACTATTCACAGCAGCATTTAAATAAGGAGTTTTTCCTCTTGAGCCAGTAGACTATCCCTCTTTTGAAGCTTTATTGCAACCCACACTCTCCTGTCTTTAGACTTCCTCATCAATGGACGGGTTGGGGTGCACTTCCCTCCCTAGAGGAGGACAAGTGTTTCCACTTGTGTGCGTCTCATACTGGCAAATCCAATCCCCTCACCACTCCAACTGAGTTGAGCCATGTGAAAGGTGCAGGTGTCCAAGTTAGGTCATTATCAACAAGAGTCGTGCGTGTGCTCCGAAATACTCTACTTAGGCAGTCAAGAATCCATTGAACCAAGTCTCGTTATCCTCAAAGAATTAAGTCAACTAGACCTGAATACCTCAAACCCAGTTCCTATAAGGTTCCTGTTATTAGGTAGATTTTAAGATCCAATCAAGCTCCAATCTCCGGATTTTACTTAGACTCGTTCAACTATCAAACTCAGTCCGAAAAATGCTCATGCTATGCAAATGATATGCAGAATGCAGAAAATATTTTTGTGATGTAATTTTCAAAGATTTTAAACTTTTTAGGGATTTTTGAAAAGATGATGATGATGCATATGCATTTTTTGTATTTTTCAAAAAGATTTTTCGAATGTTTTTGGATTTTAATTTTCCAAATGTTTTTGAGATTTTTTAAAACAAAAAGATGGTGGCTAAAAGCTAGGTACAAATATTTACATGGGAGTGCTTCTTATATTTACAAGAAGTGGATTTTAAGAATTTACAGGGGTAAGTTATCAATTTTATAGGTATATATATAGTGGATTTTAGGTGAGATGTATGTATTCCTCAAACTTAATTCACAAAGGTTTTTACAAATAACTTTGAAAAGTATAGTCCAACATAATTTTTACAAGCATTTTTGCAAACATGTACACACATTTGAAAATCATTTTGGCAAAGGTTTTCAAATAGTATAGATAGATTTTTCAAATATTTCTGCAACCATTTTTCAAACCATTTGCAAATCATTTTTCAAACTTTTATTTCACACAAAGAAAATAAACTTTACAAACCAAAATATTTTTACAAAGGTTGAAAACATGGAACAAAACATTTTCAAAATAGTTTTCAAAATATTTTCACAAATATTTTCAAACTATTTTTCAAACATCTTGCAAAAAAAATTTTCACCTGATTTATTAATCAGTAGTTACAAAAAGAATTTGAGGAATAATATCATCTTTTTTATTAAGGTTTTTAATGAATTTTAAAGAATTACTATCCATATTTATTAAGAAAATACGAAAGTACGAGTTATGGATAAAGTATATACGTAGTATATACGACCCCCCTATACTTAGCTTGAGCTATGTCCTCATATATCGGAGAGAAAAAGAGAAGACATAACTCGTACTGAGTATAGGCAAATCTAAATAATAAATAAATAAAGGAATCAATGAACGAATGAGAAGTTGACCGTCCCCCCTATACTTAGGATCAAATAATCCTGAGTATAGCAGATTATACACAAAGCAGGGAGGGTCAAGGGTGGGAATGAACAGATCGTACTCAGATTGTCTCCCCCTATACTTAGGGTAAGATAACCCTAAGTATAGACAAGAAGAGGAGACAATGGAGATGATCGAAGTATAGAGAAACTCAGGGTGCACACCCCCCTATACTTAGGACAAAGTATGTCCTAAGTACAGAAAACTGACAACAAGGGGCGGCACCTTTTGATACAAAAAGAAGATAGAAAAGGAAAAGAAGAAAAGAAGAAAAGATAGGAAGAGTGATACAGACAGATGGATCTGTACAGCGGAAGATGGAAGTGATCACCATGTATGAGATGCAAATGATATGAGTCAAAGAGCACATCTCATACCAAAAGAATGGGGGCAACGTCAACAGTCGGCGGATCGTAGTCTAGATATAGCTTCAGGCGCTGACCGTTAACACGGAAGGTAGAGGAAGATGACGGCTTGGATATATCAATGCTACCATTGTCATGTACCTTCTGACCACATAAGGACCTTTCCACTTGCTCTGTAATTTCCCTGGGAATAATTTCAGCCTGGAATCAAACAACCATACGCGCTAATTTGGCTCAAACTGTTTATGGCTGATATTAGAATTGTGCCATGTTTTCACTTTTTTCTTGTAATGTAGGCTGCTAGCAAAGGTTGTGTCTCTCAGTTCCTCCAGGGCTGCCAACTCTGCTCTCCTCTATTCTCCTATACTCTCAGGATCCAACAATAACTCAGTGACTGCCCAAAGTGACTTGTGCTTTATGTCCACTGGTAGATGGCATGGCTTGCCATAGACGAGTCGAAAGGGAGATGTCCCTAATGGATTCTTGAAAGAAGTCCAATAGGCCCACAAGACCGAGTCCAAAAATTGTGACCAATTCTTTCGGTCTGGGCGGACAACCATATGGAGGATAGTTTTGATCTCCCTGTTCGATACTTCGGCAAGACCATTAGCCTGAGAGTGATACGGGGTGGCAACACGATGGTCAATGCCGAACTCGTCTGCAAGGGCCCTAACCTTGTCATTGATGAAGTGAGACCCCCCGTCTGATATCAAGACTCTAGGTACTCCGAATTGTGAAATGATATTTTTCCTCGAAAATTTACACACAGTCTTAGCATCTACGGCTCGGGCGGGAATGGCCTCAACCCATCGGCTGACATAATCTACAGCAAGCAAAATGTGCTCAAACTCCTGACTCTTAGGAAATGTGCCCATGAAATCAATCCCCCATGCATCAAAAACCTCACAAAGGTGAATGGGTTGCATGGGCATCATGTCTCTCTGTCCGCAAGTACCCATATTCTGACAGTCAGTACATCTCTTCACGAACTAATCTAAATCCTTGAAGAGAGTAGGCCACCAAAGGCCGTATTGAAGCACCTTTTGTGCTGTCCGTCTCCCAGAATGATGTCCTCTTGCCTCAAGCTTGTGGCAGTATGTGAGGACGCTATGTTGCTCTTCTTGAGGAATGCACCTCCTCCAGATGTTGTCCCTCCCTTCATGATAAAGGACGGGATCCTCCCAATGGTAAAACTTGGCCTTCGCTAGGAAGGTCTCGAGTTTCTGCCTGGGCCAACCTTGTGGAACCGTTTTGTCAACAAGATAATTTACAATGTCGGTGTACCATGGGAGCGAGGTGATAGACAAGATCGCTTCATCTGGAAACGTCTCAGTAATAGGTGCGTTGGGCTCAGATTCCTCAAGATTCTCTAAGCAGGAGAGATGATCCGCCACCACATTCTTGACTTCAGGCTTATCCTTAATCTCAATATCAAACTCCTGGAGCAGAAGGATCCATCTGGTAAGGCGAGCTTTGGCATCCTTCTTGGCCATTAAGTAACGGATGGCGGTGTGATCTGTGTAGATGGTCACTCTAGATCCGAGAATATATGATCTATACTTATCCAAAGCGAGGACTACGACCAGCATCTCTTTCTCTGTCACAGTATAATTCTGTTGAGCGGCATCCAAAGTCCGGCTGGCGTAGTGAATGGCAAACGACGCTCCATCCCTCCTCTGTCCAAGCACAACTCCAACAGCAAAATCAGAAGCATCTGCCATGATCTCGAATGGGAGAGACCAATCAGGTGGCTGAAGGACAGGAGCCGTGACAATCATATTCTTGAGAGTCTCAAAGGACGCAAGACATTTATCATCGACAATGAACTCGGTGTCTTTCGTCAGCAGATCAGTGAGCGGTCGGGCAATACGACTGAAGTCCTGAATGAACCGTCGGTAGAAACCAACATGCCCCAGAAAAGGCCTTAATTGACGCAAATTGGACGGTGAATTGAGTTTTCTAATGATATCCACCTTGGCCGGATAAACCTCCATGCCCCTGTTGGAGATGATATGACCAAGGACCGTCCATTGAGTCACCATGAAGTGACTCTTCTCCCAAGACAAGACAAGATTGACCTCTATGAAGCGTTGAAGCACACGATCTAGGCAGTCAAGACAAGCATCGAATCCATCGCCATAGACCGAGAAGTCATCCATGAAGACCTCTAAACAATCACCCATCATGTCCGAGAAAATGGACAACCTGCATCTTTGGAATGTCGCCGAGGCGTTACATAGACCAAAGGGCATCCGTCTGAAAGCATAAGTCTCAAACGGACAGGTGAATGTCGTTTTCTCCTGGTCTTCGGGCGCAATGGCCACTTGATTATACCTGAAGTACCCGTCAAGAAAACATTAGTGACTCTTCCCAGCTAGCCTCTCGATAATCTGATCAATAAATGGTAGTGGGAAATGATCCTTCTTGGTGGCCTCATTCAATCGTCTATAGTCCACACAGACCCTCCAAGAAGTGGGTACTCGGGTAACGATCTCCTCTCTAGACTCACTCACAACTGTAGTGATACCCGTCTTCTTCGGTACCACGTGTAATGGACTAACTCACTTGGAGTCGGAGATGGGGTAGATAAATTGGCGCTCCACCACTTCAATATTTCTTTCATGACCACATCTCGAAGATTCGGGTTCAGCCGTCGCTGGAACTCACGCGACAGCCTAGCGTCCTCCTCAAGATAGATGTGGTGGGAGCACAGAGCCGGACTAATCCCTTGAAGATCAGCTATACTCCATCCTATCACCTTGCGGTTTCTTTCAAGAACCTCCATCAGACGAGATTCTTGTTCTCCAGTCAAACCTGCTGAGATAATGACTGGGTGCATATCTGGCTCACCCGCAAGGAATCTATACTTCAGCGACTGCGGCAAGGGTTTCAGTTCTGGACAACTGGGAGGTGGCAGATCTGGCTTCTGATATGTCTGTGTGAAAGCTACCAGATCTGCATGTGAGAACTCTCACTGCGCATGAACATCTGACGAAGGGAGGCCTGCTGAATCATCAATAAGCTGTACTGGCTCGCACTCCGTCCTAGCTGTCGGCTCAGAAGGAATCAGACACGACAAATATTCATCAAAGTTATCCCAATCAATGTCTGAATCCAAGGAATCTGAAGTAGAAGAACAAGACTGAAACTCATCAGCACCACTCATCCCAACACTGTCAGCCACAAAAGTATCCTCATCCAGGGGTGTGCTTTCCAGGCTCTCGACTGCCGTAAGCTGTAAGTATGGTGAATCTATAGGCAAGGAGAGGGTCTGTGCTACGGGATCTGTCCAATTGGATTCATCATCTATCATCACAAAATCACATTCCTGGTGGATGTCTAGCTCTTCCTCTGTCATCTACGCGGCGCTGGACTGCTCCAAGCATTCTAATTCTCTCGCTCTGGTCTCCTCGATCGTCTCTATTTGTATGGTTTCGCCCTCTACGCGAAAACATACCTTCCCACTGTCATGATCGGTCACCGCCTTGGTTGTGGCCAAGAACGGACATCCAAGTATGATGTGGGCATCGGTTACCGACTCAGGGATTTCCATTTCCAATGCAACAAAGTCCACAGGGAATTTCAGGCCCTGAATGGAAACAACCACATCTCTCAACAACCCCTTCGGCCTCTTAGTCGACCTATCAGAAAACTGAAGGACTGTCCTGCTCCTAAGAAGAGGACCAAACTCGAATCGGTCGAGTAAGGCTGCCGGAAGAAGGTTGATAGAAGAGCCGCTAGAGTACGATCAAACTGCTGCTCCTGAATCTCGTATCTAACATAGGGAGCTCAGCTGACGAGTCGCTAAATACGATAACTAATTCGTGCTCGTTGTAATACATGTACTTAACGATTCGGTCAGAACCGAGAGAAGATCTCCGTGAAGAGTGTCTCGGCTTTAATTTATATCCCGGGCAAGTCCGTGGTCGAACTCAGGGAGGCAAAGGAACAACTTGGGTTTAATTTGAAAACTTAGGTCAAGATTTCCAATGCGTATTTTTTAGATTTTTTAATGCAAAAAGAAATGTCAAATACAAAATGCGGGTGAATTAAGTACTAAGAAAACACACAACAAGGCCAAATTAATTTTAATGTCAAATTAATCCAATTTAGCCAAATTATATTTTTCCTAAAGTCCTAATTCAGATATGAATGCAAGGTACATTTTTTGGAATTTTAGGGGTTACAAAGCAACAAGGAAAATGCGTACTTTTTATGGATTTTTTTTCACAATTTCTCACACAAACAGTAAGCAAAAATTATGAAAAAATTACTGGAATGAAAACACGATGCAAGGAGACTACAATAATATTTTTGGAATTTTTTGACAACATATGAATTTTTTATGGATTTTTTAGTGAAACCAGAGTGATAACGAGTAATTAATTCCTATTTAATCCACAATAGCAAGTTAATCAGAATGTGAATTATCTCAAAAAGATAATTTCATATGGAATCCAGGAGACTTGAAATTTTGCAAAAATGATGTCTGTGGATTTAATTAAAAATCAAATACTTATTTCACTCTATGATTTATTTCAGGCAGAAGACAACTCCATTTTAATGAAATTTGGATAGTAAAGTAATCACATATCAAGGCATCACATATAATTTTTGTGAAATTTTTAGAGCAACCGTGTGTGAGATATAAATTTAAGTGCTCAAGATGGATAAAATATGCAATAATTCATTTGAATATTTTTAATTAATTCTCCAAACATCAGAAAAATATAAATAAATAACCATGTGGTAGAGAACTAGTTGCTCAATATAAAGGTATTTTTCTTTGAATCAAAGGATGCCAAAACAAGGTCCAAATTCGAGTACAAACTCAGGGGTATCCTTGCAAATTCAGAGACAATACTTACAACATAAGCATGCATAGGGACTTGTTTGTAATTATAAAAACATGAAAAGATAAAGGTGCAATTTTTACAAAATAAAAAAAAATGAGAAAGGGAAAGGGACCTTCTTCTTCCTCACGATGGGGATGAACCCAACAAGGAGAGAGAGCAACGGGATGGCCGGCGGAGGCGTGGCGCGCACGCCGGCGCGCGGAGTAGGCGGGGTGGCTGTCGGCGGTCGGCGGGATGGAGAGGAGGTCGCGCGCGGCAGCGCGGCTGTCGGAGGTCGGTGGGATGGAGAGGAGCCGTCGGCGGGTTGGAGAGGGGGCGCGATCGGCGTCGGTGGCCGGCGGCGAGGTGCCCAGGAGGTCGGTGGGCTGGAGGGAGCACCCGGCTGCTGGAGGCGGCGTCGGTGGCCGGTGCCGGAGCCGCCAGCCCTTGAAGGAGAAGAGGGCGGCGGCGGCGGTGCTCCCACCGATGCTGTTTGCTGCTCTTTTTTTTAATTTCTTTTAATTTTTTAAAATGATTTTTTACTGATGTAATACAGGAATTTTTTTGTTTTTTTTGTTTTATATTTTTTAAATTTTCTTAAACAGGAATGCAAATAAAGAGAGGGCAAAGATGGTGTAGTGATGATGGAGTATGATAGGAAGATGAAGATGGTGGTGAATGTGATGTGCTAAAAAATGCAAAACTAACAAGATGATAAAATGAGACTAAAAATTACCTGCGATGGAGACGATCGCCTGTGATGTGCCTTCGAAGCACGGTCTTCGCTCGAATCGCCAGCGTGCGATGAGCTCGAGCAGCGCGCGGTTGCGGCTGCGATGTTGGCCAAGAGACCAACGTATCTCACCGGAGAGAGGGCTGTCGTCGCTCGACCGCGGTTGCATCGATGTCACCGATTCAACTCAGGGAACTAAGCTCTCCTCACATAAAGATGGATCAAAGGCAAAAATGAGGAGAATGACATGTATATAAAGATGATGGAATGAGAGGTTATTAAAATGGTGGAAGGTTATTTTATTAGTGGAGTTGAATGGGAGGTTTAAGAAATGGTGGGGTTGAATGGAGGTTGGTGGTAGAAGAGAGTTGAATGGTGGTTATTGTAGAGAGTGTAAAATAATTAAACAAATAAAATGAAATAAAGTAGGCTACTTTAAATACAACAAAATAAAGAAGGAAAAAATAGTGGTGAATTTACAAGTGAATACAAAACACCATGTACATTTTTTTGTCTTTTTAATAAGAGATATTTATAACGAAAAAAAATACAATAAAATAATATAAATAAAATACAACACAAGCATGATTTTTTTGTATTTTTAGAAATTAAGAAAGGTAAAATAAAAAAATGAACAAAGAATGAATATATACATAATATACAATGTACATCTAGGTCCCGAAACCCATCTTTTGCAAATGAGCTCCGATTTTAATGAAACCACTTCTGTTGGATAGATAATTTTCTAACTTGAACTTTAAAAGTGAGTTTGGTGAATTTGGAGTTTAGACGGAGCGGAAATTTGGCTTGGAAGTTGGACTTTACGCCTTTTTTCTCTTTGGGATCTAGGAGCATTTATTTAAGGTGAAATTTGTTTTGTATTTTTGTATTTTTATATACATTTATATAAACAAGTTAGAGAAGGAATTAGGCAAAAGGAGTTGAAATGAAATTATTAAAAATACATTAAGTTTTGAGCTATTTACAAGTATAAAACTCCTTTATTTTTGCGGCTTTTTATTGTTAATTCATTTTGTACAATCTTATATACGATAATTAGTGTATTTTATTTACAAGAGTTATTTTGTTAATTTATGGATTTTATGGACTTTTTTTGGGATTTTACTCGGGGATTTTGCTAAGATCAAGATACTGCGATGATGAATCGCTGATTCATCACCCCCTATACTCAAACTTTGCTAGTCCTCGAGCAAATAAAGAATGAATAAGTTGGGTTAACCCCTGACTGTGCATGTGAATACAATACTTGATCCGTTCAAGAACTCTCGGTTTTAGAGATCCTAAAATTCTAAGCTGAACCAAGCTCTAGTCAAAAGATACCCAATTCCCCTAATCATCAGACTCTCTTTGTATAGATATATATATAAGGGATATGATTTTAAGTGTTGACCGCAGTTACAAGAGTAGAGTCACCACGTCACCCAAGGTTCCAGTCCAAGAGACTCTCCTAAGAACCCGATCCTCAACACTAAGGAATAAACCATTTCTTGCATCCAATTCACCGTCTCTTTAGTTGTCAGACTTACAAGTGTAGATGGAAGGCTAGTTGATGGAGGGCATATGATTGTGTCATTTCTTCTCTCCCTCTCATTGGAACAAGGATCCTCTCGAGTGCCTTATTACTCAATGCATTTTTTTGGTGTTGATCAGTGCGTCCGTCAAGAGAAGTTGGAGCCGTCTGCACTTGTTTTCCTGGGAGTACACCGGGGTGTGCCTTTTTTGAGTACCTATCGTACCTTCTACACCCGGACTTGTAGCATTTACGATGCAGAGCCCTTTTTTGGTGCAAGTCCGACTCCTGGTCCTAATAGCGGTGGTCCAAGTGGACACTTTGAAATGTTTGGGAGTGCTCGCCTTTGGTGGAAGCTCTTTTGATAATTGACTTTTTGGAATGAGAGCTTTTCTTTGACATTTCATTGCTTTGTAGTATTTGTGGCTAGCTCCACTGCTTTTACCAAGAGTTGGCGCACACTGATCAACATTTTTTATCACTCCCTGGCACATAGGTAAATATCAAGAGATAGTACAAGAACCATGTTCTCATACTGGCTAAATGTGCCGACACTCAGGTTTCATGAAGCCTTCATTGATTTTATCCAATCCTCGAGGATCATCAAATCAAGTCCAAACTCAAATCCCTCATCCCAGTTCCTCAAGTGAAATTTCAACTCATCTCATCATAACTGCAGTCGTGTATGTGAGGTGCTGATCATATTCTTAAGGTAGAGACTAAGCATGCAATATAGCACACAAATCTTTCAAATTAGGGAAATGTGAATAATTAAGTCCAAGACCCTAATGACTAAGGCAGGTTAACTCAAAATATCAAGATCTCATGAACCAAGTGTTCTTGAACATCACTAGTCTTGTGTGAAAGTGAATGGTGTCAGGGATTAAACCAACTTATTAGTTAGTTTTTTTATGAAGATTGATTGATTTGATTTTTTTTTAAGTTTTAGAAAAAAAAATCAAAAAGTTTTTTTTGAAGAGTTTTTTTTAAAAAGATAGGTAAATAAGAAAGACTTTTTTTGAAAAAGTTTTTTTTTAAAGAGAGTTTTTTTTAAAAGTTTCTTTTTTAGCAAATAAGGAAAAGAGTTTTTTTTTGGAAAAAGTTTTTTTGTTTTGTTTTTTTACCCGCCCCATAATTATTGTATAATATATACAAAAATATGTGATAGTACGAGCTATGGGTAAAATATATATGTAATATATACACGCCCCCCTATACTTAGCTTGTGCTATGTCCTCATGGCACTAGGTGACAAAAAGACATAGCTCGTACTAAGCGTAGGAAAGCTAAAATAATAAAAATGTATAGAAGTCGATCCACCCCCTATACTTAGGCTCTGGTCAGCCTAAGTGTAGAAGAAGAGTAAAAATGGGGCGGACGAGGTCAAGAGGAGAAATTATGATAATATACACATGGCGGGCATCGGTCCCCCCTATACTTAGGCTTTGGTCAGCCTAAGTATAGGACAAGAGTAAGTGTGAAAACCGATGTGATCTCGAGAATATACAAAGAAGGGAGAATATACAAGAGTGATTGAATCTTCTAAGATGTTGAATCTGTATGCTGCATCTTCATGAAGAGTAATAAGATGTATCTGCTCTGTGCTCACTCTGCATGAAGTTGATGACCTCGACTTGGATTAACTGCTCTTTCGAATCAACAAAATGCTTCAACAGTTGTCCCTTCACCACATGAGATTGTGCACCATCTGTGAGATCAGCTATCTCTACACTTCCATTCTCGTGCACTTTCTTAACCACACAGGGACCCGTCCATTTAGATTTAAGCTTCCCATGGAACATCTTCAACCTGGCATTGAATAACCATACCTTTTGCCCAGGGACAAAGTCTTTGCACCTAATGTGTTGATCATGCCATCTCTTTACTTTGTCCTTATAAATCAAACTGTTGTCATAAGCCCTGTTTCGGATTTCCACGAGCTCGTCCAAGTTCAAGTCTTGGCAAAGCTTCCCTAGGTGACAACTCCAATTAATCTTCTTAATTGCCCATTCGGATTTATGAATCAATTCTGCGGGCAAATGGCATGGCTTGCCATAGATCATTCTAAATGGTGAAGTACCCAATGGTGTCTTGTAGGCTGTCCTATAGGCCCATAGAACTTGGTCCAAGAGCTGAGACCAGTTCTTCCTATCGGGACGAACCAATTTCTGCAAAATACTCTTCACCTCTCTGTTCGAAACCTCTGCCATGCCGTTGGACTGTGGGTGGTAAGGACTAGTAACTCTATGCTCAAATCCATAGTCCTTAGCTAAAGATCTCATATCTCGGTTCACAAAATGGCTACCCCCATCGTATATCAAAACTTTTGGCACCCCGAACCTAGCAATACTATGGTCTCTCACAAACTTACAGACAGTCTTGCTGTCTACGGTTCGGGTTGTGATAGCCTCCACCCACCTGGATAAATAATCAACCGCCAACAATATGTACTCATGTCCTTGGCTGTTGGGAAAGGGACCCATAAAATCTATGCCCCATGCATCAAAAACATCACAAATAATCATCGGTTGCATGGGCATCTCATCTCTCTGTCCAACCGTCCCTCCCATCCTTTGACAGATTGGGCACGACCGTACAAAATCAATGGCATCTCTAAACAAGGTCGGCAAATACAATCCACATTGAAGTACTTTGTGAGCGGTTCTCTTTCCCGAATGGTGTCCTCAGCCTCAAGCGAATGACAATATGTGAGGACACTCTGGTATTCCTCCTGAGGAATAAACCTTCTCCAAACACAATCCGGTCCTTCACAGAAAAGGAAAGGATCGTCCCAGTGGTATCTCCTCGAATCCGACTTCAGTCGATCAATGCTGCTCCTAGTCCAACCATGGGGAACCTGCTTGGAGACAAGATAGTTCACCATGTTGGCATTGATGATTGGGGTTTTCTATCGGTCTTGCATTACACACAAAGCGGGAACACAGTCGCTGAGGCGACCGACAAAAGAATCCCAAATCGATCAATAATTAACCCACAATCAATGTATGCAATAAATATTCAAAAATGTGGAGTTAAAATTTATTATAACTCTACATGCAAATGTGTATAGGTGTAAGCACAGGTAGAGGTCGAACACTGGGAGGCGAATGGTTGTATGTGTGTTGTGTAATTACTCAATCAATCGTTCATGTCCAATTATTGTTTTTGTGGGTTTTGGATTTTATATATTTTTTATAGTTTTGTTTTTATAATTTTATTTTATTTTTATATTTTATATATTTTTTTATATTTTTAATTATGGAATATAGATATGTATATTTTTATATGTATATATATGTATATATATATATACAAGAAGAGAGAGAGAGAGAGGAGTAATATATTCTATATATATATATAGAGAGAGAGAGACATAAATACTAAATACATACATAGATATAATTTTTTCAGCTTTTTAATATTTTTCTAATTTTTTTGTTATTTTTCTGAAATATTTCTAATTTTTATGTATTTTTAATTTCAAAAATGTCCTTAATATATGACTAATTAACTAGCCGAATATAATTTGGGTTTTAAAAATATAAAATAAACTCCAAAAATTCCCAAATTGATTTTAATACATTAATAATAATATATAAATAATTATAAAAGAGAAAAATATATTTTTGGGGTTTTTAAAGGATTTTTCTATTTTTTTGTTGGATTTTGGAGCTTTCTGATTTTTTTATTTTTCTTTTTCATATTTTTAAGGTTTTTCAATTCCTGGACTCAATATAGGTATAATTATACCATATATAATTTTTTTTAGAATTTTTCCAAAACCTTTTATATTTTTTTTGTATTTTTTAAATTAGACAATGCAAAATGGCTTCTTTTTCATTTTTAATAATTAGGAAAAATGCAAAAAATGCAAACTAAAATATAGGTGTGGAAGAACACTGCATGGAGTATCTATCCTACTTTTTCTGTATTTTTAGAAGCCTCATAGGTATTTTTAATAAATGCATAAAGGATACAAAAATCAAACAGCCTAGCAGGGGTATTTTTGCAATTAAAATAAATTCCAGGGGCATCAGTGCAAAAATACAACAGAAATAAACATTTATTTGAATTTTTAGAACTATTTTACAATAAACAAAAACCGCCAGGGGTTGCATGCAATTTTCACGCGCCTCACGTGGGACTGCACGTGAGGCGCGGAAGGACCTAAATGTAATTATAATAAACACAGGGTCCTTTCTGCAAAAACTCCAATTTATTTACAATGTGCAATTTATTTTACAAGATTAAAAACAAAATACAAAAATGACGGGGATGGAATATGCAAATTACCCCCAAAGTGGGCGTTGATGGACGACTGGATGTGGGTCACTTGATACGCGTCACTCCCTCAGCGCCCGATACCGCTTCGCCGATGAAGCGCTAGGATTAGATCTCCTGGCTGAGATCTACGGTGGCTGCTCGCTTCATCGGACGGTTGTGGTTAGACCTGGGACCTGCTCCTCATCCAACGGCGGAGACGACGGCTGGAAGAACGGGGAAGAACGCTCGCCTGGGCGAGCTTCCTCCGGTGAGAACTCGCTGCTCCGCCGGACTTTGCTACTCCGAGGTGTCCCAAAAGCTTCCTGGAGGTTGGCTCTCTCCGCTGGAGGTGGTAGATCGGCCGGAGATGCTCTGGAGCGGCGCCACGAGGTCGGTGAAGAAACGCGGCTCCAGGTACCTCCACCGGCCTTAGGAACGTCTCCTGGTGCTCCTCAATGCACCTGACCTGCACAGGAAGGTAGAGAGGCCCGAGGGCATCACCCTCGGCCTGGGGTTTGAAGCTGTTAGCACGGGGATGGTGAATGACGGAGAAGCTCCGACGAAGGGGGATGGAGGAGCTTCGATTCGCGGATCCAGATGCGAATCCGGTTGGGCAAGGTGGCTGGAAGTTGGAGAATGCGGTACGGAAGGAAATGGAGGCGAAATGGTGTCGGGGCACAGTCGGAAACAAGATGAAAAGCTCACCGGAGCGGAGCTCCGGCGAACTACGAGATCGCTAAACTATGCTAGACTAATAAGCCAAACACAAAATTAATTGCAGGAATGAAATGATGTAAGTAAAAACTACCTAGAAAGATAAAATGCGCAGCTCTTATACCTGGGGGCCACCAGGGAGCAGGGCGACCGCCGGAGCGCCGCCGCGACAAAATTTTCCTCCATCTCCGGCCGAACCAAGGTGCTGGGAAGCGCCTCCTGTTACGAGGGCTCTACCAGGAGCTGATTCAAGCTCAAAGAGGGGGATGAAATTGGCCAAATTTGGCCGAGGAGGAGGAAGGTGTTATTTATAAACATTTCTGAGGACCCCTGGTGACCGGCGATTATTAAAGAATCTGTGGTATGTACAAGGGATCCAATAGGACGACGCGAATCTTGGATGATCAGAGAACATCTTTTATGAAGGATTCGAGGGTGATGGGTCACTGAGCCAAGCGGGAAAAATGGCTGAAATCGTGGGACAAGATAGTCCACGTCAAGTCAGACGCCTGGGGGCGCAGTTGACCGGGCGGTCAACAAACGCCAGGACCTGATTGGTCGACGTCAACAAGAAATTGACTGATTTATTTAACATAATAAATGAATTAATTAGATTTTTTGTATAAAATAAAAAATATTTATAAATTAATGTGGTATTTATTTATGATTTTTATATATTTTTTTAAGTATTTTATTACGGTTTTATTAAAATAATGTATTTATAAGTATATTTATATATATTTATTTTTATTTTGTTTATTTTATTTCATTATTTTATTTTTTTTTAGTTTATAAATTTATAACTTATTTTTATGAGTATAAATATATTTTTATTTAATTTTTAGGAGTTTATTTACATTTTTAAATAAATAGGTATATGTATATGTAGGTATACTTATAGGTATTTTACCTATATATTATATACATTTTATTTATTTAATGAATTTTATTTGGATTTGTATTCTTGATAAGTTATATATAAAATATAAATGAATAAATAATAAAAATCCCTTTTATTTATGTACATATAGGTAGCATAGGTAGTTTGTCTATGTGGCTCATAGACTTATTTTATTTTGCAAATTCTTTTTGGTTTTCTTGAACTTTTAATATGTACATGCATTATCTACATTATTAACAAGATTCTAAAAATATGAATTTATGAAAAGAATAGACATTGAATAAAATGAATATTTTAATCAGTATTGTATACAAGGAGGGTCAAAAACCTAACTTCTACAGATGAACTCCAAAAATTATGAAACCAATTTTATAAAATAGTTCTCGGGATGCTATATACAATTAAAGATGAGTTTGGGTGATTTGGAGTTTTTTTATTTGCAAGATATGTGTCTGTGAAGTTGAGATTCTTGCTTTTTATTTTGTGTATAAAATGTACACTGAGGATTATTTTTACACAAACTCAATTTTGTATTTTTATTTACATTATTATCTACAACTTTTATGAACAACGTTTCTTTATTTGATGAATAAATGATTATGTATAAAATAGGTGTAAAAATGCATGAATAAATGAATTAATAAATGAGGTATTTATTGTATTATTGGCCCTTATCTCCCCCTACTTTATTCCTTGTCGACCAATTCCATGTTGGCCTTGGTCTCGGGGTTCGGGTCATAAAATATTTGCAATATTTTATTCCTTTTTCTTTTCTTCTCTTTATTCTATAATTTTGGCATTAAAAACCTTATTTAATGTACAATAAATACAAGAAACAATGAATGCTATTATATACAAATAACTGTTATTTACATGCATTTGCTGGGGTCTTTAAGGCCAAAATGATAGAATAAAGGTGATGAAATGGAGATTCATCAGGCATACCACGAGAGGGAGTCAATAACACAAATTGACTCATTTGGGAAGGTCTCTCTAATCCGCTCATGATCAGGAGAATCCTTAAGTTCAATCCGAGAAAGGTGATCAGCCACCACATTCTTTACTACAGGTTTATCTTTTATCTCCAAATCAAATTCCTGGAGGAGTAAAATCCACCTAAGAAGACGTGCCTTCGCGTCCTTCTTTTCCATTAAGTATTGAATGGTTGTGTGATCAGTATAAATTGTCACCTTAGAGCCCAAAATATATGATCTGAACTTCTCGAGGGCCCATACTACTGCGAGCATTTCTTTTCCAGTCACTGTATAATTTTTCTGCGTAGGATCTAATACTTTGCTCGCATAGTGAATTGCAAACGGAATCCTTCTCGCCGTTGTCCTAACACAGCTCCTATAGCAAAATCTGAAGCATCGGTCATGATCTCAAAGGGGAGAGACCAGTCAGGAGCTTTTAGGATAGGCGATGCACAAATCTTCCTCTTCAAGACTCAAAGGCCTCCAGACACCTGTGATCTATAACGAACTTTGTGTCTTTCCCTAAGAGCTCAGTCAGTGGGCGGGCGATCTTTGAAAAATCCTGAATGAATCTCCTATAGAATCCAACATGCCCTAAGAATGACCGCACTGACTTCGCGTTGGTAGGTGGATCGAGTTTCTTGATCACCTCCACCTTGGCAGGGTCAACCTCCATTCCCCTTTGGAGATGACATGCCCCAACACGATACCCTCCGTCACCATAAAGTGACTCTTCTCCTAGGAGAGTACCAGATTCACCTCTCTACACCTCGTGAGGACTCGGTCTAAGTGCGTTAAACATGTATCAAAAGAATCACCATGGACCGAGAAGTCATCCATGAATACTTCCAGAAAATCTCCCACCATCTCGGCAAATATGGCTATCATGCAACGTTGAAATGTGCTTGGGGCATTGCAGAGCCCGAATGGCATGCGCCTGAAAGCATAAGTACATGGTTGTAGCCTGAGTACCCGTCAAGAAAACAGAAGAACTCTTTCCCTGCTAGTCTCTCCAAGATCTGATCAATAAAAGGCAAGGGAAAGTGGTCTTTCTTGGTCGCAGCATTCAGGCGCCTGTAGTCAACACAGACGCGCCACGACGTGGGTACTCGTGTCGCGATCGCTACCCCCTCCTCGTTGGTGACCATCTGAATTCCTGACTTCTTCGAGACAACGTGAAGCGGGGCCACCCACTTGAAGTCAGAAATAGGGTATATAAACCCTGCTTTACACTATTTCTTAATTTCTTTCTTCACTACTTCCTGTAGATTGGGGTTAAGTCTCCTCTGAAACTCACGGGAAGGTCTCACGTTATCCTCAGTAAAAATGTGGTGCGAGCAGAGAGCGGGGTTGATGCCCACGAGATCCGACACTGTCCATCCTATTGCTTTGTGGTTCCTCTCTAAGACCTCTAACAACCTAGACTCTTGTTCTAAAGTCAAGTCTGAGCTAATGATGACATGATATCTCTCTTTGGGTCCCGTAAGAAAGGCATACTTAAGTATAGGAGGTAGTGATTTCAGTTCTGGCAATGTGGTATCATCAAGCAGATCTGGCTGAACTGAATCTGAATCTGGTTCTGTGCTGCATGAAGGTGGGCTAAGCTGAGTAGTACTCGCCACCAAATCAGAAGTATCAGGAGTCGGATCGTCAAAAATATCCAAACAATCGGCAAAAGCCACGTCTGATTCGTCATCTATGTCCCATGGTTGTTCCGAAGAGGATGGAACTGACAGATCCGGATGGATCTCTATGTCATCATGAGAATAGGTTGATGCATCTCTAGCAAGATCAGACAACACCTGGCAAACTGCATCATGCACTATATCCTCTCCAGATGAAAGGGTCTCGCTCTGTCCTGAAGGAATCTGTCTCCAAATCCCCGATGTGCTAATCATACTGCAATCTGCCTCTGAAGATGAGTACTCTGTACTACTCTCTGAATCAGGTCGCTGACACTTGGTTTGCTTCATCTCAAGGTTCACTTCTCCACCTGGAGAACGGAACTTCATCATTCCCGTACCATAATCGAAAGATGTGCCTGCGGTCCTAAGGAAGGGTCGCCCAAGAATGATCTAAGATTCACTCCAATGATTGGGGGTCTCCACGTCCAAGAATGTGAAGTCCACCTGATAGTTCTGCCCCTCAATCGAGATAACAACATTCTTCACTTCTCCCTTAGGTCTCTTCATTGAATGATATGCGAATTGGAGTAAAGCTCTAGATTTGCGAAGTGGTCCCAACTCCAATTTCTGATATAATGCTAAGGGAAGTAAGTTTATCGAAGAACCGTTATCTAAGAGTGTGCGTGCAAACGCAATGTTGTCAATACGACTCTCCATACAGTGAACACCCATGTCTCTCTTTTTCTTTGGCAAAGTCTGATTCTTGAGACAATAGGTTGTGGCTACTGATAAGACATGTATCTTTATATTTCAGTTATCTTTCTTCCTGCTAACCCTTGTAGGTGTGCATCTCACCTTAAGGTATTTTTGGAATGCATGATGGTTAGCCACATATTCATCAAATGGCACCTTAACTGTGATGTTTTCTTTACAAAACCGTGCCATATTGAGGTCATCTTTCCGAATCTTTTTGATGGGCTTTCCTGCCGTAAGAGCACGAGGGAAAGGGATTGAAGCTAGGGAAACAGAGGATGAAGAGTCTGAATCATGAACTGAAAGATCATTCTTTGCATTAACGGAAACAGAGTTCTTCATACAAGAATCTTTTTGATGCAACATGGACTCAAAATCTAAACTATCTACTATAGGGTGTGGAATAGAAGATGGAGTGGTATCCGCCACAACCAGAGATGCAAGGTCCTCCATAGACTCAGAAGAATATCCATGCTGACGATGCTGCATACGTGCTCTCCTCCTCCTCTCAGCTCCCTGAGTAGAAATCCTCGAATGGTGCTGATGGGGCTCTGAAATATGATGCCTCTCCTCATCGTCCTCTGAAGACTCCTCAGGTAGAGCTCCAGAGATGCCCCTCCTCGTGTCCCTCGCCCGGTCAGGTACGACCACGGTCCTTCCGCTCCTGAGTGACATGTGGTTAGCCTCGTCACACGAAAGAATCTCATGTTCAGATTTAGGAGATGTTGAATAGTATACCTGACCAAAGTGTTGCTGAGAACTAGAACGGTTCAGGCTATTTGGGTTAGCTTGAACTTGGGCTGGGATAGAGGTAGAGGGTGCAGTCTGCTCGTCTCGCCATCTGGACAGGCGGTTGACATCCACCCGTAAGTATTGAATCTCGTTCCTGTAGGAACGTAGCTCGTCGAGTATCTGCTGCTGAATATTCACGGGACTAGACGATGAAGGAAGTGGATAAGACTGGGAAGAAGAACGGGAAGACTGGCCCTGCTGGCCAGTGTACTGCCTCTACTGTAGCTGCTGGGGTTGCAGGCCCTACTGGCCCGTCTGGTAATGGCCCTGTCGGCCATACTACTGGTACCGCTGCCTCTGCTGCTGGGGTGGATGGAATCCAGGGCTCTGCTGTGAAGGAGGTGGTGCGGAGGTGAATGCGGTGTTGTGAAAGGTCGGGGGACGCTGATAAGTCTGTCGATCTCCCGTACTTCCCTGCATGGCAGGGTCCTGAGTATACCATATCCCATTCACCTCCCAAAGTGGTGGAGGCTCCTCCTGGACTGTCTCTGCTACTGGAGGTGGCTGCTGGAAAGAGTGGGTGTAGGATTGGTCCTGCTCCCACGGTTGGGGTTTCCCTGACACCAACTGCTCCTGAACATGGTGAACTCGGTATACGGGAGCAGAGGGTGCAGTCACGGCGGGTATCCGTATCTTAGATACCTTCTCAGTCAACTCCTCCATCTGTTTTGGAAGTTTGGAGACGCTCCGGTCAAACTCATCAATCCTCCTGTCGATCCTCTCGACTACAGTAAGCTTGTCAGCAAGGAGTCCCATGCTAGGGATCACGTCCTGAGAGAGATCGACTACAGCTGCTTTTCCCCCTCCAGATGAGAGTGAACCGGGGGATGGTGTATAGGCCCTGCTGGCCATCTGTGAGCGGCTAGTTTCAGCCATCTGCTCGAATACCCTCCAGACGGTATCCGCTCCTCGTGATGTATAGCTGCCTCCACAAGCAGCGCTCACTAAACCCTGCATCTCAGGGTTGAGACCAGTGAAGAAGGATTGGACCAAGATGTTGTCATCTAATCCACGACAAGGACACTTTTGCAGGATGTCCTTGAATCTTTCCCAAGCATCACAGAAGGCTTCATGGGGTAATTGGGAAAAATTCATAATTCGCGTCCTCATCATGTTAGTTCTACTCAATGGGTAGAACTTCTTTAGGAATAGGTCCTTGATCTGGGCATAAGTGGTGATGATGATTCCAAGATTCTTTACCCAGTAATCAGCTTTTCCACCCAAGGCAAATGGGAGGGCTTTGAGCCTAATATAATCCTGGCTAACATTAATATGTTTGAGGTTAGCACAGTTGAGCTCAAAGTCCCTTAGGAATGCATATGGCTCCTCAGAAGCATTCCCATCAAAATGTGGCAGCAAGTTCAGAAAATGCGGCTTCAATTCAAAGTCAACAGTGGGTTCAGCCGCACTCAAGTAGTTATGAATTTGATATTGTCCGGGGTTATACGCCGCATCCATTGGTAGTTGGACCCCAACATTTAACTGTCCTAACTGAGCTCTCAGTAATGCATGCTGCTGCTCAGATGCAGCTAATCGGACTAGTATCATTCTCATCGGGTCTTCATGGTTCTCTTCTTCCTCTTCTTTCTTCTTTGGCATTTTACTTGAATCTTCTTTATGTCCTGAATCAACAAGGTGTTCTGGATTAGAAGAGGATTTATGAATCAAGATATTCTCATCGAGGCGATGGTCTTCCTCGGTGAGGTGGGAAGAGAGAAATGGAATGGTTTGAGAGTAACCATCCCGAGAGTGAGTGATCCTGGGCTCAATAGGGTCATGAGTCCAGGTTGGTCCAAGTTGCGCTTGGACCTTTGAAGACGTACTTTTTGAAGGGTTCAACGAGAGATTCGCAAAGTCCGAATAAATACCCCCCCAATTAGTCATCTTCGATGTCAAAAGAACCGATTAGATCACTATAGTCAACGAGGCACTAGTTCTACAGTGCACGTAAATGTGCTGAGTGAACTCATACAATACAAACACAATTCAAACCCTCAATTTGACCAACTCAACACGTGATGGCCGTAAGAGTTCGGCCGAATTATCTGGTCAATTTTAGTTGGTGAGAATACACTGTTGGAATGATTAACGAGCTGTTAGGTGCCCGTATTTTCCTACAGACTGGCCCGGTTCTTACGACTAGTTTGACCTACTTTCAGCCAGTATAGGAGTAAGTACGGACCGTATAAATACGGCTACCCGTTCCTTGAGGACTAAGGCATCCTCCAAACCTCCCACTCTGCTAAGGAAGTCCGGACCGTTTACCGGCTACCCGTAAATCCTCACTGAAAAGTAGCTAATCGCCTAAAAATAAAGAACCAGTAGTAAGTAAGAAATCCAGACTTGGCTCTATCCTAGGGTCGTCTCTCTCTCACTTGCAATTAAAATAAACAATGAGGGTTGTATGCACCCGAGAACAAGGGTTCTTTTTATTCCAATTAATTAAATCGACCTGCTCAATTCAGTCACAATTTTTAGAGTTAGGTTATCACTTGAAATTTATGTGAACACACAAGCACGTCTATCGTTCAGTCCCAATTTCCTTTTGACCTTAAGTTGTAAAACAAGAGGTAATAGAATCAGAATGCAAACGAGAAACTATGATGCATGCTCAGAAGAAGGTATACTTAAAGTGAATCCCAGCACTCTTTATGCATTATGCAGAACAGAATTTATAAATATTACACTAAATGCATGCAGATTGAGAAAACCGCACCTAAACAATATACTATTAGCGGGGAAGAATTGATTGAATTTGAGCTAAGTAGTACGTGTCTATGTGCGTCTCATTATGAATCTTATAAGATATGTGAATCTTCTAAGATATGCGTGGCCTAATTTACGATGGGCACAAACATATTTCATTCTATACTACCGTGTGACTAATCCTTAAGTTTGCCACTCAAGTCGAGCCCCACCCTCACCGAAGAGTAAAACAGGCTCGACACACCACAAATAATGTCTAAGTCTTTTTTACACACACGAGCTCTCAAACAAGAGCCGCTATAAATGAGCAACTACCTAAGTAATTACAACAATTATTAAGAAATTTCTCTCAAAAAATAAATTGCTTTTCATAGCCCTTCAGCAGTCGGCGCGCGTCGCGTCCGTCGACCTCCGATGCACTCCAAGTCCACCGGGCCCTCGCAAGAAAAATAAGATTTATATTAGAGAGATAAACAACAAGATATATACAAAAATATGAAGAGAAATAATTGAAAAAATGGAATAAATACAAGTGGCTCGGGGGTCAGACTACCCGAGTAAATGAAAATCTAAATCCAAATTTTTAAACTAATTTCTACGCCATTTGCCTCCCCGGCAATGGTGCCATCTGACGAGTCGCTAAATATGATAACTAATACGTGTTCGTTGTAATACGTATACTTAACGATTCGGTCAGAACCGAGAGATGATCTCCGTAAAGAGTGTCTCGGCTTTAATATCCCGGGTAAGTCCAGGGTCGAACTCAGGGAGGCAAAGGAACAAGTTGAGTTTAATTTGAAAACTTAGGTCTAGATTTCCAATGCGTATTTTTTTAGATTTTTTAATGCAAAAAGAAATGCCAAATACAAAATACGGGTGAATTAAGTACTAAGAAAACACACAACAAGGCCAAATTAATTTTAATGTCAAATTAATCCAATTTAGCCAAATTATATTTTTCCTAGAGTCCTAATTCAGAGATGAATGCAAGTTATATTTTTTTGAAATTTTAGGGGTTAAAATGCAACTAGGAAAAATGCGTACTTTTTATGGGGGTTTTTCACAATTTCTCACACAAACAGTAAGCAAAAAATATGAAAAAATTAATGGAATGAAAACATGATGCAAGGAGACTACAGTCATATTTTTGGAATTTTTTGACAACATATGAATTTTTTATGGATTTTTTAGTGAAAACAGAGTGATAATGAGTAATTAATTCCTATTTAATCCACAATAGCAAGTTAATCAGAGTGTGAATTATCTCAAAAAGATATTTTCATATGGAATCCAGAAGATTTGAAATTTTGCTAAAATGATGTCTGTGGATTTAATTAAAAATCAAATACTAATTTCACTCTATGATTTATTTCAGGCAGAAAACCACTCCATTTCAGATGAAATTTGGATAGCAAATTAATCACATATCAATGCATCACATATAATTTTTGTGAAATTTTTAGAGTAACCGTATGTGAGATATAAATTTAAGTGCTCAAGATGGGTAAAATATGCAATAATTCATTTGAACATTTTTAATTCATTCTCCAAACATCAGAAAAATATAAATAAATAACCATGTGGTAGAGAACAAGTTGCTCAACACAAAGGTATTTTTCTTTGAATCAAAGGATGCCAAAACAAGGTCCAAATTCGAGTACAAACTCAGGGGTATCCTTGCAAATTCAGAGACAATACTTACAACATAAGCATGTACAGGGACTTGTTTGTAATTATAAAAACATGAAAAGATAAAGGTGCAATTTTTACAAAATAAAAAAATTGAGAAAGGGAAAGGGACCTTCTTCTTCCTCACGATGGGAATGAACCCAACGAGGAAAGAGAGCAACGGGACGACCGGCGGAGGTGCGGCCCGCACGCCGGCGCGCGGAGTAGGCGGGGCGGCTGTCGGCGGTCGGCGGGATGGAGAGGAGGCCGCGCGCGGCGGGCACGGCTGTCGGTGGTCGGTGGGATGGAGAGGAGTCGTCGACGGGATGAAGAGGGGGGGCGAGCGGCGTCAGTGGCCGGCGGCGAGGTGCCCAGGAGGTCGGTGGGCTGGAGGGAGGCCCGGCTGCTGGAGGCGGCGTCGGTGGCCGGCGTCGGAGCCGCCAGCCCTTGAAGGAGAAGAGGGCGACGACGGCGGTGCTCCCACCGCTGCTGTTTGCTGCTCTTTTTTTTTTTAAATTTTTTTCGATTTTTTTAAAATGATTTTTTACTGATGTAATAAAGGATTTTTTTGTTTTATTTTTGTTTTATATTTTTTTTTAAATTTTCTTAAACAGGAATGCAAATAAAAAGAGGGCAAAGATGGTGTAGTGATGATGGAGTATGATAGGAAGATGAAGATGGTGGTGAATGTGATGTGCTGAAAAATGCAAAACTAACAGGATGATAAAATGAGACTAAACATTACCTACGATGGAGACGGTCGCCTCTGATGTGCCTTCGAAGCACGGTCTTCGCTCGAATCGCCGGCGTACGATGACCTCGAGCAGCGCGCGGTTGCGGCTGCGATGTTGGCTAAGAGACCAACGGATCTCACCGGCGAGAGGGCTGTCGTCGTTCGACCGCGGTTGCGTCGCTGTCACCGATTCAACTCAGGGAACTAAGCTCTCCTCACATAAAGATGGATCAAAGGCAAAAATGAGGAGAATGACATGTATATAAAGATGATGGAATAAGAGGTTATTAAAATGGTGGAAGGTTATTTTATTAATGGAGTTGAATGAGAGGTT
Organism: Ottelia alismoides; assembly: GCA_037367405.1. NCBI lineage: Eukaryota > Viridiplantae > Streptophyta > Magnoliopsida > Alismatales > Hydrocharitaceae > Ottelia > Ottelia alismoides. The sequence continues at coordinate 283,806 of JAZKJV010001089.1, forward strand.
TAAGAAATGGTGGGGTTGAATGGAGGTTGGTGGTAGAAGAGAGTTGAATGGTGGTTATTGTAGAGAATGTAAAATAATTAAATAAATAAAATGAAATAAAGTAGGCTACTTTAAATACAACAAAATAAAGAAGGAAAAAATAGTGGTGAATTTACAAGTGAATACAAAACACCATGTACATTTTTTTGTCTTTTTAATAAGAGATATTTACACCGAAAAAAAATACAATAAAATAATATAAATAAAATACAACACAAGCATGATTTTTTTGTATTTTTAGAAATTAAGAAAGGTAAAATAAAAAATGAACAAAGAATGAATATATACATAATATACAATGTACATCTAGGTCCCGAAACCCATCTTTTGCAAATGAGCTCCGATTTTAATGAAACCACTTCCGTTGGATAGATAATTTTCTAACTTGAACTTTAAAAGTGAGTTTGGTGAATTTGGAGTTTAGACGGAGTGGGAATTTGGCTTGGAAGTTGGACTTTACGCCTTTTTTCTCTTTGGGATCTAGGAGCATTTATTTGAGGTGAAATTTGTTTTGTATTTTTGTATTTTTATATACATTTTTATAAACAAGTTAGAGAAGGAATTAGGCAAAAAGGAGTTGAAATGAAATTACTAAAAATACATTATGTTTTGAGCTATTTACAAGTATAAAACTCCTTTATTTTTGCGGCTTTTTATTGTTAATTCATTTTGTACAATCTTATATACGATAATTAGTGTATTTTATTTACAAGAGTTATTTTGTTAATTTATGGATTTTATGGACATTTATTTGGTATTTTACTCGGGGATTTTGATAAGATCAAGATATTGCGATGATGAATTGCTGATTCATCAAGCTCCTGCATCTGGTCTCTTGGCTGGCAGTTTGTTCTGAATGGTACATCAAGTGAAATGAGTGAGCACATGGATTTGATCTCTGTGGTTCCTCCTCTTCCTGCGGTCTGTAGTTTTCTCTTTCAAATTCTTTTTGATGAGGGGGATGTGCTCGATTGCTTCCTGTAGAGTCAGCTGAATGTGGAATCTATCAATCATCTGGTTGCTGAACTCTACCTGATGGGTCTTTTTAGGATGTTCTCTTTTGTTCCCCTTCACCCGTCGGAGTGCTTCAGGGAAGGGGATAGTTGTGACGCCCCTAGGATCCGGGTACTCGGCAAACCAATCCACACACATAATTCCACATTCAAATATTTGGCATTCACAAAAGCAGGAGAAAAAGCAAATGCAAAGAAATATTTTTTTCCTCAATGCATTCAACCTGTTTACAAGCACGTGTATTTCCATTCACCAATTCCATTACAATCTATTATCCATTTCCATGTCCACAAACATTACATGTAAGCATAAATATAGATGTCCACAATTAAACATTACATGCCATGTCTCTCAAAAAGAAACTACAAATAAAGAAGACCGTAAAAACTACTACCAACTGTAATACAAGAAGTGTAGCGAAGCTGCACTAAAAGTGATGTCTCCGAACTGCTCACTGTTGAGGACCTGCAGATCCACACGTAGGTACGTTATGAGCAAAGTTGCCCAATACGATTTAAACAAAACTATACAAAAAAGAAATGCATGATAAAAATTAAATGTGTGCAAAAGAGAAAGAAACAAGCTAATTGATCTCACAAAGAACTACATTTTTATTTTTTTTATTGTTTGATTTGGATATGGGTATGATCAACCAAGATTCGTGGATAGTCTGTGGTCTTGATCTGGATGAGACCTCACACTATGACTCTAAGGTAAAAGAAAGTACCTTAGGGTTGGGGTGCCTCCGTAGGCATGCGGTGGAGTACAATGCATCCTAACTAAGTTCCCAACACGTACACTTAGCCCCACTTCGCAATTGTACTTCTGATTCACAAATATATATTCCAACCCGCGAATCCTCGCGACAATCCGATCCTCCTTATACACAGGAGATTCATGTCCCATCCCCAACTTCATTACCACATTTCCCGGAACTCCTCTCTTAGCGCTCCCACTCGGAATAACGACCAATGTGGCCTACACTAGCCCGTATACGAGTGTTAACTGTAAGTGACAAGCGAAACACTAGCCGACCAATCATGACTGCTTGGCCCGCGCTCGAGCACCGGGCTAAAGCACGCAAGTGCCGAGGCCGACACCGTCAGATTAACACCTCGGTGTGCCAAGCAACATGTCCCCCAACCATCGCAGCTACAATAGCAGTTGGTATCGCGATCATCTAGGCTTATACCAGGGACTCCAAGGGTGCATGCCCCTCCCTTGGCGGCAACTACTCCACTACCCACAAACCACTTAAGATCAATTCACCTTGTCATATACAAGAACCTAACGAACAAGGTGTAGTCGACATAGATGTTACAAAGATGGATATCCCTCACATTTATTTGATTCGATACTCAAGAAGCTCGAAAAAGGGGAAAAATGTATACAACACATCTAATTTAGGCTATCTGCCACATTCCGTTCCTTTCCCAGAAAAAAAGGTCAAAGAACATCCTATCTATTATCATGTAAAGAGAATAAATCTAATCATCCTATCATCTAACTAGTGCCGTTTTGATCTGATCAAGGATTCTTGTCGGTCTGATTTTCTGATGTCTGAATTTAGTAGAGAGGACTTTCAGAATATAAAGACTGTGAAGTTCCTCTGTAAAAAGACACATGTGCCCATGTTGAAACTTTCTTGAACGTTGGGTGCCAGATATGGCAGTAGAAGCATTATTGGTCTATATTATCAGCTCTGAGTCCTTACCCTTTTCTTCTAACCAAATGGAATTATCGAATGAATTAGATCTCTATAATTAACGGATCCTTCTGACAACCAATGTACCCAAACGTGTCTCCACTATCACACCTATTTCATTATTCACACGTTGAAGTTCTAGGATGAACTTGTAGATGATATTTTTCCGAAACAGAATTTAAACCAAGCATGTTATTTTCTTTGCTACGTGAATCCAAACCAGAAAGCAATATCCAGGATCCATCATATAATTGACCAATGTGGATCAGTAACATATTGACAAACACAAGAACAACTTAGATAAGTTGGAAATCAGCTTATGCATGTGGTCTAAGTTCTCGGGTTATGGTATAAACTTGCAACAATTTCAGCATGCTCTATTTATACTAGAATAATTTAGTATAGAGTCTTACTTCGACCAATCTCCGCTAACCAGTTCATGACCAAGACTTGTATGTCATGTTTGTTTTCGTCAAACCATATAGGATGCGTACCTTCTATGAAATTTAAGGTCCAAAATATACTTAACTAACACGGATCCTGTTAAACATGTACTAAGCTGATTTGGTTACAACTTCTAGCACATTTAGTAGAGCACAAATTCAACTTATATTGGTTACCGGTATCGGATTGAACATCCGACAGAATAACCTTTGTTGTGACTACTTAAAGGTGGAAAAATCACATCTAACGTAAGCAATATATTTATTTGTTTCATACGCCCAATGTCCTAAAGTGCAAGGGCTAATAATCAGGGACGAATCTCCTTCTTGTCACAAGCACGTGGATCTACAATGTCACATTCTACAATTTCAATGGCCTGGAAAGTTTTCCCTAATCCCATATGATTTCATAGAATGCCATGGAATTTGAACCACTTCAAGATAGACAACCAATTAATAACCTCTTGTGGATACCTCCTCACTTCGACCTTCAATGTGACTGTTATCTTATAATCATCAATATGGGAATTGCCCAGTAACCGATCTAAGAATTGTGCATCTTCTTCATTTATCGAACAACGTTCACCAAGTTCTATAGATGGGTGTACCTCTCTCGCTAACGAAAGGAGCAGCACAAGAGCAACCAAAAATGGCAATCCAAGGCAAGAAACTTGATGCATATTGTCACAGCATCAACATAAATTATATACATCACACGTATCTTGTGTGGCAATGGCAAATCATTCTTCTATTATTGAGGAGGAAATTATAGCACAACTAGATCATCTCGCTTGAATAATGGGAGAACATCTCCTGCAGCATTTTGATGAACTCAATGCAGCACAGAGAGGAGAACAACTCCCCCAAGTGAAAGACATGCATTATCAATTTAATCGTCAGTGTTAAAGGAAGGAAATCAAACTCCGCCGGAATCATCTTGCACAAAGAAGAATTATTTCCATCAGAATCCATGAATCAAAGGAAAAATCACAGAAATCCACAGTGCGATTGGATGACATCATCAAATAAGAGGAGAGCATAACAGAATCCCCGAATAGCTTGCCGTTCCTCACGCTAAACATTATCATGTCACAAAAGCTATAACTAGGGTTATAATGAGAGAAAATCTATGGTCAAAAGTCATGTGGAATCCGCAGCAAGAGGAAGGAGAATCGTACCTCAAAAAAATCAAAACATCGGTTTCTTCATCGGTGAAGAACGACGCGATCAACACCTCGTTCGCGATGAGAAACGCACAAGGGGACGCCTTGGACCTTCTCTACGCAATTGTGGCTTTGGATCGCCATTTCAAGGCACTTCGGCAAGCTTCGGAGAGGGGAAAGGGGAGGAGGAAAAGGGACGATCGAAGAGGAGGAGGGTTTGGGCGTTGTGGACGAGAAGGGGTTGGGGTTTAAGGGTAAAACCCGGATTCGGATTCGGGTTCGGATCCGAATTGGACCATTACCCCTCCTCGCTAAAATGGCCATAACTCGGGCTCCTGAAGTCGAATTTTAGCGTTCTTGGACTCGTTGGAAAGCTATCGACGAGCCCTATGCAATGAACTCCTTATTCAAAATTTTTGGTCACTGGACCAGTACAGAATTTGTAATTAAGTATCGACCCAGACAAGATTTGTATTTTAGTCCATGTTTGGTATTCGGGATCTTCACAATAGTAGGGGCCTCCGCAGATGGAGGATTAGAAAGAGGTTTGTGCGCCTGTGAAGGAATAGAATCCATACCATGATCATCATTCAACACATACGGATGAAGTGTGAACAGAAACCTTTCCTTTATTCATATTTTTGTTCTTTTTTCTTGTTACCACAGTCCAAAGATACAAAAGGTGGTAACATCACAGAATGAAGCTCAACAAAAGTAGAAGTAGTGGCCTCAGTACCACCAACGGCATCTGACTTCGCGGCATCAGCACCGCGCTCTAGCTCTGCATCAAAAATGGTGGCATCAGAACCACCGTCTGCATCGGGTGTCTTGACGGCCTCAACACCGTCATCTGGATCTCCATTATTGGTGGCATCAGCACCACCATCATCAACATCATCAGCGGCATCAGCACCACTACCTGACTCATCTGGCGCTCCTGGTTCTACATGTGGTTGTCGCTCAGATAAGGCGCCGCCGGCTGGCATCCTATCGTTCCTAGTAGTCACAAAATCAAGATCATACAAAGAAGAAGGAGAGGTATCCTCTGTGAACTGTACCTGTTCAGACTTCCTCTTCAGATTGTTCGGATTTTGTTCAATCTGAGATGGTATGGCGGCTTTGCCCTTGATTAAATCCCTCACCTCCTGCCGGAATTCATCCATGTCTCGCCGGTAGGATTCTCGATGTTTAGAGAGCAATCGGGCGAGGTCATCTAATGCTGGGTTCTCGAAGGCAGGTGCCTGAGAACCGGATGTATTCCCCTGCTGGAAATGAGGTTGCTGCTGGGAGGAGAAGTGCTCACGAGGCTGGGGGTATGACTGTTGAGGCGGCTGACGCTGCCTCCACTGCTGGTTGTGATAGGCGGGACGAGGATCATGCCGGTATTGCTACTGGGGGCATATTGGGGTTGTTGTTGTGGCTGGCTGTTCTGTTGTCCCTGAGCCGGAGGCTGCTGTTGAGATGAGGTACCACAATTGCCCCAACGGAATCCGGGGTGATCGTGACGAATCCCGGGCTATGGGTACCGGTCGTACCATATCCCATTGACTTCCATCAATGGCTCATACTCGAAGGATGGTGGAGGTAGAACCGCCAGTGACTGATCCGGCTGATAGACCACCATCTGAGTGTCCTGAGATGGTGGATGCAATGGGTAGTACTGTAGCAACGGGACCGGCTCTGCCTGAATGTGGCTGACCTGACGGTACAAGACAGAGGGTTGGGATGAGTTGTTACTGCTGGCATCAGCTCGTGACCTGGGAGGTTGCTGAGAAGATGTTTGTGCCTCCTGGACGCAATGAATATGCGTCTTCAGGTCACTCATAGTCTTGGTAATCTGGTCCATCTGGGCCAGTCCTTGCATCTGCTTCTTCTCGAGGATCTCGAGACGGTCCAACTTCTCACTAATAATGCCCATGTCGGCTGCGACTGATTAGGCTTGGGTTGCGGCTGCCGACGGAGTATGAGGACCAGCATCGATGCAGGCGATCCTCTGAAATGATCCAGCTCCTTGGTGGGGTTTCTGCTGCGTGTAGACGCGGGCTTGGGCCATGACTGTTGAGTTCTCTGTCATCCCTTCATAGATGGCCCAGACATCATCTTCACCCTTTGAAAAATAGGACCCACCACAAGAGGCATTTATAAGCCCTTGCAGCTCCGATGTCACCCCACAAAAGAAACTCTGAACCAAATTGGGCTTGGATATATCATGGTGTGGACACCGATCGATGAGCTCTCTGAATCGATCCCAAGCTTCATGGAATTGTTCATTAGGGATCATTGTGAAGTTACTGATCATAGCTCTTGTTGCGTTCGTCTGGCCGAGCGGATAATACTTCTTCAAGTAGGCGGTCCGGAGTTGTGCCCAAGTGTCGACGAAGCTTCCTAAATGTTTCAGCCAGTAAGCGGCTCTGTCAACCAAAGAGAATGGGAAAACTATCATCTTGATAGTGTCCTCAGTCACCAGCCTGACGTGAATTGTGCTGCAGATCATTTCGAATTCTTGCAAGTGAAGGTGAGGCTCGTCGGTCTCCAGCCCATGAAATTTTGGCAATAACTGGATAGTGTGCGGGCGAAGCTCGAAATCTCCATGAATGGGAGGGAGTCGGATCCACCGATGAGTTAGGGAGGCTGCAGGATTGTGCAATTCTCTCATGATGGTATGCGGCGGCCTCTCCTGGTTGGGTTCTCCTCCCTCGTCTGCTACTACTGGTATATCACCTCCACCGCCACGCCCCTAGGTCTGTTCTCTCGCATCTACGCGATCTCTCTCATGAGGTCACCCATGAATGCTCCTTGGTCCCGGATCTATCTCTGCATGGTCTCCAAGGATGCTAGAAGTGCATTGTTGATGGCGGCTTGTTCATACAGAAATGGAGGGTGCTCATGCTCATATGGGTGTTCTCCTCGGTCTACCATCTCTGGATTCTCTGAAAATGCAAAAGAACCCATCTCAGGTGCCGTCAAATGATCTGAGCTCTGTGACGCACTAAATTCTGAAACTCTTGGACTGATGGAAGGAGAATGAGAAGGGTGGTCGAGGGGGAACAGGGTGGAAGTGAACTCAGGCTCGGGGAGTGGGTCTGGACTCTCCGAGGTTGCCCTAGATGAATAGGGAGGAGTGCTGGATAGCGGTGCTGACAAAGTCGGCCTAAGAGACCTCCTTCCCATCATCGTGATTATTGAGAAGAGCAAGGTAAATGAAGAAGAAGAGGGAAGCAAAATTGCGCACAAGCGTGTAGTGTTTTTGATCTTGACCTAAATGCGACTAGCAACCAAACACAAAGCAAGGGGATTCACCAACTCAACACATGAAACCGTGAAGGTTCAGCTTTTATCTTTGTAGTTTTTATCTTGAATTCATGAAGTTATCTTTTAACGAGCCCTTAGAGCGTTACGCCTATAGGAGCGAGAGTACTGCCGGAAAAGTATTCTCGTACTTGTCCTCCTCCTGTGTAACCTGTAGCCTACATTTTTTGAGGCCCTTGTAACCATTCCTGGATCCCTACTCAGCCAAAGAAAAGAGGGAGGAAGCCGATAGGTGATGAATCCACATTTCATCATCTTTATTCTATCATTTTGGCACCTAAAACCCTAGCAAATGCCTGTAAATAGCCTTAAATCAAGCATCTTAGCATTCATGCATGTGCATCTCAACAGTGTGTAAATTGCTGTGATTAAGGCCAAAATTATAGAATAAATAAAGAAAAGAAAAAAGAATAAAATATTGTAAATATTTTATGATCCAAAACCCCCGAGACCTAGGCATCTTGATGAATAGGTCGACAAGGAATAAAGTAGGGGGAGATAAGGTCAGATACACAGATAAAATACCTATATTTTTTATTCATTCTTTCTTCATTTTGGGACCTATTTTTGGTTCCACTTTTTGTACATCAAATAAAGAAACTTTGTACACAAAAGTTGTAGATAATTTAATAAAGAAAAATACAAAATTGATTTCACAGAAAAATAATGTACAGATAAAAAGTTATGGTCTGAATAAAAATCCAGAATGCCAACTTCCCAGACCCGTATCTCACAATTAAAAACTCCAAATGCAGCGTACTCACCTTTAATTGTATATAGAATAAAATAATCTATTTTATGGTGGTGGTTTCGCATTTGGCGGAGCTACGGTCTGAAAGTTGAGTTCTGGACCCTCATTGTATAAGTGTACAGATTAAAATATTCACTTTATTCTTTATTCATTATTTATCCAATTTTATATTTTTATAATGTTGTAAATATTATTTATAATAATTATGTACATTAAAATCAGAATAAAAATGTAAATAAAACTCAAAATCAAAACACTTGTATAAAGAATACATAGGTATATTACCTGTACTTATACCTATACTTTCTATATGTATATACAAAACAATTCATAAAAATAAAATAAAAATACATTTGTGTATATAAAAGTATTTTATAATTTCAGAAAATAATAAACAAAAATAAGTAGATTAAATACACAAAATAAAAATAAAATAAATAGATAATATACCTATATAGGGGTATAAACGTAAATTTGTAAAAATATCAGTCATAAAAATAAATAAAAATCGGAATAAAATACTACATAAAAAAATAAACATTTTTTATTTTTTACCCAAAAATTAATTCGGCCTTTTTCTATTTTTAAACGAATTAACAAAACTTTTTTTATTATCTTTTTCTGGTTGGTCCACGTGGACCAACCAGAAGCTAGCGACTGTTGACCAGCAGGTCAACAGCCCGTCCTTCGTCTACTGTAGCTCTGGCGCGCCTGGGTTTTTGCCCACCTTGGTGGATTTTCCTAGGCCGACTCGTTCGTCCTTTGCCGCCGCTTCCTTCATGGAAGTTGCGCCGCTCTGATCCATCTCCATCGCCGCTCCATCAGATCCACTCAGATCTTCTTCCTCCACCCGTGATCATGCCTCGAAAACACGCACCCAACGCTCTTCAAATACAACCCACCATCTTCCTTTCTCGGGTTGAACCGCGAATCACCAGTGAACCACCCCCCTTGGTCCAGCCATCGACGCCCGAAGGTGACAGCTTCGAGCTCAGCGCATCCAGGCGGCGGGAGAGGGTCGATAGCGCCGCGTGTTCCAACCTCCGGCGACCGCCGTCGAGGTACTTTTCCCTCACCCTTTTGGGTTCGAGGTCGTGTGTTACTCCTTAGTTTTTCTCCGTAGTTGCATCCCTTGTGTTTCCAGCTCCATTATCCCCCGATCATCCACTTCATTACCGCATCGATTCGCCAAGTCGATTGCTCGCCGGAGACACCTCCGACCACCATCACCACCGTTCATCTATCGCGCACCCCCACGCCTCCGCGAGGCCCATGCAATTTGCCCTGGGCCTTCTCACTACTTTTTGCAGGTCCTAGCGCCAGAAAGACCCCATCTGGGGGGTCGATTTTGAGGAACCGTGCTACCTGGAGCCCCCTTTCGTCCTCAAGCTTGCGGCGGCGCGCCGGAGCCTTCCCGCCCATTTTGGCCTCGCCGCGAGGTTGGGGGACCTTCCAGGCGTCGTCAGGAACCTCCAGCGACGAGATCCAAGGCCGGAGCAACGCCTGTGAGCCGATCGAAGTTCGTGAGGGACGGAGTTCTTCCCTGTTCTAGCAGGGGAGGTTCCAGCCGTCCGATCCGAGGGACGCCCCCAGATCTTGCTGTGGCCGTTGGATCTCCATCAGCCTCGGCCGTCCGATCACGCAAAGAGTTCTAATCGCAGCCGTAGGCAACGAAGAGGTATCGGCGCGCGAGAGCAGGACACGTGTCTAAGTGAAGCGATATCAGCCGTCCGCTCCCGCTTTGGCGTGGGTATTTTGCTACAAACCCCCGCCCATTTTTTGTAATATTTTAATAGTACCAAAACCTTCCTCGGCAGTTTAAATATTTTTGTAATATTTGCACGAAGGCCCCCGTTGTTTACTTATTTGCACTCGGGTCCAATCCACGTCACCTCACGTGCCCGTGCGCGTGAGGTGGCTGGGTATTTTGCAGGGACCCCCCTGGGGTTTGTTTATTTCGTTTAAGTCCATGAACATTTATGTCAAGTTGTAATATTTTAGAGAAATTGCATCGAACCCCCTGAGCTTTGTAATATTGCAAAAATACCCCTCCCAGGCGCGTGCAAGTCACGCGTCCTGTGGGTAAATTGCACATATACCCTTGCGGGTTTGGATATTGGTGTTTAATCCTTGAAATGCAAGTTTTAGTGTAATATTTTGTGGAAAATTGCATGTTTGCCCCTGGAAGTTTTGAAAATTGCATTTCTGCCCTTGCCAGGACTGTTTAATGTTGGGACTCTTGTTTTAATTGTTTAAAATATCTTCTTAAGCCCAAAAATTCCACAAAATTAGATTGAGGTCCCTGGACACTTGTACTTTAACGCCATCTAGTTAGTTTTTGATTTTATTTTATTTTCTTATTTATTAAAAATCAAAAACTCCCTTTTTGTGTATGGTCTACCTTAGAAAATACCAAAAAAATATCAAAACACCTCAAAAAATTTCCAAAAAATCACCTAGTGTCTATTTTATCATCTTTTAGTGTCAGTCCAAAAATCATTAAAAATTTCAAAAGAAAAACACTAAAAATATAAAAACACTCAAAAACTTCAAAAAAATATAAAAAATAGTAGAAAAACCCAAAAATTGCAAACTCAGCTTCTGTTTCTTCCTTATTTTGTTACTTTTATTAGAAAAATAGTGTGAAATATTTTTGCTACTGGTTGCTATTTTTAAATTACATTTTACTCACAGCCAGCCTTGTTTGCACTGTTTTCTCTTATTTCAGCTTTTAAAAATCCCAAAAACACCTAGAAAAATCTCCAAAAATCACAAAAACAGTAAAAAAATATAAAAATTCCAAAAACATCTTAGTTCTGAATTTTTGAGCATTTTTGTACATTTTTATAAATCTTTTAGCTTGCCTTTCATTTTATTGCCTTTACTTTCCAATATTGAAAAAGAAATATAAAAAAAATAATAAAAATTAAAAACCCACAAAAACTGTAGTTGTTTGCCTGCTTAGTGTAGACACTCCACACACACACTTGTGCATTCATTTGTTTGAGCTACACTGTTTGCTCCCTGTGTTCGAACTCTCTGCATACTTGCCCTTTACATCATTTGTGCAGAGTTAAAAATAAATTTTAACTCCACATTGTTTCTAATTTGTTGATCTTAGTGTGGGTTAATTGTTGATCAAACTCGGATTTTGATTGGTCGACACTTCGACTGAGTTCACGCTTTGTGTTGAACTTAAGGCCATCGAAATCCGTGTCTATCAATAGGCGAAACCAATACTTCGGATCTCGCTCGCAACGGAATCACCCGTGAGCGTGCAAGATCCTACTCGGACGCAAGACGATGACACAGACACACCGGTGAAGGCATGGCCTATGCTCGATACTTCGGATAAGGTCGAGCTCAACACAATAGTGAGTCATCAATGGTGACCAAGCCCTACTCGTCTACGTACGATAGTAGCACCAATACTTCGGAAATCCATGTGATACACAAGGCAGCCACAAGCTGGGTTTTTGGCTCTAATCCTTACGAAGCCGCTCTGCTCACTTGGAAGGAGACCTTCCCATGCAATCTGAAGACAAGTGAGGGTGTTACTCTCCCCAATCAATGAATCCAATTATCAATTTTATTTAGGTCAAGTTTTCTTAGCATCCCCTTTTTAATTTTTTTGGTGTTATCGCTTATTTTGAGTCAATTCAAACAAGCGCCTAACGATTTTTGTATTTTCTTGATTCCTACTTGATCCAAAAACACAGAGAAAAAAGAGTCAGAAAATTCGTGCAAGTCGCCACCAAGATGGAAATCTCACATTTGTGCCTATATGATGAATGCAAAGATAGAAAGACTTACAGTGCCTCCAGCTCTCTCCATGCGGGATGCAAAGCAGAAATTTTTAAACCTAATCTAAATGCCGATATGCACACGGAAATCATCCTAAGCAGGCAATTGCTAACATGAAGAACCACAAGTCAATCACCAATCCTCAACCCTAGAGTCCGGTCTAGGCTCACCCCTCCTCCTCTCGACACATCGAGTTCGGGAGAAGCACTTGGCGAGATAAGCTCGCGGCGCGACGAATCGAGTATGATGGTCAACTGTTTAATTAGACTAAGTCTAAATACACACTATAGGTACATGCAATGGTTATTAGGGTGTTTGGACCTCTAATCTACTTGATCAAGCAATGCCTAAAATCTAAGAGCTCATTCCACAAAAGAAAGGAAAAAGAAATCAAAACTGGAAAATGACATTCGAGAAAACGTGCCCCCAAGTGAACAAACACCTGGAAATTAGGCCCGAGTGTCCTGAGTGTCCGAGGTACATGTATTATTATAATTTATATGGTCTCTCTCTCACAAAAGAAAGTAAAAGCTAGGTAACACTCCCTCTCTCACTCCTCCTGCTCTCTCCTGTCGGCTTGGCCTAGAAAAGTCGACTCCGCTTCCAAAGGCTGCACCGAATCACCTAGGCGATCCTCCTTGATCCGCGGTCCCTCGCAAGAAGACAAGAAAAGAGATTGTCAGAAAGCTCACAGATAAATATCAAAAACAAGAGAGACAAAGCAAGCAATGGTGTAAACAAGCAATCACAATTAATCAAAATGTAATCTATACGTTGTTGCTCCCCGGCAACAGCGCCATTTGATTTAGCGGGAATTCGAGGGGTCTAATGTCTCTCACAGAGCGGAGACAACCGTGTCGCTGTGGCGACCCTCAATGAATCACGGCTAAAGTCAACAATGAACCCACAATAAATAAATCAAGCAATGAAGAATAAATGTGGAGTCAAATTTTTTATTAACTCTACAAACTGGTGTATAGTGGAAGTAGGTAGAGTGTCAAACACATGGAGCAAAACAAGATAGACTAAGCATTGTGCAAAAAGTGATGTGATTGTGACCAATGTGTCTACAAAGTGCAAATGTTCTTGTGGGTTTTTAATTTTTAATTTCTTTAATTTTTAATTTTGTATTTGGATTTTTTTAATTTTCTGATGTTATATTTTCTTTTGATATTTTATATTTTTTTTAATTTTCTTTTTTTAATATTGGAATATATATACTATATATAGAAATAGGGGATAGGGTATTTATAAAAATAGGGAAAATGCTCAAAAATTAGGAAATAAATTATTTTTGATCTTTTTATAATTTTTTACCGTTTTTGTGATTTTTGGGGATTTTTCAGAATATTTTTGGTATTTTTAAAAGGCAAAATACAAGAAAACAGTGAACAAGCTGCTGGCCGAAAGTAAAATGGCAATGAAAAAAAGCAAACAGTATCAAAATTTTCCCAAATTAGTTTTGAAATAAAGATAATAAAATAGAGAAACTACAGGACCTGAGTTTGTATTTTTTGGATTTTTCTATGAGTTTTTAGATTTTTATGAATATTTTTAGGGTTTTCCAATTTTTAAGGTTTTTGTTTTGAATTTTTTTAGTGATTTTTGTACTGGCACTAGAGACCTTAAGTATTTTTTTTGGAATTTTTCGAGGTGTTTTGATATTTTTTTAGTATTTTCTAATGCAAACAGTAGCTAAAATGCATGTATTTTATTTTTAATAAATATTAAAAAGCAACAAAAATGCAATTCAAAAATATGGCGTGAATTAACAAGCACACATGAGCTTAAGGTTTTTTTTTGGAATTTTTCAAGTTCAAATGATGCACTAAATAAATAGGGAATATTTGCAAAAATACAATACCTGGCAGGGGCTTAATCGTAAATAGGAAAACATCCAAGGGCCTGAGCGCAATTTTGCCACAAAATATAAGACTGAATATGCAAATTAATGGACCAACTTTAAATGTTGAAACCCGCAGGGGTACCCCTGTAAAAATACCAAGGCCACATGCGCAGGCACGCGCACCTGGGAGGGGCGCAAATGTAATTAACAAAATGTGCAGGGGCTATAGTGCAAAATGTCCAAAACTTCATGACTGCATAGCAAGTTTTTGGGACTAAATCAAAATACATAAAAGTCCTAGGGTAAGACTGCAAAAATGCCAGGGACACGTGCGTAGCGCACGTTACCTGGCGAGGACGTAGATATAATAATACAACAAACAAGGGGCTTATATGCAAATGTCACAAAAATAAATAACAGTAGATAAATGATTGAGATATTTTTAATAAATACAAAAACGAGTGGGTCTAAGAGGCAAATTACCCACTCAAGGGCGTGATCCAACGGCCGTGCGCCGTTCACTTAAGCCACGTGGCGCGACCAGACGCTCCGATATCCCTTCGGTGCAACTGCTGAGATTAGATGGATCATCGATGATCGGGTGGCCCTGGTGCATTCGATCGGACGGCTCCTGCTATGCCTGGGGCTCCTTCAAGATCTGACGGCTACGAAGGCCCCTCGATGAACTGGGATGAACTCACGTGGAGGCGAGTTTCCCAGGCGTCGATTAGCCTTCTCCGTCGCCCGGTGAAGCTTCAAAATGGTCCCCGAGGTTCCTGCGAGGTTCTTCTACGAGCCGGGGACTCAATAAATCCCCGGCGGTGGCCAGAGGGCTCGCGCGAGGTCGCCGGAGCTAGGAAGCCCCAAATACCTCCGCCGCCTCCAAGATGAGTCCCATGTGCTTCAGAAGGTTCCAGACCTGCAAAGAACAAGCGATAGGGTCGGGGGTAAACTGCCCCGACCCCGTAGGGTGGCAAAAACGGTGGCGAACGGCGATGTGGATGCTCGCCTGAGCTTGCTCCAGCGAGGGGGTCGATTGAGCGAATCGAGCGATGGGAAAGGGGGATAACAGTGACGGTGTGTTCTTACAACTATTAGGAATAAAAAGAAAAAAGAAAAATAGGGGTATAGACACCTCAAGGGACAAGGCCTGAGGTTGAAGGTACCTCAACGGGAAGGTCACCGGAGGTGGTTGGAACGCGCCTAATCCACGTCAGATCTCATCCTTGGATGGCTCAAACCGGAGTTGTCACCTCCGGTGGGCTATGGAGCAAGGAAGGTGGAGGAAACGAGACAAAATTGGGGTTCAAAAATCCAATGAAGGTGGCGGGTGTTGTTTTGAAGGATGGACGAGGTGGCTCAAAGATCGAGAGATAATAGAGAGGTTAGCGGTCCAATCCCCGATCTTAACATTGGGCGTATATGCTCTAATGTCGGGGAGAAATAGTTCTTTAGGGTGTATCATGAAAGGATGTAACGAGCGACCTCAAAAAAAGGGTGAAAATATGGTCAAAATCACGGTCCAGACCACCAGGTTGGTCCACGTGGACCAACCACGAAAAACATCTGGAAAATTATTTAAAAATTAATTTAAAAATAGAAAATGAATTATTTAATTTTAGGTTATTAAATAAAAAATATTTATTATTTTATAAACTATTTTATAGTGATTTTTATTTATTTTTATGAGGTGTATTTTTACAAATTACCTTTTATAGCCCTTATAGGTATATTACCTATATATTTTATTATTTTATTTTTATTTTGTGATTTTAATAAATTTATAAAATACTTTTATACACATAAAAATATTTTTATTTTATTTTTCTCAGGTGTTTTATTTATTTAATAAAATAGAAGTATGTATTATATAGGTATGTACATAGGTCTTATACCTATGTATTATAAATATACAAGTATTTTATTTTGATTTTTCTTGAAGTTTTTATTCTGATTTTAATGTACATACTTATTATAAGTAGTCTTTACAAATTTATAAAATGTAAAATTATAAAAATAATGAATAAATAATAAATTTGAATATTTTAATATGTACAAGTATACAATAGGGTCCCAAAACTCAACTTTCAAAACATAGCTCAGCTAAATGCGAAACTACCGCCATTAAATAGATTATTTTAAATTATATACAATTAAAGGTGAGTTTTCTGCATTTGGAGTTTTCATTTGTGAGATACAGGTCTGGGAAGTTGGGATTCTGGAGTTTTATTCAGACCATAACTTTTTATCTGTACATTATTTTTGAGTGAAATCAATTTTGTATTTTTCTTTATTTAATTAACTACAACTTTCATTTACAAAGTTTCTTTATTTGAGGTATAAAAAGTGGAACCAAAAATAGGTCCCAAAATGAATAAAGAATGGATAAAATACAAGGTGTTTCTATTGTATTTTGACCCTTATATCCCCCTACTTTATTCCTTGTCGACCTATTCATCGAGATGCCTAGGCCTCGGGGTTTTAGGTCATAAAATATTTACAATATTTTATTCTTTTTCTTTTCTTTTATTTATTCTATAATTTTGGCTTTGATTACAATATTTTATACACTATTTACATGTACATGCATGAATGCTAATATGTTTTAATTAAGGGTATTTACACGCATTTGCTAGGGTTTTTGAGGCCAAAATGATAGAATTGAGGTGATGAAATGTGGATTCATCAGAGACTAGCGCGAAGGAGCTCCGATCTGATCTCCGGCCAATGATGATGGGAGCACCTGCAACTGTTAGTATAGCCGAAGCTCAGGGTGTGTGAGTGCGTGTGAGGTGAGTGAGGGTCGTGAGAGCGACGGGAAGCGGTGTCCGGTTGTCTCTTCTCCGGCGGAGCAGGGGAAGAGGGGAGTCGGAGCAGAAGTGGTTCTGGAGAAGAGGGGATGGGTCGGCGAAGATGACGGTGATCGGGCTTAGCTAGTGGGATGGTTAGATGAGGGCGACGGCGAGTGAGTAGGTTGATAAAAATAGAATAAAGTAAGGAAAAAATCACCTTGCCGGAGCAAGGTGTTGGCGGAGGAGGAAGCCTGTGGTTAAGCTCCATTGGAGCTCGAGGGTCATCGCCTGGCGTGCTCGACCATGCACACAGCTTGAGCAACCACCATAGTGGTGGAGCTTACATGGCATAGCTGCCATGGATCACACCAGGGCTTCGGCCATCGTCGCCTCTATGCGAGGGCTCCTCCGTTGTCACCGGAGAGCCGGAGGTTGGGCCGAAGACCCATAATGGTGGATAATGTCTCAGGCGGCGAGGCAGTAGGATTTATAGGTGGTTGTCGACGGCAGGTATGTGTGCGGGATGAAGGTTTTGAATGGTGATTTAATGGTGAAGCGTTGATGGAGGAAGGTCAGGGAGGTTACGCAAGAATGGCGGAAGAATGGGGGTTGTGTGGGTTGCGTTACGATGAGGAGGGAAGGTCGGGGATGATAGTAAAAATGGAAAGGGGGTGAGGTAATTACGAGGTGTAACGGCAAAGCTGGAGTTAGGAGACGATTTTTCGGCCGTTGGATCTCACGATCCAACGGCCCAGGGGTTTGCGTGATTTGAAGGTTACGATTATATCCAGGATCTGATCAGACGGCTCAGGTTGGGGCACGAAAGAGCGGATGATATTTGGAGATGGGGACGAACTAACGGTAGGAAAGCGAAGGATGACGTGTCGACTTGATGGGCCTAGGATGAGACGTGATCGAGCGGTTGAGGTTGAGGGGTAACGTTGCACGATGGTATGCGTAAGATGGAAAGAAGATCGGATGGCTGACATTTAGGCACAAGTGGACGGTTCCGATCTGATCTGGGAGTCAGATCAAGGGTTGGGAGAAAAACGGGGGTGTGCGGTGATGATGAGACGGCGGTCTTGATCGTACGGTGGAAAAGAATGGGGAGACGTGGAGAGAGGAGAACAGTTGGATAGGGAGTGGAATCTACGGCTGTGGATGAGGCGTTAAAGAATGGATGGGATCATATCTGGGGTAGGATCAGACGGTGGGAGATGGGAACAATCTAACGGTTACGATGGAGGCGGGGAGAGCGGATCTAACGACACCATAAGGGGTCGGGTGGCAAAAGGGGAGGCGGGCCACGTGGGCGGCCCAGAGGGCGCCACGTGGCCCAATCAGAAAATTCAAGCAAATAAATACAAAGAAAAATATGAAAGAAATAGTTAGAAACAAAATTAGGAAAAAGTCAAAACATGAAAGTTGCTCGTCTCGACGAGATCTACAATTTTTATGTTGGACAAAAAGCCAAAAGAGGTCACTTGTAAAAAAAGTATTTTTTGGAGGAATTTTTTAAGGGCTAAAAACACTGAATTTTAGCTTTTGATTTGTTTTTGTATTTTTTTAGTCTTTTTAAAGGTCAGTGAATTATAGACAATTATTCTACCTAATTTTTAGGGATTTTTGATGTGAAAATAAATACAAAGAAAATAAAGGGAATTAAAAACAATTAAATAAGATTAATTATACACAATATAGTGCAAGATAAAAGTGGAGAATTAATGGTGATTTTTATTGGTTTGATTAAGCTGGGGGTTTAATATGTGATTTTTAGCATGATGAATACGAGATTCATCATCCACCACACAAAGCACGCCCAATGGTCTGTCCCAATTTCATTTAATCTTAAGTGATAAAACCAAGGGAGAGTCAAGAAGAGTGGATGCATGAAGAAACCAATGATGCATTCTCAGTTCAGAAGAATTATAGTAATCCTCACGCTCTTCATGTGAGATGCAATACACAATTGAAAATTTTATACTATATGAAATGCAAGCGATGAAATCACACCTATCAGATAGTTCTACTTAGCTGGAAGAAGAGAATTGAATTTGAGTAAGTAAAAATGATCCAAGGTGCTTATGAACAGAGTAAAGGCACGATCCTAGATTACACAAACAAGTTTGAAAATACACTACCATGCGCATATATTAATTTTGCCACTCAAGTTGGATCCCACCCTCACCGAAGGGTGAAACAAACCGACACACCACAGGAAAAAGTTCAGTCGCTTTTACACACGTGATAACCCAATCGGAAATAGAGTGATAACTATAAATTATAGAAGAACTCTCTCTCTCTCACTCACTCTCTCCAAAAATAAAATTCTTTGTGCATTCAGTCGCTTCGAGTTGTGTGGCTTTCAAGAGAGCCGCTCCAAGTCCATAGAGTATGTCGCACGAGAAATAAAATATCAAATATTAGAGAGGTTCACAGAAAAATATACAGAATAAAAGAAAAGGAAGAAGAAAAAAATGCCGAGAAAATAGAGAAATAAATACATGAAAACTGGGGTTCAGACTACCCACAGGTGGAAACCCTAAAAATGTGATTTTCTAAAAACAACCTAAGTTGTGCCTCTCCGACAATGACGCCATTTGAAGAACCCTAAAATCACTCTTCAAGAGTGTCGATGTGTTGTAGTATTCGAGCAATTAAGGGTTTATCAAAACGACCATTAATTTTAATTATTATGTCAATTTAAAGCGACCGGTCAATTTTTTTATTTGGGAAGTCCAATATTGAACTCAGGGTGGAAACTTTCTCCTTAGGTTGATTTAAAATTTATCTCAAAATTAGGTTATCAAAGAGGTGTTTTTTTTATTTTTGAATGCAATAAATGAGGGAATGCAATATTGGCTAAGTTTAGGGACTAAAATGAAATTTTCATTCAAACAATTTCCAAAAGGTTATTAAACTTGACAGGAATGTAAATAATGATGAAATGAACACTCTATAATTTTTAAAAAATTTTAGATGCAAGTTAAATAAATAATGAATTTATAAATACAAGTAGTGTGATTTTCAATAATTAATTATAACAAATATTAAATCTCCTAATTTTCAGTAAATAAAATTATTTAAGATATATCATTAGACAATATATTTCAAAAAATCCTAAACCCTAAAAATGTTGAATATATATTAAAAATTAACTACAAAGTGATTTTCATGGAGAAAAATATGCATGCAAATGTAGTTCTTTTTGAGAACAATGTAACTAGCAATTAATTCTACGATCCGTGATTGGGACTGCGATTAATTATCTATGAATTTCTAAGCATTGGCGGGGTAAAATATGCAATTTTCCACAAGATTATTAATTAATGAATAACTACGGATATTAAATACGTAATTGTGCATGACATATTGTAGAAAATTGAATGAAGAACAAAATATTATTTTTGAAATAATAATATGATGCAAATGATGGTTCAAATAAATGTTAAAACACGAGGGTATTTGTACAAAATGGAATATAGGATGAGTAAAGAAACAGCGCACAGGGGCGCTTCTTTAAATACCATATCCTCTAGGGTCTTCTCTACAATTTTCCATGTCGCACGTGCACCGCACCTGAGCTCCATGGGCATGAGCATGCACGCAATTTGTAGGAACTCCAAGGGGTTTGTTGTAATTTATCCTCACGTCCACATGTTGTATACGTGCTTCCTGAGGGAATGGATATTGGTATAATGTTCCTTGAAGCCAGGGGGCTGGCTGCAAGTTGTGGCCCTGATGTACGTGCGAGATGCGTGCCTCGCAAGGCCCATACTGACAGAGGAAGGCTTGGCGATGATAGGCTCCCGAGGTGATGCATGGCACTGAATGGAGCTACGTGCAAACACCGAGGCCAAGGCTTGGTCGTCAGCTCTGCACATGAGGTCACATACTCTACGGAGAAGCTATTTGGCGTCGGCGTCTATGAATCATAGAGGTGGTGGGATCCTTCTTGCTCCAGGCAACACACGCCCAGAGCTCGAATACTCAGCTGGAGGGCGTCGACGGTGAGCTCGTGGCCAAAGGCATGACACTGAGGCATGGGAGTCTGCTGGAGTCGCAAGACAGATGTGCGAAGGGTGATGAGAGGCATGGGGGGCGCAATAGGTGCAGCAGGAGGGCTCGAAGCAGGTGGCCATGCTGACGTGACGTCAAGCGACGGCGCAACTGCTAACAGCATGGGGGTGCGCAGAGGTAAACCGAGGTCTGTGATGAGGCGATCCCCTCTAGGCGACTCACGCCTAGAGATGGCGCGGCTCCAGCGGCTGGTCGTTGATGGAGGAAGAGAATGTCCGGAGGGGTCTGGTGGAGCGAGTGGCGGAGCAGTTGAGGACGAAGGTGAGCGTGAATGTGCCACATGGGCCGAGGGCATCGCTGGAGGTACGTGCGATGGCAGAGATGGCGATGATGATGGAGACAGAGGAAATGGGAGAAAATAGGGAAATGGAAGAAAAACAGAGGAAATAAGTGATGGGTTATGTGGCGGGGATGGATAGCGATTTGGGAATCAGGGGAAAAGGAAGAAAACCGAGGAATCGAAGTAGAGGAGAAAGGAAAATAGAGGAGAAGAAGGAGAGAAGAAGAAGAGGAAGAGGGTGGAGAAGAAGAAAGACAACATGTCTTTACCTATGGAGTCGTTCGCCTGGGAAGGCATGGGGCAACGAAGAGCCTTGGTATGTTTGAACGGTTCCGATAAATGACCTTAAGTGGTCAGCAATCGCACCCCGACCGTTTTGCGACCGACAGCTGCGGGATGACCGAATCTGGCGGAAAACGTTGTGGGGGCGCGGGGATGATGGGGCGGACGGCTCGAGGGGCTAGCGCCCTATAAATAGACTCCAAACGGATGAGAAGTTATCATACGAGAAACACCTCGAGTTCGGGAGTGTAACATCTGGGGTCCACACAAACCTGAACTCGACTTGATTTGGGTCCGATGAACTCAGTAAAGTTGTTGGTCAATACCAAACAACTTAAAACGATTAATTGATCGTGAATCAAAAGTAGTTCGGGTGAAATCGACCAAAAAGCGGTCACTTCGTAATGCGCGCTGTGAAAAAGCCGCGACGCAAATTTGGAAACCGCAAAACAAACCGAGACTGTCATTAGATCTGATTCAACAAGACAAGACCAATGGAATCGACCGTTCATCAATCGAAAGTCGTTTGATATTTTTAAATCGCAAAATTTAAATCTAAACCAAAAACCGTATCTCGAAAATTCGGATATTCAAAACCCGATCGGAAGTATATCAATATTATACTCATATTGATCGTTATTTGGAGACGATCAAAATGAGATGTTGTGTGTCGAAATCCGACATTCGAGGTGCATATACGGTCAACTTTTGTGTATGCCAAATAAAGGGAAATTTTTGTTTAAGAATAATAACATCTACCGTAAGAGCCCATAGCAGCAGGCAGTGTTCGGCGGTTTTAAAAAAATAAAAAAAATATATTTTCCCTACAGTTATACAACTGCAACAACCCTCACGAGGGCTCATTTCTTCCATTTGGCAGCTTCATAACACTCTCTCTTCTTATAAACATAACTTTTCCTTTCTTGTTCTTCCGAATTTCCCTAACGATAAAGCTTTTCCCTATCCCCTGCCCTTGCTACGACAAGAGACTTATCTCTAGGCAAATTTGGGAGTGTTGGAGAAGCCCAATGGTAGCCATTGCTGCTCCTTGAGCTATAGCAGGCTACATTTGAAGGATTTAAAGCTTCCTCACAACTGTTGCTTTAACACCACTATTGCATGCAGACTTAGCTTCATGTTTTGAAGAAATTTAGGTACATCCCTTAACCATTCATTTGCTGCTATGCATGTGCTCATACCAATTTTGATTCTATACTTGATAGGTGTGTTAAAAAATCCATCGATTGAGATCCTTCCGAGTCCTCAATGGCATTCGATTTGGATCAAACTGTTACTTTATTTTCCTCTACCTTGTAGTGTCTAATTATTATTTTTTGTCTGGTTAATCTAATAGAATCGAAATCAGTAATCAGATTATACAAAATATTTCTCAGTATGGAAGAGCTTCTGTTTTTATTATAGTATTTCCTTTGATAATCCCTCCAATGTCAAAATTTTGATAAGGAGCCATTCTTCTGAGATCAGAATCTGGATCTGTTGGAATTATAACAAAGTTTTAAATAGTAATGCCATCCTCCTTATCGAATTGTTATCGTCAGTCTTGATTCCTTTTTAATAAATCGACTCACTAGCATAAAAAGTCATCCATAATGGTATACAAATTAAATTCATACTATATATTATCAAGGAATCACCCATATTTCTTCAGATTTTGAAGACAACTAAATTGGAGTTTTAAAAAAATAATAATGATAATAAATAAATAAAAATTAATAAATAGTTCTATTTGGTGGGACAAGCAAATGCCAAGGGATATTAGGACTGGTTATTATTTTATATAGTTAACTACAGTTTGGACTTACCTTTAATTTTGTGTAACGTAATAAAGCATCTGTTATATTAACAGTTACAAAAAAAATTATAGAACATAAAATCAATTAGTCTTTTTGAATTCAATATAAAAGATCAATTGTTGAATATAAAATCTCTTCCTGATAAGATTTCCATCGTTAACATACTTAATTATATTACATTTCTAATAAATTAAAATCCAATTTATCATGCCGGTATTTACTTATTAACAAGGCCACTGTTTATGACAATGATGTTGTATATAATTTAAGAATTTGTGGGTTAATATCACTGATTTCATTGAATAGAAAAGCAGTTATTCTTCTCAATCCCTTGTCATATGTTAATACAGTTGTTTTAAAAGAACAAAATCACTAATATGTATAAGTGCCAAAATTTTATTTGTGGCCAACACACTTAAAGCTTAATAAGATATATGGAGTGCCAAATGTGAATATTTCAATATATCAGTATAAGTTTTTTTTAATCTTGTCTCGGTATATAAGTATCCAAGTCACTCTGATCACAGTATTAATAATCAGTTTAAGAACACAATAATTCTTGTCAATCAGCTAGTGGTATATATATCTGTCGATAAATGTACTCCCCAATCATTACAACTACAGGCTCTATTGTTAGTATTTCAAAATCCATCTTCCTTACAAGCACCTAGGATTGGATGTATAAACATCAAAGAACAAGTATCACAATTCCAACCAGAAGATTTGGTAAATCTCATGTGGTATCTTATAAGTGAGAATGCCAGTCACGGTGACCTTTACACCTGATCGTGCGAGGGTGCGGTAACCCTCAATTGGGCGGAAGATAGGGAGCTCAGTTAGGGCTGCGACCGCCAAGTGCGCGGGTCTAGGATCCCAGTCCCTTTTTTAGTTTTTACGCGAGCTCGCGGTGTTTTTACACCTCCTTGGGATCCCGACTTCAGACCAGTTTCGTCGACCCTTTGTTTTAGGATACCCAGGCGGGGGATCCTCGGTTTTAATTTTTCGTACGAGCTCGGTTTCCTGTACTAGTCGGGTTGTTTCTAGAGCGACTTTTCCGGAGAGTCTCTCTCACCCGTCTCAGTGGCGTAGTTTGGGAGTAGACCTATCCCACTATTGAACCGCACTTCCAACTAGAGGGCGAGACGGAAAAGCCATTCGTAGGCTACTTCACCGCTTGAGTTTTACTTTCACCAACAAACTTGGCGATTTTACATCTAGATCATCAATATCCACATCTAAATCATCTACAATTACATCTGAGACAGTTGCAGTATAGGTTAACAGAATTTACAAATCAAGTTGAGTTGGTAGGAAAGTGTTATAATAAAGATTGATTTGAAATAATGTGGTTGTAATAATAAGAGATCCATAGTCTAAGTCTATAATATCTATATATGGATTGCTAATTAATATATGAAGGTATATTTTATAAAGCTATGGGGAAATAGAGAAAAATATATCAATGACATTAAATATATTTTAATAATATGATACTTGGAAGTTAAGGATAAATCTTGGAGCATCTCCTTAAAAGTAGTTGAAAACCTTTCATTATGCAGGTAGTGGTAGAATTTTCATTCTTATATACCTATCTACTTGCTCTCTTTTGCACATAAAAAATTACTTGATAAATTTTTTAAAACTGCGGATTTGTATTCACAATTGTGACTCCTCTTCTTCCTTGCACACATGGCAGGCAAGGAGCCTACTGTTTAGTAGCCGTTCATGCTTCCAGGAGACAGGGTATACACTAGACGGTATGTTTACTTTGTTTCAGTTTTTGTTTCAAAATATGATGTAAATGCTTCCCCTTCTTTTCTCTACCACATTTTGGGATATTGTATGTACTAGCAGACACTGTACATTATGTAAAATTATATGGAAATTAATGAAAAGAAATTTTGGTGCCATTTGTCTCTATCATCTTGTAGTTATGTTTGTGGATGTGAATGTCATGTGGAAATATAACCGCGCAAAAAATTTCCCTATTTTTCTTTAGCTTATGCGAATCTTACGTGAATAAAATATCGCGAAAGTAACGTAAACGGGTACCCGGATCCTAAGGGGTTCTCACATTTGGTATCAGAGCAGTGGTACCCCAATACGCACATTCGCAGTATTTCAATTCCGATCGCATTAAGTTCTCGGATAGCGGCAGTCTTCTGACTTGTTGTGAATCCGAGAAGGGAATTATGACATTCAGATTCAATCACCACAGTTATCACCAATTTCATTAATTTTTATGTTATATCCCAAGAAGAGAAAAGCATTTATGATAAGTATCTGCCTATGGCATTCTTATGACTAATTATGGTTCTCATGCAGAGCCATGGCATCTCGACCCGGTCAGGAGACGGCTGACCAGTTGGCATGCATACTGACTGCCCTCACCGACCTACAGCAGTAGCAGGCTACCATGCGAGGTCAGCATGAGCAGATATTGGCCCAGCAGACTGATATTGCCGACAGGCAAACAGATATAGAGATGAGGTTTGAGGACCTATCAGATTTCACGTACCATCCATCATAGGATGGCACACGACATGATCAACGCCAGTCTGTTGAGGTAGAGCAGCCTCATCCTGATGATCCACTTGAGGAGATACTTAAGCATGGAGCAGATGATGCAGACTTTGACAGGGAGCAGGATCCCGTGGACTTAGCAGACGAGGGTGCACATGAGTACTCAGCTATTCACAGGCACCAGTCTGTTTTCACGTCCTACCAGCGGGCCAACATACCCTTGTTCGAGGGCACAGGTTCACCAGATGTTGCTGAGCAGTGGCTAAAGCGGGTGATGAAGGTGCTCAGGATGATTCGCGCGCCACGAGACACGTGGCTATCTTTCATGGAGTACTCACTTACAGACTTTGCTGAGAGATGATGGGATGTCGTAGTGGTTGAGTTAGGACGAGAGCCTACATGGGACGATTTCGAGACAAAGTTCAGAGCCCACTTCTTTTTTGGGAAGTGGAAGGACTCCCAGCGCCTACTTTTTGCAGAGCTTCGTCAGGGACATATGACAGCCAGAGATTATTTTATCCGATACACAGAGATGTCATGACATACACGAGCAGCTGGCGCATTTCCAGAGGAGAATATAGAAAAGTTTATCAGTGGCATGCGAGTGGAGGTGCAGGAGAAGCTGTCAGGGCAACACATCACATCAATCTACGAGGCTACTGCTGCTGCGGAGAAGTTCGAGGACATTGGAGGGAGACGTCTCGGGAGCTCGTATGGAGCAGCGCCTAGACTGCGACGATATTTTGGACCGATACGCCGACCGTTTCAGCAGCAGAGGTTAGACAGACGGTTCCGACCTACAGGTTCATCCTTTACAGGCAGTGCTCACTCTTCTCCATCGACTACTTTAGGAGGAGCACTAGCTGGACGCAAACAGATTCCGCGAGACCATCTAGGTTGCAGCGAGCAGATAGACCACCTGCAGGGCCATCCCGGAGCATGGACACAGCTACTCCATCTATTCGACCAGTCTGGTGTTACCGATGTCATGGGTGGGGACATTACAGATCACAGTGCCCACAGATTTCTAGTGAGCCTCAACCGCAACCTTCACAGTCGCAGCCCCAGGCACAACGCTCAGGGAGTTTCCGTGGCAGGAACTTCAACTTGAGGCGACTGCAGCAGAGACAGACACAGAGTGTGGCAGGATCCAGTGCCGCACCAGCCAGGCAGGGGCATATACATGCAGTTACTGAGGAGCAGGCACGTTCAGCGGCTACTGTAGTGAAAGGTATGGTCTCAGTCTTGGGCCAACATTTCCATGTTCTATTTGATTCCGATGCGACGCATTCTTTTCTTGTTTCGAGGCTACTTGCTTCTTTAGGTAGAATCGCAGAGACTCTCTCATCTTCATATAACATCCGAGGGTCAGGTGGCAAGTTGTTCATTATTTCACTGATAGTCAGACACTTGCCCGTATTGATTGGCGGTCACGAGATGATTGCAGATTGTCTACTTCTGCAGCTTGATGAGTTCGACTTGATTTTGGGCATGGATCGGTTATCCGCTCATCATGCACTTGTTGATTGCTTTAGGAGGACGGTTGTCTTCAGGATTCCAGATCTATCCGAGATTACTTTTGAGGATACTATACATGACTCCACCATGGAGTACATTTCAGTATTGCGAGCTCAACGACTTGTTGATCAAGGTTGTGACTCATATCTTGCATTTGTTCTGGAGGTATCCGACCATGAGCCGATGACACAAGACATCCGAGTAGTATCAGAATATCCAGATGTATTTCCTGATGAACTACTAGGATTACCTCCTAAGAGAGAGATCGAGTTTGAGATCACATTACTGCCAGATACACAACCGATCTCTATGGCACCATATCGCATGGCACCAACTGAGTTGAGGGAGCTGAAGGTGCAGTTGCAGGAGTTACTTGACTTGGGATTCGTGAGGTCGAGCACTTCACCTTGGGGTGCTCTCTAGTCCTATTTGTCAAGAAGAAGGATGGATCCATGTGGTTATGCATTGAATTACAGGCAGCTGAACAAGAGAACGATAAAGAACTTGTTATCCTTTACCGTGCATAGATGATTTGTTCGACCAGCTCCAGGGATCTTCGGTGTTCTCGAAGATCGATCTTCGCTCAGGCTACCATCAGCTGAGGATTCGCGAGTCGGATATTCCGAAGGCAGCCTTCAGGACTCGCTATGGACATTACGTGTTTGTGGTGATGTTGTTTGGGCTCACCAATGCATCTGCGGCTTTCCTGGATACGATGAACCACATCTTCCGTTCATACTTGGACAAGTTTGTAGTGGTGTTCATTGATGATGTGCTCATTTACTCATGGAATGAATGGTTCATGCAAATGATACGGATTGTCTTAGATACATTGCGGGAGCGCAAGCTATATGCCAAGTTGAGCAAGTGTGAGTTCTGGTTATCCCAGGTCTCATTTATCGGACATATCTTTTATGGAGCAGGCATTGCAGTTGATCCTGCGAAGATAGATGCAGTTATGCCTTGAGAGCAGCCCAAGACAGTTACTCAGATTTGGAGCTTCCTCGGATTAATGGGCTATTACAGGTGCTTTGTCAGCGGATTTTCATGCATTGTTCACCCTCTGACGCGACTGACGCATAAGGGAGTCCCATTCATTTGGGACGATTCATGTGAGCAGGCCTTCCAGACACTGAAAGAGAGATTGACTACGACACCTATTCTTGCTCTTCCTTCTGGTACTCAAGACTATGCAGTCTACACATATGCATCTGGAGAAGGTCTAGGAGCAGTGTTGATGCAGAGAGGGCACGT
This sequence comes from Ottelia alismoides, assembly GCA_037367405.1. Lineage (NCBI taxonomy): Eukaryota > Viridiplantae > Streptophyta > Magnoliopsida > Alismatales > Hydrocharitaceae > Ottelia > Ottelia alismoides. The sequence continues at coordinate 312,423 of JAZKJV010001089.1, forward strand.
GATTGCTTACGCGTCACGACAGTTGAGACCGCACGAGAGGAACTACCCCACACATGACTTAGAGTTAGCGGCAGTTGTCTTCGCCTTGAAGATTTGACGCTACTATTTATATGGGGTGAATTTCGAGATCTTCACAGACCACAAGAGTTTGAAGTACATATTTGATCAGAAAGAGTTAAACATGAGGCAGCGCAGATGGCTCGAGCTGCTGAAGGATTATGATTGCACGATCTCTTACCATCTCGCTAAGGGAAACGTGGTAGCTGATGCACTTAGCAGGAGAGCACATGCAGAGGGTATGGTGAACTGGCTATACACGTGGGATATGCTTACATCTTTGACAGATTGGCATCTTCAAGAAAGCGCATCCATTTCTACTGCCATACCTCCACGATACGACAGTCTTTAGGATCGTATCGTCGAAGGCCAGACGATAGATCCTTGGATACAAGATAGATACATGCGCGCCGTCAAAGATGAGGTTGATGATTTTGTTGTGGCAGAGTCTATTTTATGGAAGGCAGGTCGAGTCGTTGTACCCAATGACGAGCAGCTTCGTCGAGACATACTTGATGAGGCACACAGTTCACGGTTGTCTATCCTCACAACATGTCAGTAGATGCATGACATGTCAGATGGTCAAGGACGAACACAGAAGACCACCGGGATTTCTGCAGTCTCTTCCCATTCCCGAGTGGAAGTGGGAGAGCATTTATATGGATTTTGTCACAGGTCTGCCGAAGGCACCGGATGGCCATGATTCCATTTGGATCGTTGTTGATAGGTTGACCAAGTCAGCCCATTTCATACATGTCAACACAACTTACACTCCATCCAGATTGGCCAAGTTGTATGTGCAGAACATCATCAGACTGCATGGTATACCACGAGAGGTGGTGTCTGACAGAGATTCGAGATTTACATCGCATTATTGGCTTCAGTTCATGTCAGCACTACAGACAGAGCTGAAGATGAGTTCTGCATATCATTCGCAAACAGATGGACAGAGTGAGCGTGCCATACATACATTGGAGGATTTGCTTCGCGCTTGCACTTTGGAGTGGAAAGGGTCTTGGAAGGACCATCTGCCATTAGTGGAGTTCACGTACAACAATAGCTATCATTCCAGTATAGGCATGGCACCATTCGAAACCCTATACGGGCGGAGATGCCTCACACCTCTCAGTTGGCGTGAGGTAGGTGATCATGCTTTATACTCCGTAGATCTCTTGAGGAGACTGCGAGAGTTGTTGATCTTGTGAGACGGAGGCTTCTGACGACACAGAGTCGCCAGAAGAGCTATGCAGACCGTCGGAGAAGAGATTTGGAATTTCAGGTTGAAGATTGGGTATTTTTGCGATATCTTCCATGAAGGGAGTGCATAGATTCGGTTTTCCTGGCAAATTGGTGCCGTGATATGTTGGACCTTTTGAGATTCTGGCTAGAGTAGGGAAGGTGGCATATAGAGTTGCTCTTCCTCCACATCTTCCAGGCATCCATGACGTATTCCATGTATCCAACCTGAGGAAGTATGTCCACGACTCTTGACACATCATCAGTTACGAGAATCTTGACGTGGAGCCTGACTTGACCTACGAAGAGAGGCTAGCCCAGATACTTGACTGTGCTGTGAAGAAGCTTCACAGCAAAGAGATTTCATTGGTCAAGGTTTTGTGGCACCGTCACGGAGTCGAAGAGGCGACGTGGGAGATCGAAGCTGACATGCGGGCACGATACCTGCAACTTTTCTGAGGTAATAATCGAAACAAGCTTTTGTAATTGGATATATGTTAAAATATATGGCTTGTCATCTTTTTGAGGTTTTTATGGGTTTAAAACCCTTTGAGGTTTTATGGGCATATATGAATCAAGCAAAACACCTATTAACCTTAATTCGAGCCTCGAGGGCGAGACTCCCTTTGAGGTTTTTATATTTGCAACATCCGGGATCCACACAAACCCGAATTCGACCCGATTTGGGTCCGACGAACCCAATAAAGTTGTTGATCAATACCAAACAACTTAAAATGATTAATTGATCGTGAATCAAAAGTTGTTCGGATGAATTCGACCAAAAATCGGTCGCTTCGTAATGCGCGTCGTGAAAAAGCCGCGACGCAAATTTGGAAACCGCATAACAAACCGAGATCGTCATTAGATCCGATTCGACAAGACAAGACCAACGGAATCGACCATTCGTCAATCGAATGTCGTTTGATATTTTTAAATCACAAAATTTAAATCTAAACCAAAAACTATATCTCGAAAATCCGGATATTCAAAACCCGACCGGAAGTATATCAATATTATACTCATATTGATCGTTATTTGGAGACGATTAAAATGAGATGGTGTGTGTCGAAATCCGACACTCGGGGCGCATATACGGTCAACTTTTGTGTATGCCAAATAAAAGGAAATTTTGGTTTAAAATAATAACAGCTATAGTAAGAGACCATAGCAGCAGGCAGTGTTCGGTGGTTTAAAAATAATATATATATATATATATATATATTCCCTACAACTATACAGCTGCAACAGCCCTCACGTGGGCTCATTTCTTCCTTTTGGCAGATTCATAACACTCTCTCTTCCTATAAACATAACTTTACCTTTCTTGTTCTTCCGAATTTCCCCAACGGTGAAGCTTTACCCTATCCCTGCCCTTGCTAAGGCTAGAGACTTATCTATAGGCAAATCTGGGAGTGTTGGAGAAGCCCAATGGTAGCCATTGCTGCTTCTTGAGCTATAGCAGGCTACATTTGAAAGATTTAAAGCTCCCTCACAACTGCTGCTTTAACACCACTATTGCATGCAGACTTAGCTTCATGTTTTGAAGAAATTTAGGTACATCCCTTAACCATTCATTTGCTGCTGTGCATGTTCTCATACCAATTTTGATTCCATACTTGATAGGTGTGTTAAAAAAATCCATCGATTGAGATACTTCTGAGTCCTCAACGGCGTTTGATTTGGATAAACTGTTACTTTATTTTCCTCTACATTGTAGTATCCATTTTTTTTCTGTCTGGTTAATCTAATAGAATCGAAATCAGTAATCAGATTATACAAAATATTTCTCAGTGTGGAAGAGCTTCTGTTTTTATTATAGTATTTTCTTTGATAATCCCTCCAATGTCAAAATTTTGAAAAGGAGCCATTCTTCTAAGATCAGAATCTGGATCTGTTGAAATTATAACAAAGTTTTAAATAGTAATATCATCCTCCTTATCGAATTGTTATCGTTGGTCTTGATTTTTTCTAATAAATCGATTCACTGGCATAAAAAGTCATCCATAATGGTATACAAATTAAATTCACACTATATATTGTCAAGGAATCACCCATATTTCTTCAGATTTTGAAGACAACTAAAATGGAGTTTTAAAAAAATATAATAATGATAATAAATAAATAAAAAGTGATAAATAGTTCTGTTTGGTGGGACAAGCAAATGCCAAGGGATATTAGGACTGGTTATTAGTTTATATAGTTAACTACAGTTTGGACTTACCTTTAATTTTGTGTAATGTGATAAAGCATCTGTTATATTAACATTCAAAAAAAATTTATAGAACATAAAATCAATTAGTCTTTTCAAATTCAATATAAAAGATCAATTATAAGATTTCCATCGTTAACCGACTTAATTAGATTACATTTCTAATAAATTAAAATTCAATTTATCATGCTGGTATTTACTTATTAACAAAGCCAATGTTTATGACAATGATGTTGGATATAATTTAAGAATTTGTGGGTTAATATCACTGATTTCATTGAATAGAAAAGCATCTATTCTTCTCAGTCCCTTGTCATATGTTAATACAATAGTTTTAAAAGAACAAAATCACTATATGTATAAGTGCCAAATTTTTATTTGTGGCCAACACACTTAAAGCTTAATAAGATCTATGGAGTGCCAAATGTGAATATTTCAATATATCAGTATATGTTTCTTTTTAATCTTGTCTCAGTATCTAAGTATCCAAGTCACTCTGATCACAGTATTAATAATCAATTTAAGAATACAATAATTATTGTCAATCAGCTAGTGATAGATATATCTGTCGATAAATGTACTCCCCAATCATTACACCAACTGGCTCTATCGTTAGTATTTCAAAATCCATTTTCTTTACAAGCACCTAGGATCGGATGTATACACATCAAAGAACAAGTATCACATTTCCAACCAGAAGATTTGGTAAATCTCGTGTGGTATATTATAAGTGAGAATGCCAGTCACGCTGACCTTTACACCTGACCGTGCGAGGGCGCGGTGACCCTCAACTGGGCGGAAGATAGGAAGCTCGGTTAGGGCAGCGACCGCCAAGTGCACGGGTCTAGGATCCCAGCCCCTTTTTCGGTTTTTACGCGAACTCGCAGTGTTTTTACGCCTCGTTGGGATCCCGACTTCAGACCAGTTCTGCTGACCCTTTGTTTTAGGATACCCAGGTGGGGGATCCTCGGTTTTAGTTTTTTGTATGAGCTCGGTTTCCTGTACTAGTCGGGTTGTTTCTAGAGCGACTTTTCTGGAGAGTCTCTCTCACTCATCTCAGTGGCGTAGTTTGGGAGTAGACCTATCCCTCTGTTGGACCGCACTTCCAACTACAGGGCGAGACGGAAGAACCATTTGTAGGCTACTTCATCGCTTGAGTTTTACTTTCACCAACAGACTTGGCGATTTTACATCTAGATCATCAATATCCACATCTAAATCATCTACAATTACATCTGAGATAGTTGCAGTAGAGGTTCACAGAATTTACAAATCAAATTGAGTTGGTAGGAAAGTGTTATAATAAAGATTGATTTGAAATAATGTGGTTGTAATAATATGAGATCCATAGTCTAAGTCTATAGTATCTATATATGGATCACTAATTAATCTACGAAGGTATATTTTATAAAGCTATGGGGAAATAGAGAAAAATATATCAATGACATTAAATATATTATAATAATATGATACATGGAAGTTAAGGATAACTCTTGAGGCATCTCCTTAAAAGTAGTTGAAAACCTTTCATTATGCAGGTAGTGGTAGAGTTTTCATTCTTATATGCATATCTACTTGCTCTCTTTTGCACATAAGAAATTACTTGATAAATTTTTTAAAACTGCGGATTCGTATTCACAATTGTGACTCCTCTTCTTCCTTGCACGCATGGCAGGCAAGGAGCCTTCTGTTTAGTAGTTGTTCATGCTTCCTAGAGACAGGGTATACACTAGACGGTATGGTTTATTTTGTTTCAGTTTTTGTTTCAAATTATGATGTAAATGCTTCCCCTTCTTTTCTCTACTACATTTTGGGATATTGTATGTTCTAGCAGACACTGTACATTATGTAAAATTATATGGAAATTAATGAAAAGAAATTTTGGTGCCATTTGTCTCTATCATCTTGTGTTATGTTTGTGGATGTGAATGTCATGTGGAAATATAACCGCGTGAAAAATTTCCCTGTTTTTCTGTAGCTTATACGAATCTTATGTGAATAAAATGTCACGAAAGTAATGTAAAAGGGTACCCGGATCCTAAGGGGTTCTCACATTTGGTATCAGAGCAGTGGTACCCCAATACGCACATTCGCAGTATTTCAATTCCGATCGCATTAAGTTTCGGACAGCGGCGGTCTTCCGACTTGTCGTGAATCCGAGAAGGGAATTATGACATTCAGATTCAATCACCACAGTTGTCACCAATTTCATTAATTTTCATATTATATCCCAAGAAGAGAAAAACATTTATGATAAGTATCTGCCTATGGCATTCTTATGACTAATTATGGTTCTCATGCAGAGCCATGGCATCTCGACCCGGTCAGGAGACGGCTGACCAGTTGGCACGCATACTGACTGCCCTCACCAACCTCCAGCAGCAGCAGGCTACCATGCGAGGTCAACAGGAGCAGATATTGGCCCAGCAGACTGAGATTGCCAACAGGCAAATAGATATAGAGATGAGGTTTGAGAACCTATCAGATTTCACGTACCATCCATCACAGGATGGCACACGGCATGATCAGCGCCAGTCTGTTGAGGTAGAGCAGCCTCATCCTGATGATCTACTTGAGGAGATACTTGAGCATGGAGCAGATGATGCAGACTTTGACAGGGAGCAGGATCCCGTGGACTTAGCAGACGAGGGTGCATACGAGTACTCAGCTATTCACAGGCACCAGTCCATTTTCACGTCCTATTCACAGGCACCAATATGACAAGAAAGACTATTTCCACTGAGGTGGGAAAAATAGAGTACCTTAACAGTACTAATTGTGAAAAATAGTGTATATTACACGATAGCATATACTCCATAATAGACAAACCCGGCCCTCTATTATCTGAGAATCCAACTATGGAGGAAATTAGATCCCTCGAACAGTGGGAGAAAACAGATAATATGGCTATAAGCTTTATGCTGACCCACATGTGTTTGAATCTGATTCGGATCTTTGAGACCTGCGAATCAGCTTACGAGCTCTGGACCACGATTAAGGAGAAATATCACTCCAAATCCGAAGTGAGCATCCAGCTTCTTCTACACAAGTACAACTCGTGTAGAATGAAGGGATCTGAAAGTGTCCTCGAACACGTGAACAAGGTGATCGTGATGGCCAAGGATCTAGCGGCTGTTGATTACGTAATTCCGGAGAGGATGCAGATCGCAACCATACTAGGAAGTCTCCCTCCATCATTTGACATGGTTGCCACATCTCTGAGGATGAACGACAATATTAAGTCTGTGTTAACCTACCTGCACAACTGATAATTGAGCAGGACCTCTCCAAACAAAGATTGAAAGCTGAGATCTCTGAGGTCAAGGAAGAAGAAGAAGCAAATGCCGTGCACGTAAAGAAAAGGTTGGGCCCCTCCAAGACGAATTTCAAGGGAAAGAGTGGGAAATATCCACGTGGCTCTTGCTATGATTGTGGCAAATATGGCCATTTCAAGGTCAATTGCCCCAACAAGAAGAAGTTAGGAAATTCTAAAACGCCTGAAAACAAAGGCAAGAAGAAGATGGAATTCGCGGCTATAGTGGAATGCAACTCTGTCATCATAGATAGTGACTGATGGTGGATTAACTCTGGAGTAACCAGACATATCGTAAAGACGAATGAGGGTCTGGTGGACTTCAAGGAGCTGAGTAAAGGCGAACAGAGGATCTTCATGGCGAACAACACCTACTTGGACGTAGAAGGTGTTGGGACATACATACTTGAGCTGGGGGATAGCATTATGGTACTGAATGATGTACTATATACTCAAGGGATATGCTGGAACCTGATCTCTGTCCCAGTGCTGCTCAAGAAGGATTTCGAAGTCCGCTTTTATAATAAGCGTGTTTCTATTGGCAGGAATAAGAAGGTCTATGTGATGGGAAAATTTATGCCCGAACATGACATGTTTTGTCTTCTTGTAATAAATTTTAGTAAATCAATGAATGTTGTTTCTGATTATTCTGTGTTATTTATCTGATTATGACTTGTGGCACATGCGGCTGAGTCATCCAGGAAATTCTAAGATGGTTCAAATGATTAAGGCAAATTTATTGCCTAAGATCACAGGTGCAAGGGCATTGCCCTGCGAACATTGTCTGACCGGTAAAATGACGAGAAGGCCCTTCTCAATCGGAACTCGGTCAACAGAGTTACTAGGTTTGATCCATTAAGATATATGTGGACCACTGAGCGTCAGCACACGTAGAAATAAGGACTACTTTAAAGTTCTCATGTGTCTATCTCTTAGGAAGAAAGTCAGAAGCACTTGAAACATTTGAGAGATATAAGATAGAAGTTGAGACAATATTGGATAAACCAATGAAGACTCATAGGACAGATAGAGGTGGGAAATATACCTCAAAGGAGTTTGAGGATTACTGTATTCACACAGGCATTCGTAGGCAGACTACAATGTCCTATACACCACAACAGAATAGTGTAGCAGATAGAAAGAACCGAACTTTGATGAATGCAGTAAGGTGTATGCTTTCATACTCAGGACTCTCCTAGAAATTCTGGGGAGAGGCAGTGTTGACTGCGAACTATATACAGAATATGATTCCCACCAAGTCCGTAGAATCAACGCCATATGAAATATGGAATAACAGAAAGCCCGAGTTGGGCCATCTCCAGAAATAGAAATGTGTAGCACATGTTCTGGTACCGAGTAAACTTAGAGACAAGCTAGACTTCAGGACATTAAAGTGCAAGTTTATTGGATATAGTGAACATTCTAAAGGATATAGGTTCTTTCATGAAACTAAAGGTCTAATCCAAAGTCGTGATGCGACTTTTCTTGAAATTCATCAAGAAAACAAGCATGAAGTAGAGAAATCAGATCCTTTGATTGTCCTACAGGACAATGAAGACGACTTGAGCATTAGACACGAACTTGAGGATGATATCGATCATCAAAATGTAGAGAATGAACCTATGAAACATGATGATCCTTTAGAGGAAGTGGGTGGACCCACACAACCCACGAGTATAATCGGCAACAAGAGACCCAGAACACGGCCCACGTGGATGGAAGATTACCATTTCTATAGATGCGAGGCATCATGCTACACTGTGGATGAGGATGTCGCGGATTGTACATATCTCATATCCTTTGATGAAGCTATGGCTTCGTCTGAGTCGGAATCATGGTCGGCCGCCATGAGAGATGAGTTGGATTCAATCGAGCGAAACGGTGTTTGGGAATTATGTGATTTGCCAGAAGGTAGGCAATCCATAGGATGTAAGTAGGTATTCAAGAAAAAGTACTGAGTTGACGGTACTGTTGACAAATACAAAGCTAGATTAGTTGCCAGGGGTTGTACTCAGCAAGCTGGAATAGATGTCCAGGAAACCTACTCTCCAGTAGCTAAGTTTGCATCCATTTGGATGATCTTAGCTCTAGTCGCATATATGGATTTGGAATTATTCCAAATGGATGTGAAGATGGCCTTCCTTAATGGAGAATTAAAGGAAGAGATTTATATGCGACAACCTGATGGTTCTCAGGTTGAAGGTCAGGAGAAAAAGATTTACAAGTTAAGAAAGTCATTATATGGCTTAAAGTTGTCTTCACGGCAATGGTATCTCAAGTTTCATGAGAAAGTTATTCAATTTGGATTTGTTTCAAATAAATCGGATAACTGTGTGTATGTCATGAAGAGTGGGAGCAAGTTTGCAATCATGTCATTGTATGTAGATGACATTCTGCTTGCAGGTAATGACATAAAAATACTCAAAGAAATCAAACATTGAGCAATGAATTCGAGATGACGAACATGAGCGAAGCATCCTATGTTCTTGGAATTCAAATAACAAGAGACGGGGGCTCAAGGATATTGAGCCTTAGTCAGGAAAGATATTTGCATACTGTATTAAGGAGTTTTGGAATTCAGAACAACACTCAAGCTCCAACACCACTTGTGATGGGAAAGAGACTCAGTAAGAGCCAGTGTCTCGGAAAGGGACAGAAATCTTTAGATGTACCATATGCACAAGCGTTGGGAAGTTTAATGTACGCAATGATGTATACTCGACCTGATTTAGCTTATCCAGTAAGCTTGGTCAGCAGATATCAAAGCAATCTCGGTCCATCACATTGGGAAGCTGTAAAGAGGATTCTTCGATATCTGAAAGGGACAGTACATCTGAAACTTGTGTATCAAGCAGAATCGCTTGAGGTCGTTTGATACTCCGATGCCGATTTCGGAGGGGATGTGGATGATAGAAAATCCACATCATGTTATTTGTTCATGTTTGGTGGTGCAACTGTTTCTTGGGGTAGCAAGAAACAAGGATGTGTATCTCGACATACACAGGAAGCTGAGTACATTGCATGTAGCATGGCCACCACTCATGCTGTATGGATCACGCGTTTTCTAGAGAATCTAAGCCTTGAATTGGTCAAAGGGCCAATTGAAATGTATTGTGACAATCAAGCTGCGATAAGCTTGATCAATAGTGGGGCAAATAGTTCTAAAGGAAAATACATTGAGATCCAATATCACTATATACAAGATATAGTGGCGAAGCAAGAAATTACGTTAACCTACATACCTACCAGCGACAAGTTGGCTGATTCCCTAACCAAGGGAATAGCTGCAGGAACATACATTAAACATGTTGGTTTAATGGGACTCAGTAATGTTTGAGTCAAGGAAGACGTTTTATAGATAATGATCCTCATATGATAAATCTTCATGTATATACTACACGAATAGTGAGAGCATATATGTTCTTGACCACTTCGGTCAAGTGGGAGATGTTTGAACGGTTCCGATAAATGACCTTAAGTGGTCAGCAACCGCACCCCAACCGTTTCGCGGCCGACGGTTGCGGGATGACCGAATTCGGCGGAAAACGTTGTGGGGGCGCATGGATGATGGGGCAGACGACTCGAGGGGCTAGCGCCCTATAAATAGGCTCCCAACGGAGGAGACGTTATCATCCGAGAAACATCTCGAGTTTGGGAGCCCCCATCCATCCCTCTCTCACATTCTCTCTCTCGTTCTCGACTAACAAGAAGACGTCGACGTACCTCGACGCGATCCTTGATCGGTGATGGCCTAAATCGTTGCAGCGGTGGACAACGAGAAGCTGGGCCGCTCCAAAAAGGTGTAGCAGCACAAGGACAAGGGTCCGTCGTGATCTTGCCTTGGTGGAGTTTGGATGCTCTCTTCGTCATCGCCGTTGAATCCAAATCCTAAAGCTGTCACAAATGGGGGTGGATGAAGCTCGAATGTGGAACGAACTCTCTCTACTGGCAGATGTTGTTGGACGATGGGTTTCTAGGTTTATATAGGGAGGAAGAGGATTGGGGTGGTTAGCATAGAAGTCGGGCGCGGGGGTTGCGCGAGAGGAGGAACGGGTTCCGGCGGTTGCGGGCTGTGTTGACGAAGGTGGAGGAAGCGAGTCTCGCAGGTTCATTCGGGGAAGATGGAAGTCGATGGCACGTACAAGTGTTTTATTTCTTTAAAATAAATAAAAAAATAAGGCTAAAACTGACTGACACGTGTCGGCTCCAGTAGTTGCTATGTGTCAGCTCAAGAAAATTCAAGAATAAAAAGAAAAGACAAATCCAAAAAAATACAAACGACCTCGGATCGAAATGTTTTATTCATGCTCGTCTTGATGAGATCTACAACTTTAATGAAGGGACAAGAGCAAAAGAGGTCATCTGTGCAAGGCGATATTCTTGGGGTACTCTATGTACATGGAATACCTTGATTTTGGGGTTTTGTAATTTTTTTGTGATTTTTAATTAAGAGAAAAAAATGTGAAAATTATGATAAAACCAATGATAAATACTTACAAATTAGTCAGGTTTTTGAATTTTTAAATAATTAATCAAATAAAAGAATCAAATAAAATATAAAATGGAAGATATTTGTACATACTCACAAGGGACACTCGGACTCGGACAATTTTCTTTTATTTCAGTCTTAATCTTTGGATTTTTGGATTTGGATTTGTGTGGATTTTAATAAAACTTTCATCAAAGAATATAAATGAAAAAGAAATCAAATAAAAAGGGTTGATTGTGTACATAAAATATCAGGTCAAACACATGCAAAACCTAAAATGAGCAAAAGAGGACCAAAACCCAACTGTCACACATGAGCTCCGATTTTTATGAAATTGATCTTGTTTTGAAGATCTTTGAATATATATTACTTTAAAAGTAAGTAAAAAAATCGGACAATAATCCTTAATTATACATATTTATGTCATTTACAACATGCAATAAAGAACGAGTCAATAACAAATAACCACACAAGAAATAACATCTAAAATTCGTATGTGCGGTTAATTGTTTACTTTACATGGGTAAGTCCCAATATCGAACTCATGGAGGTAATGTGATGTTCTATATATATTTTTAAACAAATTAGAGTTAGTTTTCAAAAGATGATTATTATGAGTTTTTTATTTTTAAATTTTATAGAATTTTAAATAAAGGTTTCAATGGGTCAAAGCAAACACGGCATATATGATTTTTATTTTATCTATGCAAGAAAATATATGAAATGAGAGATGCAAGGAAATGCGATGCAGAGGAGAAGGTGATGGAGTTGTATCGAAGCGATGGAGGAGGGTGATTGGGGAATGTAATCGGCGGAGGAGGAGGACAATCACATACGGGGAGAGTCAGAGGTAGGCAAAGGCAGGTATCGTTGGATCGAGATCGATCCAACGACTGGGAGCAGGAGAGATACGTGCCACGTGTGTAAGGAAAGCACGTTAGGGGCACGTGAGTATGGCAGCGTGAGGCAGTTGGATTGAATATGATCCAACAACCATGAATGAATATATGAGCGGACAAAAAGCGTAGACTCGTCAAAGGACATGTTTGACCTCTTGTACGAGCTGGTCCAATCAACGGTTGCCAAATGGATGCGAGTATTGGCCAAATAATTGTCCAAAAAATGGAAATAAAAGAAATTAAGTAGTAAAATAGGAAGAGAAGACAAATGAATGAGTGGTCAACGTGAAAGTCGTTAGCCTCGAAGAGATATACGATTTTAATGAATGACCTAAAATCAAAAGAAGTTATATGTATAAAAATAATTTTTGTATGTGTACTAATCGACAATTCATCCTATATTTTTTGTATTTTGTATTTTTTATATTTTTATTTCGATTTTTAATTAAAGATGGAGTTTATGGTGATGGTTTCACAATGGCCAACGATTAGATGGTTCTAGTTCTCATGAGAGGAAGGGGATAGCAAAAATTGGTGGGTTTGGGTGGGATTTCAGTTGGGTTTCTGTAGGATCGGGACCGAGGAGTAGTTTTTGATAACATGGTCAACGATTCCTGTGTTCAGATTTGTGGAGAAGGGATATGTGCGGAGATGTCTGATGGGCTCGTGTCATCGGGAGGATGGTGGAGGACGACCATCGAAGATCGAAGAGGTAGTGATTGTTGGGTTGTAGAAAGGTGTTTGGAGGTAGGGGGCGATGGGTGTCTGTTGGATCAATCGAGATCCAACGATTTTGATGGGAGGATGTTGAAAACAAGGCTAATCATGGGGGCGTTGGATCTATCTCGATCCAACAGTCATGGTGGGGGGCACCAGAGGATGAAGAGGTTAACTGAAGAGGATGGTGTGTTGACCTGGGTATGAGGTGGGCGAATGGGTAGGAGACACACGTGCATTGGCCATTGGTCACACATGTAAATGCAGAGATAAATGAAATAAAAAATAGAAAGTGACTTCAAATAAATGAAAATTACTGATCTAGATGCCTTTTACATTTCACGAAGGATTCAAATGTATATACACTCAAAGGTGCAAGTTACGTCTTTTTTGCGATATTGTATGTGCATAAAATATCATTTTTGTGTTTATATTTTTTATTTGGTTTTGTGCGGTGTGCAAAAATATAACATGACACAAACTCATTAAGTGGGCATAAATATAGTTTTTTGGATTTATATGAGTTAAAAATAATTTGGGTATGTGAATTATGTTCAGGTGAATTGGATCGGATGTACAAAGAAAGAACTCATATTTTTCCAGCTTTTCTGATATTTTTAGATTCAATTTTCATGCAACATGAGATAAAACAATGATTTTTTAAAATGAAAAAAGAATTAAATATGCACATATAAGAATGGATCGACCTATTTAACATCATAGAAGATCAAATCCACTTCTCAGTCAAGAACAAAAAAAGAATCATAGAAGTGTTGCAAGTAAATTCCAACGGATTATTTTTGCAAGTTAACTGGAGCGAAAGCAATTTTTTTGGATTTTTACCTGGCAGACCCTGTAATCTTTGTCAATGACCTCTACGACCTTTGAAATATAGTAATTCCCCCCTCACCCCTGTAAAGTTGTTAAACTTTACCGTAAAGAGTCAAGACCCTGTGGTTAACCCACACCCATTTAATCGTTAAGACTAACCCGATTATGTTATCTTCTTTCCATGACACCCATTTTATTTATCAAATTTACTTTAAGTGCCACTCCCTCCCTCCCACCCTCCACATCCAGCTGAACGGCCGACCCACTGCCACCCGAAGGCCCCCCCTACGACGGTCGGCCTCCCATGCTTGTTCGACACCCCGTTGCCGCTCGAAGACCCCCCTCCCCCCACACACTCGAATCCCCTCCTGCTCACTGCCTCCCCCTGCTCGAAGGCTCTAACCCTTCTTCGGCGCAGGCCGCCTCCGACCCCTACTAGCCTCGGGTGGAACCCGACCCCGTTCACCGTCAACCTCCTCTACTCGAGCCTCACCTCGATGATGTAGTGGGAGGATTATTTTTTCTTTTTCTTTTTGGTTAATTCTAACCGTTCGATTATGCATTGGTTAGATTAACTTGTTTTTAACCTTAAGAAGTTAACTCTAGATTTGTTAATTTAACTGTAGGATTCGTGGGGCCAGACAGAGCAAGTTTACGACGGCGAGGGGGGAATTACGATGTTTCAAAGGTCGTAAAGGTCATCGACAAAGATTATAGGGTCTGCCGGGTAAAAGTCCCTTTTTTTTTTTAGAATCTCACATTAACGTCCACTACCATACACAAAAAAACCAGCTCAGGGTTTCCACCGTTAGATTCATTACCCCAAAAACACATCGACCTCCCCGAGAGAAAAAACAGACAGCTGCATATACGGAGGCGGCGGAACCCCTCCCGCCTTCCAGCGCATTCTCTTCCCTCTCGCTTCCAGAACTCCTGCCTCTATCTATACATCGAGCCAACTCTCTCCCCGCTTCCTCCCCATGCCGCTCAGTGTGTCGGAAAACTAGGGATCCCTTCCGCCGGCGCCGGCCATGTTCGAGGGCGTTGTGAGCCAGGTCCTCGCCGGCTACCTCGGCCGCTACATCAAGGGCATACAGAAGGATCAGCTCAAGATCGGCATATGGAACGGTGCGTTACTTATCGATATTATAGTTTTTTTGTGATTGGAGTTGCGCGGATTGCTTTGCCTCTGTGATCGAAGATGTGTGCACGTGTGTTAGGCTACAAGCAGACATGACCGATATTTGTTGATTATTTCCTAAAAACTGCCAATGTTGAGCAAAATGTATCAGGGTTATCACCTATGTAGTCAGGAATATGGTAGTCCCTGAGGTTATTTTAACACGGCAACGGAGATTCTTCTATTCGTGCTGATTCACCCTTCGATCAAAGTCCACGATTTTCAATCATTTCCGGTCAATAGCTCAACAATCGTACAAAGTGAACTACCATATTCTGCCACATAGGTGATAACCCTGTCAACATTTCCACCTCACAGACAGGGAAAACACATGCTGCTAGATTGTATGGCTGCTACGACGAAGAGGAGTACTAACCGGCAGCCTCGCTGAACTCCCTCCATCGCTGCACTCGTCTACCTTCTTATCTTCCATTCACAAGTGTTGGGAAAAATAAGAGAGTCATTTATTCCATACGCCTTAGGCTCTCTTATAAAGGAGAGTAGCCTGCGGGTAAATTACATCATGAGTCTAAAAAAAGTAAAAAAAAGTGCTAAGCCTTCTCCCACTATAAGTAGGGTCGGCTACATGGATTCTTGCTCAAATCCATGTTGAAAGATTCGACTATTTTTTACGCTGGCCGTCGACTACCTAACGCAACCCCTGCAAGAGTGGGATTTGAACCCTGGTCTTTTGTGTGGTAGACACACTGTACTACCACTAGACCATTAAGTGGGTTCTACATCAGGAGTCTAAAAGAAAAGGGAAAATATGAAACGGTACAAAATAGCATAATATATATCTCTACACTCCCTCTCAAGGTGGAGCATAGATGTCGATCATGCTCAGCTTGGACGAGCACTTCTGGAATGGCCCTCTAAATAACGCCTTGGTAAAAATATCTGCAGTTTGGTCCCCTGAACTAACATGGGATGTAGAAATAAACCTCTCCTGAATCATATCTCGTATGAAGTGACAATCAACCTCAATGTGCTTGGTTCGTTCATGAAATGCTGGATTATTTGCAATAAATATAGCAGCTTGATTGTCACATTCCAGAGCCATAGGAAGTGAGACTTCAATATATAGATATGTAACAACAGCTTTCACCCACATCATTTCCGTACTGACCTGGGCCATAGCCCTATATTCCGACTCAGCACTGGATCTGGTTACAACCGTTTGCTTCTTGCTTCTCCATGAGACCATAGAGTTTCCGACATATACAACAAATCCAGTGGTGGACTTCCTATCCTTGGGCATCCTGCGTGATCTGCATCTGCACGTGCTGAAATAGTAATCTCCTCGTCTTTCTTGAACAACATACCTGCACCTGGAGATGACTTAAGATACCTAAGTATCATATGTATAGCATCCATATGTACCTGATGTGGTTGCTCCATGAACTGGCTTACCTGACTAACAGCAAAAGAGATATCGGGTCTGGTAATAGTAACATAGAGAAGTTTGCCCACCAGTTCTTTGTATCTTCTCCTATCTACCTCATCAGTGTCATCATCATATAATTTCATACTCGGATTCATGTGTGTAGTGGCAGGTCGGCAACCAAGAATTCCTGTTTCACTCAACAGGTCAGTGACATTTCCTCTGGGTCATTACTAATCCATGAGGATTTCTGGCGAACTCCAGTCCCAGAAAATATCTAAGTACTCCAAGATCTTTGGTGCAAGGCCTCAAATGTCGGATTTCGGTTTCGTTTCGGTACCCCCGGAAAAGGAATTTCGGTGGAATTTCGGTGGAATTTCGGTGAAATGGCCGGAAATTCTGGAAATGACTTGAAATCTCAATTTTTTTATAAAATTAAGATTTCTGATGTTGGTCAATCATTAAATGAGATAGAAATACACATTTTTACTATAATAATAAGTTGTTTTCATGATCAAGGCCTTAAATATCGGTTTCGATCGTCATTTCGGAGACTGGCTGGAATTTCGGTGAAATGGCCGGAAATTCTGAAAATGACTTGAAATCTCATTTTTTTATAAAATTAAGATTTCTGTTGTTGGTCAAGCATTAATTGAGATAGAAATACAAGTTTTTACTATAATAATAAGATGTTTTCATGATCAAGGCCTGAAATATCGGTTTCGGTCACCATATCGGTGATTGGCTGGAATCAAATTTTGGTACATTTGATAATATTAATTTTGAGTTTTGACATTGAAATTTTCCTTCAAGTCCAGGACCCAGAAAGAAGTAAAGAAAAACACTGATTTTATATGCATAGATGCCTTTCAAATTGAAATATCATATATTCATATTATTATTATACAAGTCCACAACCACAAAGTTACATAACATGAGTCACATGACACATGAAATTCCAATCACATAATGTGCATAGACAGGTGCACTACCTTACTACTACTAGTACTCTAGTACCACATTTATTTATCTGGGAGAGTAGGAAACTAGGAATGACACATTGACATTTAATCATCCAAACCAAGAATTCCTAGGTGGATCCATGTATCCTGTATGATCCCTTCCTCCATAACGTGACCTGATGGTGTCCCTATATTCCACGTAATCCTCCCATGTCATATAGGAGTACATGGTTTTGTAATCCATTAAATACTCCTTGTATTCATGCTCAGTCACGTGTGCAAGGAAGCCAATCCTAGGATACTTGTCACGCGAAGAGGCAGAAGCCGCAGAATCACGCGGAGGTCGACGCGAGGAGGATGCAACGTGAGAACCTCGAGATGAAGAAGATGGAGCAGGAGCCGCAGGAGGAGAAGCCATCTGAAGGGGTTGAGATGGAGGTACTGCAGGGTAATAATCTGGAAATATACCATATCCTGATCCAGCGCCAATCTGGGATTGGGAAGAGGTATTGGTATATTGTTGTTGATTTCCCGAAAATACCCCATAAGTACCACTGCTATAGCCATATGGCCCATATCCGGGAGGGAAAACATCATATGCATCATTTTGTTGCCCTTGAGATCCATATCCACCGAAGGGGCTTGAAGTTGTCCCGCCAGCAAATATTGAATCTCCAACATCCATACTCAATGATCCCACCGAAGATATGAGATCTTCCATAATGGTGTCATCTTGGACTTGTCCCCGAGGGTGCGGGTACGAGGGGTATGGACAGTAATCCATTTGCTCTGCAGATGACTCTCGATTAGGAACTGCTCCTTCTCAGAAATGCTTCTATGCCCTTTTGTTTCTTCTTTGGTGGCACCATAGCTGCACCACTTCCACTTCCACTGCCGCTTCCCGATCCAATATTTATCGGGAACCTTGAACTGCCACCGACACGTCCAAGGCCACCACGACCACCGAGTTCCCGCCTCTCATGCTCGCTCCTCATAGAGTCGCGTAATGCCGCCTTATATGCCTTTCTCTCAGCCTCCGTTTGAATATCTTGTGGGTATTGGATATCATCATCATCGGAATCAGACAAGACATTGAACTCTCTATGGAACATGAATTCATTAAACTCCTCATCTCTTCGCCCCTTTTCTTTCTTCTTCTCACTCTTCCCTTCCAAGTGAGCCTTCACTTCAGCTCTGATCTCCTTTGGACATGTAGGGCATTTAGCCACATTCACGTAGCCACCAACGAGATGTTGTTTCAGTCTTGTGATTCCTCCTCCTCCAATTATCTTCCCACAAAATTTGCACTGAGGTTTTGACTTGTTGCCGTCAGGAGCAGTAGCATATTTCCATCCAATCTCTCCACCAGCCATTTGAGAGTCGGAACCAGAGTCAGAAGCCATTATCTTCACCTCTTGAGCATTAACAAATTAACAATATAATATATTATGATATTATGAAGATAAGTCTATAATTAGTACTAAAGTATTTATAAAAAAACGGAGTCATTGACACATTGATTATAGTTCTCATTAAAGATATCCAAAGTGTCGATATAGATCGTATAATTTGATTCCTAATCGTATGTTCTGCAGAGCACATGCCACATATATAGGATGGCTGCTCACCTTGGCATGCATTCTCTGATAATAGTGGTGGCGTTCGTCGAAAAGAAAATGATGTATATTTTCAGCATCGAAAATCAACTCATATTTAGAGCAGTGACAAAATGAGAATTAATCTTAGATAGCAACAAAATTATAAGGAAAGTACTTACAGACGGTTACAAACACAACAAGACTTGTCGTCAAGGAGAGAGCAAAAGAGCAAGAAGGCTTGTGAGTTGTGAGAACTCTTTGTGTTGTGTGTGTGGTGAAATGGTGCAATGGATGCCACCATTTATAGGCCTCCAAAGAATCTTTATCAAGGGCCTACAACCAATATAATATGGATGAAATCCATATAATATAGCTAGCTCTTCTTTATAGGTGTCTAAAGAAAAATATGAAATGACTAAAGTTGGCTAGATTCTTTGAAATTTGGACTCACTAGGACACCTAGCTAGTATTTTAGAGTCTAAATTACTAGCTAGGTGTCCTAGTGAGTCCAAATTTCAAAGAATCTAGCCAACTTTAGTCATTAAAATACTAGCTAGGTGTCCTAGTGAGTCCAAATTTCAAAGAATCTAGCCAACTTTAGTCATTTCATATTTTTCTTTAGTCATTTCAGCACTTTTTTTTCCATTTTGGCCAAAAGTGGCCGACAAAGACCAAATTTCGGCCGAAATTCGAGGACTGCATGTGCAGTTATTCCAAATTTCGGTCATTTCGGACGAAATGTATCGACATGACCGAATTTCGGTCATATTTCGGCCGATATGTGTCGATATCCTGGAAAAAGATATATGACTATGTATCGATATCGGTTATGGACCGAAACCGAAATTCGACCGAATTTCGGTCGAATTTCGCCGACATTTAAGGCCATGCTTTGGTGACAAATTCACGACCCATCATTTCTTTCGCCCTCTGAATTCCTTGTCCATTATCACCTGTAATCAAGATATCATCTACATATACCATGATTGCAATGATACCTCTGGATGTCTTATGTGTGAACAAGGAATGATCTGCATTTGGAACGCCTGTACCCCTGTTTTTCAAATAAGTCTGAGAGCTTCTGGAACCAAGCTCTGGGGCTATGCTCAAGGCCATAGATGGCCTTATGAAGTCTACACACCTTAGAGCACTCCCCTCAACAGCAAAACCAGGTGGCTGTTGCATGTAGACTTCCTCCTGCAAGTCGCCATATAAAAATGCATTCTTCACATATAATTGGAATAGTGGCCAATCACGAGTAATCGCAACAGAAAGAAGGATCCGCAGGGTGGAATGACGAGCAACCGACGAGAATGTATCAAGATAATCCGCCCCACGGGTCTGTGTAAATCCACGAGCAACCAAGCGTGCCTTGTATCTGTCAATGCTGCCATCTGCATTCTGTTTAATTGTGAAGACCCACTTGCAGCTCACTGTAGACACATCGGTAGGTGCAGGGACAAGGGCTCCAAGTACCTCTCGACCGAAGAGCAGCCATCTCTTCCTCCATGGCTAGACGCCATCTACTGTCCTTCAATGCATCTTGGTAATTCTGTGGAATATCCACCGTTGATAGTGCAATGACAAAGCTCATGAAGTCCCCAGATAAACGATCAAAAGAGACGGTGGATGCTATAGGATATGACACGTAGCTGCGCTTTTGTTTCCGAATTGCAATAGGTAGATCCAAATCACTTGTGTCCTCATCTGGCCTCTGTAACACATCCTGCTCAGGTAAATCGTTAGATCCATCAATATTGATTATATTCTCAGAACATACCTCGGGCGAGCTAGATGATGAGCGGTGACCATGAGCAGAAGCAGGCCGACGGGTATAGTGGAGTGGCAATGGGGGAACATGAGCTGTAACAGGAGGTGTAGCAGATGTAGGTAGTGGTGGAGGAGGTGATGGCGGTGGCATGTATATACCTTCATCAGTGCCTGAGGATACCAACTGGTCACCTATGGAAGAGAAGTACATAACAGACTCGAAAAAGGTAACATCAGCACTAACGAAATATTTCTTGCGTAATGGATCATAACACTTGTACCCCTTTTGTGTTCTGGAGTACCCGACGAAAACACACTTGACAGCCCTAGGAGAGAGCTTGTCAATACTTGAGACAACTGGTGAACAAAGTCCACCGAGCCAAACACGCGTGGAGTGAGGGAGAACAATTCTTTTTCAAGAAACACTAGGGAGAAAGGAATCTTCTCACCTAGGACAGACGACAGCATACGATTAATAAGATAACATGTTGTGAGGACCGCATCGCCTCGGAAAGAATGAGGAGCACGACTCTGTATGAGGAGCGACCTGGTGACATCAAGTAAATGACGATGTTTCCTTTCCGCAACTCCATTTTGTTGGGAAGTATAGGCACAGAATGTTTGGTGGATAATCCCTTGTGTTGAGAAATAGTTGGATAGATTCTGGGTACAAAATTTCAAGGTATTATCACTTCTCACAATCTTAACAGATGCAGGAAAAACATTACGAACTTCATTGATGAAATTTATGATAACATTCCTAGATTTATTCTTTAACAAAAAAACTCAAGACACACGAGAAAAATCATACACAATAACCATATAAAACCTGTGTCCCTGATGATCAGGAACACGATGATGCAAACGGCTTTCGGCGTCGTCGATAAAAATAATATTTTTTTGGGTGGATTTTTGGTAGAAGAAATAGAAGGGTTGAGAAGAGAAATTGGAAGGGTTGAGAAGAAGAACTCGTCGGTAACGAGGGGTTTTGAGAAGAGAACCGCGGAGATCGCGAGGAGGGAGAAGGGATAGAGGGAGATACTGAGATAAACTCAAATTTTAATTCATAACTGACTTCCTCAAAATGATGGACTACCATCTCTTTATATAGGAGAGATGGTTTACAAAAATAGTAAATAAATTAACATTGACAACTAATTTTACCCTAATTGACCTCTAATTAGACTCTATTAATTAATTAACCAACAATTACAATTAAAATCTACGAAATAAACGTTGAGATCACAGGCGATCTCAATTATTTAATTAGACCAATACGACCGCTAAAAACGTAAATAAAAATAACTACTAATTAATTAAATCAATGTGGCCCTATAATTTGGGGTCACGCTGCATTAACTCTCCACCGCTTTAAAAATTCGGCTCCTGACGAATTGCGTGAAATGCAGGCTTGGAGGATGATTCGACGCATTCCGTCGTCTTCTGGAAGAACTAATGTGGAGCGGACGGCGGGATCCATGTGCGGGCGGGAAAGGCGCGACCGTTGTGGTTGAAGAACATGTGCGGTGCTTACGGCGGCGGCGTCGCGACTGTTGACTCCTTCCCATGATGCTCAAAAAATTGATGCGGCATGGAGAATATGGCCCTTGAATAATCCATAATGAAGCAATGGCACAAGGAGAGGAGAAGAGGGAATGTGGCTAAGGAATGAAGCCATGGGGTCCTTAAATAGGGAAAACCCAAGGTCCTAGTCCTATTTGGATAAGAGAAATCCCCATTCTCCGATTTCCAGCCTTGTTTTTTAAAGATTTCAGCCGCCAGGGGTGTGGCCGCAATTTGCGCACCCCTTCCTTCTTCTCTTCTTGCATAAGGCTTTGGGCCTGTCTGTAAATAGAGGACTTAGTTATTTTTATTATGCAATTTTTCCAAATCTCTTTCCAATCCCACGTTCTGTGGGACTCGGGATGCACCATCTTCGGGGTGCCCGTTAGGGCATGCGCGGGTTTCTCGAATATATGTAGCAACTTGCGGCGGCGGGGCTTGACCAAGGTTCCGCGCAGGAGGCACATCACCGTGGGGCGGCGGGAGCTGGTCGAAGCTCCGCGCAAGGGGCGCGCACGCCTGGAACGGGGGAGCGACGGCATCCGGTCGCGCGACGCTGGGGCGCGACGTGGCATGGGGGTGCTTTCGCACAACTGTGACCCGCAACAGTGAGGAGTGGTGTATACAGCGACGAGGGGGGGATGCTGAGGTGCGGGGATTCGCGCCGGTGAGGGGGGAAGCAAAGGGAGGGCGTGGCGGCTATGGCGGTGCGGATGGGGGGCGAGGGCGGTGACTAGTGCGAGGGAAGGGGGTTGGGTGGCTGGCGGAGGAGCGGGGCGAGGGGAAGGGGGGCCATGGAGCCAGGGGGAGGGGCGTGAGGGAGGGGGAGGTTCCTGGGGTCCGTGGGGAAGCAGGAGGAGGAGGGGGGGCGCTGCGGGTGGGGGCGGCAGCAGCAGAGGTGGGGGTGGCGGGGTTGCGATGGGAAAGGAAGGGAGGGAAGGTTGGTGGTGCGTAGGGGATTTGCGGATTGGCGTGCGCTGGGAGGGGGGCTGCGAGGTAAAGGGTGGGGCTGGAGGGTTTGTCGGGGTGGTGAGGGTCGCGGGAGGGACCGCTGGTTGCACGGGGGTGGCACCGGGAGGTGGTGGCGGGGAGGGGAAACTCGCTGGCGGCGTGTGGGTTGTGACGGGAGAGGCCGGGGGTTTGGAGATGTTGCCGGAAACCTGTGGAAGGGTCGTAGATGGTGCCGGAGTCGTTTCCGGTGGCGTTTGCAGGTCTGAAGGCGCTTGGACAGCCACCGTTTTGTCGCCTTTTCCTACTAAAACGGTCTGGACAGCAACGGATCCTTGGTGTGCAGCGAGCTTTTCGTCGTGGACGGCGAGATCTTCGTCGGTTAGAGCGTCCAACCATGCGTGAACCTTGATGCACGCGACAAGTCGCTGCCGGAACTTCTTTGAACGATACGGATCATGAGATGGGCGGCGGAGCCCGAACTTCGCACACCAATAATCGACATGATCGTCGAATCGTAGGAACGATTCGATATCCATGCTTTGATACCAATTGATGCAAACTGCTTTTCGCGCCGTCGATAAATAGATTTGACGGTGGATTTTCGATGGTAGAAGAAAATAGAGGGGTTGAGAAGAAGAAACTGGAAGGGTTAAGAAGAGAAGACACGCCGGATGCGCGGGGTTAGAGAAGAAGAAACGCGTAGACCGCGAGGGGAAGAGAGGAGAGAGAGGAGATGGAGAGAATAATTCTCAATTTTCATTCATAATTGACTCCCTAAACAATGGGCTACCCTCTCTTTATATAGGAGAGAGGGTTTACAAAAATAGTAAATAAATCAAAATTAACAACTAATTTATCCTAATTGACCTCTAATTACCTTATTGGACTCTAAATTATTTAATTGACCCAAATTACATTTAAACTCTACGAAATAAACGTTGAGATCACAGGCGATCTCAATTATTTAATTAGACCATTACGACCGCTAAAAACGTAAATAAAATTGATTATTATTTAATTAAATAAATGTGGTCCTATAATTTGGGGTCACGCTGCATCAACTATTGGGGCAATTGATGCTCGTAGGATGTGGATCCTAGAAGGGAACAGTGCTTTCTGATGAAGATAGATCAAGGCTTTAAACGTAAAGGTGCTACCTCAAGTGGCAACTATATTCCTACATATGAAATATTGTTGATCATGGCTTTGATGCTCATGGGATGTGGAGACTGGAGGGGGGTGATTCTTTCTGATGAAGATAGATATTGGCTTTGAACGTAAAGATGCTACCTCGAGTCGCAACAGCACTGCTACATTGAAAACATTGTTGATCGGGGGCGGGGAAACAGGATGATAGTGGTAGGGTAAGTGCCAATGTGATTCCAATAGCATCGATAGACAGATTCACAAGAGAGTTGATTGTTTTGAGGGTGGTCATGACGTCTCATCCGAAGGTGGGTAACAATATCAATATGATCCACTAGCATTAGTGGTAGGTGAAGGCTCGTGGCAACAATTTTTATTATCAATCACATATTCAAAAACAATGATTCTGTAACTTCTGTTGATGATTCCAATAGAGGTGGTTCATTCGCTTTTAGCTGCGGATAGTTAGTTGTCGCTATCTATAGTTGAGCCGTAAGGAAAATGAACTAATGAAAATCAGGATGCATCATGGCTTCCATGTTTCCTTAGAAGGAGAACTTTGTATATGATAATACATTTACGGTGTGTGCCTTTCTGGGTTGACACTTGTTTCCCTAAAAAAGGATCGGATCCTATAAGGAAAGTGGTAATGGCAGTGGTGAGCGAGCTCTTGGGAGGAAATGCATTGTTCAACAAATTAAACAGCTTCTCCATTTTCCTACCTCGAAGAGTGTAAGATTCATTTTGAAGAGTTTTATGGCATCAAATCAAGTGGTTTGAGGAGTAACTCGGGCAATTTTTTGGAAGATTGCCTTCCATAAGTATTCTAATACTCTGAACTATATTGAGTAAGAGGGTATCAGACGAGGTGTAGAACTCGTAACTACAGCTTCTTGAGGACCTCTGTATTCCTAAATCAGTACCAATGATAAATCGTTGTGTAATGACATTATCTTTCTCATTGTTTGTTGTAGAGATATATATTATGCTATTTTGTCGTTCTTGAAATGCTTATGATGAAATGCTTAAATCTCTTGATGTAATTTACCCATAAGCTACTCTCCTATATGAGAGAGCCTAGAGCGTATGGAACAAATGACTCTAATATTTTTCCCAACATGGTATCAGAGCGACGGTCCTAGAACGGAGTTCTCGAACAAAACCCTAGCCCCCACCTCCAAGCCCTCCGCGCGCCGCCGCCTCGGTCTCCCGCACGACCTACATGTGCGCTGCTCAACTTCCACGTGCGTCGCCCAGGTCCTCCGCGTGCGGCCTCGCGCGCCGCTCTCCACACGGCCCTGCGCATCGCCTACGCCCTTCACGCGCGCCTCCTGCGCACCTAGGCACCGCGCCTCCTGTGCGTGTCGCCCAGGCAATGCGAGTTGTCCAGGTCTCGCGCCTCCTCCTGTGCGTGTTGTCTAGGCACCGTGCCTCCTCCTATGCGTGTGCGGCCCCAGTTCCCGTGAGCGTGCAGCCCTACTTCCACGCGCGCGTGCGCAAACACCGAGGGTTGTGCGCCACTACCAAGCGCATCTCGGCCCTCCTAGGACTTGCGAGCAGTCCCATATCCTAGGGTTCGCCTAACCATAGGGCGCCTTCGTGATAGAGGAGACTCTCGCTCGCGTTTCCAAGTTTATGGGTTTGGTTGCTTGAGTCTACACATACAGTAAACCCGTGAATGTCCGTGTAGACGACCATATCTTCATTCTACTGCCCTAGTCTTCTATTATCAGCATTTCAGAAAGCAAGGCAGATATCCCATCTACAGGTGCCTTCAGAGGTCCAACGCCCATTGTGAAGATGGATGGGTCAAAAAACTATGGGCAATGCAGTTCATGAGTATGATGAAGTCGACCGGTAAAAAGCACATTCTTACTGAGGAAGAGCATGTTGAGAAGACTGGGGTCAACGCCTCATGGGAGGCAGATGATGCATATGCCAAGGTTTGGCTATCAGGAACTCTGGCAATTGAGATTGCCAACGATATTCTCCATCAGCCCACTGCAAAAGCAATGTGGGATATTCCGGCCGCGACATATTCACAGGCAAAGAATGAGACGAAGATTCTGCAACTACAGCATGACATCTTCACAATCAAACAGAATGGTCGGCCGTTACACTCATTATACACGTCTTTACGTGGAATGTTCAAGAAGCTCTACAGCTTCATGCCTCTCACAGCTACTCCTGAGTAACAGAAGACGTACCGGAATGTCACTATGGTTGGTGTATTTCTGGCAGCCCTTGATCCAGAGTATGAGGCAGCACGTTCTTAGATCTTGGCAGATTCCACTATTCCTCCGATGGAGGAAGCATTTCACATACTGAGTCGTATTACTGTTCCTTCATCTGCTGTCAATCAGACTGCTTCTGCTATGGCAGCTTCTCGAGGTCGTGGGGGGCATCATCAGTTTCGTAGACGTGGACCACGAGGCAGGGGAGGTCGTGTTCGGCCATCATGCACCTTCTGCCATTGTTCTGGACATACAGAAGACACATGCTATTCCAAGTATGGATTTCCTGCATCTACACGTGTTGCTGAACAGATTGAAGCTCCATCTGCTTCATCTTTGGATCAGCGCTTTGATGACCTTGTAGCTCGTCTGAGGGGCATTATTCCTCCTTCCGGTCCCGTTGCACCAGCGACTGCCTCCGAGAGTCATTCCGACGTTGCTGCTTCTGCCTCGACCAGTACTTCAGGTATCACTTATGCATTCACTACCAGTAGTGGATCTGATACTTTAGAGTGGATTATGGACTCTGGTGCCGCACATCATTTGTGTGGTAATCAAGGTCTACTTACAGCCTACCGACAGATTCCTCCAGGCCGTACTGTGGTTATCGCTAATGGGACACACTCCCCGATTACTGGTCAGGGGGAGATTAGCCTGACATCTTCTATGCATCTCAAGAACGTGCTGCATGCACCTGACTTTTCTATGAATTTGTTGTCCATTAGCCAACTTACAAAGGATTTACAATGTCGAGCAATTTTTGATCCATCTTCGCTTATTTTTCAGGACATCCTTACGGGCAACGTGATTGGACGTGGATATGAGCAGGGCGGCCTTTATCGTCTCAATCGAACCCCATATGATGGAGTTTCCTCTCTTCCTGCTGGATCTGTCTCTCCCCTCCGGTGGCACTTGCGCTTTGTCCATCTACCGCTTCAGAAATTGTGTCGTGTGTTACCCCAGGTTTCACCTCACACGCCAATCCGTTGTGAGGCTTGTCAGTTGGGAAAGCATCATCGGTCTACCTTTCCCAGTCGTCGGAATCGGAGCAGTATCTCCAAGTTTGAGTTGTTTCATGTCGACATCTGGGGTCCTAGTCGTGTGATGCAACGTGACCCCAAATTATAGGGCCACATTGATTTAATTAATTAGTAGTTATTTTTATTTACGTTTTTAGCGGTCGTATTGGTCTAATTAAATAATTGAGATCGCCTGTGATCTCAACGTTTATTTCGTAGATTTTAATTGTAATTGTTGGTCAATTAATTAATAGAGTCTAATTAGAGGTCAATTAGGGTAAAATTCGTTGTCAATGTTAATTTATTTACTATTTTTGTAAACCATCTCTCCTATATAAAGAGATGGTAGTCCATCATTTTGAGGAAGTCAGTTATGAATTAAAATTTGAGTTTATCTCAGTATCTCCCTCTATCCCTTCTCCCTCGCGATCTCCGCGGTTCTCTTCTCAAAACCCCTCGTTACCGACGAGTTCTTCTTCTCAACCCTTCCAATTTCTCTTCTCAACCCTTCTATTTCTTCTACCAAAAATCCACCCAAAAAAATATTATTTTTATCGACGACGCCGAAAGCCGTTTGCATCAATTGGTATCAGAGCATGGATATCGAATCGTTCCTACGATTCGACGATCCTGTCGACTATTGGTGTTCGATGTTCGGTCTCCGCCGCCCATCTCATGATCCATATCGTTCAAAGAAGTTCCATCAGCGACTTATATCATGCATCAAGGTGTACGCATGGCTGGACGCTCTAACCGACGAAGATCTCGCCGTCCACGACGAAAAGCTCGCTGTCCACGAAGAATCCGCTGCTGTCCAGACCATTTTAGAAGGAGAAAGCGACGAAACAGTGGCTGTCCAGGCGATTTCAGACCTGCAAACGCCACCGGAAACGACTCCGGCATCATCTACGACCCTTCCGCAGGTTTCCGAGGTCGCCCAGAGCATCGCCGCCCTACCGGCAGTCCCTCCCGCAGAGCCGGCGACTCCAGTCCCGTCCCCAGCCTCGCCGGAGCCGGCCCTAACTCCCGCACGCCCCGCCGCACAGGACCCTCTCCTCCTTCCTGCCGCCCCGTGCCCCTACGACTACCTCCCAGGCACCCGCGTCAACCCCACCCCAGCCCCGTGCGCCCTCAGCCCACCAGGCCTCGCCGCCGTCGCCCCAACCCCGCACACCCATCCCCACCAACTCCGGCGCTCCGTTTCCCCGCGCCCGTACCCGCATCCCCATCGCCTCCCTCCCCACCCTCCTCCCACAGATCGCCCCACCGCTCAACCCCTCCCCGTGACCTTCACCGTCCCCTCGCGCCACCTCGCCCAGCACCCCAGCCCCCCCTCCTCCTCCACCGCCACTCGCGCGCAGCCCAGCACCCCCCCTTCCCGGTTGCGCCTCACCGCCGCCGCCCCCCTGAGATGCCATCGACTCGCCCTGAAACTCGCTCCTCCGCCGTCCTGCTCCCCTTGTGCCGCCAACGCCCAGCCCACCTCCTCCACGAAGCCACCGGGCCGCTCCCGCCTCTTCCCCCATATCGCCTCGCCCCACGCCAGCCGCCCGCCCACCGCCTCCACGAAGCCACCGCCATTCGAAGGCCGCCGCCGTGCAGGCCCTGCCGCGCGCGTGCCCTCCGTCAAGCCCCACCCCGCCACCTTTTGAAGTCCACGAAGGAAGCCCTAGCGGGTGCCCTGTCAATCCCAGGAACCGAACCCCACAATTTTAGGTATTTGGGAGTGACTTGGAAAAATTGCAAAATTAAATCCCCCAAATCCTCTATTTACAGAAAGGTCCAGAACATTATGAAAAGAGAGGAAAACAAAGGGGTGCGAAAATTGCGGCCACACCCCTGGCGGCCGAAATCTTTAAAAAACATGGCTATAATTGGGAAGTCAAGGGTTCCTCCTTATCCAAATAGGACTAGGGCCTTGGGTTTTCCCTATATAAGGATCCCATGGCTTCAATTTTTAGATACATCTCCTCTTCTCCTCTCCTTGTGCCATTGCTTCATTATGGAGTCTCCCAGAATCATAGTCTCCATGCCGCATCTATTTTTCGAGCGTCACGGGGAGAAGACGACGATCACGACGACACCACCGTGCGCACCGCATATGTTTTACAACCACGGCAGCCGCGCCTCTCCCGCCCGCACATGGATTCCGCCGTTCGCGCCCCACATGTGCTTCCAGAAGACCATTGAAGTCGCCGATTCATCCTCCGACCCTGCAGTTCCAGCAATTCGTCAGGATCCGAATTTTTAAAGCGGTGGAGAGTTGATGCAGCGTGACCCCAAATTATAGGGCCACATTTATTTAATTAAATAATAATCAATTTTATTTACGTTTTTA
Organism: Ottelia alismoides; assembly: GCA_037367405.1. NCBI lineage: Eukaryota > Viridiplantae > Streptophyta > Magnoliopsida > Alismatales > Hydrocharitaceae > Ottelia > Ottelia alismoides. Next base: position 342,319 of record JAZKJV010001089.1, read on the forward strand.
GCGGTCGTAATGGTCTAATTAAATAATTGAGATCGCCTGTGATCTCAACGTTTATTTCGTAGAGTTTAAATGTAATTTGGGTCAATTAAATAATTTAGAGTCCAATAAGGTAATTAGAGGTCAATTAGGATAAAATTAGTTGTTAATTTTGATTTATTTACTTTTTTTGTAAACCCTCTCTCCTATATAAAGAGAGGGTAGCCCATTGTTTTAGGGAGTCAATTATGAATGAAAATTGAGAATTATTCTCTCTATCTCCTCTCTCTCCTCTCTTCCCCTCGCGGTCTACGCGTTTCTTCTTCTCTAACCCCGCGCATCCGGCGTGTCTTCTCTTCTCAACCCTTCCAGTTTCTTCTTCTCAACCCCTCTATTTTCTTCTACCATCGAAAATCCACCGTCAAATCTATTTATCGACGCCGCGAAAAGCAGTTTGCATCAATAGTGCTACTTGGAACTTGACTGACCGCAAAGCTTTTGCCAACTTCCCTCCTGTCTTGACTAAAAAAACTCCCTCCTATCAACCGTTGCCAACACCAAGATGCCACCACCTCTATGATAGGTCTTGGCAAGAAGATGCCACCATCTCAATACTCTCAACTCTCGCGAGTTACCGTGTGTTGTTTCTAGTATGTACTCTGAGTGTAACCACATAGGTTAATTAGTAAGGATCTTTGTTGGCATCTATGCTTTTCAATCTTGGGTAGAAGCTGTAACCATTTAACATGCTTGTGAGTTGCGAGGCAACATACTTTTGAATATTTCTTCAATGTCCAGTCAAGAAATGATGCCTTTATTAGTGTATGCAAACATCATTTTTTCTTGGGTTGAAAAGACTGGGATTATTATCTAAATGTCGACAGTGGATTACATCTTTGAGGAGTTCTCTGGCACGGATATTAATTGGATAAACTGAAGTTTGTTCCCTTTCTCACGACCATCATATAGATATATGGGCGCTTAAGTGCCTTGCCTTCCCTGCACTTAAGGCTTATATTGGTAAGTGGTGACAATGGTCCACATCTTTGTGGAGTTATCTGGCAGTGAAATTGCTGTGAGGGTGCAAGGTAGTGCAAACGGACTAGGATCACGAATCAAATGTTGGAGCATTCGTTGTATGCGCTCATTATGTTGTAGCAGGGTAAATGGATCCTGGAGGAGATCCATTTACCCCATCCAGTGTTTAGTCCCACATCGTCCAGTGGTGGGACTTGGAGGCTCTGGAGAGGCTATATAAGGAGCCCCAGACCTCTTGTATCCATTGAGAAATTCAATAGAATATCCGCCCCTTTGAGGGCTTCTCCCGTGGTTTCATCCCGCTCCTCACGGAGTAGGGTTCCACGTAAAATCCCGTTGTTATAATTTTCTTTATTCTTTTTCCATGTTACGCTTCCGCTTCCAATTTTCTAACATGGTATCAGAGCGGGTTCGATTCGTGAGGATTTGTTTTTGAAATTTTTGTTCGTTAGGCTGACTATGAATTTCAAGTTCAGAGGATTTGTTCTCTAGGTTTTCTCATTGAGACCCTAATCCTTCCAAGATCAGATATGCGATGCAGCATTCAAGTTTTTTTTCTGCTTTGTGATCAAAGTTCTAGGGTTTCAATGAACCCCCTGACGGGGTTTGATGGGTCCTCTCTTGATCCGCACGCAACTCCTTCAGACGAAAGTCCCAGATCTGCGGCCTCTAATGCCCTCCAGGTGATGCCCCAGGGGCACCATCTCTCCACGCGATGCGCCCTCGCACGCATCCCCAGATCTCGCCAGGGGGAGCCCTGGGCGGCACACCCCATCTCCACTCCATGGGAAGCCCTATCAGCAGGCGGTGACCCCGCAGGTCACCCCATCTAGTCCCAGACCGCCTGGATGGAGGTCCGACAGTCCCAGACGATGGTACCTTCATCTCTGCCGCGCACGATAACAACAGAAACAACAAAAGGGCTCACTCCCTCGCGCGAATCTCCTGCGCGAAGCTCCCACGCGATGGCGAGCCGCGCCACGTGGCTCTAGTGCTCCAGGCGGCGAGATGTGCGAGCCTCTCCTTTCTCTCCAACGCGAACGGTGAAGCGCGCAGCAACTACTTCGGGCGGCGATCCTCTTGGTCCCGAAGCTCGAGCACATATCATCCAGGCGCGTCTCCAGCCCTGCGCACGAATCTTGCCACCAATCCCCATCGAGCAAGCCCCAGTCGTGATCCTCGAGCTCCTGCGGCGGCCCCAAGGCGAGCTCCTCCAGCGTGGGAACCCTAGCGTGAAGAAGGCCCGATGCCCCTTTCTGGGCTTTAATAACCATTTTTTCTTCCCTTTATTTGGGCCCAACGGGCTTGCTATGCTGTATTTTAAAAAAAAAGATGCGAGAAAAGTGATGGGCCCAAGTGGGACGGAAAAAAAATATTATCATTTGTTTCAAAAAAAGGAAAAAAAGGAAAAAAAAAGAGGCGCGTACATTTGAAAAAGCAGTACGCAAGTTATTACAAAAAAAAGAGGAGCGTACATGGAAAAAGTCGTACGCATTATCAAAAAAAAAGTGTGCGAAGCAAAAGCCGGAAAAAAATTGAACGGCTTAAAAAAATTGCAAAAAAAGAGACGGCTTATAAAAAAATGAAAAGCCACAAGTGATGTTTGTTTTCCCCATTATGTTGTCTTCTCCCAACTTTGTCGATTTGTCTGTTTTCCGACAAGTATGGGAGAAAGGGGGGTATATGTAGAGTCACAGGTCTTCTTCCAGCCATATTCAGATGTTCGAGATTCACAGGCAGATTTCCAGACCATTCAGATTTCAGACTCTACAGATTCCAGTTTCAGACGCGACGATCATTGTTTCCGAGTCTCCAGTTTCAGACACGCATATGATTGTGGTCGTTTTCAGATGAGCATATGTTGCCATCGTTTGTTTCGAGGTCCCCATCATTCTTGTTGTTGTTCGGCCAGAGTTTTCATGTGAGCCATAGGGACTCCAGAGCAGAGGACCATTCCCTTGAGGGCAAGGGTTTTCATGTGGTATCATGGTACACCAGAGCAGTGCACCATTCTCTGAGCCAGATGGGAGAGACCCAGTTCTCCGACGAGGAGACTTCATGCGCAGTTCAGACTCGATGGTCAGATTCCGAGTCTTCAGTCGACTCACACTCCAGCCCGTTCGTCCTCCTCACCTGCACGACATGAGAAGCAACGTCCTCGACTGCAGCAATGTGCGCGTTGGGTTGATATTGTCCGTAGTGTCCTGTAGCATTGAGTTGAGTTTCTTTCTGTTTGTCCAAGCTGAGTATTGCATGCTCCAGCTTGAGGGGGAGTGTTGGAGCATTCGTTGTATGCGCCCATTATGTTGTAGCAGGGTAAATGGATCCTGGAAGAGATCCATTTACCCCATCCAGTGTTTAGTCCTACATCGTCCAGTGGTGGGACTTGGAGGCTCTGGAGAGGCTATATAAGGAGCCCCAGACCTCTTGTATCCATTGAGAAATTCAATAGAATATCCGCCCCTTTGAGCTTCTCCCGTGGTTTCATCCCGCTCCTCACGGAGTAGGGTTCCATGTAAAATCCCGTTGTTATTATTTTCTTTATTCTTTTTCCATGTTACGCTTCCGCTTCCGATTTTCTAACAAAATCCTATTCATTCCTTTTCATCACTAAGACACTGTTTCGATGGTTTATTCTTTCTTTCATAGTAACGAAAGTTGAAGATAAATATGATAAGATTGATTTCGAAGGCATTGCGAGGATGACAACTATACTGGTTCAGATTGCAACCATCAAGTTGCCTATGTATCACTACTCGAAGTTGTCTATGCAGCTGAGATCTCTATTGCTGGACGTGGAAGGATTGGATACATCTCTATAAGGAGACTCAATCTTGGTGAGCCTGTTAGATATTGGGATCAATAGTACCTTGAGGTCTGAATCATGGATAATGAATTTCATTTCATCTGACATTCGGTCTCTCTTGTTTTTCCAAAGAAATGCTTATGACATGTTTGTCGTTCTTGAAAGTATATAGGTGTAAATGATTGATGTGCTGGGCCCATCGGCTGACATGGGAGATTTACACTATATGACAAGGGGAGATGTCAGTTTCCTCAGCATATGATGTTTTAAATCCGATTGGGAAGACCTTGGCTATTATTCCGTGATATTTCAGAAGTGCTGCACCAACCAAAAGATTTTCTAGGCTAGAAAGTTGAAGAACATGATCATCATCTTCTCCCTCAGCCTTAACACCGATTTTGCGAATATCAGGAGGACATACCTTGAATTCTGGGACTCCTTCCAGCATATGAGTGATGTGCTATAAGGGAGTTGGCGAGCATAGGAGGTTTGTGATGACACCCAATCCGTGTAAATACTCTATTGAGGTGATGACAGGACAGGAATTGAACATTCTGCCAGATGTATCATGAAAATATCCATTCTAGAACATACTAGGAGGCGTACTCTCATCGAGAAGGCCGCTTTGTTGATCTTGGTTAGGATTTTAGCATGGAAAAGAGGCCACTTATTGGATGATTTAAATAAAAAATAACAAACATTTGTATAAAAAGATTGCTGCTAGTTGATATTGATTTTTTGGGGAAATCATTTGTAACTTCATGTTGATTTTTCCCTTTAATTCATCTTCGAATGTTTGCCAACCTCTGGTAGTTGTTTCTTTTTTTTTAACAAAATTAGTATTGAGCTTTTTAATGAATAAAAACAAGCACTTGAAGAAAGTAGTGAATGGATATCTTTTAATCACACGATTCTTTACTTTGTATTTCCTATAGAATTTTTATGTGTTTTTTACCGACAAGACATTATGTTATCACATCTATTAAACATCTTATGATACACGGCTAGTTTATCTCAATACATTTCGCAGAGGAAATATTGTTGGAGAAGGTGGAATTGATTCTTGAGGCCTTTGATTATCTCCAGCTGCCATTTGCTCTGAAGCAAGGTATGGATGTGGTAAATTAGAGCACATGTCCTTCTTTTACAATCCATTTCTTGAATTTTCTTTCTTTCTTTTTTTGTCATTTAAGAAGCAAGACCGACTAGTGGAAATTAGTAGTCACCCTAATTCACTAATTCCAAAATTACATGTTACAATCTATATAAATTTTGGTTGTGCATCACTTTGGGTGCTCGCCTTTTTTTGTTTAAAAAGAGTTACCGAACATGTCATCGACACTGCACATCCTTGCCAACAATCTAGGAAGATCACAAAGATAAAGATCTAAGGACATCGCTTTCCACACAATATCTTTCTTTGTACAATTGCATCTGAAGAGCTTACATGCATCCACAGATACATTCCTGAATCAAACTTTTGTTCTAAATGGGCGCACTACTTGGACTTCCTAGATGGTGTAAGACATGCATTGAGTTTTAAAATGAATTTATGGCATAAGATGCATAAAGAGTATTAAAAATGATAAATTTTCTCAGGAAGATTTCCTTCTTGCTCCTTTTTTGTGATGGTTGCAATGTCCAGTTACCTATATTTTTCTCAGCTTTGCCCTATCAAATTTGGTGCCTTATACTCATAGGTATTGCCACTAAATAAGAAGGGGAACATGTAAATGAGAATTTTTCAATGCTTAATATCATCTTAGGTGCCTTTCAATTGTGGCACAATGCATGAGATACATTCTTGATAGTGTTACATCACCTTTCCTGATGTCCGCTTCCTTCCCCCATAGGTGTTTATCTTGTACACGTCGACCTCTATTGTGTGGATGGTTTGCTTCCTTCTTACTCTCTTCTCCCAATACATTTCACTCCGATTATATATTTTAGGTCCCTCTTCATTTATTTGACAACATACTTTTGGGGCCAATCAATTGGATGTAATAAGGTGATACCTCTTCATTGAATTGTCATTTTGGGCAGTGACATTGCCTATTTCCACTTTCCCTGCACCTACAATGGCCTTAAGGTGATCCTGTAACCCTTCCGGGTCATACATGTATTTTTCTTTTTTTTCGCTCTATAAGGTTTCTCTCTATACAACAATTCATAAACTCATGGAATAAATACATCGATTCATTCTCTTCTAAACATGGTATCGAAGCAACAAGTCGAGACGAGGGTTCTGACCCAAACTCCCCTTCGCTACCTTCGAGCCTTCTCCTCATCGTACAACGACTGCGCATGCCCTCTCTTCCTTATCCAGGGCCCCCGCACGAGGCCCTCCCTCATTGCTAGGGCTTCGTCTACCTTCCACGCCGTCGCCAATGGGCCCTAACGACAACAATAGCCCCTAGCGACATCGCGACGAAATGGGCAGTGCGGCTTTGGGGTCAGTTGGAAGATTTGGTATGCAGACTACTGCGGAGGTTATATGGTGTGTCGGGTTCTTTGATTGCAGCTCCGTGTCGTATACCCTCTTTGTTGTGGGTAGGCATTTCGGAGGTTATTTTGGAATCGGCGTTGAAGTTGGAACCGACTCTTGGCAATGGGCATCTTTTCGCTTTTGGACGGATGACTGGACGAGACACGATGCTCTCGGTGAGATGTTCCTACGGCTTTTTCAGCTTGCCGTGAATAGGATGGCGATGGCACAACAGACTTGGTCACATGGGTCGTGGGGCCCTATTTTTGTTTCTAGTTTGTCGGACCAGAGGGTAGATGAGTACATTGCGATGCAGTCTCTTTTGATGGGAATTCAAGGCCCTGGGGAGGGCATGGATCATTTCAAATGGAGGGATGGAAGTTTTCGGCCAAGAAGGCATATCACTTTTTTGTCGGGGAGTACGTGGTGGTGGAGGAGAGCGCTGCAAAGGATGCGCGAATGATCTGGAGATGCAGGGTGCTGAATCGTATCAAGATCTTCCTTTAGCTGTTGCGTCAGGATCGGCTCCTCACACAGGTTCGTCGGGGTCACTTGTTGGGGATTAACATTGGGGAGTGCTCGAGGTGCAGTGAGGAAAGGGAGAACATGGATCACCTTTTCTTTTCTTGCCCATCATCCGTTCAGGTTTGGAATACGACTGCTATCCCTTGGTTTCAGGGGTTGGATGGCACGGAATTTTGGAGGAGATTTGGGTCGGTGTGTGGGTATGGGCATGAAGACAGTGCGTCAGTTTTTGCAATTCTTTGGGCAATTTGGTGTGCAAGGAGTAGTGTCATTTTTAGGGGTCTGGTTTGTAATACGGTTAGTATAATGGAGCATGGTAAGGCGTTGTCTACACTTTGGTCGATGTAAATGTACTTTATTATCTTATATTTATAGATACGTTTTAGAGGTGGGTCCCAATTTCTGGGACTACACCTGACTTCAAAAAAAATCTTCTTTCTATTTTTGTTAAACTTCAAAAAAAATCTTCTTTCTATTTTTGTAACAGCAAAACACAAAAAAGGGTTGCCCACTGGACATCCCACTTCTCTAGGGGGTTACCCACCACCAGAAAATCCTCCAACCAAACATAACCAAATGGTTTGTGGGAGTCACCGGGAGCAGATGATGTTAAACCACTAGATTTCCTTCGGGCTTGGTGGTTGGTTAGGAATATGGTGACTCATGCCACGTCTCCTTCAGAGACATTGTTGATGTGAACTTTAAATTTTAATTACTATATTTGCTATCCTACACAATTCAAGTGTTTTTTTCCTATTTTCATGATGCAATATCCAAGACTATTCTTTGGGGTTAAATTTGTTGAACGTTCAACTGTGGACCTGTGAATGTCAAGATCATGATTTACAGTCAAATCACCATTTATTTATTTTCAAAATTGCCATTTTAAAAATGATTAATATTTTGGCAAAGTTTTTGGGCACACATCGACAGGGTGGCCGCCATTTTTTCTTTCAAATAAAAGACTAATATTTTCTTTTGTACGAGTTCTTTAATAAGGATGCTTTTAATCCACTGACTAATATATTTTGCTCATGTGTATCTTTTCTTGCAATTGCTAATGTTATGGCAGGAAGAATTGGGAAGTTGAGCATAAAAATTCCCTGGAAAAAGCTTGGTTGGGAACCTATCATCATTGCCGTTGAAGATGTCTTCATATCAGCATGCCAACGAGATGAAAATGAGGCACATAACACTCTAGATTTTTGTTACAAGTATCTAGTGATGTCAACTGTGTAACGATGTTTCCTTATTTTTTTTCAGTGGAGTTCTGATTCTATCGAGAAACGAGAGCTATCCGCTAAAATGGCTAAACTTAATGCCGCAGAATTGGCCAAAATTACAAAGCGTGTTGGCGGTATGCTCGTGGATCATTGTCTTGCATTTTAATGTTATTTATAATGCATGCAGGGATTATGTCTTGCTTGACCATGCTTTAGTAAGGTTTAGGGGGTTGTTAGGACATGTAGATATCCTTACATGCGTTATTAATATTCTGCAGGATCTTGCTAAACACTGGTTATTATAGGATATCCCTCACAACATTGACGACATGATAATCTTTCTGCAATGTAGTTATCGTACAGTGCTATTATGCTGGATGTGTATTATTTTTGAAAGTTCTTGTTAATCTCCAAAGTCGCCACCATGGAACAGATGAATGACATGGGTATTTCATAAATAGTTCTTTATCTTAGGAGTTTATTACTTTCTTTAAACACACACACACACTTGAGAGGATGTATATGACATATTTGTAATCCAATTGTACCTAATATAAGTGTTCATGCTTATTTCTCTGGAAATAAAAGTATTTGGAGGCTGGCGAAGCAAGAGGGATAATAAACATGTTTATCTCTGCGAAAGTGCTTGTGCACAATCTAGTAGCTGGAGCAAATGTTCTTTGCCTACTTGTCTCTTCTAGATTCACATGCAGTTCCTACTTTTGCGGAGTAGGGTCAAATTATCCACGAATCAATCTCTAACTATTACCCACTTAATGGTTTGGTGGTAGTGCAGTGTGCCTACCACTCAAAAGACCAGGATTCAAATCCCCCCTTGGGGGGGTTGCGTTAGATAGTCGATAGCCAGCATAAAAAAATAGTCGAATCATTCAACATGGATTTGAGCAAGAATCCATGTTGTCGACCCTACTTATAGTGGGAGAAGTCTTTGCCATTTTTATAGGTTCAATGTATCTTAATAGTTTATGAGAGGTGTAATCCTTCGGGGGTAGTTTCATATTTTCTTTTCATATGTACTCTCCCTAACCCTAGCCATGGACTCTTCTTATATATAGAGGAGTCAAACAATTATCAATAAATCAATTTCTAATTATTCTCATAAATCAATGTTCGATAACCGCATCCACACCCACTACCGTCCAACCTGTCCCTTCTCCACCATTGCTAGCTCTTGACGGGCCCCATCAATCGTCCATCGGTAGGGAGTGTATCTAGTATTGATAGGTTAAAAAGCATTTCCCATTTCTTACGGCCACATCCAATCACCCTGCCCATGAGTTTATCTTAAAATATAAGAGAAATGGGTCACTGGACCACCTTATGTAGGAGAGGTTTTCCGGACACCTGGATCTCTTGGATGAAACGTTGCATCACCACGATGTCACTCTAGGTGCTGGTTAACGGCCGTCCTGAGGGTGGTCTCTTCCAGCCGTTGAGAGGAGTCAGGCAGGGGTGCCCTCTTGATCCTTTACTTTTTGTTCTTGCTGCTGATGTTCTTGCCTGCATGGTTGATCGGGTTTAGAGAAGTGAGCTGTGCAGGGATACAGATGTGGAGATATAATTATCCCCCTGCTGCAATATGCGGATGATATGATCCTGTTTATTGAGGGTGGCAAAGAGGAAGCGGGTGGCATGGCTATTACTCTTGAGATTTTTGGAGTTGAATCATAGCAAATCCACTGTTATTCTGTTTGGCATGTCGGAGGAGGAGGTTAACTCCTGTTGTGTGGAGCTGGGCACGACATGCGGCTCCCTTCCTATTCGATATCTTGGTCTTCCTCTCACGGATGGCAAAAGTCAGATGTCGGACTGGATGCCGGTGGTGGAGAAGATGGAAAGAAAACTGTCCGACTGGAAGGCGGCTTTGTTGTCGCGTGGCGGCGGGCTGGTGCTGATTAGGGCGGTTCTTTCTGTGATCCCGGTGTTCTTCCTCTCATCTCGCCTTATGCCGGTGGGGATCAGATGGAGATTGAAGCGGTTGATTCGCAGATTCCTATGGAACATATCCGGTCAGGAGGGACATGGAGTACATCTGGTTGATTGGGAGACATTACTCAACCTAAGAAACATGGCGGTCTCGGGATCAGGAGCTTGGAGAGTGTCAACGATGCTCTCTTGCTCAAGTGGGTTAGCAGGATTTGGGGTAAAGACGAGGGTATGTGCTGCAAACTGATCCGATGCCTCTATGGTGTTTCCGTGGCTAGCCCTAGTCTGTTGAGGCAGGGGACAAAGTAGTCTGCTTTTTGGAAGGGTATTCTGAAGGTTATGCCTCGCTTTCATGAACTTTTCGGCCCGATTGTTGGTAATGGCTCATCTTTTGGCTTTTGGAGGGATGACTGGACGGGTGGAGGGGCCTTATGTAACCGCTTCCCTCGTCTGTTTGCCTTGGCCGTTAATTCTGATGCGTGTGTTGTGGATTGCTGGGACAATGGTAACTCGATGTCGACTTTTAGATCATCCTTTCCTGATCAACGCTTGGAGGAGTTCTTTGCCTCTTGGTCTCGCTTGGGCAAGTGGGCAGACCCTTATCTGGCATGGATCACTGGACGTGGAAGAATGCACCTTTCTCAGTTCAGAAGGCCTATGGCGCCATTTGTAGACCTCTACACTCCTTTAATGACAGTATGATTCGGGACTGTGGCCTCATCTGGACGTTAGGCCTGCAGGAGAGGATTGGTTTCTTCCTCTGGCTTTTTAGACGGAAGCGCATTATGACTCGTGATCGTTGTGCTAAATTATTTGAGCAGATTTCAGATAGACGTCCTTTGTATGATAGCAACATCGAGACAGTGGAGCACCTTTTTTTTCGTTCGTTCGTTTTTTAGTCTTGGATGTACAAATGAAAGGGTTGGCAAAGAAAAAGAGGATTTCTAAGATAACTAGAACTAGATGGTGGAATCTTCCACTGAAGCAAGCGAGCTTCAGGGAGAAGGTTTTAGAAGCCTTATCTTGGGATTGTAGCGGTAGTGCAAACAAGATGTGGGAGGCAGCAGCATCTTGTATTCGAAAGGTAGCTAAAGAGATGCTAGGCGAGTCAAAGGGAGGAGCTCCATGTCAAAAAGAGGCTTGGTGGTAGAGTGAAGGGGTGCAAGAGAAGCTAAAAATAAAAAGAGCTTGCTTTAAAGCTATGTCTAAGGATAGAACAGAGGAAACTGTCACAAACTACAAAATAGCGAAGAAGGAAGCAAAGAAGGCCGTAAGTGAAGCTAAGTCAAAAGCTTATGAAGTTTTGTATAAAAATCTCGACTCTAAGGGGGGACAGAAGGATATATTCAGGTTGGCCAAAGCAAGAGAAAGAAAAACCAAAGACCTTTCTCAAGTGAGATGCATTAAGGATGAGGAAGGTCATATGCTTGTTACTCAGAAGGATATAAAGACTAGATGGAAGCAGTACTTCCATAAACTTTTCATTGGGGAAGGAAATAGAGATATCACTTTGGTTGATCTAGCTTGTAGTGAAAGTTACTTGAATCGTGCATGCTATAGACGGATACAAAGAAAGGAAGTAGATGAGGCTTTGAAGATTATGAGACATGGAAAAGGTGTAGGACCGGATGCCATCTCTGTAGAAGTATGGAGAGTTTAAGGTGAGCGTGATTTGACTTGGCTTACGAATCTATTCAATGTTATTTGGCGAAGCAAGAAAATGCCTGCAGATTGGAGGAGGAGTATCGTGGTGCCTCTTTATAAGAATAAAGGAGGCATTCAAAATTGTTCAAATTATAGAGGTATCAAGCTGATGTGTCACACTATGAAAATTTGGGAACGTGTGATCGAAAGAAGGTTGAGGCATATTTCCAATGTAAAAGAAAACCAATTCGGATTCATGCCAGGTCGCTCAACGACTGAAGCCATCCATTTGCTGAGGAGAACAATGGAGATTTATAGAGCTAAAAGGAAGAACCTCCACATGATCTTTATTGATTTGGAGAAGGCTTATGAATCTGTCCCACGAGAGATATTGTGGAGAGTGTTGGAGAAGAGACAAATACCTATCCTATACATTAATCTCATAAAGGACATGTATGATAGGGCTTTATCTTGTGTAAGGACCCCGTCTGGGAAGATTGGATATTTTGACATCAACATTGGTTTACATCAAGGTTCTACTTTGAGTCCATTTCTTTTTACTTTGATTATGGACGAGTTGACCAGTCACATTCAGGATGAGTTACCTTGGTGTATGTTATTTGCTGATGATATTGTGTTAATTGACGAGACTAGAGATGGAGTAAATGAGAAGCTTGAGGTCTGGAAACATGAGTTGGAGACTAAAGGATTTCGTATAAGTAGGGCTAAAACGGAATATATGGAGTACGCCTTTGATGGAAGCAATGGTGAAGGAATCGAGCTGAAGATTGGTGACGATAACATTCAGAAGAGAGATTCCTTTAGATATCTGGGATCTATTCAGCAACATGATGGGGAAATTGATGGAGATGTTCTAATAGAATAAATGCAGGCTGGCTAAAGTGGAGAGGAGCATATGCTGTTCTCTGTGATAAGAAAATTCCTTTAAAGATTAAAGGAAAGTTTTACAAAGCAGCCGTGAGACCTGCTATGCTTTATGGATCTGAATGTTGGCCTGTGAACCATAGACATGTGCAGAGAATGAGCGTAGCAGAAATAAAAATGCTAAGTTGGATGTGTGGACACGCACGTAAAGACCGGATTCGGAATGATGTAATCAGAAAGAAAGTTGGTATAGCTCCGATCGAGGATAAGATGCGAGAAAACCGCTTAAGATGGTTTGGACATTTGCAAAGAAGATCAACTAATGCACTAGTTAGGAGATGCGAGTGTTGGGATGTTGAGCCGGCTAAGAGAGGGCGAGGACGGCCCAAGAAGTGTTGGAAAGAGACCATACAAAGGGATCTTAATTTTGTGGATATAAGCTCGGGATTTGGCCCAAGATAGATCTGAATGGAGGCGAAGAATCCATGTAGCCAACCCTACTTAATTGTGGGAAAAGGCTCTGTTGTCGTTGTTGTACGTATGTCCTCGCTTGTCTGGAGTGTGGTGGGACTGAGTTGGATGAGCACCAGTGATTTCGACTCCTTTTGGTCTTCTCTCTATGGGGCGCGCAATCGACAAAGAAAGGAGGTTCTAACCCAGTAGCAGTGCTCTGGGCCATTTGGTTGGCTCGCAATGATATGCTTTTCTCCGGTCATCGCTTCTACTGCGAGAATGTCTGTTTCCACTACAAGCATTTGCTTGACTCGTGGCTCTTGTAATATATATCTTTTTCATTGTTAATTAATATATTGGGGTGGGCACCATTGCGTGTTTCCCCCTTTCTCTGGTTTAAAAAAATGACACGACAATTTAGATTTACTAATCGGAATGGTGGTTAGTAAATTCATAGAAAATCAAGCATGTAAAACGTTCTTTAGACACATAGAATACATTAAATGTGTCTGCCCTTGTCCTTTGATAGATTAATGTCTCCAATTGGCAATAGTGACATATCAACCATGAGAAATGATGCTGTAAGATGTAAATTGTTCTCTACTAAAGTCGTCTGGAGATGATGAGATGCTCATGATTCCATTATCCGCTATATAATATCTGCACGGTAGCACGAAGTAAGAGCATAAACCAATATGTGAGGTGATCACAGTGGAAACAATGCTTGAGGTCCTGTAATCTCCCTCAAACGGGAGACAATATCATCATACTTTTGATCAACATGTGCATTGGTGGTCTCAAAATGTTCAGTAGCTTGAACAGAGGTAAGATGACCATGCTTTTGATAGCACATGTCATTGAGATGCCCTATTCGATTGTAATATGTGCACCAAGGGAGAGGACAACTGCTTCCCCTGCAACAGACACTACATCATTTGAATTAAGTTGAACCCCTCTACCTCGTGATGCTGCCAAAGCATAGAGGTCTATGATGTATGACTGGAACTGGAAGGCACTGAGATTCTGCTCAGATTATTATTTACCTTGATAAATAATAACACTCGAGGGAATGAAACTTTGGAACTTTTCCCTCTTAGACTTCTTAATGCTGTTATTATGTCGTTGCCACCAATGATTTTTTTATGGCACTATTGGTTTAGGTTGAAGATGCTGGTTAGTAACGAGAATGCCCTTGTCACTAGTACGGTGGTGCACTTTATCGATGCATATGAGGACCTTCTCTCTTCTTTATGTGCTGCTCGACCATGCAAGATTTTATAGTTTCGAAAGAAGGTGATGAATGGGAATCCAAGGGTTCATCCTAAACTAGCCCTAATGCCAAGCGACATGGAGGAAGTTAAAGTTTTTCTTTGCAAGCATCAACATGTCTTTTTTTCCCTGAGGCGTGCTTTTTTTTTGAAGCTTAAAAAAAGGGGGAGACACTCGTTGGTGTTCGCCCCAGTATTATATACTACGAATGGTATAGAAAGAGATACTTACATGGTTAAGGGGGGATGAAGGAGGGAAGAGGGAAAACCAAAGTTACAAAATACAAACGCGACTACCGGACCCCGTAGCCCAACTAAATACACCAATCTGAAATTAAACTGATGGCCGCGGATGTCACATTCTCTTTGTAGAAACGCGTCCCTGAGAAGATAGTCTCATTGCGAGCCCTCCAGATAGACCAAAGGCGCGCAATGGGACCCAGCAGATCAGAACGAGCCCTCTTTCTGTTGACCCAAAGGATATCGCAGAAGTCCTCAGTATTGGCCGCACGAGCCCAAGCAACATCGTCCCAAATCCGAGTCACTGACATACAATGAAAGAGGTGGTCGGCCGATTCATCCGACAGGGTATTTGCGAATCCGAGTCACTGAGGCGTGCTTTGGAAGTGGTATTTGCGACTATGTTTGCTTTAGAGGTAGATGTTGAGATTTCGACTCATGTTTAGGTTATTGTACACATATATCCTTCTTTTCTGCTAGATATTGGTCGGGGAGTGGGTGCTTTACACTATGGAAACTTGCACTGCTCCTCAATGAAGATTATCTCCTGGAATATACATGGTCTTAGGAACCCATAGAAGATGATATATATGGATTGTTAAATAGTTGGTACATGTATATTATTTTACTACAGGAAACACAATTTGGGTAGTTGTCTGATTGACTGTGGAAATCCATGGGTATCTATCATCTGAATGGTTTCGATCCGTTGATATGGTGAGGTTAGTCAGGGGCATGACCATTTCTTGGAACACTGATGTGTTTGCTCTCGAATTACATGCTTGGTGCTTAGTTGTCCACTTGGATCCCCGATCCTCCTCCTTGATTGCTTTCTGGGAGGTATTTTCTCAAATTTAACCGATGTCTCTCTGTAGGTGTCTGCTATTCTAATGGGTGGATGCTCCTTTGAGGTTTTGTAGAATGATTGCTCTAGTAGTTGGTTAGGATATTGTAATGGTTGATAGTGTGGTCTAAGGGAACGAGGTTCCCAACTATTCGATCCAGGTGCTCGGATAAGAGGGTTTGAGTTTTCACAGCTGTTGATTCCCTTGGTTGTGCCGGTAGCCTTTCCTGCTCATGGATCAATGGGAGTGATTTGGTAGTCAACTCTATAGGAAAAGGCCTACAATACGCTAACAGACCATTTACCGCATGCGACCGAGCATTTCAAGTACGGTTGTGATCTAATTTGGGCCTTGAAAGCCCTCCTTTAGGCCAAGCTTTTTTTGGTTGTTGCGTTGGGGTCATCTCATGACATACGTTGGAGGGCTTTGTTTACACATGGTATATGTGTGCTATGACCTCTCCTTGCGAGTCAACAGTAGGACATGGAGAACATTTTATTTATATATGAGCGTGCACACAGTTTTTGTGCTGAGGCAGGTATTCCGTCATTCAACACTTAGTCAAATTACCTCTTTTTTAGTGTTAAATGCCGAACCTGTTGCTTAATGGGCGAGAACATGGTCTCTTAGAAAATTGATGAGCACCGTACTCGACCATCTGATTTCAATCCTATGATCTCAATCAAAATCGGTTTTAATGTAACACGTGGTTTAGAATCCACCTATCAATAATTTTCTTTTCTTTTTTTTTTAAAATAGATTAAAGCTAAATCAAAGCTTTCTGTTTATTTTATCGTTTTAAAAAGAATAGTGAGTAGTAATAAATCCAATGATGTTATCATTCCTTCCAATAAAAAAATCCAATTAGCCAGATTGGAGGAGTTCTGATCTTTACTTGATTCGCTGAGGTTCTTCGGGGGCCCCTCTGGTGATAGGGATCATTGGGTGTGGCGTGAGGATGATTTCTCGGTTGGTAAGGCGTACAGGGCCATTTGCCGTCCTCCCTCGTCGCGGTCAGCTGAGTTGGAGAGGGATTGCAGTTTCTTTTGGGGTCTTGGCCTCTCCGAGAGGATCGGTTTTTTTTGAAGTCTAAAAGAGGGGGAAACACTTGGCGATGTCCGCCCCTGCTATATATTAAGCAGAAAAAGAAAAAGAAAAACTTTACAGGGAACCAGCCGTGGCTCCAAAAAGGAACCTAAACCAACGACCAATCATCAAGTAAACGGTTACAAAAAATCAGTACATTTTCCTTGTAAAAACGCTGTCCCGAAAAGATAGCATCATTCCGTCCAAGCCAAATTGCCCAAGCCTTCGCCAAGGGCCGCAACAATTCCCTTCGATCCCTGCCCTTGCTTTTTATAAGGAAGAGGCTGATGACCCGCGACCGCTGTGCTGGGCTGCTTGGGTCAGTTTCGGACAATTGCCCTTTATGTGGGGCTGGCATCGAGTCTGTTGAGTACCTCTTCTTCTTGTGTCGGGAGACGACGCCTTTGTGGACAGACCCGACCCCGGAGTGGATTGAGTCGGGGTCCCTTGCTTCTTTTTGCGGATCTTTGTTGGCGGCTAGACATCGGCTGAGGAGTCTGCTTCGGTCGATGGCCATTGTTTGGGCCATCTGGTTGGCCAGGAATGCCCTGATCTTCTTTGTTTCTCGGTTTTATAGGGAGAATGTTTGTATCTAGGTGTCGGGTTTGTTAGATTCCTGTATCGCTGCTTGTTTATGATGTATCAGCTTTTCATTTTATTAATGCACTCCTGGGGTGAGCACCTCTGAGTGTCTCCCCCCTTGTTTGACTTCAAAAAAATCCAAACTACAATTGTGACGATGAACCACGGTGGTGGCGCAACACCACGAGAACGGAGGAGACGCGTAGTGGTACAATGACAATAAGACCATGGTGGTGGTTCGTGTGATGTGTGAACCCCTCAGGATCCGGGTACCCGTTTACGACACATTTCGCAATATTTCATTCACATTGATCGCTTTAGTTGTAGAAAAACAGGGAAAATTTTTCGCGCAATTATGACATTCATTTCCATCACATAACCACAAGTAAAAGAGATAAATGGCACCAAAATTTCTTTTCATTAATATTCATATCAAGTTACAACATGTACAAGGATCTTCCATTACAACATATATCCCAAAGTGTGATAGAAAAGAGATAGCATTTACATTATTATCTGAACAAAAACTGAGACAAAGTAATTCATACCGTCTAGTGTATACTCTGTCTCCAGGAAGCATGTATAGCTACTGAGCTGCTACTAAACTGCAAGCTGTTTGTCTGCCAAACACGTTAGGAAAGAAGAGGCGTCAACAATTGCTGGTACCTTCCAAAAACTTATAAAAATAACTAGACATTTAATATGTGCAAAAGCAGACAAGTAGAAAGGTGGAAAGTAAGTTTACATCTACTTGCGTAAGTAAAAAGGTTTTTCAGGCTATTTGTAAGCATCTCAAATGTTTGTCCCATAACCCAACATTTCCCACACGTGACACATTTATATAGTAGTTGAGTATTCATGAGTGTATGAGTGTAAGCACATATATCATTTTCTTTAGAGATCACGTTGGTGAGTGATAATGGAAAAGTTAAGATTGGAAAGATCTCTTAATTTAATTAAATTCTTAGATAGAGAGATAGTCATTTCCTACTAATCCCAACTTTTGATCGTAACTTCTCCAATTCTTAACTTCAATGTTTCAGATATAATTCCAGATGATGTAGATGTAGATATGGATGATCTAGATATAGAATCTCCAAGTCTGTTGGCGAAGTAAACTCAAGCGGTGAAGAAGCCTACAAATGGCTCTTCCGTCTCGCCCTCTAATTGGAAGCGCGGTCCAATAGAGGGATAGGTCTACTCCCAAACTACGCCACTGAGATGGGTGAGAGAGACTGTCTAGAAAAGTCGCTCTAGAAACCTACCCGACTAGTACTGGCGAACGAGCTCGTACGAAAAACTGAAAACCAAGGATCCCCCGCATGGGTATCCTAAAAGACAGGGTCAGCGGAACTGGTCTAAAGTCTGGATCCCAACGAGGCGTAAAACACTGCGAGCTCGCGTAAAAACCGAAAAGAGACTGGGATCCTAGACCCGCGCACTTGGCGGCCGCTGCCCTAACTGGGCTTCCTATTCTCTCGTCCAGTTGAGGGTCACCGCGCCCTCGCACGGTCAGGTATAAAAGTCACCATGACCGGCAATATTAATTGTCATTGTTGATTCACAACCAACCAATTACCGAGTCAACATTCATTTGTCATGCAAGATTAAAGATATTATATTGGTTGTCTCCAATATATATAAGGGATTAGTTAACCTATCATTTGATTGGTGATTCTGATTTGCTAATTTAAAAATATTCTTATCTATATCTCTTTGGATATTAATTCCACCAACCCAATAGGTTGTAACATACATTTATATTTTGGGATTATATAGTATGTTATAGGAGGAAATGCCTTTGAAATTGCAACTCATTCAACTGGATCAACTTTTAACAAAACATCAATAATCAAGATAAACCTTTTTGATGGAGGAATTTAAAATTTCTAAATGAATTGTCATTCTGAATCACAGTAAGTTGATGTGGTGCCCTTTTATTGATGAAAAAAAACCTTAGCTGTTAATCAATAATACTCGTAGTATTATGGTATGAAAATGGCTAATCCTTTTTTTTTTACACGCACAAGGATTCTGAAAGTATAGGTGAAACCGGATTACCCAGCAAGACTAATTGGACAACTACTATGATATAAAAAAATTAGGGTTATGCTATTAAAACTCTTGATACATGTTACTGGTTTAATCTACTTATCAAATGGAATTGACATATGCAAGGCACATTGGTAAAGAGAAATAATATTTGTTAATTATTTTATCTACTCCAACTATCTTCTTGAATTTTTGAAAATGAAATATAAAAACTAAAATTTGCTGGTCTTAAAATACTCAATATATCTGATAGATTGATAAAAACCCATTTCAACTTGTCATTGTTAGAGACTTAGGCTAAACAATAACTTTGTTATATTTGGAAGACTTCAAAGGTTATCTTGATATACAAAAATGTCAAGCTTGGTAAAAATGTTATATTTTGGACACTTGCTATGAATTGAACATGAATAGTGTTTGATTCTGGACACTTAGTATCTTAATTATTAATATTTGGAGTATCTTAATTTATTAATATTTGGTATTCAATGACAAATCTGTCACAACAAAATACTGATTTATGAATTTCCATTTTAAAAAGTTATAGTCAGCCTGTTGCCATTTGGGATAGTGGAAAAGCTCTTACTGTTGTTGGATATTTATTACATCAACGGAGACAATTCTAAGATTTGTTTGTACAACTCCAGAATCGTTGAGTAAGAAAGGTCCAATATTTTAAGAGGTAAAATTTCATTATTCTTAAACCCCTGATCTGAACTAAATGATTTAAGGTGGAGCATTCATTCATGTTGAGAACCATCAAACTGATATCATATAATTTATAGAAAGGATAATGGATCATTTGAATAGAATGAAACAGTGATTTGATTGGAAGGAAAGATTTCCACAAGAGAATCCATTTTTACAAATCTGGGAATACAGGTCAGTTTCACCTGTATATAAACTTTGGAAAAAATATGGTAGCAAGAAAAAGGAAATGGAGATTGTACACATGTATGACATCAAGAGTAGGGAGGGAATGTACCTATTTTGATATGAAAACTTGGAGGAGATGGATCTTTAAACATGCAGCAGTTTTGACAGAGGAAAGAGGCTCCTGAATCATGCAGCAGTTTCACTGGGAAGAAGAGGGCTGGAGACGAGAAGGAGAGAGATGGGTTCTCTCGTTGGAATTTGGAAGCAAAAAGGGTTTCTTGGTGATATTATATAGGAAGAGTGAGGCTTGGATTGTAGACAAATGGAAGGAAAGAAAATACCAAATGTTATGCACTGCTTAGTCTGCTGTAAACAGGATAATTATTTTTTTTAACTTCTGGAATCCAGAATCGGCTAGTAAATCAATTTTTTAATTATTATTATTTTTTACTTATTTGAGATGCTTAAAATGGATCGTACGCACACCTCGGGCCTCGGATTTTTGAGCACAATATCTCGATTCGATCGTTTCTAAACGACGATCAATATGAGTATAATATTCATATACTTCCGATCGGGTTTTGAATACCCGAAATTTTCGGATACGGTTTTTTGTTTAAGATTAAATTTTGTGATTTAAAAATATCAAACGACTTCCGATTGACGAACGATCGATTCTGTTGGTCTTGTTTCGTCGAATCGGATCTAATGACAGTCTCGGTTCGTTTTGCGGTTTCCGAATTTCTGTTGCAGCTTTTTCACGGTACGCATTACGATGCGATCGATTTTTGGTC
Source organism: Ottelia alismoides (assembly GCA_037367405.1). Lineage (NCBI taxonomy): Eukaryota > Viridiplantae > Streptophyta > Magnoliopsida > Alismatales > Hydrocharitaceae > Ottelia > Ottelia alismoides. The sequence goes on from JAZKJV010001089.1 coordinate 363,044, forward strand.
ATTCTTGCCCGAACGACTTTTGATTCATGATCAATTGGTCGTTTTAGGTTAGTTGATACTGTCCGATAACTTTATTGGGTTAATCGGATCCAAATCGGATCGGGTCCGGGTTTATGTAGATTCCGGATGTTACATCATGCCACCGCAAGGATGGAGGAGGAGGCATGCAGGTGGTTGCAGAAGTGGAAAGAACTCACATGATGGTTTGTGACAAGAAAGAGGAAGGTGTGGAGTGAGCGTGTGGCTCGAGGTCGACAGGATGGTGTTGGGTTCGAAGGAATGAACTACAACTTCCCTCCACCCCCCTCAAGCATCAACTTGTTTTTTTACAGATCATTGCTATTTTTACAACTTTTTTTATAGTTTTTTATAAATCTTTTATTATTTTTTATAACATCACGGAGGAGAGTGTAAAAGAGTTGTAATAAGGTGGAGTTGTAAAACAACAGAAATGGTTTGTAATACAAAAGGGTGAATTACAACTCCTTGTTTTTTACAACTCCAACATCCCTTTTTACACATCCGTATTATGCTAGTTATAACTTGGTCACACTCTTTTCTCTTAGGTTGTAAATATTGATATCATATTTGTAAAACATGATAATGGGATTGTAAAAATAGAATGATTTGTAAATATTAAAAAGAAGTTGCTCTGAGCTTCTAGTTATAAACAATGGACATGAAATTTCAAATAAATGAATAAGAACTTATGAAAAATAAACTTGGAGTTGTAAAAAATGAGTAAGAATGTGTAAAATTTATCCCGAAGTTGTAAAAATTGACTTTATACTGTAAAACCGTTGCTCACATACGTAATATATTAGTATTAAGTAGTAAGTGTAATGAAATATTTGTAACAAATAATTACGATGATGTAAAACGTATAGTCAAGATCTTAGAAAGGTATGCATTATGCAGCTTATTTTGTAGACATGTAAATTTGATTTAAAATTGTCATTTTTGTAAAGTGATCGAGTTGTTTTCATGTAATAAACGATGATGAAAGATAAAAAAAAGAATGGCCAAGATCACACGATTGTAAAAACATTAGGATTGTAATGAAAGTCCTCAATTTTACAAGTCTTTACTATCATTTTGAACAAAATATTTATTATTTTACAAATGTTATATCGTGTTCTTACTACAAATGATCATTTGTAAAAATAGAAAAGACATTTGTTATACTAATACATATACAATCATTTTGTAATAATGTAAGATTTTATTGTGAAGTTATATATGTAGTAAGAAAACTATATAGAATTTGTAAAGTTTTTTTTCCCAAAATGAAGGTAAATGATCGTGAAATTGAGGGTGCTCATTTTAATCGCAATGGGCATGTACTCATTGGAAAAACCCCTTATATATTTAAATACAATACCCATTGAATCCTGTTGCCTCAGGGGTGCTTCACTGCCTCGAGGAGGGCCTCAGGCAGGTAAGGCACATGCCTCGCTTGGGTTGCCTGAGGCTATAGCCTCGTGATACATTTTTTAAAGTCATGGGTGCAACTACTACACTTCCATGGGCCTAGCATTTGAACAAATAGTCAATTGAAGAAAGAAAAGGGCAAGCAAAGCCTGTACCTTAGAAAGAATAGGCTGCGCAATATGCCATCATCGAGTTTTCTTCAGAATTGCGTGAACTAGTGGACTTGGTCCTCCTTTCATACACTCCAAGGGGAAGCCGAGGTGGTTGTCAGTTTGAAGAGGGGGAAATACATTATTGATATGCCCGTGCCATAATTAAGCACTCTGATTTATGATAAAGAAGGCAAGGTCTAATCGGATAGGAGAGTATTGGCATAAGATAGTTATAAATATGAAGAAAATGCTACTTGACTTGCCTAGGCTTGGACAAATCTTAGTTTTCTTCTTTCCTTTACATCTGTTTTAGAAAGCTTAAGAAGCTCATTGTGGGAATGCTTCTCTCTTGGGGCCCAACTAGGAGTTTGAGTAGGTTCCGGCATAGCTCTCGTCATGGTGTGAAGATGACGTGAATGCGAGGCCTTCGTTGGTGGCTTATCTGCTGAAGGTATTTGGATCATTGTCATCGGTTAAGGAGTGGGAAGGGGTGCTGAGGCTTAACAATAGGGGGTTATGGGTAGCGGAGCTGACATGTTTTACGTCTGATTTGGATGCTAGGCTATGATCATCAAGATGGTGCTAGAGTACTTGAGGCGGCGGAATGCTCTTGGGAGCAAGGTGTACACGATAAGGAGTTGAGCGGATGGCTTGCTGATTTTTTATTAGAAAGAGACCCATACGAGGGATGCAAAGTGGAGGGTAAGAAAGATGGAAGCATAGTAGTTTGGAAAGGAGGGCTTGGTGGTGGTTTCATTGCGATGGGTTAGAATGACTATTATTTTTGTTTGGAGGATGAGGTAGTTGGTCGCCTAGTTCTTATCACTTTCGGTGGTAGTCCGGAGGTTTGCTGATGATTTGGTTTTTGGAATTTCACGTGTGTATGGTTTGACTGAGGCTTCGCGGAGGGGTAAGCTCTGGGAGGATTTGCGTGTGCTCACTTGCGTTCCTTGTTCTTTGGTTTGCATATGGGATTTTTAATGTCAACATCTTATCAATCCATTGACCTTTACTAAACAATTGTTTGAACCATGGGTTGGAGGATTCGAGATCTCTATTTAGGGAGTTTTCAACTTTTGGTTACGATTACTTTGATCGGAGGATTCATGATTTCTTATGAGTGATGGTGCTTTTAAACATTGTGGAGGGGATTTTCTGATGGTCGTGACTAATAGACGTCGATAGATGGAGTTTTTCAGTCAATAAGGCTTATAGGGCTCTGGTCACTCCCCCTTTAAATCATGGGGAGTCAGCACGGGATTGCATGCTAATTCGAAACTCCAATTCATTGTTGAGAGTAAAGGTCTTCTTGTGGATTTTGAGGAGTGCTAGAATGTTGTCCAAGGTTCACAAGGAGAAGATCATTGAATTGATGTGGCATGTGACCGTATCTGTATCCTATCCGCCATGGCATATGTTTTATGCCAAATTTGACATTCGTATCCGTATTCGATTATAAAATGGATTACAAATAAGGAAATCATTTTGATATCTTACGGTATTCGTATCCATGCCATATTTAAATATCATCATTGATGTATTTTTTTAACTATTTATAACATTGATTTATACCTTCTTTCACCATGTTTAATATAATATTTATAGTAAACACATTTAACATATTATATCATGCGTAAGCCATCCAATACATGTATATTTGAGCTAATTTATAGAGTATTTCTTATATTATTTGTATTTGATCTTCATTTTACATCCATATCCGTTTCTTAAGGATATGGTAACATAGTTGGCATATCCGTCTGTAACCTTATCTGCATCCATATTCATATTTAAAAATGGAGAAGGATATGGTGACACCTATATCCATATCCATATCCGACCGTTTGCTTCCATAGGTGTGTTTGATATGCTCGGATGCTCGGAGGACGTCAATCATTAGTTTGATTCCTAGAGAGGTCTATTGATTGAGTGGATCCCACATGTAGCATGGATTTTCAGACATCTCTTGATGCAGCTTGTTTCATGTCACATGGGGACCATTTGAAGCTCTTTGTCGTATATTTAAGCTCTCTGGTTGGCTAGAAATGTTGTTGTGTTCTACCGGGAGATATCATATTTGGAAAATGTTCTTGTTCACTTAAAGAATTCTTGACTTCTGACAATTGATTCAAATTTTTTCTGAGTAGTATTATAGAACACGGTGTATACCATTTTGTCTGTCCACCCTTTTTATGTAAACAAACAGTTTATCTTTGCACATATGTACACAGATATATACATGCAAATCTCTGTGTTTGTGGAAGTAGGAAGAAAAATTTGCATGAGCTTGCAAGTAGTAAAACAAAAATTAAATTGCATAACCGCATCCATATCTTAAAATTCTGCACATTATCATGTCATTGGCATTTTACTGCTCTATCCCCCTGGTTACGCAACTTGATTGAGTGAAGTTATTTTTGCAGATGATCAGGCCGGCCAATCATTTGTTTCTTATGTTTCAGCGAAGGTAATGCTACCCATGCCGTTTATTTACCGGCATACTTTTCTTAATTGCCTAAATTTTGTGCTTATATTTTTAGAATAAGGGGAGCTTCCAGGGATATTTTCTATTTTCTATTTTTATTCTTTACTTCACATTGTGAACATCTCTCCCTCTTATCCACTGAGTATTAACATTGGCAAACCGTCTATTTGTATATATATTATGATTTTGTGTTTGTATATGCAGATTCTTGATAACATTCAAGTGTATGTCCAGGATGTTCATGTTATTTATGTAGACTCTCATAATGATTTGGTAAGAAAAACACATTTGGAGTTTATATAGTTCTAATGCGTTTTGGTCTTCAATACTGCTGTCTTGGGTAACTTTACAGTTATGACAATCTTATTCCATTTATAAATGCTGGACGTGTTTTGCCTTATCACTTTCTTTTTGTTAGCTATACGAACATTAAAACAAATATGGTTATTTTGAATCAGCGGGAATGATAACATCGCTATAATATATAGTTTTTTTATCATGCTCCTTACTGATCTTCACTTGTTTCTATGGGTGGCTTTTGATCAAAGCAAAATTTGGTTATTGATATTAGACTCTTATAGTAATATGTTTATGGCAACCATTTATTTCCTTTCTATGTGTAGTCCAACAAGGGAGTCTTTTTTTATTTCTAGGGTTTTCTCTCTATACAACTTGGCCTCAAATTTCAGCGAAATTCGGTCGAATTTATGTCGAATATCGATATCCAGTCGAAATCGAAATTCAACCGAAATGACCGAAACGACCGAAATATGGGGGTGCTAGTACAAAAATGACCGAAATGACCGAAATTTCGGTCGAAATTCCACCGAAATTCCATCGAAATTCTGTTTTGGTCGATACCGAAATGGTGACCGAAACCGACATTTAAGGCCTTGCTACAAAGAGAGCCCTAAGGAACATAATAACAAATCTCTTATTTCCCTTCGCCTAAATCAAGGAGCGGTCTTGAATCAGAGCGTTGAGATTCCCTTGAATCCCTAACTTCACTGTCAACCTCCTCTCTCCATCACATGCTACCTCTCCTGCAGTAGCTCGTACGTTGCCTAGCCTCGCGCTACCTCCTCGAGTGTTGCCCTATCGCACATCTCTGCCTCGTGCCGTCTACTCGACCGCTGCCCTGCTACAACACCCAACACAACCTCCTCTAACGTCGCCTGGCTATCACGCACAACCTGCATGTGGTCTCTCCTTCTCTAGCATCTCCTCGCTTCCATGTAGGTGCCACTCTACTCGTGAGGATTTTTTCATCAAAGTGGAGGTTTTCTCGAAGTCATTTGGGCAAGTCATGTCAGATATGTTCATTTAAATCGGACCTTCAGACTTTAGAGCTCCTCCAAGGTCGATGCAAAGTTTGAGCGGACCAAGCATATTGAGATAGATTGTCACTGTACGTGTGACATGATTCAAAAAGGTTTTGTATCTACTTCCCACGTTAGCTCAAGGGATATGGCAATAGATGTTTTCGCCAAGAGTCTAACCATAGGCTATTCTAAAAAAGTTATTGCTAACTGAGTATTATTCATCAATGCTCTATCTCGAGGGGGAGTATTTTCTATTTCTCCTGTCTCTATTATGTAATTTGACCTTTATGGTTTCTCCTCTCTATATAAGAGAGCCCTATGGCCGCATGAATAAACAATTCATTCTTCTCTTTCCACATTTGTCAATAGGTCAAGTGTTGAATCAGAATACAAGGCCATGGCGTAAGGAAATAACGAGATGATGTGGGCCACGTTCGCGTTGACTTACCTAGCTATTGACTCGACTTACCTAGCTACTGACTCACCTCTTTCCATGCATCTGGTATGTGACAATCCTAATGAACTGTACATTGCCAACAATCCATCTTTTCATGAGAGGATTAAACACATTGAGGGAGATTGCCACTACACTAGAGATATGATACAAAAGGGCTTCAGATCTACTCCCTTGTCAACTCAGGGGAACATACTGCAAACATATCCACCAAGGCTCTAGCAAGAGGGCCATTCCGGAATTGTTCTTCTAAGCTAAGCACGATAGATATCCATACTCCAACTTGTGTGGGAGTGTTATAGGAAATTGCTTTTATGTATTTGTTATTTCCCTTCTTTGTAATTTTTCTATTGGTTATTTGCCCTCCAAACAAGTCATTCACGTCTTTCTCCAAGTGTTAGTAGTCACAAGTATTATCATTTAAGAATCTTATTCTCATTGAATGTAAAATGTCTGGTAGAGCAGTATGCCCACCATCCAAAAGATAGGGTTCAACTCTCTCCTTGAGGAGGGTTTTATTAGGTAGCCTACATCCTACATTAAAAATAACCGGACGTCTCATTGAATATAAATTCTCATTCATTTCTTTGCTCAAATGTTAGTATTCACTAATATAATGGGTTCAAAATATTATTCTGTATCATCGAATGTAAATTGTCTGGTGGTAGGTGGTGAGGCGACGGAAAGAATATCGGACTTTGCTAGGATGGGGAGACCTGATGAGGGTGACTGGGTGGTCGTCCACAGGAAAAGGGAGGGGCGTTGCAAGGAGGAGAACGACAAGCCCCGGTCCTTCCCCAACCCATTCGAAAGGGGATGCTTCTGTTGCGGCTCACTCTCTCACTGGTCTCGGCAGTGCTGGGAGCCCGTTCGCTGCTTCCGGTGCTGCGGTTTCTCGCACAGAAGCTATGTTTGCCCGATGAATCAGTCTTGTTCGCATGAGTCGCGAAGGAGGGGCTCGTGCGTGCTGGTGGGAGAAGGCGGTGGCCCGGAGGAGGCTCTGTTCTGAGGAACCTCTGATGTGGGGCTGGTTTCGATAGGGTTATTCAAAGGTGATATCCTGAAACTGTCGCCATGACGCGTAATGGCAAGGGGTCTTGAAGAGGAGGCCGCGGAATTGCTGCGATGGTCTAAGGAGGGATGAACGATGTTGAGATGGCGAAATCCATGGATCGAGGATGGTCAGGTCCATCCAAAACCCTCGAATCGGGTATGTCAGAGGTGTTCCATTTGCTATGCGAGGTCTACCGCATATGAGGCGATTGTTGGGAGGCGTCATGGATGTAATCGAGGTCGAGTCATCGGGATGTAGACCTGGTGAACCGATGGACCCGATTCTCAAGGTGAAGAACCTTGTGCCTGAAGCGTTGGGTTGGAGGAGGTTCAATGTCACTTGGAGAAGCTCGCTCCTGGAGATTGCTGGGGTCGACCAAGTGCTTCGTTGCAACTCGATGGAGAACCGAAGGTCCCCAGCAACAGAGAGGTTTCCATCAGGCCTCGCCGGAGATCCGTCGTGAAGTACTCTGCACGGGGGAGTTCGAGCGACGCTCCCAGTGAAAACGCCCCTTCATCCTTCAATGTCGAGGGATCTTTCAGCTTCCCTTGTGTGGGGCCTCGTGCCGTTATACGAACTCATGCTGCTGCGGATGAAGACAGACGTTCCAATGACGCGACCATTCCTGGTGCGGGTGTCGTCACTCCAGCTGACGTGGATCCGGGTGCGCGCGTCATCATTGGTGGGCCTAATTCGCCGCCCTCTGCGGATCCTCTGTCGGAACGACTTTCGGGTCTTGAAGGTGGACCCGAGAAGTTGGGCGCTCCGGGGGTCCGGGCTAGAAACTAGGTCGGTATTCATCACCCCGGGATTGAAGACGTTGGGCTGAGAACGCCTTTGCCCCCTGGGGCATCATGCACGACTCTATTTGGGGAAGCTTTGGAAGAGAACATAGATGAATCTGGCTCGCGGAGAGGATGGGGGAAGAACCTTTGGGGGACTGGAGCGGTTGGCTCCTCTCCGGTGATGTACCTCTCTGGTGATGGGGAAGGGTTTAGCTTGGAAGGAACGACCAAAACTGTGGCTCTAGACAGGGTGGATGCCCAGGAGGAAAAAGTGGACCGTCCGGGTCCGGTTGGTGAAGGGGGCTCGCCTCAGGCTGCTACCCATTCCGACTGACGCAAGAGTTCGAAGGGGTATGGTGACCTCTGAGGGCTTCGAACCAGGGTTGATGGAGCTGCCAGATTCTGTGCTTGTTACTTCAGGAAGGCCTCGCACAGGAGGAAACTGAGGAAAGCAACCTTGCTGGAAGAGGCAGATCGTGTGGAGAGAGAGCAATTACAGGTCTTTGCTAGCGTGGATTGCCAGGAATATCAGAACCGTTTCCGTATTTTGGATAAGGCGGTTGCCGAACGCCTCGGGCTGATTCCGCCAAAGATGTCAAAGCAGGTGTTATGTCTATGAAGATTCTTTCCTGAAATGTCAGAGGGCTGGGACGACCTGAAAAGTGGTTGGGGGTTAAATGCCATATAATGGATGCGGGAGCTGACATCTTTCTAGTCCAAGAGACAAAGCTTGCCGCTGGCTCCTATGAGGTGGCAAGAGGTCTGGATGGAGGTAATCGGTTTGAGCTAGCTGAACGGGAGGCACAAGGCGCGTCGGGAGGGATGTTGTCGGGCCGGAGGAAGGATCTTTTTTCTAGATGTTTCGAATTCTCAGTTCTGTTTATCTATATCCGAAGACGGTCAGATGGGCTGGACATTCTTGTCACGAATGTATACGGGCCAAACAATGATGAAAGGGGTACCCTAGCTGCCGAACTTGAACAGTTAAGCAACTCTGTGATGACTGGCATCTGGCTGGTTGGTGGTGACCTCAATGTCACTCCTTTTCAAGATGATCAGCCCCAGAAGCGTGGGGGGTAGACCCTGGTTCGGAGGTGTTTAGAGGGATGATTCACCGTTTGGGCTTCTCTATTGCTGATGCCGCTGGCTGCGCTTTTACGTGGCGAAATACGAGGTCGAGGTTACGGCTGGACAGATTTCTGGTCTCTCCTGACTGCGCGGAGAGTTTCTCTCTTTTGCCAGCTTGGGCCCTTCCACGTGTTCTTTCTGACAATACGCCGATTCTTTGGTCGTCTGGTGAGGAGGGTCGTAACAGGTACTTCTTTCGATTTGAGCGAAGCTAGCTTATGGAGTCGGGTTTTCGCGAGATGGTGGCTGGGCATTGGAGAGGGGTAGCAACTGAGAGGCTCGGCGGTCGCGAAGCTGGCGGCCATGCTTATGTCTTTGAGATCTTTCCTTTCATCCTTCAAGAATGAGGTCATGGCAAGGTGGAAATCTAAGAGGATGGACGCCCAACTAGAGGTGGCCAGATTGGATGGTTTGGAGGATGAGAGAGGTCTTTCTGAGTCAGAAATCAAGGCTCGGCAGGACATCATGAAGGAGTTGCTGTTGGAAGATAGGAAAGAAGAGGTGGAGCGGAGACAAAGATCCAGGCAGAAGTGGCTTAAGGAGGGGGACGTCAATACGAGATTCTTTCATTCTATGGCCTCGGGGAGGCAGAGAAGAAACTGCATCCATGACATAGAGGTTGAGGGCGTACGAGTTTTGGGAGAGGCGGAAATTGGGAGTGCTCTGAGAGATCATTTTGTGGAAGCTACTCGAAGAAGAAGATGGAGTGGATGGGGTTGGCTTGGGACCGGGGTTGATTCCTTATCGGATGTTCAGGAGGAGGGCTTGCTGGCTCCGTTCACGGGGGAGGAGCTGAAGAGGGCGGTCTGGAGTTTGAACGCGGGTGGATCTCCTGGCCCGGATGGCTTCCCGGTGTTGTTCTACCGTGAGTTCTGGGACTTACTGAAGGGGGACATGATGGAGGTTCTGAATGAATTCAGGGAGGAAAACTTTGGCTTGGAGACGATCAACCGCTCGCTTATTTTCCTGCTGCCAAGAAAGACACCCCAGTGAGGGTGGAAGATAATAGGCCTATTGCTCTTTCAAATGCAATCTACCTTATTATTGCAAAGGTTCTGGCTAATAGAATGAAGCGGGTAATGGACTCCGTGGTGTTCCAGGGACAGTCTGCCTTCATCCCTGAAAGGTAGATGGCGGATGGTCTGGTGATGGCGTCTGAGATTTGTCTCGAATGGAAACGTAAGAAGGTGAAAGGGGCCCTATGGAAAATCGATTACTCCAAGGCTTATGATTGTGTACAATGGAAGTTTCTTTGGCAGTCCTTGACGAGGAGAGGATTCCTAGATTCGTGGGTGGACTGGATGAAGAGATGTGTCATCACCTCGTCCTACTCGATCCTGGTGAATGGCAAACTAGAGGGAGGTTTCTTCCAGCTGCAGCGGGGTGTGAGGCAGGGTTGTTCGCTTGCTCCTATGTTATTCGTCCTGGTGGCGGATGCTTTGGGAGTACTTTTCAGACAGGCCATCGAGGCGGGCTGGTGTGAGGAATTTTGCAATGATGACATCTCCATCCCTCTGTTACAGTATGCGGACGATACGGTCCTCTTTTTGGGTGGCACGGAAGCTCAGAACTCTAGTGCTGCTCAACTGGTGGATATCTTGGGGTAACTTTCTTGCTTACATGTATCATGAGTAAGTCAGCGATTATTACCTTTGGAATGGACGAGACGGAGCGCCTCAACATTGCGACCATATGTGATTGCGCCTTGGGGGAGCTTCCCATCCCTTCTTTGGGACTTCCCCTGGTGGTAGGGAAACTTAGGAATGCAGATTGGGCAAAGGTGGTGCAACGGATAGAGCAGAGACTAATAGGATGGAAAGCGATCACTTTATCTAGAGGGGGAAAATTGGTCCTCTTGAAGCACATCCTCTCGGCTATTGTAACATCCGGGAATTTGCGTAAACCCGAACTCGTCCGATTTTGGGTCTAATGAACCCAATAACATTGACGGTCAATACTAAACAACCTAAAACGACCAATTAATAGTGAATCAAAAGTCGTTCGGACGAAATCGACCAAAAATCGGTCCCTTCGTAATGCGTGCCGTAAAAAGCCGCGACGCAAATACGGAAACCGTGAAACGAACCGAGACCGTCATTAGATCCGATTCGACGATACAAGACCAACGGAATTGACCGTTCGTCAATCGGAGGTCGTTTGATAATTTTAATTCATAAAATTTAAACCTTAAACAAAAACCGTATCCGGAAATTTCGGGTATTCAAAACTCGATCGGAAGTATATCAATATTATACTCATTTTGATCGTCGTCGAAAGATGATCAAATCGAGATACTTCGCGTTGAAAACAGAAGCCCAAGGCGTGCGTACGGAAGATTTTGAAGTATGTTAAACAAAAAAAATAATAATAATAAAATAAAAGTATTTTATTTTTCATTAACAGACAGTACTGTTGTTTGTAATAGCCAAAATTCCAGCCGTTAAAGAATATGTATATTACTTGTCTGCGACAGCAATCACAGCAAATTACAAGTGGCTGGGGTTCCTTTCCACTTGGCAAGTGGTTATATTCCAATCTTGGTTATATAAGGCCCCTCCCTTTTCCCCATTTCAGCCGTATCTCCTTTTTCTCTTTCCGTTTTCTCCAAATTCCCCAGCCGATGGGAGTTCTTCTCCATTCTTTTCCATCTTCTTGGCAAAAATCTCAGTCTTATTGCTGTTGTAAATGTTAAGATATCAACCACTGGAAGCTTCAGTCCATTCAAGCTCTTGCATGCAAGGTTTTTCTTCAAGTTTGAAGAAATAGGTACCATCCTCTCCTCTCTATTTGCTGCCATACATGATTTCTATCCATTTTGTTCACAAATTAATGAAATTCTGGAAATTATATGATGGAAGTTTAAAGGATAATTCTAGGCAACATGAGGGAATTATATGTTAAAGTATTAAACCAGAATTTATAATTCACTCCTTATGTTTAAAAAAAAAAGTATTACTTACTGTACAAATGCCAATATGTACTGCTGTTACACAGGTTGTCAAATAATACCCCTTTTTCAACAGGCAATTGCATTACATATTTTGATATCCATTTTGATGGGGGTATAGGTTACATTTTGATTCTGAAATTTCATCTTGCATGTTCTGGATTCTAATTTGGTGGGGCTTTTACATGAAAGAAGCAACATAACCTGTAGAACTTGAAATACCTTTTAAAAGAGTTAAGTATGGAAATTTATCTTCTCACCTCGTAATCTGAGTAGATACTTTCTCTGTAAAGAATGCCATTGATTTAAAATAAACCTTATATGATCTTCAAACGTGCTACATTCCTTAGAAGTTCTACCTCAATTACTAAATGTGGCTATCATTATTAAAGTAATTCCAAAGAAATTATGGATACATTTTAAGAAAGGGTGGCAAATGGTTACTGGAAAACGACATTTCATTTGCATTCAAAAAAAAAGATGATTTGATTTCTGTATATAAAAGATATATAAATATCTTATATTTTCTCTACTATTGAATGTTGAAGTATTGGTTTTCATAGAGGGGGAAAGTACTATTGCTGTATATGATCTTGAATATAAATATCGATTGTCAGCATCCCATAAATGCGTGAGGATAGAGGTATTTTGAATAGGGTATACCAATGGAGGAATACAAGTGCTTGTAGTGATATGGCCTTACAACCTTCTTTTGGATTTCCAAACTTAACAATAAATAAAACATAAAATGTACAAGTACAACAAATGAAGTTAGTCTTTCACTAAAGTTGTACAGTCCTGCTCTATATATTTCTTATTATATAATTCTAGTTAAATAATTAGGTGATCTAATTGGAATCACATTTACTCAAGGTCTGGTATATCACATAAAGGTTTAGAGGTCTAAGTAGGCCAAGAGTACGATTCATAAATCATAAAGTTTTAATAGCATGAATGTTCACATCATCTTATGGGAATTTCCTTCTAGTATAATGTTTCCATGAAGTAGTAAAGCTAACAATAGTAATCCAGGGACGCTGTAAAAGGAGTTGGTAATATGAACTTGCACCTTCACATGTAGCTGTTAATATGCTTTAGATGTTTCTGAAAAGCATGGGTTCAATACACATCGCCTTAACTTGATGCCTCATCCTTTTGTAAATATATATAAGGGTTGCAAAATACTGACATTGTTTTCGTCTTACCTTTGGTCTATGATTGTCCAGTCCACATTGAATAGTTCCAGCTGAAGGCATTTGATTTGGGAAGGAAGTAAAGTCCTGGACTCATGTAAATAGACTTTCTGACTAATACACACAAATAAGATCAGAAAGCATCAGTTAGATGACTAAGTTAGAGATCAAGAGGGGATTACTTAGTATATACGTCCTATATATATATCAATAAAAGACTTAGATCTACATTGTCAACCATTGAAGAGATAGAGAGAGAAATGGATAGTCACGCAAGTGAAACATTGGTGACTAATAATGAATAGTGCCGGCCATGGTGACTTCTACACCAGACCGTGCGAGAGCGCGGTGACTCTCACCTGGGCGGAGGAAAGGAAGCCCAGTTAGGGCAGCGGCCGCCAAGTGCGCGGGTCTAGGATCCCAGTCTTTTATACGGTTTTTACGCGAGCTCGCAGTGTTTTTACGCCTCGTTGGGATCCTGACTTTAGACCAGTTCCGCTGACCCTGTCTTTTAGGATACCCAGGCGGGGGATCCTTGGTTTTCAGTTTTACGTACGAGCTCGTCCGCCCGTACTAGTCGGGCAGTTTTCTAGAGCGACTTTTCTAGGGAGTCTCTCTCACCCGTCTCAGTGGCGTAGTTAGGGAGTAGACCTATCCTTCTATTGGACCGCGCTTCCAATTAGAGGGCGAGACGGAAGAGCCATTTGTTTCCCCCAAAACCCAACATTTCTAGCAATCTTTGGAAGATCTTTAGTTAACTGTGAACCCCTCAGGATCCGGGTACCCGTTTACGACAAAATTTGCAATATTTCATTCACATGGATCGCAGAAGTTGTAGAAAAGTAGGGAAAATTTTTCGCGCGGCTAATTATCCACATGACATTCATTTCCATCACATAACCACAAAGTAAAAGAGACAATGGCACCAAAATTTTCTTTTCATTAATATTCATATAAAGTTACAACATGTACAAGGATCTTCCATTACAACATATATCCCAATGTGTGATACAAAAGAGATAACATTTACATCATTATCTGAACAAAAATTGAGACAAAGTAATTCATACTGTCGGGTATAAACTCTATCTCCTGGAAGCATGTATATCTACTGAGCTGCAGGTTGTTTGCCTGCCACACACAAAATAGGAAAGAAGAGGCGTCAGCCATTGCTGGTACCTCCCTAAAATTTATAAAAATAACTTGACATTTAATATGTACAAAAGCAGGCAAGTAGAAAGGTGGTACCAATAAAATCTACATCTACTTGCGTAAGTAGAAAGGGGTTTGTTTGTAATGCGTTTCTAATGATTTCCCCAGAACCCGGCATTTCCCATATGTAACATATTTATATAGCAGTTGCGTAATCATGAGTGTATGAGTGTGAATGCATATATAAATTTCTTTAGAGATCATGTTGGTGAGTGAAAAATGGAAAAGTTGAGATTGTAGAGATCTATTAATTTATTTAAATTCTTGGGTAGAGAGAATGGTCTTTTGATCATAACTTCTCAAATTCTCAACTTCAATGTTTCAGATATAGCTCCAGATGTTGTAGATGTAGATATGGATGATCTAGATATAGAATCGCCAAGTCTGTTTGGCGAAGTAACTCAAGCGGTGAAGAAGCCTACAAATGGCTCTTCCGTCTCGCCCTCTAATTGGAAGCGCGGTCCAATAGAGGGATAGGTCTACTCCCCAACTACGCCACTGAGACGGGTGAGAGAGACTCCCTAGAAAAGTCGCTCTAGAAAAACAGCCCGACTAGTACGGGCGGACGAGCTCGTACGTAAAAACTGAAAACCAAGGATCCCCCTCCTGGGTATCCTAAAAGACAGGGTCAGCGGAACTGGTCTAAAGTCAGGATCCCAACGAGGCGTAAAAACACTGCGAGCTCGCGTAAAAACCGTGTAAAAGACTGGGATCCTAGACCCGCGCATTAAGCGGCCGCTGCCCTAACCGGGCTTCCTATTCTCCCGCCCAGTTGAGGGTCACCGCGACCTCGCACAATCAGGTATAAAGGTCACCATGATTGGCATAATTATATGATATCACTGACTCTTCATTATTTCCTCTTGCTCAACTCATCATCCCTTTCTCCATATCTTATATGGATATCTTTCATAGATCTAGGTATCAATCTCAAACTTACTATTGAAAATGATTATGACCCTCTATGGAAAACAACTTTGAGGACAATGGTCATTATAGTCAGATGGACTTCTCATCTATAATATATCCATGAACTGTATATTAAAATGATCACAGTGTGTGATATGTACATGCCATGTTATCAGCATCATGTTCATATTCAATATAAGCATAAGCCCATTCATAAGTTAAATGAGGATGAGTACATGTATATGAAATTTTACTCATACAACCATATTATTATTCCAACATCAGTAGTATGGAGTCTCTTTGGGTGATACTAAGAAAAGATAGTTGCTAGGTTGTCCTTTAAAAACCAACGTCCCACTCAAGTATATATTTTTTTACATAAAATATTTAACATAAATGGGCAGTTTAGAAAAATGATTGCCCATAAGCCATTCTTTCCAGACTTTTTGGGCGATTCTGTTTCTCTCAATCCTATCAAGTGATGAGTAGACTTTTAGGACAACAAAACATGTACACTAATTATGTTGCCAGGTATGGCGTAGATTGCTCATTGTTGAACTTCTCAACATTTTTAATTATCACAACCTTCAGTTTGTGTTGTCAACGGTTATATTCTCATATAAATACGTATATTTGCAGTGACATACACCCTATTCATTCCATTCTTCTGAAATCATTATTTAAACCAAAACATGAACCCTTTTTTTTTTAGAAACCCGTAGAGATCTAAATCCTCACGTGATCGAATGTATATACATTTACGGACAATGAAAACCAAGAATGTTGTTCTCTTCAAACAAGTCATACCTACTCCCAATCCTGGAAACTGTAAATGTTGTTCTCCAAAAAAAAATGTAGTTGTAGCTTCAAAGATCATTTCTTTCTACTCGTGCATAGTTTAAAATGCCGATTTTCCCATTGATTACCCCCCCTTTTTTTAGTAACTCATCCATATATCGGACATAAGTAAAATAATAACTTTATAAAAACCACTAATTACATAACCTAACACAGTATCTTAGACAGAATTGATGCAATTTATTTTATGTTCTTTTCAAATGCATATTTGTTATCCAATCTCTACAGCAAGAATGAACTTATGCGAAAAGAAGAAGTTTCTCCAGTGCACCTATTTACATCAAGATTTGCATGTATGATATGAAGGGCAAATACCACATAGCATAGAACGAGTATAATCCAGGAAAACCAGAATTATTCCTAAGCATTCAAGTAATTCTATGAATAATTGTTGAGCAAAGAAATGCTTAGGATCATGAAAGGGAAAAGAACATGAATGGCAACAAATAGAGGGGTAAGGATTGTACCTATTTGGATCTCTAAGGATAAAGATCAAAGGCTTGCATGCAACTCCATGAGCAAGAGATATGGGAGTGATTGGAGGTTCCAACACCTTCAACTTTTTGGGTTATATCTCCAATGGTTGGAAAAAGGGGGCTGGAATTTGGGCAGAGATCTCCCGTTGGTTTTTAGAGAAACTAGGATGCATGGCTTATTGTTATATATATAGGAGAGGATAGGCTCCAAGTCCATCCAAATGGAGAAAGTAAAAAGCCAAGTGGAATTACATGTAGGCCAAGTGGAGGCTAAGAAAAGAAAACAAAACCACGGCTGGAACAGTTCAGCCTGTTACTGTTTCAATTATTTATTTTTCTTATACATATATTTTATCAAATTCCTATTTATTGGGCATTCATAAAAATCGACCGTATTCGCGCATCGGGTGTCGGATTTCGTCGTGCGACATCTCGATTCGATCGTCTTTCAACGACGATCGAAATAAGTATAATATTGATATGCTTTCGGTTGGGTTTTGAACCCTCGAATTTTCGGATATGGATTTTGTTTAAGGTTAAATTTTACGATTTAAAAATATCATATGATCTCCGATTGACGAACGGTCGATTCCGTTAGTCTTGTATCGTCGAATCGGATCTCATGATGGTCTCGGTTTATTTCGCGGTTTCCGAATTTGCGTCGCGGCTTTTCACGGCACGCATTACGAAGGGACCGATTTTTGGTCGATTTCGTCCGAACGACTTTTGATTTATGATCAATTGGTCGTTTTAGGTTGTTTAGTATTGACCGACAACGTTTTTGGGTTCATTAGACCCAAAATCGGACGAGTTCGGGTTTGTTAGAATATGGATGTTACAATTATTAAAACCTCAAAGGGAGTCTCGTCCTCGAGACTCGAGTTAAGGCTATTCGGTGTCTTGTTTGAATTTCATATGTCCATAAAAACCTCAAAGGGTTTTGAACTCATAAAAACCTCAAAGAGAAAACAAGCCATATATTTATCATGTATCTAATTACAAAAGCTTGTTTTGATGATTACATCAGAAAAGCTGCGGGTATCGTGCCCGCATGTCGGCTTCGGTCTCCCACGTCGCCTCTTTGACGCCGTGTCACTGCCACAAAACCTTGACCATGAAATCTCCTTGTTGCGAAGCTTCTTCTCAGCGCGGTCAAGTATCTGGACTGGTTTCTCCTCATAGGTCAGATCCGGCTCTACATCGAGATTCTCGTAACTGATAATATGTCGAGGGTCGTGCACATACTTCTTCAGGTTGGATATGTGGAAGACATCATGAATAGTCGATAGATGTGGAGGAAGGGCTACTCGGTATGCAACCTTTCCCACACGAGTAAGAATCTCGAACGGTCCAACATATCGCGGCGCCAATTTACCACGAACACCGAATCTCTGCACTCCCTTCATGGGAGATACTCGCAAAAATACCCATTCTCCAACCTATAATTGATAGGAATGTCATTAATATGAAGTTAAGTCAATTTTGTAATAAAGGAAGAGAAGAAGATTGGATACCTGGAATTCCAGATCTCTTCTCCGACGGTCTGCATAACTCTTCTGGCGGCTCTGTGCCGTCAGAAGCCTCCGTCTCACAAGATCAACAGCTCTCGCGGTCTCCTCCAGGAGATCTACGGAATAGAGAGCATGATCACCTACCTCACGCCAACTGAGAGGCGTGAGGCATCTCCGCCCGTATAGGGCTTCGAATGGTGCCATGCCAATACTGGAGTGATAGCTGTTGTACTACGTGAATTCCACCAAAGGCAAATGGTCCTTCCAGGACCCTTTCCACTCCAAAGTGCATGCGCGAAGTAGATCCTCAAGCGTTTGAATGGTGCGCTCACTCTGCCCATCTGTCTGCGGATGATAAGCAGAACTCATCTTCAGCTCTGTCTGTAGTGCTGACATGAACTGATGCCAATAGTGAGATGTAAATCTCGAATCCCTGTCAGACACCACTTCTCGTGTTATACCATGCAGCCTGATAATGTCCTGCACATAGAGCTTGGCCAACCTGGATGGAGTGTAAGTCGTGTGGACAGGTATGAAATGGGCTGACTTGGTCAACCTATCAACAACGACCCATATAGAATCATGGCCACCTGGTGTCTTCGGCAGACCTGTGACGAAATCCATAGAAATGCTCTCCCACTTCCACTCGGGAATGGGGAGAGACTGTAGTAATCATGGTGGTCTCCTGTGCTCAGCCTTTACCATCTGACAGGTCATGCATCTGCTAACATGTAGCGCCACATCGCGCTTCATTCCATCCCACCAGAAATATCGACGCAAATCACAGTACATCTTCGTGCTACCTGGATGGATAGATAACCGTGAACTGTGTGCCTCGTCCAAAATGTCTCTGCGAAGCTGCTCGTCATTGGGTACAACGACCCGTCCTGCCTTCCATAAAATAGACTCTGTCACGACAAAATCATCAAATTCATCCTTGATGGCGCGCATGTATCTATATCGGATCCAAGGATCTGTCTTCTGTCCATCTACAATACGATCCCAAAGACTGCTGTATCGTGGAGGCACAGCGGTAGAAATGGATGCGCTCCCTTGAGGATGCCAATCTGTCAAAGCTGCAAGCGTATCCCACGTGTATTGCCAGTTCGCCGTACCATCAGCATGCGCTCTCCTGCTAAGTGCATCAGCCACCACGTTTCCCTTACCGGGATGGTAAGAGATCGTGCAATCATAATCCTTCAGCAGCTCGAGCCATCTGCGCTGTCTCATGTTCAACTCCTTCTGATCAAAGATGTACTTTAGGCTCTTGTGATCCGTGAAAATCTCGAAGTTCACCCCATAAAGATAGTGACGCCAGATCTTCAAGGCGAAGACAACTGCCGCCAACTCCAAGTCATGTGTGGGGTAGTTTCGCTCGTGCGGTCTCAACTGCCGTGATGCATAAGCAATCACCTATCCTCTCTTCATCAACACTGCTCCCAGACCTTCCCCAGATGCATCTGTGTAGACTGCATAGTCCTGAGTGCCTGAAGGAAGAGCAAGAATAGGCGCTGTAGTCAACCTCTCCTTCAACGTCTGGAAGGCCTGCTCACATGGATCATCCCAAATAAATGGAACTCCCTTCTGCGTCAGTCGTGTCAGAGGACGAACAATGCGTGAAAATCCGCTGATAAAGCGTCTGTAATAACCTGCTAGCCCAAGGAAGCTCCGAATCTGCGTAACTGTCTTGGGCTGCTCCCAAGACATAACTGCATCTATCTTTGCAGGATCAACTGCAATGCCTGCTCCAGAAATGATATGCCCCCAAAAAAAGACCTGGGATAACCAGAACTCGCACTTGCTTAACTTGGCATATAGCTTGTGCTCCCGCAATGTATCTAAGACAATCCGTAGATCATTTGCATGATCCCATTCATTCCGTGAATAGATGAGCACATCATCGATGAACACCACTACAAATTTGTCCAAGTATGGACGGAAGATACGGTTCATCATATCCATGAAAGCCGCAGGTGCATTGGTGAGCCCAAACGACATCACCACAAACTCGTAGTGTCCATAGCGAGTCCTGAAGGCTGTCTTCGGAATATCCGACTCGCGAATCCTCAGCTGATGGTAGCCTGAGCGAAGATCGATCTTCGAGAAAACCGAAGATCCCTGGAGCTGGTCAAACAAATCATCGATACATGGCAAGGGATAACGGTTCTTCACCGTTCTCTTATTCAGCTGCCTGTAATCGATGCATAGTCTCATGGATCCATCCTTCTTCTTGACAAATAGAACCGGAGCACCCCAAGGTGAAGTGCTCGGTCTCACGAATCCCAAATCAAGTAACTCCTGCAACTGCACCTTCAACTCCCTCAACTCGGCTGGTGCCATGCGATATGGTGCCATAGAGATCGGTTGTGTATCTGGCAGCAAGGTGATCTCGAACTCGATCTCTCTCCCTGGAGGTAATCCTGGTAGCTCATCAGGAAATACGTCTGGATATTCAGATACACTCGGATATCCTGTAACATCGGCTCATGATCAGACACCTCCCGAACAAAAGCAAGATATGAATCGCAACCCTGGTCAACAAGTCGCTGGGCTCGCAATACTGAAATGTACTCCATGGCGGAGTCATGTGTAGTACCCTCAAAAGTGAACTCGGGTAGATCTGGAATCCTGAAGACAACCGTCTTCCTAAAGCAATCAACAAGTGCATGATGAGCGGATAGCCAATCCATGCCTAAAATCAAGTCGAACTCATCAAGCTGTAGGAGTAGACAGTCTGCGATCATCTCATGACCGCCAATCAGTATGGGCAAGCGCCTGTCTGTCAGAGATATGACAAATAACTGGCCACCTGGCCCTCGGATGTGATATGGAGACGATAGCGTCTCTGCAACTCTATCTAAAGAAACAAGCAACCTCGAAGCAAGGAAAGAGTGTGTCGCGCCGGAATCGAGTAAAACATGGAAAGGTCGGCCCAAGACTGAGAACATACCTTTCACCACAGTAGCCGCTGAACGTGCCTGCTCCTCAGTAACGGCATGTAACTGTCCCTGCCTGGCTGATGCAGCAATATATCCCGCCACACTCTGCGTCTGTCTCTGCTGCTGTCGCCTAAAATTGGAGTTCCTGCCACGGAAACTCCCTGAACGCTGTGTCTGAGGCTGTGACTGTGAAGGCTGTGGCTGAGGCTCGCCAGAAGCCTGTGGGCACTATGCTCGGTAATGTCCCCACTCGTGACATCGATAACATCTGACTGGCCTAGTAAGTGGAGTAGCTGTGCCTGTGCTCTGAGCTGGTCCGGCTGGTGGTCGGTCTACTCGCTGCGACCCAGATGGTCGAGCGGACTCTGTGCCACGTCCGGCGAGTGCTCCTCCTAGAGTAGTCGATGGAGAAGAGCGAACACTGCCTGTGAAGGACGAACCTGTGGGTCGGAATCGTCTGTCTGACCTCTGCTGCTGAAACGGTGTTGCGCTTCATGTTAGTAGATGCATGACCTGTCAGATAGTCAAGGCTGAGCACAGGAGACCGCCAGGATTACTGCAGTCTCTCCCCATTCCCGAGTGGAAGTGGGAGAGCATTTCTATGGATTTTGTCACGGGATTGCCAAAGACACCAAGTGGCCATGATTCCATATGGGTCGTTGTTGATAGGTTGACCAAGTCAGCCCATTTCATACCTGTCAACACGACTTACACTCCATCCAGGTTGGCCAAGCTCTATGTACAGAACATTATCAGGCTACATGGTATACCACGAGAGGTGGTGTCTGACAGGGATTCGAGATTTACTTCACATTATTGGCATCAGTTCATGTCAGCACTACAGACAGAGCTGAAGATGAGTTCTGCTTATCATCCGCAGACAGACGGGCAGAGTGAGCGCACCATACAGACGCTTGAGGATCTACTTCGCGCATGCACTTTGGAGTGGAAAGTGTCCTGGAAGGACCATTTGCCTTTGGTAGAATTCACGTACAACAACAACTATCACTCCAGTATTGGCATGGCACCATTCGAGGCCCTATACGGGCGGAGATGCCTCACGCCTCTCAGTTGGCGTGAGGTAGGTGATCATGCTTTATATTCCGTGGATCTCTTGGAAGAGACTGCGAAAGCTATTGATCTTGTGAGACGGAGGCTTCTGACGGCACAAAGCCGCCAGAAGAGTTATGCAGACCGTCGGAGAAGAGATTTGGAATTTCAGGTATCCAATCTTCTTCTCTTCCTTTATTATAAAATTAACTTAACCTCATATTAATGACATTCCTATCAATTATAGGTTGGAGATTGGGTATTTTTGCGAGTATCTCCCATGAAGGGAGTGCAGAGATTCGGTGTTCGTGGCAAGTTGGCGCCACGATATGTTGGACCGTTCGAGATTCTGGCTAGAGTGGGGAAGGTTGCTTACCGAGTAGCTCTTCCTCCACATCTTTCAGCTATTCATGATGTTTTCCACATATCCAATCTGAGGAAGTATGTCCATGACCCTCGCCACATTATCAGTTACGAGAATCTCGATGCAGAGCCGGATCTGACCTATGAAGAGAAGCCTGTCCAGATACTTGACCGTGCCGTAAAGAAGCTTCGCAGCAAAGAGATTTCATTGGTCAAGGTTTTGTGGCACCGACACGGCGTCAAAGAGGCGACGTGGGAGACCGAAGCCGACATGCGGGCACGATACCCGCAGCTTTTCTGATGTAAGCATCAAAACAAGCTTTTATAATTAAATACATGATTAATATATGGCTTGTTTCCCCTTTGAGGTTTTTATGGGTTTAAAACCCTTTGAGGTTTTTATGATCATATTAAATCCAAACAAGATACCTATTAACCTTGACTCGAGTCTCGAGGACGAGACTCCCTTTGAGGTTTTTATAGCTATTCCTATCTTCTTCTACTAGAATTATGCCTGTTGGAGTTAGAAAGAAAATTGAGTCCTTGATGAAGCGATTCTTCTGGTCCGATGGGAAGCAGCTTGGTCATGGGATGCATCTGATTAAGTGGGAAGAAATCACGAGGAAGTGCAAGGAAGGCGATCTTGGCATTAGGTATACCGAGTGTATAAACAATGCGCTCATCGCTAATTGGGTCATCCACGTCTGGGGTCCCTCTGCGTCGCTGGCTGCTAGACCGTTGAGGAGGATCTATGGTGTGGGAGGGGACCTTGTGACGAGAAGAGTTCGCTTCGAGTCTTTGCTTTGGGTCGGTATTCGTGCGATCTTACCCCTGCTGTCTCACAGGCTATGCCCCAAGGTGGGGGATGGCCACCTTTTCAGATTTTGGCGTGACGACTGGAGTGGCGAAGGTATGTTGGAAACTAGGTTCCCGCGTCTGTTTTCCTTGGCGGAGATGAAGGATGCAACGATTTCGCAGGTGGCAGGAAGGGGAACGTGGTCACTGACATTTCTAGCAGATCTCTTCGATCAACGATTGGATGATTTCATAAGGATGCAATCAGATCCCCTCCTGGGGGGGGGAGTTTTCGAGGGATAGGGACCATTTTCAGTGGACGGACAATAAATTCTCAGTGAAGAAAGTATACAAGGAGCTGAGATCGAGAGAGGAGGAGCTTGACAGAGAGCTGTACCAGGACGTGAACGTTATATGGGCGGCGAAGATCCCGAATAGAGTTAAGGTTTTCCTGTGGTGCTTAAGAAGGAAGCACCTATGTGATAAAGCGCATAGGGGGAGAATTTTGGGCCTGCCAGATACACAGTGCGACAGATGCGGGGAGGCGGATGAGGACTTGGGCCATTTGTTTTTCAAATGCCCAACCTCGGCAAGAGTATGGAGAGAGGCTGCACCAACATGGGTGGCGAGTACGGGCATAACGGATTTTTGGAGATCAATTAGATTGGTCGGTTGCAACTCTAATGATGACTACTCGAAGCCGTTTGCTGTGCTCTGGACTATTGGGCTGGAAGAAATGATGTGATCTTCAACAACCAGAGGTTTTATGTTGAGAATATTTTGTCACACTGTAATGCGCTTTACATTTTATGGATCTCACGGTAGTGTACTCTAAATCTCTTTTAATGAAATATTTTCGGCGGTGACCCCTACAACAGGGGATCACCCTACTTACTCTAAAAAAAGTGTCTGGTGGTAGAGTAGTTTGCCTACCACCCAAAAGATCATGATTCAAATCCTTCCTTGAGGAGGGTTGCGTTAAGTAGTCGACATCCAACGTAAAACAATCGAATCTTTCAACATGGATTTTTATAATCCATGTAGCCTATCCTACTTCAAGTGGGAGTAGGCTTTGCATTTTTTATTCATATGTAAATAATCATCTTGCAGGGGTTGCGTTAGGGAGTAGGCTTTGCATTTTTTTATTCAAGTGGGACCAGGGTTCAAATCCCACTCTTGCAGGGGTTGCGTTAGGTAGTCGACGGCCAGCGTAAAAAATAGTCGAATCTTTCAACATGGATTTGAGCAAGAATCCATGTAGCCGACCCTACTTATAGTGGGAGAAGGCTTAGCACATTTTTATGTAAATAATCATCCACTTGAAATATTAGCAAAAAAGAAACACATTCATATGATTCAATAATTGATGTCCATATGTTGAAGACTTGCTTCATGTCGCGAGAGTTATTTCTTTTGATTTTGATGTGAAATTATTGGAATATTTTTAAAAATCTAGAAATATATGATTTTTGCTAGCCTTTTATTAGTCATTGAGTACAAACCGGCTTTTGTCTTTGGGTAAAATGATGGATTGAGCACTTGATACGATAATGTGGCTGTGCGTAGAGAAAGTTGATTGTAGCTATATCCATAATGTAAATTTTGCTCATACAATGACGAAGTAGTAGTCAGTGCTAGTTATCAGATAAACCCGAGGAAGAAGATTGGGTGAGGGGGGTTGCTATAACATGGAGATGGATGGAAGATTGGCGGGTACGTTTGGAGTTCTGGGAAAAAGAGGTTGAGACTGGGAATTTTAGATAGTATAAAAGGATCTTCTTGAGAAAAAATCTGCTCGTACATACAACACAGAAATAGGAACCAAATTCCGGACAGTATATGTATCAAGTACATTAATCCATGATATGAAAGATGTCATTACGAAATTAACACGCATAACAAAGTTTATTAATAACCCAGAAACAACCATAATCGAATAAACCAATGTGATAAAGATCGAAAACATAAACAAAAAGTTAGAAATATCACTCTAGCACTCCGCATAACTCTTCTTAGAGAGACAACACCCCAACATTACCAGCGCATAGGGTGCTGGTATGCCACTTCCAGGGTACGATGGTCCCATGCTCGTCAACGGTTTGCACCATGCAAGAGCGTCCTCGAAAGTCACCTCCATGGACTAAATCGAGATCTGAGAAGAAGGAACACTCGCACACGAAGAGGAAGAAAACGTGCATGAGAGAGAGATCAATATGTTCGTAACCCTAGATCACGACTTAAAACCTGTATTTAAGTCATGGTGGATGGTTACATATCATGGGGGAGACGAAAGTATAAAATTAGGGCTTTGGAAATCAAACGGCGCATAGGAAAAAATGCAGATCCGAAAACAAAGTATGGCTCATAGACCAACCCTCAACCCACAACAATGCCCAGCCCAGCCCAGCCCGATGGTAGTCCAAAATCTCCTCTGGTATGGTTCCAGACTGATCTCAGGACTTCCCATATGTAAGCCATAAGACAGTTTTCTCTTTCCCCGTTGTGGGACTAAAAGGCTCCCAGACATTCCAACAGATCTCATGCCCTTTCAGAACATGAATGGTATATTTGGAATCTGGATTTTGGGATAGGCTTGTTGGAGTTAACAATAACCTCAAAGCACCTCGGAATAAAAAACAAATGTCTCCTAAACAGAAAAGATCTTAACTAGCCCCTTTTCCTAAGATCATCACACTATAGGAAGAATCTTGTAGTGGCACTGATCTTCTTTCTTCCAATAGCTAGTTACCTGTTATTCTCTTGCTCTTTTGATTCTAACTATTCTACTTTTCCTGTTGATGTTTCATTGCTGCGGATTTAATTTTAGGTATATTTTTTCTTGAGAGCATCACTTATTATTTATTTTATGGTATTTCAGGAAAAAGTTGTATTTGGTTTAAGATTTTCCAGTCTTAAAATCAGGACCGATTCACAGAAACTGGATCCTGCTGGGTGAGTTTTGATGCTTCCAATTGATTGAGGATTTTTTTTTGTTTTCATCCAAAAATAGTGATATATGTACACACCAGGGCCTGATACAATAATCCTGTTGATTTTTTTGAATAGGTTGATTTTTCTTGCACTGTCTCTGTTGCATATCTTTCTACTTTGAAACGTGATTTATTTGCGAACGTAATGTGGAGTAAATTGGAGGTAAATAGTTGATTTTTTGGGTTTGTGGAATGATAATTAAACTAATGTTTTTGACCTTGATGGACCTGTTTCTATCCAATAGCCCCATAATATTGGTTGAGTGGCATTTTTTACCCCTGAAAAGGCATACGCCCTCTATCAAAAATAAACCCGTCCTATGAAAAAGAGGCCTCAATGGATCTTCATCACATGTTTTTGTCTTGCCCTGCCAACTCCAATGGATGCTTATATTGCTCGGCTTCCCTTTAAGTGAAGAAGTTGAACCCCCAAGTCTCTACATGAACTATAGAGTATTGTGGTTCCATTTCGGTTAGGATGGGGTCGAAGGGAGATCACACTCATTATCCTACAACTCCTTGTTGAAGGCAAGAGGGCTAAGGTAAGAGGGCTTTGGACTGGAGCAAGTTGAAGCTCAAGGATCCTTGAGGAGCGGAGTAAAAGTGAGTGACACTCTTTGCCAAGTCCTGCTATTGATTTTTTGATGTGACGAAAGATGAGAAAACATAATGTGTTGATTTTATTCAAGAGCTCTAGGGGTTTTTATATAGACCGGAACCCGAGAGCACTCACTAACGGGAATTACATAAAAGTACCCGAAGTGGTTACAATGAAATATAATAAAACAAAGCCGTCTCTAACACTCATCTCAACTTATAGCGTATCCGTCGATCATGCCCAACTTGGAGATTATCCACGAGAGGTGTTTCTTTGGTAGCGCCTTTTGAATACATCTGCAAGATGAAAATCAATGGTGATGTGCGGAGTTGTGATCTTCCCTCCTCGTACAACATCACAAACATAGTGACATGCAATCTCAATGTGCTTGGTCCTCTCCTGGAAAACATCGTTTGTTGCAATTTATGTAGCTGACTTGATGTCACAATACCGAGTAACATGAGTAGTGACAACATTAGCAAGTTCCCGTAGGAAAGAGAGTAATCAAGTAATCTCACAGGTAGCCTGAGCCATCACCTTGTATTCTGCCTCTGCACTCGATCTGTAAACTACGGTCCACTTCTTGCTTCACTAAGTGACAAGATTTCTACTAATCATCATAGCATATCATGTAGTGGAGCAATGATACTCAGGTGAACTTGCATAATCTCCATCATCATAATAAGACACAACAATATGGTCATTATCCCCATTAAAGAGCTGATGCAGCGTGAAACAAATAAATAGGGTTTAATTTTCGTCCGTTAATTAAAGTCAAATTAATTTTACGGTTAATTAAGACCGTTGCAATATTTATTTAAATAATGAGATCATTTGTGATCTCAAATTAATTAGCTAATTGATTAGAGTACATTTAGGATTTAATTAGTTAGTTTGCTAGGCAGGTTATAGGATAATTTAGATTTGTTAGGATTTTTATTTTATTTATTTTCTTTTAAGTTTAATTGTAATACCCTCATCCCTCATATATAAAGGGAGCAAAGGGTTATGTAATGGAAAAAAAAATTAAGAGTCAATTAAATTTGAGATTTATCTCATCTCTCTTCCTTCTCCCCCAACACGATCTCCACGCTTCTTCTTCCCAAAATTCCTCGCATCCGACGAGCCTTCTTCTCTTCTTCACTCCCTCCGATTTTTTACACCAAATATTTTCCCACCGTCAAGAATTAATTTTTCATCATTACGAAATTTTCATTTGCACCAATTAGTATCGGAGCATGTCATTCAGATCGTCCTCACTATTTGACGATCCATACAGGGGTTCACACCGATGTACAACCGACGAATTACGTTCGACGGAATGCAATCGGCGAGCCAAAGAAATCTACACCAAGGAGTTGATGCCCATATTGCTCGAATTTCAATTGAATCTGCGGGATTTGGTTGCTGATTTTCAATCCCTGAGCGCACTTGGATCGATACCTCCCATCCTCAAAGCTATTGTCCATGCTTTCGATGAAGAAAAATAAGAAAAAAGGGCGTCGGCGATGTTCTGCTTGCTGTCCAACACATCTCAGATCGGCTGACGCCACCAGAAACAGCTCCCCCCCGACTGCTCCTGCACCCTTGGAACCTTCTCAGGTACCACCCACTTCAGCCCCACCATCTCCGCTAGTTCTTGCGCCATCCCCAACGCCACCACCATCAATTCCAACACCTTGGACGACCCTCTAGCCCCGTCGCAGCCCCCTTCCGCCACCAAATCAGTCCCACCACCTCCCCCGCAGCGCCTCTCTGCCACCCCAACACCCTCACCAATTTTTCCATCCTCTATCGCCACCACCGCACCACCCCAAACACCCTCACGACCCCAACAAAGTATGCTTCAACAACCCCTACCTTCCCCGCAGCCTCGTCCTCTGCCGATACCATCTCCTTCGGCCCCCTACGCTCCTACCAATGTTGCAAAAATCGATAGTCGGTACTTGGTCGGCGGGGTCACTAACGAAGGATTAAGCGGCAGTCGGACGACTAATCAGATTTAGTCGGCCATTAGTCGGTTTTGATTTTTTTAATTATTTTAAATATATAAATCATTTTTATACATAGATTTTTACATTTTCTATACTTCTATATTGAAATAAAAGAAGTAATTGACTTTAAATATAACATTATTGCATCTTAGAATAAGTTTGCTTATGTATTAACATAGATTTGTATATTTTTTGTGAGGCCCGCTCCTGCTAGGATCCGGAATACCCGTTTACACATCACCCGTAGTATTATTATGTTCGCTAAAGATTGCATTAGAGTACTGAAAATTCGGGAAAAAAATTTTCTCGCATTTAGTTTAAGAATGCCATTCACAAATTAACCAATAAGCCACATAACTACAACATGTCACAATTATATTGCATAAATTTCCATAGCAGTTAACATGTAACAACAGAAATTTCATTATATACATGTATCCCAATTTTATCAGAAGAGAAATAAAAGCATATAATATCTTGAACAAACTATAGCATGCGTACCCGATAATAGTAACTGCAGAAGCTGATGTTCAACTCTCCCAATACAACGGTGCATGTATTTTGCCTGCAATCCATGGAATAGGGAGAAAAGAACATCAACAAATGTTGAGTAAATCTAATTAATTAAAAAATAACAGAAATTTTAGTGGCACCAAAAGAAAGCAAGTAAATTGGGCTTGACAATAAAAATTTAGAACTACTTGCATTGAAAAAGGTTTTCAAGTTGTTTGGTATGTAGAACAACCCCATTATACTCATCCCACACTAATTACCCATATTAATCATTTTTATACAAATATTATATGATCCATATTTAAGTCATTGACTTTTTATTAATTATAATATATGTTTGATGGATCTTGGGAATGTAACTGATGAGTCTCTGATATGATCATTATCTTTATTAAGTGCTTATAAAGATGTTTATTAATCTTGTAGATTGATCGTAGTAACATTATATGATGCGCCTGGGGTTTTGATTCTTTCTTGTTGAATTTCTTAAGCTTAGTGGATAGTCTGTGGTCTTGGTCTGAGTACCTCACACTATGACTCTAAGGCAGTAAGGAAACCCTAGGGTTGGGTGCCTCCGTAGGCATGCGGTGGAGTAAAATGCATCTTAGCTAAGTTCCCAACACGTCCACTAGCTATATCTAACTGTGGTAGTAGCTCGTAGTATGATAATGATGATTTTCATGATACGGTCTTTTCTCTTTGTCAAGAATTATTGGCGAAAAAGTAACTAGTTCAACTCAACTGTAACCAAGCTTCCCTGTAGCCAACTTAGTTGTAACCAATTTAACGATAATCTATCTTAACTTAAGTCAAACTCATTTGTGACTCATTTCAAGCTTAATTGTAACTCCTCGAAATTTAACTGTAACTGATTCAGATGTAGCCATAGAGGATTCAGATGTACACATGGATGATTCGGATGTAGCATCGCCAAGTTTGCTGGCGAAAAGTAAACAAAACTCAAGCGGTGAGGTAGCCTACAAAAGAGGCTCTTCCGTCTTGCCCTCTAAGTGGAAGTGCGGTCCAATAGAGGGATAGGTCTACTCCAAAACTACGCCACTGAGACGGGTGAGAGAGACTCTTCGTAAAAGTCACTCTAAAAGAAAAACCGGCCTGAACGGTACGGGCTAATGAGCTCGAAAAATTAAAACCAAGGGCCCTCCAGCCTAGGTACCCTAAAGAACAAGGGTCAGCGGAATTGGTCTTTAAAAGAAAACCTGTGGATCCCAGAGAGGCGTAAAAACTGCGAGCGCTCACGAAAAACTGAGAAAAAGACTGGGATCCTAGACCCGCGCGCTAAGCGACCGCTGCCCTAACTGGGCTTCCTATCTCCCGCCCAGCTGAGGGTCACCGCACTCTCGCACAATCAGGAGTAAGGGTCACCATGACTGGCACTCTTAATTATTAGTTATTGCTGAATCACCACCACTGACTTGATTCCTTGTTATTTCTCAATCTCTGTTGTGGTTGACTGTACAGATCTAGATCTTTTGTTAATAATTCAGTTAGTAGTAATCTATAGTTTGTAGAATATGCCTAAAGGATTAATTCTTGAAGATGATCGATGTTCATGATCATGGCTTATCATTTCTAGAAATTTGCGGTCATCAGATATTCGTTGGATCTGGAGATCTAAATTTTGTTTTGATGTAGAAATTCCACTTTTATAATTTAGTGGCATGATTATTGATCTAAATCTTATAGATTACTTATATGAAAATACCTCAATTTTTTTCATCTTGTATACAGATTATATCCAAATCTCTAATTTATTGCCATTAGATTAGTGGCTAAATGGGTATTCTTAAAACTAGACTTCAATAGCTATTTGTTTTGAAGTTATACTAAATTTAACTACTAATTATTTTGAATTAACTGAAAGCGGTTACCCAAGTTGCACACTAGTGAGTCCAACTAAATTTTTTTCTTTTGAGTAAACCTTCTTTAAAGAACATTGAATATACCCTATCGTATAGGGAAGTAAGCCTGAAGCATCATAGTTCTTTGCTCACATTAGATAGTTCAAGACATTCAAATGGGTCATATGGAATGCCCAGCTCATCGGTTACTTGGGACCACCAACTGGTACATTCCAATTGGATATATCCTTTATTATTGATTATCATTTCACTCTAGTTGATTTTTGCAGTTTAATTCCTTTGTTTTCAACCCTTATCCTTTTTAGTGGTATATTTATCATTCTATAAATTTATCTCAAAATTTAATCTTGAATAGCAACATTAACAACTATGATATTTTTTTATACTTCACCGATCTCTCTCTCAAAGCTAACCCATGACCATATTTTGGAAACCCTCTCTCTTGACTCTCTTGTGGATGAGCCTGTATTTTTCAACTTCAACCCTATCCTTATTTGAGATGAAACATTTGAGAATCTGACCAACCAATCATTTCATTGATTTTACCTTAATTGAAATCGGTTCCTTGGTAAATTAACTTTACAGTTAATACTTGCATGAACATGGAAATTTGGAATATCCCATTTGTAGTAGTTAGAACTTGTAATCCTCAGAAGATTTTATTTGAATTGGAAGGGCTATTTAATCGTTCTGAAGCTACTGACCCTTTGATCTCCACTACAATCTATATGTTGAGGATCACACCCTGTAGCATGATGTGTTCTTAATGTAATAAACTCAAAAATGCATGTTATGATTTCTATGATAAAGTTGATGGATATAACATCAATAACAATATATGTTTAAAGTTCATGATTTCATTGATGACCTATCCTTTTTTTTTGTCACTGACCACCCCAACTTCGACTATTTCAAATCCTTATGTCAAAGTTGTAATTATAAATCAGGAAATATATTTAAAAATTCAATAAGAAATCCTCAATTTCTTGACAGTTGGTAAAAGAACAAATGGCTGACTATAATAATCCATGATTTCAGGATAAAAGTGGCCTTTAGAGCGAATCCAGTTGCCAAGGTTCAAGGTTCCACCTTTTGATAAAACGTATCACTAATCAAAATTAATCACAACTCAAATACTCATGATAACCGTTTGTATATTTAGAGCTCACTAAATCAAATCATATGCTTAAATGATTTGTTTGGAAATCTTCAGCCAAAGGATTTGTCTAAAACTAGCACACTATGGTGAATATGATTTATCTTAGATACAATAGACCTGGAGCACACTTAATCCCAACAAGTTGATACTTCAATCATTCCCCTGTTCATTAAAGATCAACTCCATGTAAAATCATACCTTTTTACCATTTTTTTTACAAATAATAAGTTTTCAATTTCTTTTTAAAAGCATGGATGGCAGCAAGAGAGAGGTCTTAGATTGTACCTCTTTTGGGTTTTGATCTTGCATGCATCAAAACATGTAACTTCTCCAAGAGCAGCAGTTTGGATCAATTGCTTGGATACATCCAACAGCTTTAATTGGAGGCCAACTGCAACAGAAATAAAGGAGATTACAGCAGGAAGCAGCTGCCCTAGAGCTGCTTTAATAGCTGCTCTAGCTTCCCAGTTGCTTGCAGCAGCTTTAGGCGACTAAGGGCATCGTCCAAGGTGAATTGGAGGCTCCAAAGGTTGCTAGACAGCAAGCAGGAGAGTGTAACTCCAAGAAAGAAGCTACAGCTCCAGGAGTTTTGGGTGCAGCAGCAGCTGTCCAAGGAGAAAGGATGGAAGGGCTCCCTACGGCTGGTATTTTGAGAGAAATAAGGAGAAAGGAAGGAGGGACTGCTCCCTACGGATGAAACTCTGGAGAGAAATTGGAAATTTTTGGTGGTATATATAATGAGATTAGGGGACATTGTTTGTTGACATGTGGGAGTGGATTTTGAATCAAGTGGAGAGAAATAGGGGAGCCAAGTGGCCACTGTACAACAGTCTGCTGCTGCTGTACTTTTTGAATTAAAATTATTATTATTTTTTAAAAAAGCTCTTTTATAATTAGAAAATCGAAGTTGATCGTATACGCACCTCGAGTGTTGGATTTTGGTGTACAATAGCTCGTTTTGATCGTCTCTGAATGGCGATCAAATTGAGTATAATATTCATATACTTCGGATGAAAGATGAATCTCCGAAATTTCCGAGATATGGTTTTGGTTTATGGCTAAATTTTGCGATTTTAAAAATATCAAACGACCTCTGATCGACGAACGGTTGATTCCGTTGATCTTATTTCTTGGAATCTGACATTTAGGCGGTCTTGGTTTATTTTGCGATTTCTGAATTTGCGTCGCGGCTTTTTTTCGAGCACGCATTACGATGCGATCGATTTTTGATCGATTTCGCCCGAACGACTTTTGATTCACGATCAATTTATCGATTTATGTTATTTAATGTTGCTTAATAACTTTATTGAGTTATACGGACCCCAATCTGGTCGGGGTCGAGTTTGTGCAGATCCGGATGTTACATTTTCTATACTTACATAATAAAACGAAAGAAGTAATTGGATTTAAATATGAGATTAAGTATATTAGAATAAGTTTGCTTTAAAAAAGTAAAAAACAAAAAAATTATAAATTGCTTGATGTAAAAGTCGACCGATTAGTCGGCCCGACTAGCCGGGCTGATCGACTAGTGGCCGACTAGGCCTAGTCGAGTCGGCTACCCCCCTGACTCGACTAGTCAGCCGATTTTTACAAGCTTGGCTCCTATAGAATTCTCCCGATTCCTTTCCGATCCCCGATCACCTCACATGCAACCAATCTTGAGCCGCCCGAAAACCCACGCCCGAACCCTCAAGGTCGTCGTCATCACCACCTGCACCCGAACTCGTGAGATCGCCACCGCCTCTCGACTCTTGAGGGGTCCCGTCGCCATCACTCGCGAAGGATGCGTCGCCATCACGAGCGAAGGATGCATTGCCCATCTCGAGTTTATCGACGACGTCATTGAAGGAAATTTGGAATCCTAACAAGGGCACCAACTCCAATCGTGACCTATAATTTCATAAAAGTTGGGGTAAGATTATCTATTGGTTTTTTTTATAACAGGACCACTCAACATAAATCTCTTTATCAAAAGGTTAAAGTGGAACAAGTACAGAAAGAGGAATATATTTAAGTCAAGGGGTAGAAATTTTGTAGAATTACCCTCAATGGAAAAGAGTTATAAACGTAATTTTGAGAAAAAACAAGAAATTGAAGGAGATTGGCCCACCAATTTCAGATGAAAGTCTCCGATGCGACAACTAGACATTGCAACTCATCAGGAGATGAGTTTTTCGAAGCGTCATAGAGCTGGTGCAACGTGAAACAAATAAATAGGGTTTAGTTTTCGTTTGTTATTTAAAGTCTTTATTTTTACGGTTAATTGAGCCTGTTGCAATTTTTATTTAAATAATGAGATCGTTTGTGATATCAAATTAATTTGTTAATTGGTTAGAGTCCATTTAGGATTTAATTATTTAGTTTGTTAGGCATGTTATAGAATAATTAAGATTTGTTAGGATTTTAATTTTATTTGTTTCCTTTTAAGTTTGATTGTAATCTCCTCATCCCTCCTGTATAAAGGGAGCAAAGGGTTATGCAATGGAAAAAAAGTTAAGAGTCAATTAAATTTGGGATTTATCTCATCTCTGTCTTCATTATCCCTCAACGTGATATCATCGCTTCTTCTTGAAGATGTGCAATATTTAAAAATGAAATCACTGATTACTTTTCATTTCTTTTGCATCGCAATCGAGCAGTTTCCATGTGATTGTGTACATTAGGGTGGCCTATATTGCTTTAACAAGCCGTGCTATGTAGCCACCTACAGAAATTAGCATCCTCAATCTGTACATTTGCATATGGCTTCCTCAAAACCTGCAATTACGATTTCTGCAATAACTAATTATTTGATTGCTGGTGATCTCTAAGAGAATTGCATAATTGAAGTTTGGGACGGATAAGGCGGCGTCGAGGAAATGTTTTCCAAAGACGTAGGCTCAATCGGGATTCATATGTTAGGCTTTTAAAAAATGTTGCAATAGGATGATTGTAGAAGGTCTGCCGCCTTTGCCCTAGCCTATTTCTCCGGAGAGTGCAGAAAAGAAGAAGGTGGTTTCACCATCTTTCAAGAAGAAAGGTTGCCACTGCCCTTTGGGGATGGGCTAGGGAAGGGGATCCTAAACTCGGTGCAGAGAATTCTATTTCCCACAATCTGGTCTGTGATACGCTTGCTTGCTTATGAATTGTTAGAAAACAATATTTTTTTTGAAATCTAACGATTCGGGGGAGACACGGCGTGGTGCTCGCCCCAAAAGCTTTATTAATAAAAAGCGGTAAACAAGAAGAAGAAAAATACAGGGACATAGAGAAGGAACAAAGACCGGATCGAGAAGATCCCACCCAGACAAAAAAAGAAAACGCGAATTACAGCAACGTCCAGTCGCAATTTAGTTGTGCCGCGTGAGCCAAAACATTCTCCTTGTAAAATCTTTGGCCCCTAAAAATTGTTGCGTTATGCCCCAGCCAAATCGCCCAAATGGAAGCAAAAAGGCCCAAGAAGTCTCTGCGCTCCCTGTCCTTGTTGGACCGCAAAGAGTCCTAAAAGCCGACCACGTCCGAAGTGTTGATCCAAGACATCCTCGCCTCCTCCCTAACGCCAGCAGTGATCGGACAAACGAAGAAAAGGTGATTTAAGGATTCCTCGTCGTTGCCACAGAGAACACAATCCACCGAAGCCAAATCACCAAAGAGTCTAGCGCATCGATCCCGCGTTAAAATCCTCCCTCTGCGGAAGAGCCAAAGGAAGATAGCTACCCGCTCCGGTAGCTTCAATATCCACAGGAAGTTGCAATCGCGGTTGAGGTGGTCCGAATGAATCTGTGGATGATGGGAGATTGCCCTGAAAGCCTTCCTCGTGGAGAAGTCGCCCTCCCGCCAAGCCCAGTGGTCACGACCCCTCGTGGGCCTGGGCGCATTCTTAACAGTATCCAGAAGGGCAAGAAGCTCGTCGAACCGCTGATCAGAGAGGTTGCCCAGAAGCGACGGAAACCAGCCATCCCCCGACCATGAGGAGGCCACAGTAGCGTGCCTATCAGACGCCAACGCAAAAAGACGCGGGAAAGAATCCCTTAAGGGGGCATCACCAACCCATCTGTCCGTCCAGAACTTGAAAGAGCTGCCATCCCCGAGAACAGGAGCAAAGAGATGAGAATAGCGATGGCTCACCGATACCACCCCGTGCCAGAAGGGGGTACGAGAGCGGCGATCACCAATATCCCCCACCAGCTCCCCACTTAATCCCAGAATCTCGCGCAATAAGGAAGAGCATAATTTATCTGAGCCACCCCATAACCTGTTCATCCACTTAAACAGGAGAGCGTCATTAACCCAGTCGAGACGACGGATGCCAAGACCCCCCTCAGACTTCCTCTTCGTCACCTCGTCTCACTCCACGAGATGCGGACCACGCGAGGAAGGCCCCCTTCTCCCCCAAAGGAATTTCCGCATCTTCTCAATACGGTTCCGCACCCACACCGGTAGCTGCCAATTGGAGAGATAGTAAACGGGGATAGAAGAAAGAACAGATTTGATGAGCACAAGGTGGCCACCCCGCGAGAGCATGGACGCACTCCAAGCATGGATAGCCACCCTGCCAAGCATGGAGCAAGAAGAAAGAACATACTTGACTGGCGATTTTTGTGGTCGGTCTTGAGGCGGAGTGGCTTTCCTGCGATGTGGATATCATGGATGCGGCGATGCGTATCCACGGCATCACTCTCCATTTTGCTGAACGGCTGCCCGATGGGGGGATTCTTCCAGCCTAGGAGGGGGGTGCGACAGGGGTGTCCTCTCGCCCCTCTTCTCTTTGTTTTGGTGGCTGATGTTCTGCCGCGAATGATCGATGGCGTGGCTGCGGCGGGCTTGACTCGGAGTTGTTATATTGGGGAGCTCCATGTCCCATCTATTCAATTTGCTGACGACACATTATGCTTTGTTGAGGGGGGTCCCGCTGAGGTCTCCGGTATGGCCACTACTGTGCAACTTTTCAGCGAGGCATCGAGACTCTTGATTAATGCGTCGAAGTCTAAAGTGGTTCCTTTCGGCATGTCATAGGCGGAGGTTCTGGAATGCGCTCAGCTCTTGGGGTCCAGCCCCTCTACTCTCCCGTTTGACTATCTTGGCCTACCCTTAGCTGTTGGCCGTACTCGACTCCGCGATTGGAAGATTGTGGTGGAGAAAATCGAGGCCCGCCTCGCTGGGTGGCGCGCAGTTTTATTGTCCAGGGGTGGGCGGCTGGTTCTTCTAAAAGCGGTGCTATCCTCTATTCCTATTTATTTCTTCTCGGTCCGTGGTATGCGAAAGGGGATTCGCCTGCGATTGGAGAGGTGTATGCGTGGGTTCCTGTGGGGACGAAAGGGGGAAGGGAGAAGGGGGGTTCACCTCGTGGGGTGGGAGGTTGTATCTCGGCCCAAGCGGTTGGGGGGCTTGGGGGTCAGGCGACTGGATTTGGTTAAGTGGGCTTCTCGAGTGTGGGGGAATGAGGAGAATTTTATGATTAATGTTCTGCGGGCTTTGCTTGGTGCGGACTTGCTTGGCAGCAGTAGGGGCAACTCGCTTTGCCGCCTATCTCCATTCTGGCGTGGAGTGACGAATGTTTTTAGGCAAAATTGCTCTCTTTTTAAGCAAGTGTTGGGAAACGGGAGTTCCTTTAGCTTTTGGACCGATGACTGGTCCGGAAGGGATGCTTTTAACGTGATGTTCCCGCGCCTATTTGCTTTGGTCGAGGATAAGGAGGCGTCAGTGGCCTCGTGCTGGGCGAACGGCTGCTGGAGCCCTCGGATAGCTGCGAACCTGTCGGACCATCGAGTGGATGATTTTCTTTTGTTAATGGCTCAGCTAGTTGATGTTCCTCAACCGAATATTGGGCGAGACCACTGGGCCTGGAAGGATGGATCTTTCTCTTCTCGTAAGGCGTACTCAGCTCTCGCCCTTACCCATAATGCCGACGACGATATCTTGGTGTGTGACTGTGGATTCTTGTGGGGCCTCAAATTACCTGAGCGCATTGGCATTTTCTTATGGCTTCTTCGTAGGGGAAGGCTATTGACTCGTGATCGGTGTGCTACTCTCTTTCCGAACGTTGGCTCGATGTGCGGCCTCTGTGATGCGGAGCGGGAAACAATTTCTCATCTGTTCTTCGAGTGCGGGATTGTTCGTGCTCTTTGGGATGATCTTCCTTGGGTTAACGCCGTCTCCTTTCCTGCTTTGTGCGAGAGTTTGGTTAATTCAAGGGGCAGGGAAAGGAAGCTTTTACTTGAGCCGATCGCAAGGCTGTGGAGCATTTGGCTGGGGAGGAATGAATCACTATTCGCGGCTCAACGGTTCTACAGGGAGAACATTTTGTTGTGTAC
Organism: Ottelia alismoides; assembly: GCA_037367405.1. Lineage (NCBI taxonomy): Eukaryota > Viridiplantae > Streptophyta > Magnoliopsida > Alismatales > Hydrocharitaceae > Ottelia > Ottelia alismoides. The sequence continues at coordinate 401,538 of JAZKJV010001089.1, forward strand.
TAAGCGTCTTGTGGAGGATTGGACCCAGGGGTAGATCCACTGTGGTTGTATGGGGGTTCCATTGCTTGTGGCTACCCGCTCGGGTAGTCCTTTTTGTTTTACTTCTCTACCTTCTCTGTAAAATCTGTTTTCTTTTTGTTTTTAATATAATGGGGTGAACACCGTCGAGTGCTTCCCCCTCTTTTGAGCTTCAAAAAAAAATGGACGCACTCCAACCCGAGAGTCGCCTCTCCACCTTCTCCACAACCTTGTGCCAGTCGCGCTGCCTAGCCCTCCCCGCCCCCAGGGGCATGCCCGAGTAGTCAATCGGAAGAGAAGAAGGGGGGGGAGCCCAGAGTCAGCCCACAAGCGGATGTCGTCTCCGAATCCAAAGCAAAGGGAATCGCCTTGGACTTGCTTTGATTGATGAACAAACCTGACAGCTCGCTGAAAATTTCCAAAGTCGCCGCCATGCCCCTGACCTCATCATGACCTCCCTCAATGAACACGATAGTGTCTTCAGCGTACTGGAGGGTCGGGATGACCCGGTCTCTGCAGGAGAAGCCCATGGAAAGATCATGATCAACCACACGAATCGCCATCCGAGGAAGCACATCAACCGCAAGAACAAATAGTAGGGGGGCAAGGGGCAGCCCTGACGCACCCCTCTTCTAGGCTGGAAGCGATCACCCACGATGCGGCCATTAATCATTATGGAGAACGACACCGTTGAGACGCATCGAGCATCCATGAGATCCATGTCGTAGGGAACCCACGAGCTCGCAGGACCGACCATAAGAAAGTCCAATCAAGCGAATCGTAAGCCTTTGCAAAATCAACTTTCCAGAGCACCCCATGGCTCCCTCTCCTCATCCAACTCTCCACCATCTCAGAAGCCATAGCCGTAACATCGGCAATTTGTCGACCGCGAATGAAAGCCGCTTGCCCAGGAGAAATTAAATCATCGAGCATCGAGGCAAGCCTACGAGCGAACACCTTCGCCACAATCAAGTACAAACCATTCGAAATTGCAATAGGACGAAAGTCCTCAATACGATGGGCGGAGGAGAGCTTTGGCAACAGGACAATGACAACCCTATTGATTTTGTCGAAACCCACATTACATCTGCAAAATTCTACAATAACATCCCAAACCTCCTGCCCCACCAGCTCCCAAAAGTCCTTGTAGAAAGCAACGAGGAATCCATCCGGTCCCGGCGAGGCATTGACGTTGAGATCTCAGACCGCATTCTTGACCTCCTCCAAAGTGACGTCCTTAGTCAACTCGTCACGAAGCAAGGGAGAGAGAGGAGGAGTTCCCTCCCCCGACCAAAACCAACGCCTAGGGGCACGTGAAGATGAGAAATCTTTGAAGTATGTCGCAACCTCCCTCCCCAGAGCATCCTCCCCTACGATCTCTTTGTCACCAAAGGAGATGGAGCGAATAAAATTTGAGCGTCTCCTGTTTCTGGTCACCCTATGGAAATAAGAGGAATTAGCATCCCCTCCTCTTAGCCACGAGACTCTCGCCCTCTGACGCCATTCCGCCACCCGCTTCCGGTCCTCAATCTCCACCTTTGCTTGGGCAACCGATCTGGAGGCCAGCTCCTCGGAGCTGAGATCCCTTTCCTCCTCCAAAACATCAAAAGAAGCCACTATCTCCTCCGCTTCCTTCCTGGCAGACGCACGTGCAACCCGCGTTGATTTCTTAAAAGTGGCCAAGCTTTTCCGCAAGAGCACCAACTTCCGAGCAAATCTCCCCACAGCCGACCCCCCACCACAGTCCTTCCCCCAAATTTCAGCCACAAAGTCCCTGAAATTGTCCTCCTGCAGCCAACACTTTTCATACCTAAAGAAGCCAGAAGAAGGAGACAACACACCCGAGTCCCACACGATAGGTGTGTGGTCCGAGTAAGACCGCGGACAAGAATAAACAATAGCAAGGGGAAACGCCGTCATAAGGGCCTCGGAAGCGAGAAACCTGTCAATGCAAGATCTAGACGAAGAGTTCCTCCAAGTGTACGAAATGTCAGTAGCACACAGATCCTCCAAAGCAAGGGAGTCAATGAAATGAGTAAAATCAGCCGATCCCGGATCCGCACCCCCCTAGACCGGGGTCTATCTGAAGCACGCAAGGTAACATTAAAATCTCCCCAAATCAGCCAAGGTAGGCCCGCAAATAGCTGGCTGACCCGACGAAGCTCGTCCCAAAGATCCCTCCTCTTAATATGACAGCTTGGCCCGTATGCACAGGAAAAAACCATACTAGAAGAATCTTCACGCCTCGTGAGAGAAACGGTAATAGAATGGCAACCCTTAAAAGCCGAGTTAAAGGAGAAGCCGCCGACCTTCAAGCAATGAGCAAACCACCTGCAGAGCCCTTAGCATCCAAGGCACGAAAGCCATCTAAACTCCCCGAACCAAAAGATCGCCATAGATCTTCTCCCATCTGACGGAGCTTGGTTTCCTGAAGCAGTACCACATCGCAACCCCATTCTTTGAACCTGGTACCCATCAACTTCCTCTTGTCAGCATCCCCCAATCCCCTCACATTCCAAGACAAGACCTTCATTTGGAAACATCGTCGAATCCCCTTGATCTAACCACTCCAGCAGCCGTTGCCACCGCCTCTTTGAATGTGAGGCAGATCTGAGTCTCCCTCGACCTCGAACACGACTTGTTCCTCCTCCTGTAGCGCTTAGCAGATCTTCTTGTTGTTTCGCTATCAGACCCAGTAACGATCTGAGCCCCCACAGTAGCTTCGGAGTGACTAACAGGAATGAAGGGCCCCGAGGTTTGAGAGGGAGATCCCTGTTGAAGGCCCTCGGAGTCATCCACGTAGGTATCGAGAGAGAGGGGACCACTAATCGGTGGGTAATCACCCTTCTCAATCGACCCCAATAACAATCTCCCATGTTCAGATATATTCAAGGCCGCCACGTCATGTTCAATCGGATCCAGCTCCACAACCCGATCGCCCGATCCACGCCCGGATCCGTAGGAGTGTCCGGCCCAGAAATGAGCCACCCGAATATCTGGAGAAAAGGCCCGAAACGAGGATCCAGGCATCCCTTTCGAGAAGCCGAAATCACCCTCGAACCCCGTGCACCTACCCGCCACGTCACCCTGGACACCGCCAAGGGAAGCATCCATGCAGCGGTCCCATGCGAAAGGATGGGCTTGACGTACGAAAGAGTCTGAGTGCCTTACGAAAACATCATAGCAGGACGAAATCCCCGAAGCGGCGCCCTGCTTTGGCAACTGCGCCTCGAGAACCGAAACGGCGGCCTTACCTCTTCGAATGTCCGGCTTAACGGCGACGCCACGTTCCACCGGAGGTGGCGGCGGAGGCACCACCGACAACTCCAACCGACAATAGAAACGACCAAATTTTAGGTCCCCGTAAAATACCTTATCCATCGCCTTGTCCAGAAAGGACTTGTTGCACTCCATGAGAACCCTTACCGAGGAGGGATCGGACCCCGGAGACAAACCATCGTCGGTGATGGCCAGAACTTCACTCCATCTTCGCAGTGGACGCTTTAGACTGTGAACTGAACGAGAAAGGAAGGGTATGCCACGAACCTCAGCGACGCAAACCTCGACGTCCGTGCAGGCCCCGTCCGCAAAACGCAAGTCCCTCCATGCAATGCCTCCCCTCAAACCGCCATGAAACAACCTGAGCCGCTGGTCGTTCGACAACCCCCTTGCACAACATCTTCTTGTCCCTAGGGGGATGATGTTCCCCGAGAAACGATCCCCCAGCTTGCTCACGACCTTGATGGATAAGCACTCACCCAAGAACACGCCAACGACCGCCTTGTTATTAGAAGAACTTCTCGTATCCTGCTCCCGCGTCTTCATCGCAAAAGCACAGGGGTCTACAGTTGAAAAAATAACTCCTTTTGAAGCGAAGACGACTCCACCGCCGAGTGGTTGCTTGCACCACCGGCCACGACCTGGGCAAAGGAACGACCTCCACCGCCGAGCCCAGCCATCTCCCCGCGAGGGATCCTCGGTTGAACATCCGATTTTCCCAGAGAAAAACGATTCCCATCAAACCGCGAACGGGAACCACAATCCACCATCTTGTTTTCTAGACCTCCACAAGCAAAACAGCGTGGCTTAGCAACACAAACCGACGCCAAATGCCCCCTTACGCCACAACGCTAGCATGCTCGCCCCGGCTTCTTATGGGAGACATGCAACCACCTCCCCTCTCCTGAGAGCGCTTCCTCCCCTTCTGCTGCCACGAACTGTGGGCTTTCTCTACGAACACCAGAACTCCTCTCCTCCTCCGAGGTGTGGTTGGCTTCCCCTCCCACTTCCGTGCAGACCTTAGCCATTCTTCCTTCCTCATGCGAGAGGAGAGTATCCCTCCCGCTTGAGCCTCCCATAGCGCTCCCCCTCCTTCGCCACCTCCACACACCCCCAACTCCTCCGCCACTCTGAAACCTCCCTCTATTCCTGTGCGAAGTTGCTCCACCACGCTGAAACCTCCGTCCGCTCTCCATCCTTAGAAAATAATATTGCGGAAGCTAATCAGAGAAAAGATAAAGAAATTTAAGGACACCGGGATTTTAACGTGGAACCCTACTCCCTAAGGAGCGGGATGAAACCACGAGAGAAAGCCTCAACGAGCCATATGTTGCATTCAACTTTCTCAATGGATACAGGATGTCTGGGGCTCCTTATATAGCCTCCACAGAGCCTCCAAGTCCCACCACTGGTAGATGTGGGACTAAACACTGGGATGGTGTAAATAGATCCTGGAGTGATTCATTTACCCATCTACAACTCATGTGGCGCACAACCAAATACTCCAACATGAATATATGGATGGCCGGGTGCGGATAGACCGAGGCTTGGTGGTTTAGAGTGTCTACTTTGAGCGAGTTGAAAAAAACGAGCTTATAGTTGCTTTTCTATAATATCAGTTGCGAGAGTCTAAAGCAGTTAGTATTTACCATCGCTTCGTTCACTCGTGAGATAGGGCTCCCTCTAATGATGCACCTTGATTCCCCTTATAGGGCTTTTCTGTCAAGCTTGCAAGCAGTGCTTGGTCTATGGAAATGCTCGACGTCAAGCCATGGATGTTTAAAGAATCCATAACACAGCACAATTCTTTTAACAGTGGCATGATCATGACGCCTCAAAGGAATGGTTGCAACTGAACAAAGTACTTGCATGAGACTTGGGGTTAAACTATCTCGAAGCTAAGGGCAGCACTGAGCAATAGTTCCCGCTCCTGTTCCGTCGTTATTTAGCTATAAGGAAATCTCGCTCTCCTTTGACTCTTTGAGCCACAGATGCACATGGCTAGACCTCCCGTGAGTGACGTACCTAGGGCTTCTCCGATGGCGGTCATAACATCCTAGAGGTGGCTGGCTTTCCTGAGAACTCCCCCTGCACGGTGTAGAGGATGTTTGTTTTGAGAGTGTTTAGATTATGTTGCAGGTTTCTTTCAAAGAATTCTTCTAAAGATGGTCAACTGCATTGCAATGGAAACAAACCACCGGGTTTCTGATGCCCCGTATCCACAAGCTCCACACCTCAGGCAATCTATTATGTAGTAGGGTCTCTCCCTGGCTACTTGAATGCAGGTGCGGTGTACTAGAGTCCATAGATACGCTGCCACAGTTTGGTCTCTTCTTGATTACGGTCTTCCAGTTTCAAAATTACCCTCGATAATAGGGCAGAAAGTTCCTTCAGTGGTGGTTGTCAGTGACGGTGATGTAAATCCTGGAAGGGTTACTGCCCCGAGAAAGGCAGAGGGTAGACATGTGAGGAACACGACTCTCTTGGGGACAAATTGCAGTAGAAAAGGACCATGGAAGGTGTAGGGTTTAGAGGGAGGTTCATCGAGATGGTAGATAGATGGAGAGAGGGCTCGACAATTGGGAATGAACAGATGCCCTCAAAGCCCTCCCCATTGTCCCCTCAGAGCTGGTAGAAAATTATAATACAGTCAATTGCTTCTTATATTGCTCATTTGCTAGACAATTGGGATTTTAATTGAATGACGGTGTCATGGCTACTAGCCCATTTGACCTTTTTTGGTGCTGGGTTTCAACAATAAATGTGGTGGATCACCTTTTCGGTATGTAATTTGCAGGTTTGTGGTACTGTGGATGGGAAAATTCGGCATTTTTTAGGAGGGTGGGTTCTTAGTGTGCATATGTATTGTCTTCTTGTTGGGTATTTCATCTTTTTTAAGGCTTCAACATGAACACTATAGTTCTATGAGTGATTTCAATGCATGCTTTATGGTATTATCTCTGTAAACATCTGATGCTAAAAAAAACTAACAAAATCGATTTGGTGTCCGTCCCATTTTTCATTCAGAAGTACACACAATTCTAGTTATGATGAACATACAGGATGTCAGTACCTTCTAAGGAAAGGATATAATTGGTTGAACACCTCTTACGTTGTTATCTATATTCTCCAGCCTTTAGATGGGTTCGGAATTTATATTTATGGGTATAAGCAGACATTAACCTGTTTTGCTGTATTGATTATGTGAATTGGAAACTTTGCTTTTGCTATTGTTTTAATATTTACTATTTTTCTTCCTTCACAGGTCTTGGCTTGGTCCCCTTGGAAAGGTCAAGGGTGGTCAAGTTAGAAAAATTATTGAAATATCAAGATTTGGCATTTATTGTACTTCATTTGATGACAAGTGGCATCATTTGAATACCGTTGGCAATGGCAATTCACAATTATATTGCAGTGATCATGTTGGTCTTGAAGGATACGATCATATGATATCACCATTCGATTTCTCCCTATCACTTTTAGTAAGTATTCAGTTTTGCCCATTTATGGTTCTCTATACTTGATTTTATAAGTTTCGTAATAAATAAGTTTTATAACAATGAGGATTCAAAATGTATTAGTTTGAAACATTTTTTATCAGATTCAATCTTCTCTACAATTCGAACTCTTGGAAGATTTTGGCTTTGCATTCTTTAGATTGTAGCATTTTTTTAGGTAGAAGATGTGACATCTTCATATTTAGCAACCAAAAGGAAATTGTACCCCCTTTTGTTTTTGATTTACACTTTGGGGATGTGTTGTACAGTTGTACTCTTTTAGATACTGACAATTATAATGTAATGTTTTTTTGCCTTTGATTACTCGGGGAAATAGAGAGTACAGAGGGAGCGGAGGGAGTAAAGGAAGTGAGTGAGAGCAACGAGAATGAGACCACCTGGGGAAAGGAGGGTGAATGGGTGCCGGTTTGTGGGCATATGTGGAAAAGGCATGCGACACCGGTGGAACTGCTGTCTGTTGGGAAAGGACCAAAGATGAGGTAGCTGGAGAAAGGCGAGTTTCGTTCCTTTAGCAGCAATGTATGTGCCTCTTTAGCAGAAGCTTGTAGAAGTCCGATGGGATAATTTTGCCGCGGAGCCGTTGTGACATGGATTATCCAGGGACGTCGTCCTCTTGAGAGATGATCTTATCTGTGCACATGGTTTACTAGATGTAAATGTCGCATGCCTTTTGCAAGTCCCAGGGCAAGAGCGACATGGATGCGATTTTATTGGAGAACCCGTTACAAATGATTGGGAATTAGGGAGATGTCTGTGGGGCTTATGTGTATGATGGAGGTGAAGGGGATCCCTCTGAAGTACCAAGATCTTGAGATGATTGCCGCCATGTTTCTTGTTGGATGTGGTGGTCTGTAGTTGCCCTTTGACATTTATTCAAGTTGAACAACAGAGAATGTGGCAAAGCTCGACGTTGTGCCTGGTCTGTCTCAGGAGGAGACAATCTTCTTGATGACTGTGTCAATTGTTAGACTGTACTCTAGGCGACGATATCAAGCATTGAGATGGAGGATGATATTTTTGCAGTTGGTCTTCTGGGCGATAATGTAGCACAACAGTGGTGGTAGGATAAGGTCGATGGCTGAGACAATTAGCAGTATTGATGCTCTTCAGAAGGCAGAATCAATGTCAACTTCTATGGGTTAGTTCCCTTTATCGAGTATAAAATGATGGAGAGGGCGTCTAATGTTCTCTCTCATCTGTTGTGTTTTGAGCTCCCAGGACGACACATGTCAAATGGAAACTTAGGGCTTGATTGGGATTGCTACATTAGTTGACCAGTGGCAGAGTGTGCTATAGTTTTGGTTTAGGATCTGGAAGGATGGCTGATCGGAGGAAGGGCTATTGTGTGATCGCTATCTGCATCCTTTTACTTTAACAGATAGACATAACATAAGATTGGTGGATGCTTAGTTGGAAGATACATGGGTGCCATCATTCACACCTTGTTTGTCTGATTAGTGTTTATTAGATTTTTTGGCTATGGCAGGAAATCATGGAACTAATAGGACCTACAGGTCGTGATCATTGGAGTTGGATGGCAACCTCTTTACCATAGAAAAGCCTTAGTCATTGTGAGCGTTTGCGCATGAAGCGATTTTTGCGATCCCTCGAGGTCCGACTAAAATCATTCAAGGTTTTAAATTTTGATATCGGATATCGTATCGACACCATGTTGAAACAAAATTACACCGATTCGACGAAATTTCAGTAAATTTCTGTCACATTTAGCCAAAATCGAGCAACATTTGTGAAGGAAGGCCTCCATCTCGGCATTTCGCTCGAAATTTTGGTCCCATGTCCAAACTGAAATTTCAGCGAAATTTCACCGATATTTCGAGAATCTGAAACCATGAAATCATTTGAGATTTTATATTACCTTTAAGGGGGTGTTCGTACCCACTTCAATGGTTTTGCAGTAGTGCAATGTGCCTACCACCCAAAAGATCTGGACTAAATCCCTCCCTTGTAGGGGCTACATTAGGTAGCCGACAACCAATCAACATGGATTTGAGTAAAAATCCATGTAGTCGACCCTACTTAAAGTGGGAGAAGGCTCTGCCATTTTTGAGTAGGTGTTCCTGTGGCAACTATGTCGTCGACGATTGTTCGTTAAGCAACATATGTCCGGGATTGTTTATGCTACAAATATTTTATGTCCAATATGTTCAAATCTTGAAGATAGCGATCGTCTGTTCTTCGCTTGTCCACTGTCAATGGAGGTTGATGATCTTGATCGCTGTTCTTCACATGTTGAACCCTTTGATCGGAAATTTATATTCAGGACTCTTTTCCGATCTTGATTTGATGCTTGTGTATCGGGGAGGGGCAGATTAGGTTTTTGGATGTGTATGGTGGATTCGAATAATATGGGGGGAAAATGCATGGCAATCTCCATTTTAGTGTCTGGGAGGAATTGGCTACATACCGAGGGAAGTTTCAGGGCTGTAGAGATGATGTGGTTGGTTTGAGATGGAACTACTGCAGCGGTGGTTGTCAATCACAGGCAGGTTGATGTCTGCTTACCTTGAACGATCATTGACATACTTGAATTGTAAATACAATCCCCGTATATAGAGCTAAGAAGGAAGTGGGATGATAAGTCGGAGCTTACTTTGAATGAGGTAGATTTTTGATTATCAAATTAAGGTCTAATCTTGGAATGCCAGAGGTCTATGTTATCTAAGATGAGGGTGGCTATTGGGGGCTATGTGTTGGAGTAAAGGCTAGATTTTCCATTTTCGTGGAAAGGGAAGCTCGAGATGTGTAATGAGCGAACGTGGAGAAGTTTGTGAGGTCTTAGGTTGACAATGTTTGTTACAGTGGACGGCTTTGAGTGAATTAGGGGCATCTTGATTGGGTAGAACAAGGACATATTTTTTTTAAAGAGGTGTCCTTTGGTCTTTAAGTGATGGCAACTGTACTCAAGAGGATCACATATGGTTTGTGGTAACATCATGTTATGGGCCTATGATAACTGAGGTGGACAACGCCATACAACAAGGGGTAGATGACACCATACCACAATTGACAGACCTTCCACCAACCTTGAAGAAAGCACCTTCTCTTCCCCCTTGTTGAAAAGTCCTTGGAGACAAAGATTTGCCACTCAATCAAACAACGTCAACCTGTTCGCCATAATCGTGAGCCTCCCAACGCGATCCATCACGATCTGAAGCTCCTTATATGAATCCTCCCGTATCACAATTTGTTCGACCCTGCACTGGATCCTTCTAAAATTAATTGAGGAGGCTCGTGAAATCACCAAGCTTGATATCATTAGTGATTGAAGCACCCACCCTTCGCTAATCATCGTGCATGTGATGACCCGGCTGCTTATATTTGAACCACAATAGTATTGTAGAAGTGCATGATTTAGCTAGATGACCGACCTTGTTGCAATGAAAGCACCAAGTTGCATGAGGCAAGGGTTGAGCAACACGAGGGTTGATGTATAAGTTGGTGAAGATTCATTAACGCCTTGAGGGTTGATGCAGAGGTTTTCTTGGACCACCTTTGATCAGGAGAGCAGGGGTGCTTTGGTGTCCGTTGCTAAAATCTTTAGGCCCTTAGAGGATAGAAGTTGGATGCTTCGTGCCTCCTGATATTGATTAAGGCCATGTTGACAAAGTGGGTGGTGAGGATCTGGGGTAACGAGGACCTACTATGCCACTTAGTGTGTAGAATCTATGATGTTGCTGTTGATCTTGATGTGGCATGTATGCAGGAGGTTGCCTTTTACATTTCTGGAGGATCTTTTCTAAATGTTGCTGGACATTGGGACTTCGTGCAACAGGTTCTCCTTGCTCTTTTTTTTGGCTACTTATCTTGAGGTATCAGTTGCATACTATTGGTTCCCGTCTGGTGCTAGGGGGTGGTGAACTAGCGTAGATTTTCTCTACGGGCTCATGCTCTTTGGAAGCAAGGAGGGTGATAAGGGGGTGGGCTAATAAGTATGGGGGTGTAATCTCTGTTCTCGTTCATTTAGGAGGGGGATTTTCGTATGGAATGTCGGATGGAGAGGGCAAGGATAAGGGTGTTCAGGGTGCACTTTATCCCAAACATGATGATTTTTCTTGTTCGCCGAGGCGAGGAAGACATTGGCCACGTCTTTTTTCGGCGTGGCACTGCTAGATTGGTTTGGAGGTAGGCTAGTGTGAAGCCAACGGACATCTTGGGCCAAAAATAGTTTTTAAAGAGCTTTGGTAGCACAACCTGTCAGTCAAGAAATGAGAGGGGAAAATCGTTTGCCGTTCTATGTGTCATTTAGCTTTCCAGGAATGCCTGTGTTTTCTTGAGAGGAGAGACATTATGCAGAGAATATTTATGCGCATGCACGATTCTTGATTGACTCCTGGTTGAGTTTCTTCGTGATCAATTATTTGTCATGAATGGAACAGCCGGGTGAACACCTACAAACACTGAGTACCCATCTCGTTATTGAAAAAGTTGTAAAGAGATACATATCAAAATTATCTGCCTTCTTTTCACCTGACTAATTTATGCATCGTATGCATTTCTCTGTCTCCTGAAACCATTAGAAAAATGTTACATTCTGTCTGTGTGTATTTCCACTGACATCTATTTATCTATGCAGGTAAATAAATCTGCAAAGCTTGATGGCTGTCCTCAATATGTAGTTGTAGCCCAGTTGCCTTCCCTGGTCAGTTTCTTCCTGACGTACGTGTAAATTACATCAAGCACTTCCATTTTAAGTTTTTTATGGCCCCTTAATTATTAACGAAGAATGATTCTTCCTATATAGGTTATTTCTCTAAATGAAATTCAATTGAAGCAAATATTGGGCCTTTGGGATTACTTCTCTATTTGTGCACTGAGAGAGAGGTATGTTATCTTTGTCCTTATTATATGTTCCAATGTAAGTTGAATTACTTAATTTTTCTTTATAAGCCAAAAGGAAATTACTAGAAGTTAGTAATTGTTGGAATATTTGTTTATATGCGTCACTTATGAGGGAGACGGGTAAATGGATCCCTCCAGGATCCATTTACCAATTGTGGGATGCGGAGGCTCTGTGGGGCCTATATATAGACCCCCACACCCATTGTAGTCAGATGAGAAAGCCAATAGACTATCGGCCCTTTGAGGCATTCTCCCGTGGTTTCATCCTGCTCCTTAGGGATTATGGTTCCACGTTAAAATCTCCGAGTTCAAGTTTATCTTTCTGTAGTTCATGCCCTGTTTATCATTTTGCTTCCACATTCCTATTTTTCTAACATGGTATCAGAGCGGGTCGATTCTCGAGGAGTTTTGTGTTCTTTATTTTTGTGTTCGAGATTCAAGATTCAATTATAGGGTTTCCATTGAAACCATAATTATCTTGTTGAAGATTATGTTGAAGATTTCTTGTTCGATTCAAGTTCTGATTCTGATGCAAGTTCTGATTCATTGAAACCCTAACATTCAGATCAAGTGGAGATTCACAGATGAAGAGATCTCCAGAAGCATCAGTCGCGAGATCTCCAGGCACCGCCTCATGCGATGCATCTTTCGGATCTCCATTGTCTCCCTCCAAGCAGTGGCACAACCCTTACAAGGCAAGGCGGCGACAACCACCACATTCACATCTATCGACGACTCTATTTCTAGGCGACGACTCCATTGGCAGGGTTCCTTCCTCTATCAGACTCCAGGCGACGCGCATGCTTATTCTCCGAGCATCGCACCTCGCACCTCACACCATCCTCTTCTTGCACCTAGGCGGAGGCTTCATTGGTGGCAACTTCACTGCCCAAGCCAAAGGTCTCCAACAGTCTCTATCAGCGACAACGATCTCCTTGTAGTCGTATTAACCGGGCAAATTTTGTGCTTATTCCTAAAAAAAAACCCGGTGCTACGCTTTGACGATTTTAGGCCTATCTTCGTCTCCAATGGTATTTATCTTATTGTGGCCAAAACTTTGGCCAACCGGCTATCTCGGATCTTGGATGGCCTTATCTCGCCAGTTCAAGGGGCCTTCATTAAGGGCCGACAGATTGCGGATTGCTTACTCGTCGCGTCGGAAATTGTGGCTGATTGGAAGAAGGAAAGAAGAAAGGGGCTTCTTTGGAAAATTGACTTTGCGAAGGCCTACGATGTAGCATCCGGTTTCCAATCAAACCTGAAGTCGTCCGATTTTGGGTCTAATGAACGTAAAAACGTTGTCGGTCAATACTAAACAACCTAAAACGACCAATTGATCATAAATCAAAAGTCGTTCGGGCGAAATCGACCAAAAATCGGTCAATTCGTAGCGCGCGCCGTGAAAAGCCGCGACGCAAATTCGAAAACCGCGAAACGAATTGAGACCGTCAGTAGATACGATTCGACAATACAAGACCAACGGAATCGACCGTTCGTCAATCGGAGGTCGTTTGATATTTTTAAATAACAAAATTTAACCTTAAACAAAAACCGTATCCGAAAATTTCGGGGGTTCAAAATCCAACCGGAAGTATATCAATATTATACTCATTTAGACCGTCATAAAGAGACGGTCAAAATGAAATATTTCGCATAAAAATCCAATACTCGAGGCATGCATATGATCGTTTCTTTTTGTATAATAACTAAAAATAATGTTAAAAAAAAAAATCAAATCATTTCTGCTACAACAGTATAGACACTTAGCAGACTCGGTTCTGCTTATTTAAAAAAAAAGAGTTAAATTAATTTCTGATGTCTGTAAAGTCGTACAGACTGCAATCAGGCAAGGTGGCCCAAATACTCTGCCACTTGTCATTCTAAGGAGGTCATCTATCTCCTTATTTATACCGACCTAGACTTCTCTTCAAAAACAACCAACGAAGGAAGAGCCAAGCTATTCTTTCTTTCTGTTTCTTCTTGCCTCGATCGTGAATTGTTGTTACCAATTTTCCAACAGCAAATCGCCATCTCCTTCTCCTGGAGTTGGATCAAATCCAACATTCTGCTGCCTTCATTTCAGCAGCCCAAAAGCCTGCTACTGCATGTGTTTTCCTCCAAACTGGAAAAACTTTTAGGTACACTCCTTTTTCCCCCTCCATTTGCTGCCATACATATAATTACCCCCGTCAGGATCTAAAGTCTAAGGATGAAATTGGGATTCTTGTTTTCAGATTCAAGTAAATAGATGTCATCTTTCACCTAATTGCATATTCTGTTAATAAAAACTGGTCGATGGTTTCTTTTAAAAAAAAAAAATTGATTTTGGAACAGTATAAAAGATATGATTAATATTCCTACTAAGGATTTATTATTACCGTCTTCATCGTTCCTCATGCAGATTATTGATAATAGATTTATCAATAATCTTATTTCAACAAATTTCCAAAATAACAAATTCTGGAATAATCTATTTTCAACATCTTTGTTATTAAAATTGTTACTAACAGTTTTCTATATGGCATGACATTCTCTTTCCTGGATAAGTTTATAAATTATATATATATTAAAATCTGTAGTATACTTTTAAATCAACCCTACTATGATTTTAGAAGAACATTCCATTTATTCTGTATTATCGTTTAAATCATGTTTACTATCATAAAACTATTCTATTGATAGTTAACAAAAGTGATCTGTTGAAAAAAAAAAAGAGAGAGAAGTTATGAGACTAACTACATCTAAATATTCTTTAGGAAACTCAGATATTGTGTATCTTTTATGTATATACAAAGAGCCACACGATTTCATTAAGATAGTGTGAATGTATATATTCTCATGATAATTGTTTTATTGAATCAAGGAAATATTAGCAAGATGCTAAATTCTAGGTCCTGGGGCATGTAAATATTGTTTTAATTGATAATTAGCAACATAAACAAGCATGCACCACTATCATAAATTAAGATCAGTATTCATAGTTGGGTCCTGAGTATTCATGAATAAACATACAGTAAGTTATTTCCATTAGAAAAAGGTTCTGTTTTGAAGTTTCTTGACAGTCTGTGGTTGTAATTGGGGTTCTGGAAGGGACTATGATTAAATGTAGGTTATGCAATTTTTTGTTACTCGCTTATAATAATTTTTAACAAAGCTCGAAGGTTTATATATAGATAATTGGGATCAACAGAATAAGACTTCAATTAATTATATAAATAAATATATTTTGTTTGCCTATTATCTCTTCCTAGCTGTTTTACAACTCAATGAAAGTTTCAATTCTTGATTTCACATATTCTAAATGGAATAACTTAATAATATAGCTATTATAGAATACCCACCCAATCAAGCCAAGGTATTGCAGTCAAACACCAGAAATCATGACCTGAGCCTGGGTGACTTATTCATACATACAAAAGTGGTAGATCGAACAAACTGATCCTTTAGTAAGATTTTAGATTACTATGGATATGTTAAGATAAATACCTAGATCTATAAATACACCCGTGATATATTAAGGAAGGATTATGTAAACAAGTATGACGGTATGATGGAGAGACAATGATGACTTATAAATTTGAGTGCCAGTCACGGTGATCCTTATACCTGACTGTGCGAGGGCGCGGTGACCCTCAACTGGGCGGGAGGAAAGGAAGCTCAGTTAGGGCAGCGGCCGCTTAATGCGCGGGTCTAGGATCCCAGTCTTTACACGGTTTTTACGCGAGCTCGCAGTGTTTTTACGCCTCGTTGGGATCCTGACTTTAGACCAGTTCCGTTGACCCTGTCTTTTAGGATACCCAGGCGGGGGATCCTTGTTTTTCAGTTTTACGTACGAGCTCGTCTGCCCGTACTAGTCGGGCTGTTTTTCTAGAGCGACTTTTCTAGGGAGTCTCTCTCACCCGTCTCAGTGGCGTAGTTGGGGAGTAGACCTATCCCTCTATTGGACCGCGCTTCCAATTAGAGGGCGAGACGGAAGAGCCATTTGCAGGCTTCTTCACCGCTTGAGTTACTTCGCCAACAGACTGGCGATTCTATATCTAGATCATCCATATCTACATCTACAACATCTGGAGTTATATCTGAAACATTGAAGATTGAGGAATTGAGAAGTTAAGATCAAAAGACCATTCTCTCTACCCAAGAATTTAAATAAATTAATAGATCTCTACAATCTCAACTTTTCCATTCTTTCACTAACCAACATGATCTCTAAGGAAAATGATATATGCATTCCCCCTCACACACTCATGATTACACAACTGCTATCGAAATAAGGTTACATATGGGAAATGCCGGGTTCAGGGGAAAGTTATTAGAAATGCATTACGAACATTTGAGATGCTTACAAGTAACCTGAAAAACCGTTTTCATTTGCAAGTAGAATTAAATCTTATTTTGAGTTGCTCTCGCCTTTCTGCTTGTTTCTTTTGTAAATAATAAATGCCCGTTATTTTATATAAGTTTTTGGGAGGTACCAGCAACCGCTGACGCCTTTTCTTCCTATTGTGTGTGGCAGGCAAACAGCCTGCAGTTTAGTAGCCGCTCAGTATATACATGCTTCCAGGAGATATAGTGTACACCCGACGGTATGATTTACTTTGTCTTAGTTTTTGTACAGATGATGATGTAAATGCTATCTCTTTTGTCACATTTTGGGATATATGTTGTAACATGTAATATGCTTGTACATGTTGTAAATGGATATGAATATTAATGAAAAGAAATTTTGGTGATGTCTGTCTCTTTTACTTGTGGTCATGAGTTGAGAATGAATGTCATATTCGCGAAAAAATTTTCCCTGTATTTTCACAACTTGTGCGATATAATTGTGAATGATATCTTGCGAATTGCGCGTAAACGGGTACCCGGATCCTGAGGGGTCGACAGTTTGGTATCAGAGCAGTGGTACCCCGATACGCACATTCGCGATATTACAATTCCGATCGCATTAAGATCCCGAATAGCGACAGTCTACCGACTTGTCGTGAGTTCGAGAAGGGAAATATGACATTTATATTCAATAACCACAGATGTCACCAATTTCATTAATTTTCATCTTATATCCCAAGAAGAGAAAAGCATTTATGATAAATATCTGTCTAGGGCATTTTTATGACTAATTATGGTTCTTATGCAGAGCCATGGCATCTCGACCAGGTCAGGATACTTCTGATCAGCTGGCACGCATACTGAGCGCACTTACTGATCTTCAGCAGCAGCAGGCTGCTATGAGAGGCCAACAGGAGCAGATATTGGCCCAGCAGACCGAGATTGCTGACAGGCAGACGGACATAGAGATGAGATTTGAGGATCTGTCAGATTTCACGTACCATCCATCTCAGGATGGGATACGACAGGACCATCACCAGTCCGTTGAGGTGGAGCAGCCTCATCCTGATGATCCATTAGAGGACATTCCAGAGCATGGAGCTGAGAAGGATGCAGACTTAGACAGGGAGCAGGACCCTGTGGACTTTGCTGACGAGGATACACACGAGTTTGCAGCCATTCACAGGCACCAGTCAGTCTTCACTTCTTATCAGCGGGCCAACATACCCTTGTTCGAGGGCACAGGTCCACCAGATGACGCTGAGCAGTGGCTGATGAGAGTAATGAAAGTGCTCAGGGCGATTAATGCGCCACGAAACACGTGGCTATCTTTCGTAGAATACTCACTGATAGACTTCGCCGAGCGATGGTGGATGGCCGTAGTGTCCGAGTTAGGCCGAGAGCCTACTTGGAACGATTTTGTGACGAAGTTCAGAGCCCACTTCTTTTCTGCGAAGTGGAGGGAGTCTCAGCGCCGACTGTTTGCAGAGCTTCGTCAGGGACAGATGACAGCCCGGGATTACTTTATCAGATACACAGAGCTGTCACGACACACACGAGCAGCTGGCGCATTTCCAGAGGAGAATCTGGAGAAGTTCATTGGCGGCATGCGAGAGGAGGTGCAGGAGAAGCTGGCAGGACTACACATCACTTCTATCTCCGAGGCTACCGATGCTGCGGAGAAGTTCGAGGACATCAGGGGGAGACGTTACGGGAGCTCGTCTGGAGCACCGCCTAGACCGCGACGATATTTTGGGCCGATACGTCGACCATTTCAGCAGCAGAGGTCAGCCAGACGGTTCCGACCTACAGGTTCGACATTCTCTGGCAGTGCTCGCTCTTCTCCATCGACTACTCTAGGAGGAGCACTTGCCGGACGAGGTACAGAGTCCACTCGACCATCTGGGTCGCAGCGAGCAGATAGACCACCTGCAGGACCAGCTCGGAGCACGGACACAGCTACTCCCTCTACTCGACCAGTCCGGTGCTATCGATGTCATGAGTGGGGGCATTACCGAGCACAGTGCCCACAGGCTTCTGGAGAGCCTCAGCCACAGCCTTCACAGTCACAGCCTCAGACACATCGTTCAGGGAGTTTCCGTGGCAGGAACTCCAACTTTAGGCGACAGCAGCCGAGACAGACGCAGAGTGTGGCAGGTTCTAGTGCTGCATCAGCCAGGCAGGGACAGTTACATGCCGTTACTGAGGAGCAGGCACGTTCAGCGGCTACAGTGGTGAAAGGTATGGTCTCAGTCTTGGGCCGACCTTTCCATGTTTTATTTGATTCCGGCGCGACACACTCTTTCCTTGCTTCGAGGTTGCTTGTTTCTTTAGATAGAGTTGCAGAGACGCTATCGTCTCCATATCACATCCGAGGGCCAGGTGGCCAGTTATTTGTCATATCTTTGATAGTCAGGCACTTGCCCGTACTGATTGGCGGTCATGAGATGATCGCAGATTGCCTACTTCTGCAGCTTGATGAGTTCGACTTGATATTGGGCATGGATTGGTTATCCACTCATCATGCACTTGTTGATTGCTTTAGGAAGACGGTTGTCTTCAGGATTCCAGATCTACCCGAGTTCACCTTTGAGGGTACTACACATGACTCCACCATGGAGTACATTTCAGTATTGCGAGCCCAGCGACTTGTTGATCAGGGTTGCGATTCTTACCTTGCTTTTGTTCGGGAGGTGTCTGATCAGGAGCCGATGATACAGGACATCCGAGTAGTCTCAGAATACCCTGACGTATTTCCTGATGAGCTACCAGGGCTACCTCCTGAGAGAGAGATCGAGTTCGAGGTCACATTGCTGCCAGATACACAGCCGATCTCTATGGCACCATATCGCATGGCACCAGCCGAGTTGAGGGAGCTGAAGGTGCAGTTGCAGGAGTTGCTTGACTTGGGACTCGTGAGGCCGAGCACTTCACCTTGGGGTGCTCCGGTTCTATTTGTCAAGAAGAAGGATGGATCCATGAGACTATGCATCGATTACAGGCAGCTGAACAAGAGAACGGTGAAAAACCGTTATCCTTTGCCGCGCATCGATGATTTGTTTGACCAGCTCCAGGGATCTTCGGTTTTCTCGAAGATCGATCTTCGCTCAGGCTACCATCAGCTGAGGATTCGTGAGTCGGACGTTCCGAAGACAGCCTTCAGGACTCGCTACGGACACTATGAGTTTGTGGTGATGCCATTTGGGCTCACCAATGCACCTGCGGCTTTCATGGATATGATGAACCGTATCTTCCGTCCATACTTGGACAAGTTTGTAGTGGTCTTCATCGATGATGTGCTCATCTATTCACGGAATGAATGGGATCATGCGAATGATCTACGGATTGTCTTAGATACATTGCGGGAGCACAAGCTATATGCCAAGTTGAGCAAGTGTGAGTTCTGGTTATCCCAGGTCTCATTTTTGGGGCACATCATTTCTGGAGCAGGTATCGCGGTTGATCCTGCGAAGATAGATGCAGTTATGTCTTGGGAGCAGCCCAAGACTGTTACACAGATTCGGAGCTTCCTAGGATTAGCGGGCTATTACAGACGCTTTGTCAGCGGATTTTCACGCATCGTCCGTCCATTGACACGATTGACACAGAAGGGAGTTCCATTCATTTGGAACGATTCATGTGAGCAGGCCTTCCAGACACTGAAGGAGAGGTTGACCACAACACCTATTCTTGCTCTTCCTTCAGGCACTCAGGACTATGCAGTCTATACAGACGCATCTGGAGAAGGTCTAGGAGCAGTGTTGATGCAGAGAGGACATGTGATTGCTTATGCATCACGGCAGTTGAGACCGCACGAGCGGAACTACCCCACACATGACTTAGAGTTGGCGGCAGTTGTCTTCGCCTTGAAAATCTGGCGCCACTATCTATATGGGGTGAACTTCGAGATTTTCACAGACCACAAGAGCCTAAAGTACATCTTTGATCAGAAGGAGCTGAACATGAGGCAGCGTAGATGGCTCGAATTGCTGAAGGATTATGATTGCACGATCTCTTACCATCCCGGTAAGAGAAAACGTGGTGGCTGATGCACTTAGCAGGAGAGCGCATGCTGATGGTACAGCAAACTGGCTATACACGTGGGATACACTTGCAGCTTTGAGTGATTGGCATCCTCAGGAGAGCACATCCATTTCTACCGCCGTGCCTCCACGATACAGCAGTCTTGGGATCGTATTGTTGAGGGCCAGAAGACCGATCCTTGGATTCATGATAGATACATGCGCGCCGTCAAGGACGAATTTGACGACTTTATTGTGATGGAGTCTATTTTATGGAAGGCAGGACGGGTCGTTGTACCCAATGACGAGCAGCTTCGCAGAGACATTTTGGACGAGGCACACAGTTCACGGTTATCTATCCATCCAGGTAGCACAAAGATGTACCGTGACCTGCGTCGACATTCTGGTGGGATGGGATGAAGCGCGATGTGGCGCTACATGTTAGCAGATGCATGACCTGTCAGATGGTCCAAGGCCGAGCACAGGAGACCACCAGGATTACTGCAGTCTCTCCCCATTCCCGAGTGGAAATGGGAGAGCATTTCTATGGATTTTGTCACAGGATGCCAAAGACGCCAGGAGGTCATGATTCCATTTGGGTCGTTGTTGATAGGTTGACCAAATCAGCCGATTTTATACCTGTCAACACGACTTACACTCCATCCAGATTGGCCAAGCTCTATGTGCAGAACATTATCAGGCTGCATGGTATACCACGAGAGGTGGTGTCTGACAGGGATTCGAGATTTACATCTCATTATTGGCATCAGTTCATGTCAGCACTACAGACAGAGCTGAAGATGATTTCTGCTTATCATCCGCAGACAGACGGGCAGAGTGAGCGTACCATTCAGGTGCTTGAGGATCTACTTCGCGCATGCACTTTGGAGTGGAAAGGGTCCTGGAAGGACCATCTGCCGTTAGTGGAGTTCACGTACAACAACAGCTATCACTCCAGTATTGGCATGGCACCATTCGAAGCCCTATACGGGCGGAGATGCCTCACACCTCTCAGTTGGCGTGAGGTAGGTGATCATGCTTTATATTCCGTAGATCTCTTGAGGAGACTGCGAGAGCTGTTGATCTAGTGAGACGAAGACTTCTGACGGCACAAAGTCGCCAGAAGAGTTATGCAGGACCGTCGGAGGAGAGATTTAGAGTTTCAGGTAATCTAATTAATTCTTCTTCATCTATGACATATATATATGTTCAAAATTAATCTCATATTAATAACATTCCTATCAATTATAGGTTGGAGAATGGGTATTTTTGCGAGTATCTCCCATGAAAGGAGTGCAGAGATTCGGTGTTCGTGGCAAGTTGGCGCCGCGATATGTTGGACTGTTCGAGATTCTGGCTAGAGTGGGGAAGGTTGCTTACCGAGTGGCTCTTCCTCCACATCTTTCTGCTATTCACAATGTCTTCCATATATCCAACTTGAGGAAGTATGTGCAGACCCTCGACATATTATCAGTTACGAGAATCTCGATGTAGAGCCGGATCTGACCTATGAGGAGAAACCAGTTCAGATACTTGACCGCGCTGAGAAGAAGCTTCGCAGCAAGGAGATTTCATTGTCAAGGTTTTATGGCACCGACACGGCGTCAAGGAAGCGACATGGGAGACTGAAGCCGACATGCGGGCACGATACCCGCAACTATTCTGATGTAATCGTCAACACAAGCTTTTGTAATTAGACACATTATAAATATATGGCTTGTTTTCCCTTTGAGGTTTTATGGGTTCAAAACCCTTTGAGGTTTTTATGAACATATGAAATTCCAACCAGACACCTAATAGCCTTAACTCGAGTCTCGAGGACGAGACTCCCTTTGAGGTTTTATATTTGTAGCATCCGGTTTCCAATCAAACCTGAAGTCGTCCGATTTTGGGTCTAATGAACGTAAAAACGTTGTCGGTCAATACTAAACAACCTAAAACGACCAATTGATCATAAATCAAAAGTCGTTCGGGCGAAATCGACAAAAATCGGTCAATTCGTAGGGCGCGCCGTGAAAAGCCGCGACGCAAATTCGAAAACCGCGAAACGAATCGAGACCGTCAGTAGATACGATTCGACAATACAAGACCAACGGAATCGACCGTTCGTCAATCGGAGGTCGTTGATATTTTTAAATAACAAAATTTAACCTTAAACAAAAACCGTATCCGAAAATTTCGGGGTTCAAAATCCAACCGGAAGTATATCAATATTATACTCATTTAGACCGTCATAAAGAGACGGTCAAAATGAAATATTTCGCATAAAAATCCAATACTCGAGGCATGCATATGATCGTTTCTTTTTGTATAATAACTAAAAATAATGTTAAAAAAAAAATCAAATCATTTCTACTACAACAGTATAGACACTTAGCAGACTCGGTTCTGCTTATTTAAAAAAAAAGAGTTAAATTAATTTCTGATGTCTGTAAAGTCGTACAGACTGCAATCAGGCAAGGTGGCCCAAATACTCTGCCACTTGTCATTCTAAGGAGGTCATCTATCTCCTTATTTATACCGACCTAGACTTCTCTTCAAAACAACCAACGAAGGAAGAGCCAAGCTATTCTTTCTTTCTGTTTCTTCTTGCCTCGATCGTGAATTGTTGTTACCAATTTTCCAACAGCAAATCGCCATCTCCTTCTCCTGGAGTTGGATCAAATCCAACATTCTGCTGCCTTCATTTCAGCAGCCCAAAAGCCTGCTACTGCATGTGTTTTCCTCCAAACTGGAAAAACTTTTAGGTACACTCCTTTTTCCCCCTCCATTTGCTGCCATACATATAATTACCCCCGTCAGGATCTAAAGTCTAAGGATGAAATTGGGATTCTTGTTTTCAGATTCAAGTAAATAGATGTCATCTTTCACCTAATTGCATATTCTGTTAATAAAAACTGGTCGATGGTTTCTTTTAAAAAAAAAAAATTGATTTTGGAACAGTATAAAAGATATGATTAATATTCCTACTAAGGATTTATTATTACCATCTTCATCGTTCCTCATGTAGATTATTGATAATAGATTTATCAATAATCTTATTCAACAAATTTCCAAAATAACAAATTCTGGAATAATCTATTTTCAACATCTTTGTTATTAAAATTGTTACTAACAGTTTTCTATATGGCATGACATTCTCTTTCCTGGATAAGTTTATAAATTATATATATATTAAAATCTGTAGTATACTTTAAATCAACCCTACTATGATTTTAGAAGAACATTCCATTTATTCTGTATTATCGTTTAAATCATGTTTACTATCATAAAACTATTCTATTGATAGTTAACAAAAGTGATCTGTTGAAAAAAAAAAAAGAGAGAGAAGTTATGAGACTAACTACATCTAAATATTCTTTAGGAAACTCAGATATTGTGTATCTTTTATGTATATACAAAGAGCCACACAATTTTCATTAAGATAGTGTGAATGTATATATTCTCATGATAATTGTTTTATTGAATCAAGGAAATATTAGCAAGATGCTAAATTCTAGGTCCTGGGGCATGTAAATATTGTTTAATTGATAATTAGCAACATAAACAAGCATGCACCACTATCATAAATTAAGATCAGTATTCATAGTTGGGTCCTGAGTATTCATGAATAAACATACAGTAAGTTATTTCCATTAGAAAAAGGTTCTGTTTGAAGTTTCTTGACAGTCTGTGGTTGTAATTGGGTTCTGGAAGGGACTATGATTAAATGTAGGTTATGCAATTTTTTGTTACTCGCTTATAATAATTTTTAACAAAGCTCGAAGGTTTATATATAGATAATTGGGATCAACAGAATAAGACTTCAATTAATTATATAAATAAATATATTTTGTTTGCCTATTATCTCTTCCTAGCTGTTTTACAACTCAATGAAAGTTTCAATTCTTGATTTCACATATTCTAAATGGAATAACTTAATAATATAGCTATTATAGAATACCCACCCAATCAAGCCAAGGTATTGCAGTCAAACACCAGAAATCATGACCTGAGCCTGGGTGACTTATTCATACATACAAAAGTGGTAGATCGAACAAACTGATCCTTTAGTAAGATTTTAGATTACTATGGATATGTTAAGATAAATACCTAGATCTATAAATACACCCGTGATATATTAAGGAAGGATTATGTAAACAAGTATGACGGTATGATGGAGAGACAATGATGACTTATAAATTTGAGTGCCAGTCACGGTGATCCTTATACCTGACTGTGCGAGGGCGCGGTGACCCTCAACTGGGCGGGAGGAAAGGAAGCTCAGTTAGGGCAGCGGCCGCTTAATGCGCGGGTCTAGGATCCCAGTCTTTACACGGTTTTTACGCGAGCTCGCAGTGTTTTTACGCCTCGTTGGGATCCTGACTTTAGACCAGTTCCGTTGACCCTGTCTTTTAGGATACCCAGGCGGGGGATCCTTGTTTTTCAGTTTTACGTACGAGCTCGTCTGCCCGTACTAGTCGGGCTGTTTTTCTAGAGCGACTTTTCTAGGGAGTCTCTCTCACCCGTCTCAGTGGCGTAGTTGGGGAGTAGACCTATCCCTCTATTGGACCGCGCTTCCAATTAGAGGGCGAGACGGAAGAGCCATTTGCAGGCTTCTTCACCGCTTGAGTTACTTCGCCAACAGACTGGCGATTCTATATCTAGATCATCCATATCTACATCTACAACATCTGGAGTTATATCTGAAACATTGAAGATTGAGGAATTGAGAAGTTAAGATCAAAAGACCATTCTCTCTACCCAAGAATTTAAATAAATTAATAGATCTCTACAATCTCAACTTTTCCATTCTTTCACTAACCAACATGATCTCTAAGGAAAATGATATATGCATTCCCCCTCACACACTCATGATTACACAACTGCTATCGAAATAAGGTTACATATGGGAAATGCCGGGTTCAGGGGAAAGTTATTAGAAATGCATTACGAACATTTGAGATGCTTACAAGTAACCTGAAAAACCGTTTTCATTTGCAAGTAGAATTAAATCTTATTTTGAGTTGCTCTCGCCTTTCTGCTTGTTTCTTTTGTAAATAATAAATGCCCGTTATTTTATATAAGTTTTTGGGAGGTACCAGCAACCGCTGACGCCTTTTCTTCCTATTGTGTGTGGCAGGCAAACAGCCTGCAGTTTAGTAGCCGCTCAGTATATACATGCTTCCAGGAGATATAGTGTACACCCGACGGTATGATTTACTTTGTCTTAGTTTTTGTACAGATGATGATGTAAATGCTATCTCTTTTGTCACATTTTGGGATATATGTTGTAACATGTAATATGCTTGTACATGTTGTAAATGGATATGAATATTAATGAAAAGAAATTTTGGTGATGTCTGTCTCTTTTACTTGTGGTCATGAGTTGAGAATGAATGTCATATTCGCGAAAAAATTTTCCCTGTATTTTCACAACTTGTGCGATATAATTGTGAATGATATCTTGCGAATTGCGCGTAAACGGGTACCCGGATCCTGAGGGGTCGACATACGATTCCATTGATTGGCGCTTCCTATGGTCCGCATTGCGTAGGCGGGGATTCTCTAATCTTTGGATTGCTTGGATGCGCAGATGTGTCTCCACGGTCTCGCTCTCTGTGTTAATCAACGGCCGGCCGGTCGGTGGATCGTTTCAGCCTCGCAGGGGGGTGCGTCAGGGCTGCCCCCTGGCGCCCCTCCTCTTCGTTCTTGCCTCGGACGTGTTGGCACGTTTGGTTGACCGCGTCATTGATGCGGGCCTCACTAATGGATTCCGCAAGGGGGAGTTTTGCGTGCCTTTAATCCAGTTCGCGGACGACACGATTTGTTTCATTGAGCGGGGTCCAGATGAGGTGGCGGGGATGGCTCATACTATGGCTATTTTCTGTGAGCTTTCGGGGATGTCGACTAATGCCGCCAAATGCATCGTGGTCCCTTTCAGCATGTCACCCTCAGAGGAGGCGGAGTGTAGCCGTTTGCTTGGCTCTGGGCTTGGTGAGCTTCCTATCCCTTATCTTGGCGTTCCTCTTTCGGTTGGGCGGCCCCGCTCTACAGATTGGCGGGCTATCACGGAGAGGATGGAGGCGCGCCTGGCGGGGTGGAGGGCCGCCTTGCTTTCCCGAGATGGTCATCTTATCCTTCTTAAATCCGTCCATTCTTCAATCCCGGTCTACTTCCTATCAGTTCGTAAAATGCCCGTGGGAATTCGTTTACGTATGGAAAAATGTATACGGCGATTCTTATGGGGTCGTTCGGACGGCAACGGCAGAGGTGTGCATTTGGTCGCTTGGGATGTGGTGACCATGCCAAAGAGGTCCGGTGGACTAGGCGTCCGAAGCTTGGAACGCGTCAACGACGCCTTACTTCTTAAATGGGTGAGTAAAATCTGGGGCAAGGATGATTCTTTTCTTTGCAACGTCCTGCGGGCGCTTTTGGGCAGCGACTGGTTCGGCCTTATGCGGGGGGCATTGCATGTCCACTCCTCTCATTTCTGGCGATGTGTTTATGATACGTTACGGAGGAATCGTGCGTTTCTACCCCGGTGCTTGGGACGGGTGATGCTTTCAAGTTTTGGCTGGACGACTGGTCGGGGGGGGGGGGCTTTCAGACGCGCTTTCCGAGGTTGTTTGCTCTGGCGTCGAATAGGCTCGCCTCTGTCGCGGATTGCTGGACCAACGACTATTGGTGCCTTACGTTCTCGGGTGCTCTTTCTGATCAACGCGCGGTGGAGTTCGCCTCGCTACTGGAGGCTCTTTCCTCTACGGCCTCCCCCTCTGCTCAGCGGGACCATTGGACTTGGAAGGATGGGATTTTCTCCAGATTTTCTCCACTCGCAAGGCATTCAGGGCATTGCTCTCTCCCACCCCTGCTTTGTCTGCCCCCCTGGTTCGGGATTGTGCATTCTTCTGGGGGCTTCGCTTGCCGGAGCGCATCGCCTTCTTCTTATGGGTGCTTCGTCATCGGCGCTTGATGACCCGGGATCGCTGCGCCAAGTTCCTTCCCCAATTTAGCGTCTTGTGCCATCTTTGCGGTGACGCCGAAGAATCGGCCAATCACCTGTTCTTTCAATGTATCTTGGTTGTGGGGGTCTGGGACGACGTTGCTTGGGCTCGTGCGGACAATATTGAAGACTTCTGCGGCATCCTTTGGTCCAATAGGACGAGGGATAGATCTGATATGCTAGGCCCCATCGCGCGGCTTTGGTCCATTTGGCGTGCAAGAAATGAGGCTATCTTCTCGGGCATGCGTTTCTATAGGGAGAACGTGACCATTTTGGCTAATAGATTTATTTCCGACTGGTATAGTTAATTGGGTCACGACATTTGGGTGCCGTTTGTCTACCTTGTATTATTAATCTTCTTTTGCGTCTTTCCTCCCCTCTTACCCCCTGTAAGTATCTCTCGCCCTTTCTCTTTAGTTAATATATAACTCTGGGGCGAGCACCAACGAGTGTTTCCCCCTTTTTGAGCCTAAAAAAACGATCTCCATGTAGCGATGACGTGGATGAGAAGGGTTCCCAGTTGGGAACTCTAGCCGTGAAAGAGAAGAGAGGGAGCCGAGGGCCCTCTTTATTAAAAAAAGGGAAAAGAAAAAGGAGAGGCTGCTGCAGTGTAATCGAGTTTTTTTAAAAATGGTTGCACTGCTTGGAAAACAAAAAAGAGAAAGATATCATGTTTTTGCAAAAAAAAAGAAAAAATGGAGAGAAGTCGGGAAAAAATGATGCAATGGCTACAAAAAAATGCAAAATGGGGAGGAAAGCCGTGAAAAAATGAATGAAATAGCTGAAGAAAATTTATTGAGATAAGCTAATGTGATGTTTTGTTGTCTCCCCATTTTATTGTCTTCTCCCAATTTTGTCGATGCCACTATTTTCCGATAAGTATGGGAGAGAGGGGAGTATTGTGTAGAGTCATAGGTTTGTTCCAGATTCAGATTCCAAACCAGCTAGTTTCCAGAATATACAGTTTCTCAGATGTTCAGAGTCTTCAAACTCGACGTTAGATGGTTCCGAATCTTTAGTTTCAGACACACACATGTATGCAGTCTTCTTTTCAGATGTGCACATGTTTGCTATATTGTGTGCCTACCTTTTATGTTTCAGCTAGGATTTTCATGTGTTCCATAGGGACTCCAGAGTAGAGATCCCATTACCTATGCCATATGGGTTAGAGTTTTCATGTGGTTTAATAGGGACTCCATAGTAGAGTACCATTGTCTGTGCCAGATAGGAGAGATCCAGTTCTCCGACGAGGAGACTTCTTCAAACTCCATTCTCAAGCGATCGTGAACTCCATTATGAGATCCTTCCGAGGTTCTTATGAGAAAGAACCCACTTCGAGGTCCCTATCAGAGAGACCCATCTTCAGAGATCTACGTATGGATAATATGCGATGCTCTCTTTTTTTTGGGCCCTTTTAGAGATGGAGCAGTTGTCCACATTGTTGTGGCGGCCCAGAATTCTCCGTGTAGAGACTCATTTCAGTTGCAGTGACTCTGACGGGCGTAGTACAGAGCTTATGCTCTTCGACAAGGAGATTTAGTTTGACTCACACTCCAGCCTGTTCGTCCTCCTCACCTGCACGACATGAGAAGCAGCGTCCTCGATATCAGCCGACAGTTGTACGCGTTGAGTTGATATTGTCTGCAGTGAAATGTATCATGAGTTGAGATTTCTTTCTGTTTGTCCAAGCTGAGCATTGCATGCTCTAGCTTGAGGGGGAGTATTGGAGTATTTGTTTATATGCGTCACTTATGAGGGAGATGGGTAAATGGATCCTTCCAGTATCCATTTAACTCATCCATGAGCTTAGTCCCACATCTGCCAATTGTTGGATGTGGGGACTCAATGGGGGTTATATATAGACCCCCACACCCATTGTATTCAGATGAGAAAAGCAATAGACTATCAACCCTTTGAGGTATTCTCCCGTGGTTTCATCCCGCTCCTTAGAGAGTAGAGTTTCATGTTAAAATCTTCGAGTTCAAGTTTATTTTTCTGTAGTTCATGCTTTGTTTATCATTTCGCTTCCGCATTCCTATTTTTCTAATCATCCAATCCAGATTTTATTCAAGAGAACCAATTACATCAAAATAGATGGAAAAAGAAGATAGCACGGATGTTACTACACCCCAAAGTTTCACACATGTTGCTACATATGGGAAGTGGGTTTTTAGGGTATGACCTCCCTTGTGATGATCACCTTATTTCTCTACAGCCAAATAGCCCATACCACCTCCAGCGGTTTAGCCCAATCCTCTGTAGTTAGCCGTCGACCCCCTCAAGAGGTGGTTCAAAAGGCCTTTCGTGATGATTGATTGAGTTTACTCCAGTACTTTGTCATCCTAGACTCGAACAACTTGTTG
The DNA here is from genome assembly GCA_037367405.1 of Ottelia alismoides. Classification (NCBI taxonomy): domain Eukaryota; kingdom Viridiplantae; phylum Streptophyta; class Magnoliopsida; order Alismatales; family Hydrocharitaceae; genus Ottelia; species Ottelia alismoides. The sequence goes on from JAZKJV010001089.1 coordinate 430,909, forward strand.
GCACCTGATGAAAGATGTGTGATAATCAAAAGGTCTTCCATACGAGTGTAACTAGTTTTTCTCTTCTCACAAGTCACCACAACCATGAAAACCGTCATACAAGTATTCGGTTTCGAGTCCATCGACCTTCCCTCTTTAAAAGTCGTTGCACCATCGCACACCATAAATCAACATATTCAACGTATTGACCAACACCTTTGCAATAGTCAGAGAAACAACATCCGGATGACTATAATCAAGATTTTTACCTAGTAGGATTTTCTTGTAAAATCTGTGTCTATTTGTGATTGACCGTTTATCTTTGTGATTAGGCAATATATGTTTGGTGTTGTTTGTTGTGTTGCGATTCACATGCTACATAGTTGATCTTTTTCTAATGAATAAACACTTGAGTGTATAAACGTTATAACAGACTCAAGTGCTATAAACTGAAACAGATCAAGGAGCTAAGGCAGCTCCACTACTCGACCACCATATTCTAATGTCACCAACTACGTGCAATGAACGATAAAGATGATGTCCTTCTTGCAGTCACTAACGACGGCTACACTATCAATGAAGGCTACACTATTACAGAGAAGAAATAGATGGAATTAAGTTTAAATGCAATCAATGTTTTATATTATGCTGTCTCTAAAGAAAGTTCAACCGTGTCTCATCTTGAGGCTGCTGACAAATCAATGTTTTATATTATGCTGTCTCTAAAGAAAGTTCAACCGTGTCTCATCTCGAGGCTGCTGACAAAATATTGCAATGTCTTGAGACCACTCGTGAAGGGACACATATCGAGGAATCTTAATTCCGCATGCATACAATAGAGTTCGATATGTTTAAGATGAACAAAAGAGAAGCGCCACGGACATGAATGTCAGATTAACGATGATTGGAAATTTTGGACATGGAGAACTATTTGTAAAAGTTCTACAATCACTTCAATATGAGTGAGAATACTAGGCTATAAAATTGGAGGAGTCAGCTGATTTCTAGATTGTGACTTTGATGCCTTGCTATAAAATCTCCTAGCTTTTGTACCAAGCTAGGTAATAGAAAAAAAGTGGAAGAAAGAACCAATGAAGATGACATCAGCTTTTAAAGGCATCCAATTGAAGGATTTAGAGGACGATGAGGACATCAGAATGATGACATGACAACTACAACGATTCCTCAAGAATTAGAAGATCTAATTCATTAACAAAAGTAGCAATGTTGAAAGAGAAGAGTCCATGTGCTTTAAGTGTAAGAATCCTGGACATATCAAGAATTGTCCCTTGCTCCAATGAAGTAAAGAAGTTGTATGGCAATAAAGGTAAGGAGAAGGCATTTCACCCTCTTTGGGATGACTCTATTAACAACAATAGTGATTACTATCAAGGTTTAGGAAAGCAATATGCGTATGCGTTCGAACATGTCATTGAATAGCGATTAAACGATATGCAAGGGCATATACGGGGTATATACGGTTCTACACAGTTTCCTAATTTTTATTTAGAAATAAATAAATATCTACCAAAGTGATTACCACTGAAGTGAATTTTTGAATAAATGTGGTCCAACAGAAAAATGACTTTCATGTAGAGATCAAAACAATATCTATCAATCAAGTATCACTACTTCAATAAAAAAATTAGCATACATAATAATTGATAACAATGACTAAAATATGAAACTATGTAAGTACCCAAAATAAAATCAAAATTCAATAGAAATAACATTAGTAATGTACTAATTAAATTAGCATAAGAAAACTGAAATGTTCAAGCGATAATATTCTACTCAGTGTTGCAGAAGTCGGTGTTCAATATTCAGTCGGAGGGGTCACTGAATAGAGAATAATCGGTATTCAGGTGATTATTCGGAATTATTCAATTTTGTATTTTTTAATTATTTTAAATATAAGATTTAATTCTTATACTTATATTCTTGTATATTCATACATACAAGGCCATTAATTAACAAGAATCCACGATAAAAGTACCAATTAACGATATACATATATAGATTTTTGATATTTCTAGTAATATTGTTATAAATGGTAAGCCTTCAGAATTAAAAAATAAAAATAAAATAACATATATCCAACAGTTGGTCAGTAGTCGACCGAATAGCCAGCCAATTCGCTGAATAGTCGGATCGACAATTGGTCGTATATTATTTATTCAGTCGGGGACCCCCCGCACCGCTTAGTCGGACCGACTATTCAGTATAGTTGGTCGACTATTGCAACACTGATTCTACTGACTACAAAGCAACCTAATCCATATCATCCTCAAATTCTTCTGCGTTATCATCTTCATCTTTATCTTCACGCTCTTCCTCAGACGGGAGTTCTTCCTCAATTAAGCTCGACAATGATGTTGAACCACTAGCATGCCTTTGGCTTCTTCTTTGTTGCAACAAATCTTCTGCACCAGTTGCATCAGCCCCTAAGTTATCAGTCTCGATCCTTGGAATACCTCATCATCTCCTTTATATTTTTCACCTATTCAACCTTTCACATGTGTTCTATCATTTGTGGCAAATGGATCATTTCGTTTTTTAAGATGACAATGCGTTGAATCTAACATAAATCAGGTCATTTAATATTGAATTCAAGCATGTTCTTTTTCTTCATGTGAATCTACAAAATAACCATTAATATATCATTAACTACCTCATTAGTGATGTGTAACATCTGGCATGTGTTGCACCAATTTTTTTGCCTTACCGCCTCAAAAGTTCTCCAATTCCTTTCACAACATGAGAAAGAAGTTGTCAGCTTTAAAGCTTTCATTGCTACCTCCTTCAAATGCGGTGTTTCCCTGCCTTGCAATCCCCACCAACATACTATTTATAAGAATAAATAATTAATAATCATTAATCATACAAGTCTCTGAATGCTTAATGAGTCAATTTATACCTGGATTGAAACCATCATAAACGATTGACATTTGTCTGACAACCAAAGGTTTGCTGAATGATCCTTCTGCGCCTTCATATAAAGGCAACTCTTTCTTAGTATGATATCTTTGATCTCTAAATTAGGATAAAAAATATCTATACAATCCAAGAATCCTTTCAAAGTAATGCCTTCCATTTGGATTTGAGCACTCTCAACGAGGAGGGCCGACCTTCCTTTGGACCTCTAGTCATTGGCATCGACAAAATGTTTGTAAAATGATTGCAGATCTTTGAAAATGCTCATGATCTCTATTCTTGCATCTCGCAACTCACCGTATACAAACCCCATAGCCGACTTCCTATTTCGATCAACAATCTGCATAACATTTACCAACAGAGAAAAAATCTTCTATGTCAAAAACACTTGAGTCCAAAACGAAGGACTCAGAATAATGGTTGAAGCCATTTCACCCTTCCTTGTCTTGTACCATTTACAAGTGCTCCATTCTTAAGAAGAAAACATAAGTCTCAACTTGTCAGAAAACATAAGTCTCAGCTTGTTCTTTTCCTTTACAGATTGCAAAGTGAGATATGTGGTAGGAAATCTTGTTCTCGACCTCACTATCTTGCCCTTTTGTGTAAATTGTTTCATCAACCTCAATGTTTTTGCATGCATGTATATGAAGACAGTCAATGTTCTTGCCTTTGTGGTGGTAGTCTTCACCTTCGACTCTTTGTCGATCTGTCCTAGCATAAGATCGATGCAATGTGCTGCCTACGAACTCTAGAAGATCCGTGGGTACTCAGTTCTCAAGATTCTTCCATCCGTCATATTAGCAGATGCATTATATGCCACTACTTAGATGTCATCGTTGTGCCCAACTTCCTTAATGGATTTGTCCACTAAGGAAGCAATGCAGTCGACTGTATGAGAATTTGCATGCGAGTCAATAGAATTCAGAAAACTAGTCCCAAGCTCACAGTTGACGCAAGTATTCATGATGCTCCTTCCTCTCCTATCAATCCAATCATCCGTCATAATAGAACATCCAGAAGTCTTCCAACAATCACGATGACCTTGTAAGAACTCTTTTATTTCTTGAACTTGTTCCTTCAAAGGGGTTTCTGTAAGCTTATAATACGTTGGTGGCTTATACCTCCTTCCATACTACACAATTGCTTCGCACATTCGAAGAATGGAGTTACTTTTGACAACATTGAAAGTGATGCCATTATTATAGAAGTTTTTTGCCACGAATGAATGCACACGTACATGTTCCTCTTTGGCAAAGGTATCTTTGGTTGTGGATTGGCGGTGACTCTCCAATGTCACATCATCTTCTGAAGTTCGAGACCTTTTCCCATCCATCTCTCCATCAATCAAGGGTTGACTAATCCTGATCTAGACTTGTTCTTGAAGGTTTTTTACTTTGCAGTAATCTCATTCCTTTTAACTTTAATTTCCTCCACGTTGTCCTTAATTTCTTTCTTCACCTCAGGAGACACCTTCAGACAAGATACCATATTGCCTTTATTATGAGCCACATGTTGTTTCATGCGATTGGTCCCTCCAGTCATAACTTTCTGACATAAATGACAAGTAACCATGCTAGGGTTACTTCTATCGACGATCTCGATTTTCTTATGTTCTATGCGGGTCATGCCCACCGGCATTTGTACGCGATTGAGGTAATTTTGAGGAGGTTCTTTTGGTCAGACGGGGACAAGCGCGCGGTGGATGTCATTTGATAGGGTGGGACATGATTACGACACAGAAAAAGAAGGGCGGATTGGGTGTCGGGAAGCTGGAGGAGATGAATAAGGCGCTCATGGCTAAGTGGGTGATGCGAATATGGGGGAGCTTCGAGGATTTGGTATGTAGGTTGTTAAGAGAATCTATGGGGTGTCGATGGCTTTGGAGGCCGAGACGAGACACATTCCTTCCTCATTATGGCATGGAGTGGCGATGGTATTGACGGAGATGTCGTGCAAAATGAAGGCGTGCATGGGAAATGGAGAAGGTTTTTCGATTCTAGCTGGATGACTGGACTGGTGAGGAGGCATTGGGAGTGCGATATCCAAGGCTAGTGCAACGGGTGGTGGATAAGGAGGTGGTGGTTAGGTAGGTATGGGGGGTAGGGATGTGGTCCCCGATTTTTGTGGCGGAACTTTCAGACCAGAGAGTGATCAAATATCTGGAGATGCAATCTGCGTTGACTCTTGAGCAGGCACCTTCAGTGGGTAGGGATCATTATCTGTGGGATGATGGTAGATTCTCCGTAGAGAAGGCTTATGTTCACTTTATCAAGGAGGAAGAGGAGGTGGATGAAGAATAGGGGGTGGACATTCGCATTCTGGAAGAGCAGGGTGCCGAATAGGATCAAAAGTGTTTCTATCGATGTTTAGGCTTCGAAGGACTCTCACGAAGGACCGGCGAGGGCGGATTTTGGGTGGGGAAGACACTTTGTGCGACAGGTGCGGCATGACAACATAAGATTTGGAGCACTTGTTTTTCTCTTGTTCACATTTTGCGGATGTGTGGGTGAAGATTGCTATTCATTGGATTCTTCCTCGGGATTTTTCTGGCTTTTGGCGAATGCTACACAATGTGTGTGGTTATGGCCATGAGGATTGCGCTCTTCCATTTGCGGTGATTTGGGCATTGTGGTGCACTCGGAATAGTATCATTTTTGGGGGGGAGTGTTTTTCATTCTGAAATTGTACTAGAACATTGTAAGGCGTTGTGTAGAGTGTGGGCTTTATAGCGACAGATAGATGTAATACTTCACCTTTTTTTTTCTTTTGTTTTAAATAATACTTAGTGGTGGGTCCTAATTTGGGAGGGAAGGCCACCCATGCTTTCTCTAAAAAACCATTCTAGGGTTACTTCGATTCTCTCGAAAAGCATACTTCCATATCGGATCATTGGATCCAGGAGGAATAAAGAACTCCATCGTATCACTCTGAGTAGGAGGCTCGCTTCCGGTTCCAAGTGTGGGAGAAGAACAACTGTCAGATCGTAGTCTGGTGGCCATAGTTGCGTAACATTTAATGATAGAAATTAATCAAAAAGTACTATACGATATGATTTAATATATATAATCGAAATAAATACAATTAAAATTTGAAATCAATGAAAAATAAAAGTTTACCAACTAAAATTAATAACTAAAGTTCATAATTAGATTATTAATTACGTAATTTTAACCTTTAGTTATTAACTGTAATTCATATCATAAAAAATGTTAGTAAACAATAACATACATTGTAGTACATTCAAATGTCAAAAAATATCAGACATGCCATGAGAAATTGGAATTCTATATACATCTCCTTCTTGATTACTCCGTATGTAACGTATTCTGTTACAATTCAGACTTATGTTATATTCAGAATTTGAGTATAATGTATATTACTACGTATACATTGAATTCATACTTTGGTACATGAGAATTCTAGCATCAAACATAAGAAAATTAACAGTATAGCAGTAACTTTCGTTTACTTTGTAGGATTGAATAGCAGGAGCATCTAACATAAAAAAAGTAGTAGCATAAAAAGTTGACCTTAACCTTCTGTTACTACGTAGGACTGTAGGAGTGAATAATAGTGGCATCAAACTTCAAAAAAAGATAGCGGCACATAAACAAAAGAGCTAGTAGTAGTATAAAGAATATCAAGCATTAAAAAAATAGCATCACATAAGAGAAAATCGAGTATCTAGGGTAACCTGACAACAGGAGTTATCATGGTTACAGAGGATTTGGGAAGCGAAGGATCTTCGCATAGAGGATGTAGGAGGCGGAGGAACTAGGAGGCGGAGTTGGGCGGCGAATGAGTTCAACACATGTGTGATGGAGGTGCTTCGCATCACTGTTGGAGGCGGAGGAGCTTCTCAAGGAGGTGGAGGAGCTTCGGGCGACGGTGGAGGTAGAGGTTGGAGGAGGCAAGGGTCCAAGGAAAACGATGATGAGGGGTTGAGGACTCGAGAGCTTCTGATTTATGCCTAAACCCTATCATCGGGGGTTCTGGATTTTTTCTGTCACTGGAATAGGGCTTCCCCTATCCTGATCATATCCGGATCTTAAGATTTCAGTCCAATAACCCATATATGCAGGTTGCAATCTAAGCGGGCCACACGATGCGCATATGCGACCGCACAACCTCCATATGCAGCCAGCATATGCGTATATGGTGCATAGAGTGGGGCTTTAATTATGTAGCTTGCTAAGGGGGTCGCTCAGGCATATGCGACTGGCGAATGCTTGAGCTTCTTTTGTGAACACTTATTACAATTCCTAGGACTTGTAGCCTTAGCGACTCCAACAACAAGAGCGAAGGTATATTTTCTTACGATGATCTTTTTATTGTTTCACGAGATTTGTTTATTTAAACCAAGAAGATTAAAAGAGAAAATATTGCTTTAAAGAAATGTAGTGAAGTTTTGTGTGAAGATATTTTTCCGAGAAATCATGGGGTGCACGATCCGAGAGACGCGATCCCACCTCTAGTTTTCATTCACAATGCTTAAAAATTATGTATGTTTGTATTATGAAAATGAGACCGTACCAACGATGTCTTAGAAATCAAGAATAATTTTTCGTATACAAATGAGATGAAAGATCTTAAAATTAAATGTTGTTGCCAAAGCAAAAAGTTATTTTTAATGCTCATACCTCAAGGTCTCATAGTATGAAGGGTACTAGAAAATTTATTTGCACGTGCCATAGTCTACATTATCAAGACGAGTGAGAGATTGAATGATTGGAAACACCATCAATGATGAACCTGCGACACCAATGGGAGCATCAAACCCAATGACGCATGGATGTATTTGCAGAGAAGATTCAATGCTTTGAGAAGTCCACATCTGTCGAGGATGCTAGGTGACTTCCTAACACTTCTCTTTAGACAATTCACGCATGTCATTGGCTTTGCGCCTTTAATATAAAACTTATGGGTAGATATTTAGCAAAAGAAAAAGGAGAGATCTAAAGATAAAATGAAAGTATTTTAGTTCGGTATCAAGATATCATAATGGAGATGGAGGATCTGTCTCATTCTTTGACTTTGAGTACATGATGACGAGTATGTCCCACATTGCCTTAGCAGTCGGTTGGTGTAGACTATTATTGGCGAACTTTATCGTCAGAGAGCCGCAGAGCCATACTCGTGCACATAGGTTGTCGTGCATCGATGAAGCGTTTGCTTTAGTCTTATCAGTAATATTGGGTTGTGTCAGAATGTAGTATGTGTTGTTGCTCTTCATAATGCTCGTAAACTGCATTGCCCACATTACATAGTTGGTCCCATCTATCTTGACATGGGAGCGCTTCTTTTGGATGCCTCAGAAGCTGGAGATGAATGCATAACCTCGACTTCTGCCATGGAAAACAAAGAAGACCGTGAAGGACACAATCTTGGTGATAGAACGTTCTGCTTTTAATCTACACTATCTTCAAGAGAAGAGATTGTGTGTTCAGACTTAGAACACAACCTTTTCCATCATCCGAATCGACGCTCTAGGGCAGATTGATCGTATTTAAGTGGCTGAAAATGATCTGAACTGTTCCAAAATCAATGCAAGAGACGAGTCATACGGGTCTCGAAGAGGGGTGCTAGGCACGAGAGCTCCAATGATGACCTACACACGCTGTTCCACTTCACGAGGTGGGTAAACGTAGGTGCTAGGACATCACTGGGACACCTGCAGGGATGTAATGCTCCACTACGGTGATGCTGGGCATCAGTGCAAGGTGCTGGGCACCACCGATGTAGCGTAGTTGCTCGTTGGGATCATGGGGACCCGTTTAGTGGTGGCTGCACATATTCCGTGGCAGGGTGAGCCAAACATTTCGTGATCCAAGGAAGGAGAAGGAGATGATCGACGATTGGGGATTAGGGTGTCAAGAAGATTCTAGAGTTTTGGTTTCGGACCATGACCTTGATACTATGTGGAAAGAAGAATAATTTGTTTATTCCAAGGTTTTAAAAATCAAATTGGACATCAATTCGAGCATGTATCAGTTTTTGATTTTTATGGTCGGACCAGTGGGACCGACTGGTGGACCGATGATGACGTCAACAGTTCATGAAAAGTGGAAAAGATTGAACTGTTGTGTTGTTGGTTAGGTTCGTATGGTTCAACCAGGTCGAATTGAGTTAGACCAGTATATGTACAAATAAATTTGAAAAATACAACGTATTTTTATAGGGTTTGTATACTCGTATCCTTCAAAGTTTTTCCAATAACACTTATACCCTTATTTTTTTTATAATTACATGTGTGCTCCTTGTTTTTACAAATCATAGTAGTTGATTTTTTAGTACACTTGTGCTCATATATTATGTCAATATAAGGATAATATTGTGATTTTTAAAGAATATATGAGCACGACTAAAAAGTTCGAGATATAAATGTTATTAGAAAAACTCAAAAGGGCATATCAAACATATATATTAAAAATTCATATAAATACATATGTGATGTATGTAATTAACAATTTTAAAACTATTTAAATTCTAATTAATGACAAAAAGGAATAATAAATATTTTTTTAAATTCTTATAAATACGTATATGTGCTGTATAAAATTAACAATTTTAACATAATCTAAACTCTAATTAATGACAAGTGTTGTTAATTTACTTCTTCTCATAGTATGTCTGCCATCGTCTTCTTCGTTTATTGTTTTGGAAGCAGACAACATCGTGTATAATGTGGGAAGAGAGAGAGAGAGACGATGCTCATATGCCGGAAAGGGAGATGCGATAATGGATCATTGGTTGATATGAAAGGAGAAGAGATAAAGGAGTATTATATTATGGGTTATGATGAGACTAGAATATTAAAGTATTAGAAATTATTTTTCATCAAAAAAATCAATGGTTAAACTGGTGGTTTTGTTCAATTGGTTCAATCGAGTTTAAGAGTTCGATTTGGTTTTTATTTTCTAAATATAAACTGGGTCGTTGGATCATTTTTCTTTTGGTTCTTAGTTTAACCGGTTGAACTAATTGGTTTGGTTTTTAAAATCTTTGTTTATTCAGATGTCATATGTCTTTTTTATAGAGGAGAAACCTTGAAGGGGAAATAAGGAAAGGGTAAATTATATAAAAAGGATATAACATTTAACATAAATACATTTTCCTATAATCATCTCGCAGATCTTTCAAGTGCTGGCACTAGAATGCTGCAAGGATTGTCTGGGGAATATCATTTACCTTTATCTATAGACGACACACATCTCACTGGTGTGTGCATGAATAAATAGGTCCCCGAAGCGTTTCTTTGCCTGCTTTTTCGTCATTTTTTAAGTTTAGTTAGCTGTTGATGTGTCTTGGTAGGCTTCTTCTTTGATCTATGTACCTCATTTCCTGTGAATAAGAGGTGCCGGTGGTGTGCCCCATCTTATTACTAGGCCATCTTTTTGTATGGGTCAAACAACAATTGTATCTGCATTTGCATGTTTGAGATGCACCGAGTCCGATATTAATTATTATTGAGGGAAATGAATCGATTGCATTAATGAGAGACCCTAGGGTTCTCTTATATAGGAGGGGAACCTATTGTGCAAATTACATGAAGCAAACAAAATAAATAGATAACAGAAAACGGTAAGATAGATAGGAAATATCTCAACACTCCCCCTCAAGCTGGAGTATGGATATCAATCATGCTAAGCTTGGAACAACATCTCTAATAAGGCCTTTCTGTAAATTCATCTAGGGCTCCTGCTTAGCATGATCGATATCTAATGGAAAGTAAATTCATCTGATGGAACGACAATGCAGATCCTTAGTAATCTAATGGAACGACAATGCAGATCCTTAGTATTCTAATGGAAAGTAAATTCATCTAAAACTTAGGAGCATATAAAATGTTCTGAAGACGTATGGATGGCGTTAAATGCAACTCCCCCTGTCATGTAATGGGTAAATGGTCGACATTGGCAATGACGGCCCATCTACCAGGTGGTTTGGTCCCGTAGGATCTCAACTGTGCTCTGTCTCCACAGAGATGATGAGAAGCACCATAGTTCATAATCCACTCTGTCATATCTGCACCATTACTACCTGTGAAAGCATAAGAGATACATGAGGAGTTCGAAGAGGCTCTGGATGTGGCTACGGTATCTGTAGTGGTGGTTCCTGCAACATGAGTCATCATCTCTCGAATATGAGAGACGATATCGTCTACGCGAGGATCAACCTGGGAAGCAAAAGTATCTGAAGGCTCAATCTATTCTACCATGCGACCAGAAACGGGATATCCATGCTTCAGGTAGCATGTATCCTCTGCATGTCTCGGTCTACGACAAAAGGTGCAAGGGCCACGTGGACGTCCACACCTCTGCCACGACGGGTGCGACCTCTAGAGTGGGTCATCAGTCCTCGTCCACGAGACACAACCATAACTGATGAGGGCTGAGGAGTGGACGTAGGAGGCATGATGATTCGTCTAAGACAGGATAAGCCTCCTCCATGGGAGGTATGATAGCTCCAGTGAGAAGCTGACTACGTGCTGCATTATACTCTGTATCAAGGCCGGCATGAATACTCCAACCATCATGGAGTTCCTATATGCCTTTTGCTGCTCTAGAGATGTCGTAATAGGCATATAGCTATTGAAGCTTCTCAAACATGCCACGTAGTTAATTGTAGTACACATGCAGTGGGCGACAATTCTGCTTGGCCTGTATATATCAAACTGCAACTGAAGAATCTTGGCCTCATTCTTCGCCTGAGCGTACGTGGAAGACAAAATATCCCACATCGCATTGGCGGTGGGCTGGTTCAGGATATCATTAGCTATCTCTGTGGTGAGGGTCCCACATAACCAAACCCGTGCATGCGCGTCATCTTGCTTCCAAGAAGCGTTTGCCCCAGTCTTATCCGTTGGCTCTGGATCTGTCAGGATGTGCTCCTTGTTGTTGCACTGCATGAGGGTGAGAAACTGCATGGACCACAACTCATAGTTGGTTCCATCCATCTTAACGATGGGAGCCGGACCCTTGAAGGCTCCGGATGAAAAAATATCACCCTTGTTCTCGGACATGATGGGAAAACATCTGAACAACAAAACTCTGTTGGGGAGCATATCGATATGAACGAGTCTACACGATCATACGAAGGATCGGTTGTACGTATAGACTCGTACAACCATTCTCATCAATCTCCACTGCGCGCTAGGGCCGAAAAACATGATTTATGGGTCTGAAACCACGTTTTCGGTTAAAATCAGATCGATTCAGACTGCTACTCGCGCCGCAGAGGTGCACGGATGCGTACGGAGGTCTTGCTGTAACCTGGGGGGGGAGGGCCTGGGCGACCTGGGGCGGTATGATCAGCTGCTTTGGCCGGCCAGACACCGGCCTGGGAAGCAACCATTGGCTGTACGGCGACGGGTGGCGTCAGCCTCTGGCGGGGGGACAGCCTGGGCGACATCGGAGGCGGCCGGGGGAGGGCCTGGGCGGCGTCGAAGGAGGCCTGGCAGCCTTGGCTGCGGCGGCCTGGGGCTGGGCGACGGAGGAGGCCGAGCGGTGGTGGCTGGCAGATGGAGGAGGTGGTCTTTAGGCTCAAGGTTTTAAAAAACGAAAGGCGGAACGAGGCGGTTCCACCAGAATCGAGGCGAGGCGTAGCCTCGAGGCGGTCGAGGCGTAAGCCTCGGTTTTCCCCAAAATTTTACTAATATAACATATTCTAGTACATAAATCTCAAGAGAGCAATACAATAACACATATCTAGAAGCATAAAGCAAGTAAAGGATATCTAATGCAATCCATCGTTGTCTTAAACCCATAGACGATCAGTGTATCAAATGTTCGAATTAAACACAAGACAAAATAGAGAGTACAACACAATTTGTTCCAACTTCTAAAATTCAAATCCTATTTGTAGTTCAAAAAGTAGAATGCCAAATGCCAGTTCATGTTCTTGAATCTTGTCTTGTAGACTCGTAAAGATCTTCTAGTCATTGCCATGAACTCTAACATCGGCATCATCCTCCGATTCACTACTGCTCATTGGATCATCCAATGAATCATCCATGTAGTTTAAATTTTCTTCATCATCATCTCCATCACTAACATCATCTTCAGTATGAACCTTCTCGTCATCAATATCAACCACAGCTTTACCTGTATTATACAATACCATTGGTATTTGTTAGTATATTATATTTTTGTTCTAATGAAATAAGATTAACATCGCATTTACCTTTCTTTCTCTTGTTCCTACGAGAATCATCTTGTTGTTCATCAGCTTCCTCAACATCCTCCTCCAAAGGAGTATTCGCATCAAGCTCATGATATGCACTGTATTCACATGTCTGGAGCTCTGAAACCCACTCATCACCAGAATCGACATCTTCCAAGCATAGGGGATCCTCCATAGTCTTTTTCTTGATCTCCCTCTGCTTCAACTTCAAGTTGAACATCACATAAACCAAATCATTTAGTTTTGCTTGTGTGAGTCGATTTCTCCTCTTCGTATGTACCTACTCAATAGTCAATACACATGGGCATGCTTAGAACATATACAATTAGGTCATATGTTTATGATCTACTCAAGTCAAAATACTACCTGATTAAATGAACTCCAATTGCGTTCACAACCGGATGCACTACATGTCAAACTCAAAATTTTTATGGTGATAAATCCATAATATATGGTTAAATTCAATCATGAAAAGCAAAGAATAATGGATCTAGAGGATCAGAGATCTACATACCTGGACTCCTTTTCTTGCGTGTGTTCACAGCATTGGAATATCCAAACAAGCCTCGTGCATTCCTGAAAGCATCTATCTGTAGCCTTTGCCGCTTTCATCACATTGTCGATGTTATTCACTTCTTCCTTCAATATCCATGTTCTCAACTCGTGTGCTGTTGGAGGTTTCAATCCCCTCCCAAATGCAATAACAGAATGAACCATTTGTTGAAATGATGGACTATTTGCACAATTAAATGCTAATCCATTTTCAAAGAAAAATCTTCCAATATCACGACAAACACGAGCCCTCTCCTCTTTCTTCCATGACGCATTCAATGTCATTTGTTGTTGCTTCTCTAGGACATTTGTAGGCCCAATAGTTGGACTTCCCGTGCCGACCATACCAACAAATAAGTCCATCGGACCCCTCACCTGCTTCACACTGCTGGATCCTCCTGTGCATGTTTGAGGATCGTTACTTCCACGAGGTTCTTCCATTCCAAAAGCTCCCACTCTGCAAAGCTCCTCCATCTCTTCCACAGCTCTTCTATTTTTTTCTTCGTGCACTGCTAGCAAACACTTCATTTCATTGGATACTTCAGCTGGAACTTTTGGGCAGGCTTTAACATTTTTTCCGGTTTTGGCGAGGTGGTGCTTGAGTGATGCAACCTAAGTGTTCAATAACCTAAATGATGAGTCGAGCAATGGAATTATTGAAACAAAACGACGAATGAACAAGAAATGATGCACGACAGGCCAAAATCAGCGACAATAATGGTCAAGTATTCGCGTATTAGCACCGATTGTGATCCACAAAAGTTAGGGCAAATAGATGAGTTACGAGGATTAGAAAATTTATCGCAATAATGCAGTACTAGGGGTCTCAACGATTCACCAAACCAAGTCAGCAATATAACAATCCACAAACTAAATTATGCGGTGGAATAAAATGGAAAAAATATCGCTCATACCACAACCGGCAAGGACCTTTCGTGTCGCTTCAGATCTGATCTTCGAGAGGGGGGGAACGGGGCAACGTCGCTGCACTTGGGAATCGCCTTCGAGGAGATCCGGTTGACAACGGTGATTCGGGAAGGTTGGCGGGTTGCTGGGCCTGTTGGGGAATCGAATGGGCTGTGGGGAAGTCGCAGGGAGTTGGGCGATGGGGAGAGGGCAGGAGGCGCGGGGGGGTAGAAGCGGTGGGAACCGGTTGTTGCCGCGGCGAGGAGGGGCGAGTCGGGGTGCTGGGGAAGGCGAGATCGGGGCGGTGGGGCGTTGCGGGATACCGCCAAGTTGGGCGGCGTCGGCTGGGCGGAGGAAGAGGCGCAGGCGGCTGTGGAGTCGAAGATGGGGAAGACGGGATCGAGAGGGAATGGAGAATGGCGGCGGCGTGGGTTGGTGGTTTAGGGTTTGGGAACGAAGGGGGAAGAGTTGGGAAAGAAAGGGGTCGGGGATGAGGGCTGCGGGACCGAGAGAGAGAGAGAGGAGGGAGAGGGAAAATTAGAGATAGGGATTTTTTTTATTCAACTCAACTTAATTCCCATTACAAGAAAAAAGGGGACCTTTTATAGAGGTCATTCCCCCACAAACTAAGTAACAACTATTCCTAAAAACCAGGAAAAAGAAAATAAAAGAAAATAAAAAAAAGGGATAACAAGGCCTTTTATAATGAGCCTTTTACATAGGGAATAAATAAACAAAATAAATACTAATTGACCAAATAAATGTCTACTAAAATTAAGTTGCTTTCATGCTGCATCATTGAGTCTTGCAACTCCACCGGTTATCCTCTTAGCACAGAAATTGCATTGAACATAAACATAACCCTTGCCCTTCGTAGACTCGTCCATTTCGAGTTGGATACAGTATTTCCATCCAGGGTCGCTTCGACCTCCTTCGGAATCTTTCGCTCCTCTCTTCTTTGCTTTTGGTATTTCTGAAATTTATATAAACAATCTAAACAAACAAGACTAAAAGTAGAACATATATTAGGCAATCAATCTAAGTTAAAACAAAACAAGCACGACACTCTAAATTGACAAGACTAAGAGTAGAACACATATTTATTTACCCTTACATCATATAATGTTGGTTATTTTTTTATCACTTGTAAATCATTTATGTAAAATAAAATCTATATATAAAGGGATTTTTACATTCCTACTCATGTAATCTTATTACATAATAAATCCTTGTAAACTTTGTAATTGCATCACACGGTTCGTAATTTTACACAGTTCCCACCATTAGTTTCATCCACTGACTTACTGTACAACAATTATATGTGCTAATTTCATCATAACAACATAGTAATCGGATTAGGGAATGAAATGATACCTACGAAATGAAGATGGCGGCGCAAGATGTAGAGGCAGGCGGAGGTGGCGGCTGGCGCACGATGCAGAGGGAGCTCAGGGAGGAGGCGGCGGTGGTGCACGATGCAGAGGAGGAGGCGGAGACTCCGGTGATGCTTTCGAGCCCGGCGATGCGAGGGAGGAGGCGGCGGTGGCGCACGATGCAGTGGAGGAGGAGGCGGAGCGACAATAATGGTTTACCCGATTTACTAATTACTATCCATGTATGTTTTTTTAGTGCATGTTCTGGTGGTGAGGGGTGGTTTTTATGCAGCAATCTGCCCAACTAAAATTTGTGGATGTAATTACATTATAAGACAACCATAAAAATGTTCTCCATCAATAACATTTATATAATAATTTTTGTCTTTGGCAGATATGGCCGTTATCGGCCTAATCCGTTCACAAAAAGTGACGGATGGCAAAAGAGATGGTGGCATTATGCTCAAGAATCTATTTTGGAAGATGTCCGTTGGAAACGAAGAAAGACTTCTTGGAGCAACATGGGGAAAAAACTGTAAGGCCTGATTGATAGCTGTTTATACTGCTTAGTAAATTTGCTTCGTGTTATCTACACTCTGGTAAATTTGCCTTGGCTAATGGTGTGGTTATTAACTATTATTTACTTATACAATATCCCTCATGCCCCATGAATTCTTAATTGTCACTAAGATAAGCTTTTAATAAACTGTATTGTTTAATGCTTATGGGCCGCTTCTCAGCCTCAATTTTTCAGTTGGACTGTCAATTGAACACTAGACATCCGTATATAGTACCCTGTCCTGGAGACCATACATGTGCTTCGTAGTGCTTCTTTGGTTAGTTCTTTCGGTTAAATCTCGTCTTTGTATCCCTTGGCGTCATTTTGCTTTTCCTTTGAACTATGCATAGAAAAGAACACCTATGAGTTGCAGGTTTGTTTTCACTAACTATGACACAGCTTTACTTCATATATGTTTAGTTAATTGCATCTGATGAAACTTGTATATATAAGAGACTTCAGATTTGATTCTAAAGGTTCAAACGGTAGCGGCTTTGCCTATGTATCTTTAACAAAAGTAGGGAAGTAGGAAATATTGGAGAGGAGAGTGGAGCATTGGCTTAGCATGTGCTACCATCGAGTGGGATATGAGTGGGTGAGCTAGGTCCATCTTCAAATGGGAGAGGCTAATGGCTTGGATGAGGTTCAGTCGGAGATAAAACCGAGGGCAAATGATGGTTCTTGTTTGGGGAGGGGTGGTTTGCTCCGGGGATGGTGTTATCTCCATGGTGCTTTTGTTGTAATTGGCCCAATTGTTGCGTTATTGATGAGGGATGGCTGGGCATTGGAGGGACCACTTCATGGTTGTTGGCGTCTGGATGGTGTAAAAACTTGGGTCGAACGTTGTATGGCCTTCTCAATGTTGTGTTGTTGGCGGACTAGAGCCTGGATTGATGGTTTGCTAAGTAATTTAGTATTAACAAAGGCCCGTGTACTTTGAATCTACACTGATTTGAGTCATTACTACTGCAATGAGTATCTAACTTGTCCGTAACTTGTTCCTTGGATAATACATCTTTTCTAACAAATTCTCTTTTTCCTTCTCATTATTTTGATATTTTTGTCCATGTTCAATTTTTTACACCACTTCTTAATTTTAGATGGTTTGTTTGCTATCATCGTTTATTTTTCTTTATTTGTTTCATGAATGAAGGTATTAATCATTGCTCTTGCGCTTTCTATAATGGAGCAGGGTTTTGGGAATCCATTGTGGTATGTTTCTCTGCATCGTGCAACAAATTGATGCCGTGCATGCTCATTGAGCACTTGGTATTTTTCTTGTGCCGCTCAATGCACATCTTAATTGGGGTCTTAAACAACCTATAAAATGCGAGGCGGATCGAGGTTGTTCCAATAAGTGAGGTGCACTGGCCTCAGGTGACAACAACATCGACAAAGCCTTTTCCGACATTAAGTAGGGTCAACTATATGGATTTTTTTACCTCCATTCAAATCTATCTTGGGTCATTCTCGAACTTAGATCTAATAACTAAGATCCCTTCGGATAATATCATTCCATTGGTCGTTCCTCCGCCCTTAGTACATTGGCTCAATTTCTATCATATTTTTACATTCACAGACCACCTTTTGTACCCTCTGCTCATGTCCTTCCCCGTCATCCAACACGCCTTAGGTATGTTCTGAGCACTTTGTTTCTACTGATGGCACTGGTGATTTGTCTATGCAGTAAGCTATTTTACAGGTGTAGCAGGTGCCTCTTTAGGAGGCCACTTTACAGGCCACAAATGGTAACAATTATCTCGGTGTGCCCATTTCTTACGGGAAGCAGAGGCGTACGTGTGCCACACATCTTCTTGCTTCTTATGTTCCTTTTAGGTATCTTTCAGAATATTTTAGGAGATTTGTTGTGAGTCTATCGGTTGTAGAGATTCCACGGACACATACCAAAAGGCTACATAAAACAGTCAGCGGTATCTTGCTATAGAGGAGGTGATGGCCGTGCTACAGTTGCGTGTCATGTAGGCCATCGATGATGTGCATAAACAAGTGGATTTCAAACTAACACCATGTAGTGATCACGTAATTGATCACATGACTCGTGGTCAGGCTGATGCTGAATAACCTGAAGCTGAGCAAACAGAGGAGAGGCAACCAAGTGTTACCATCAATCAACCACATAGAGAGATACATCCTCCTTAGGATCATGTTATAGTATATTGTGACAGTCTCAGTGCAATATGCTTAGCCAAGGATTATGTGCATCATGAGAGGACTGGGCACATATATGTCAGATATTACTTCATTTCTTCCGAGAAGAGGATTAAGGTGAAGGAGGTCGAAACAACAGATAATCCAGCCGACATGTTCACAAAGGCAATTCCTTGAAGTAAGTTCAAACACTGTTTGGACTTGCTCAATATCGACAGTTTGCAGTAGCCCTAAGGAGGGGATGGTAGTGGCACAACGAAGCTGGGCAAAGCTTATCAGAGTATTCAATTCAAGGTAGAGATTATTGATATACCTTGAATTCTAACCATCTGACCTAGGTTGAAGATCCGTCGTATGCACCACCTCCTGCCACACCACACCCCAACAAGACGGTGGTCTCGCTGTGCGATCAAGGAGCTTCTAGGGGGTTATAGGTGGTGCATGTGCGCTTCCCTTCTGCCAGGGTGCGGGCAACACCTTCATCTATAATTTTATTAATGATGCTATTAGTATTTAGTATATGGATCCATTTGTATCAGGGATCCGCTTACGTGAGTAGAATATAAACTCCCCTAGAGTTATACCTCTTTATATCCTCTGTATATCTTCTTTTTACATATAGTGAAAAGTGATCATCGCCGTCCAAGGTCGTAGCTCAGTTACATGTGAACCTTGTAAATCCGTGTATCTTCATGCTTGCATGTTCCGCCTCTATGATCTGCAATGATAATACTTTCAATTACTCACTCAAATACAGTTTGTTTTTTTTGAAAGAAAAAAGGTCAAATGTAGTTTGTTCTTTATTCAAAGACATTCGATTGAGTACTGAATATCGACCTTAACACTGTGTGAAGGAAGGGAGAGGTAGGTGGAGAACATGAGTGAGAGAGGTAGCTGGAGTGGGAGTGGATGCGACAGTGGGGAGAGTATTGCTGGCTAGGGGAAGGCAGTTGTGGTCGATGAGCGGAGGGCCACCATAGTTTTTGAGGTGGAGCGCGAGGTGCCTGAGGATGTCAAGATGGAGGATCTGGCGGTGGACGGTCCCTGGAGCAAGCTGAAGGAGAAGAAGCGCTCGTGGATGCATTCGAGAGGAGATGTGAAGTGGTGCTTTGGTTCGGGTCGGTGGAGCACTTCCTCTCCTATATGAACACGACAACCTAATATCTCTGCTTCTGATGCGGGCACTTGGGGCATCGTCGTAGGGACTGTGAGTTGGGGGAATGTGGTCTAAGTAGGTTTTTGTTCATGAATGCGATTCCGATTCAGAGGAGGTTTCAGGATGGGGCCTTCTTTCAAAAATAGAGATGGCTTCTCTCTTGCTTTATCTTTGAAAAGGGGCGGTGATGGGGCATCCACTGGAGGGACTTGTAGTAGTGTAGGGTGATGAGGAGGCACTTCGAAGGATCAGAAATAGGGTTGTTGCGACGAGAGAAGATGTTGGCACTGGTCTGGATTTAGTTTGGTTGCACAGAGGCTCCTTATGTGTGAGGGGTCTTTCATCGGAGGGTGAGATTTAGGTTATCTTCTATGTGTTGGAGTTTGGTCCGCGGTGGAGTCGAGGGGCGTCGTGAAGTGGCGGGACCACATTTTCTCGATAGAGGATCGGGAGAAAGAGAACCTATCTGGAAACTCGTGGTGGCAGATGCCCCTCTGAGATGCAGGACAATGGAGATCTCGAGGGAGGTCTTGTAGCTATTCGTTGATGTCGTAGACCTTTGCAGCTCTGGCTTGTGACTGGGTGAAGGGTAGGAGGTGGCGGCGGCGATGCGAGGGGCGAAACCATCCTCCCCTTTGTGTACGACGATGCAAATCGATCGGAGGGTAATGGCGATGTGGCTTGTTGTTTTGGAAGATGGTGGCTTGCCGACGACGTCTTTGGTGGCCGTCGGGGAAGCTCGAAAGGCGAAATCTTCATTAGGAAGCTCGAAAGGCAAAATCTTTGATGAGAAGCTCGTTTGGTGAAATCTTCGGGGGAGGCGAAGCCGTGGCTTCCTTATCGGGAAACCCTAACTGCGTGATCGACACATCGAAGCAAAATTCATTAAGCGATGCATAGCAGTTTTCATGTCTGGGTACCCCTTTGAACCTGATTGGGTGCTCTGGTCTCGACTCAGGTGTGAACTTGCTGGCTATGGTGGAGCTCCCGATGAATGAGTTGCATGACGGTGGAGATCTGGAGCTCCTTCTTTGACTTTTCAATCTGGAGGAAGCCCGAGCATGGCAAATAATGCTTCCACCCTCGTGGTCTACATCAACTGGTGGAAGGGAGTGCACATAATCCATTCCTAGAGCCCATGCTGTAGCGATGGTGGAGCTTCCGATGGGTGAACTCGTACATTCATCAGCTAAGTCGGTGTTGGCGGCGGCCTTTGAGGATCTCTTGGGATGGGGGCAGATTTCATTGGGTGCTTGTGGTAGTGGTGAGTGTGGGCTCTTCAACTTCAAACCTGGGTTGGGGGTTCTTGTTCAAAAGCGTCGGCCAAGGATGAGGGTTGCTCTTGAGCTCTGTAGCCAGATGCGAGGGACTTTGAACGAGTTCAATCTCGTTGGGCAGGATCCAAAATCATAGAAAAATCTGCTCCTTTTCTCTCGGAAACGTTGGTGGGAAAACACTTTGGATTTGGAAACAGGAATGCTCGATAATGAGCGTGAAGAGAAGAACTCGGTACTTATCGGGGAGAGAAGTGGAAATCTTGAGGAGTGGGCTTTCGAAACTCGAGAAGGGGATAAGGACATTGAAATTTAGATGCTCTACAATGTTTTTGGGACAAATAGTTTAGCCGACGTGTTTGCAGTGGATTTCAGAGTGATTGATGCTGGGAGGACATATGATCTAGATATTGCAGATAGAGTAGGAGTTCTGGTGGCAGGGTTTCTCTCCTCGGTTACTTAATGAAGATCCTATCTTGGAATGTGAGGGGCCTTGGTTAGCATGAGAATCGGTTGGTGATTAGCTCCATGTTAGCTGCGTGGAAGATCGACATGGCTTGTTTGCTGGAGACAAAGATTGATTCATGGATCTCTGTGAGGTGGGGGTCTACTCCAGGACCCTATTTTACTGATTTCAGAGCGTTTTTTTCAACTGGTAGCTCAGGAGGGATTGTTGTTACTTTGAACTTGGAGCTCTTCGACCTCGTGGATGAGGAGATCCTAGTTCATTCGGTGTCGATGGCACTGGTAAGTAAGGCAAATCAAACTGACTTTGTGATTTCTTTCGTATACGGTGCTGTGTGGCAAACATGAATTTGGAGCTTTGGGATGAACTATGGACAATTAGACACAGATTTTCGGGTGGTTGGTGGGATGAACTGGCTAATTGGTGGTGATTTTAATGTCACGCTTTATTCGGGAGACAGATCGGGTGGAAGAGGTGCGCAAAATCCTAGGTGTTGTCCTTTAGCAGAGGCGGTGGAGTAATTAGCTTTGGAGGTTGTGGACACGGCAAATTGCTGCTACACTTGGAGGGGCTCCTCATTTAGATCGCAGATTAATCGATTTTTGCTATCGGTCGAAGCTTTGGAGATGTTTTACTTGGCTGCTGTTTTTTCGCTGCCTAGTTCGCGCTCGGATCACATGCCAATTTGCTTGGACTTATATAGCAGTAGAAGGTTGCCATCTTATTTCAAATTTGAGCGGTGCTAATTGCTGGAAGAGGGCTTTTGTGATATGGTTGGAGCTTTGTGGTCGGATTTGGAGGTGGTGTGTTCAGCCACGGTGAGGTTTGCATCGAAGTTGGCTGCGACGCGAAGTTGATTGATAGTGTTCTGGTAGTATTGTCGCATAGTTAGGGAGCAAAGGAGGAACAATGCACATGGGGAGATGGTGATGCTGGACCGATTAGAGGATGTCAGTAGGGCTGGCTATTGAACCCAACGAGCCGAGCCTGGCCCTGGCTCGTGCTCAGGCTTGATAACCTAGCTGAGCTCGGGCTTGGGCTTGGTGAAGCGAGCCTCTTATCGAGCCAGCACGAGCTCGGGCCAAGTTAGGCTTGTTAAAGAAAATAGGTATTTTTTGGTGCAAAAATGTGTTCCCTAGGCTCGAACCCACAAGCTTTTCTTTGAAGAATGCCTTCCTTACAGTAGGCCACTATATGAGTTACATAACCATAGCTAAATTGTAACATTCCATTTGCTAATAAAAAATAAGAAAGTACTCATTTGCTAATTCTAACCTAGAAAAATATATATAAATGTTGAGAGAAAACAATGGATTGCATTCTCATGAGGCCCTAGGGTTCTCTTAATAGAGGAGAGACCTGTTGGGTAAATTACATAATGAAAATGAAAAGAATAGAAAATACATAAAAGAGATAAAAAATAGAAAATATCTCAACACTCCTCAAGCTGGAGCTTAGATATCAATCATGCTCTGCTTGGAACAACTTCTCTGTTAAGGTTCTCTGGCTAGGGCCTTGGTAAGTACATATCCTGTTTGATCTCCTAAGCTAACATAAGTAGTGTTGATAATGCCCTTATGTATCATGTCTCGAATGTAGTGACCAAGGTTGCAAAAGTTGGTAGTCGGTACTCCGTCGATTGTGTCACTGACTAAGGATTAATCGGCAGTCGGACGACTAATCGGATTTATTCGGACTTTAGTCGGCTTCGAATTTTATTATTATTTTAAATATATATCTCATTTTTTTACATATATTTACGTAGATTTTGTACATTTTTATACTATTATTTTTTTATACATCTATCATATCCGAGAGTGTCGTGAACCATGCTTTTAGACTTTGCTTAGGGCCATAGATCACCTTGTGAAGCCTGCAAATCTTCTGACACTCCCCTCAGCAACGAATCTAGGTGGCTGATGCATGTAAGTCTTCTCCTCTAGCCCACCATAGAGAAAAAGCTTTCTTCACATCAAGCTGATAGAGGGGCAAATCTCGTGTCACTGTAACAAATAGAAGTATACAAAAAGTAGAATGCCTTGCCACTGGAGAGAATGTTTCTTGATAGTCCACCCCATATGTCTGGGTGAACCTACGTGGCACAAGTCTCATCTTGTAGCTATCTCCACTGCCATCTGCTCGGTGCTTCACCGTGAACACCCACTTGCTCCCAATAATGGATGCACCAATTGAAGCTGAAACAAGGCTCCAAGTGCCACGCGACTGTAGCGCGGCCATTTCCTCCTCCATGGCAAGACACCACTGACTGTCCTGAAGGGCCTCCTGATACGTCCGTGGTATTGCCACGACTGACACTGCCATGGTAAATCTCCTGAAATCCTCTGAAAGTCCGCTCAAAGAAACTTGACCTGCAAGAGAATATGAAGCACAAGTACGTCTCTGCTTTTGCAGAGCAATAGACACATCGAGATCATCTGCCACCTCATGAATCTGTAAGTTTTCCTCTTGAGAGGGTACGTGCTCATCCTGTAAGGAATCCTGCTGCATAGACAACTCAATAGTGCCATTAGTAGAAACAAGGTGCTCATTACATACCTGAGGAATGCTGGATGATGAGGAAGACCTTTGAGCTGGGGGAACAGAACGAGACGTGCGAGTAAACTCACATGGTAAAAACTGAGTCAAGGTGCGTGGTGTTTCATAGGCAGCCTTATGAGCAGGTGTAGGTATTGGAGGAGGTGGTGGAGGTGGTGTTGAGGGAGGTGACAGAGGTGGAAGGGCAGGTGCGGGAGGTGGTAGAGCTGTATGAGGTGGTGTGTGTAGACCTCCTCATCAGAGTCAGATGGGGCTAGTCTGTCACCTGTAGGAAAGAAATACATGACATACTCAAAGAATGAAACTTCATCATTGAGTAAGTATTTCCGCCGAAGTAGATCAAAGCAACGATACCTTTTCTAGGTACGACAATAGCCAACAAAGACACACTTGCCAACTAGGGGGGAGAGCTTTTCACGACCAGGCGAAAGATTGCGTACAATGGCCACAGATCCAAACACACGGGGTGTAATGGAGAACAGATCCTTCTCGGGAAACACAATCTAGAAAGGATCCTTTTCTCTTAAAACGGAGAATGTCACACTGTTCACTAAGTAACAAACAATGAGGACTACAACACCCCAATAAGAGTGAGGAGCACGACTCTGAATTAGAAAGCTTCTGGTCACATCGAGTAAATGACAATGTTTGCGCTTGGTAATTGATGAACGTCGAATTCGCCTCTATAAGAATGTAGAATTATGCTGTAGTTCAGGAGACGAATTCGGTTCAGCAAAAACCACAGACTTTGAATGCTGTGGAATATTTATACTTGGCAAGTCTACCAAGGTCGAACACAGGGACATGACTGCCTAATGTGAGTATTGAATTTTGATTCATGAAGCACAAAGTGATTTAATCTCAATTTCAGGTCCTCATGCAATCTATAAAGCAATGCAAAGCGATGCTAAGATGTATGCATTTTTTATTTTGTTTTTATGCAAGTTAAAGTGATGCATGGGCAAATAATGCAAGAGAATATGCATGCTGAATAAAATATCAAAATTGTAACCTAAAATATGAACATCATGATAAGAATAGAAATCAGTGTCAATTTAATCACAACAATAAACGTGGTCATCACAGCAAAGCAAGCCAAGGAGAGTAGGGTCCCAATTACCATATAAAACTCACTTCAATTAAAACAGGGGTAAATGCGACAATTAAGCATGCAAAAATGTAGAGGACAAAACAAGGATCAAAACGACACTAAAATCATGCAATTTGGACCTACGATGCTCAAGTTATGCTAAAAACAGTGCAAGGGCATAATTGTAATAAAAATGCAAAGAAATAAAAGGATAAATATTGCATTTAGGTCCCAGGAAGGACCTAAATGCAATTATGAAAAACCGCCTGGGCTTGGATGCAATTTCTCCATGCGCACAGGGACCTGTTTGTAATTTCCAAAAAGTCTGAGGGTCTCCCTGTAAAATACCCAGGCACGCACGTGAGGCACGTGCCTGGGGACCAAAAAGCAATTCTTTAAAGTAGCAGGGTCATTCTTGCAATTTTCCCAGTCCTCACGTGCGGGGCACGTGAGGGCCCAGGCTCGGGAGGCGGCTCGGGCTCGGGGCGACGTGGCGTGGTCTGAAGGTTCGGCTCTAGGTTCGGTTGTTCCGAGCCTGTTGGTCTGGAGAGGTGGCTCGGGAAGCCACGTGCCTTCATCCTGACTGTCTGATCGAAACGATCGGACGGTATCTGCTTCATCTTCCTCCGCCGCGGGCCACCGGAGGAGGCTGTGCTTCGGTGACCTACTGGTGCTCCACCGAGCTCCTCCGTGCAAGGCGGAGGTCCGGGGAGCTCGTGGAAGTGATGGCGGAGATCCTGGAGGTGAGCTGAGGGTCCGGGGATGGTCGGAGGTCAAGGTCGAGGACGCCTTGCCGGAGCAGAAATGGTTGAAGGAGCTATGGCGCTAAATCCGATCAATCAGAGTACCTGCAAGTGTTACTTGGTAGCCAAAGCTCATGTGAGGGTGCGTGGGAGTTTTGTGAGGTGAGTGATCGGTCGTGGAGGCGTCGAGAGTGATGGTCGGAGGCTCCTTCGCCGCCGGAGCGGAGGAAGAAGGGGATCGGAGTGGGGAGGTCCTGGAGAAGGGAGAGGGGGTTCGCGTGATTGCTGGTGGTGTGGCGAAGCTGATGGTTCGATTAGACGAAGGTGGCGGTGGCTGAGGGTGGTGTAATAATTCGGATAAAATTAAGGAAAAACAAAGATGAAAATCTCCTCGCCGGAGCGAGGAGTTGGCGGAGGAATCGACCTGGGATTGAGCTCCGATGAGCTCAGGGGTCTTCGCACAACGTGTTCGACCGCTCCCCGGTGCTCGGCGGCGCACAATGGCGGCCGCAGCACAGCCATTCGGCCGTGGGTCGACACCGGGCGAGAAGCCTTAATCGCCTCGACGCCCCGCCCACTCCGCTGTCACCGGAGGGGCGGGGGAGACTGGGCTAATGCCCAAAATGGTGGACGACGTTGATCGGTGGCGGGCGAGGGTTTAAATAGGCTGATGCATCTGGCGGTTACATGGTGGATGGAGCGTTTTCGCGAGGAGGTTTTAATGGTGAGGGGGGTAACGACGAGGGGTATGGAGGTTGCGCGGGGATGTCGGACGAAAGGGGTACGCAGGGCAACCGTTAGGAGTATGAGAAGGTGGCTGGAGCGCCTTCCAAAATAGGAAGGGGGAGGTGGTTTCACGTGATGTAACGACTGACGAAGGAGAGTGTCGGAGGTAGGAGACGACTGATCAACCGTTGGATCTAGCGATCCAACGGGTAGGATGATTGCGTGGTCGAAGGGTTAGGATCAGATCAAAAGATCTGATCCGATGGTGGGGATTAGGTGCCAATGAGCGGCTAGGATTGGGAGATGGAGGGAATCCGACGGTTATAGGTGAAGAGATGACGTGGCGGGTGGAGGGCCATCAGATGATAAGGCGATCGGACGACTGTGGTTTAGGCGCTAGTGTGCGGTTGAGATCTGATCTGAAGATCAGATCCAACGGCTATGAACGGAGCGGAGATGGAGGGATGAGATGGAGGCGGGCTGAGAGGATCCAACGGCCCAGGAGGGCGTCGGGTGTCAGAAGAAGAGGCGGGCCACGTGGCCGCTCCAGAAAGCGCCACGTGGCCCAATGAGAAAAATCATAGAATAATTACAAAGAAATATAGAAAAGAAATAGGTAGAGGACGAATTAGGAAAAAGTCAAAACATGAAAGTTGCTCGTCTCGACGAGATCTACAACTTTCATGTTGGTCAAAAATCCAAAAGAGGTCAACTATACAAAAAGTATTTTTGGGGGTATTTTTAAAGGGATAAAAAATACTGATTTTGGTGTTTTGAGATGTTTTTGTATTTTTTAGTGGTTTTAAGGGTCAGTGAATTAAAGACAACTATTCTACCTAATTTTTAGGGATTCTTGAGGATAAAATAATTACAAGAAAATAAAAGGGAATTAAAAGCAATATTTTAATGGTAAAATATATACAATATAATACAAGATAAAAATAAAGAATTGATGTTGGTTTTTATTGAATTATTTAGGCAGGGGTTTAATAGTGAGTTTTTAGCATGATGAATACGAGATTCATCATACCCCTATACTTAAACCATGCTCGTCCTCGAGCATCTAAAGAATGAAGGAGTCGGATTAATTCCTGACAGTGCGCGTAAAATTTTCAAGGTTTGATCTTTCGAAGACCCTTGACCTATGTGATCCTAAAATTTCGGGTTTATCCAAGCCTCAGTCAGAAGGAATCCAACTTCTCTGATTATCAGACTCTCTTTTTGTACATATAATATAAGGATATGACATTTAGTGTACTGCATTTCATGAGAGCCGAGTCGATGCATCACTCAAAGTTCCAGTCCCAAAGACTCTCCTCTAAACCTAATCCTCAATACTAGGGAATAAGTCTATTCTTGAATCAGTCAACCGTCTTTATAGTTTGTCAGACTTGAAAGTGTAGATGGACGGCCAAATGACGGAGGGACATGGGATTGTGTCTATTTTTCTCACCCTCACATTGGAACAAGGGGCCTCTCGAGTGCCTTTTTACTCAACACATGTAAATTATTATTTTGTTGATCAATGTGTCCGTCAAAAGAGTTGGAGTCGTCTGCACTTGTTTTTCTGGGAGTACACTGGGGTGTGTCTTTTCTGAGTATCTAAGATACCTTCGACACCCAGACTTGTATCGCTTACGATGCAGGGCCCGTTTTGTGGTGTCTGCCCGACTCCTTGGTCCTAATTAGCTCTTGGTGCAAGTGGACACTTTGAATTGTTTGGGAGCGCTTGCCATTGGTGGAAGCTCCTGTGTAATTTAACTTTGGTATTCAGAGCTTTTTCTTTGACATTTCATTTCTTTTGTTGGCTAGCTCCACTGCTTTTACCGAAAGTTGGCGCACACTGATCAACAAATTCCATTAAGTTTCATCACACCCTGGGACTTTTAGGTAAATATCAAAGAGATAGCATATGAATTTTGTTCACATGCTGGCTAGGGTTTTGCTGACACTCAGGTTTTCTGAAGCCTTCATTAACTTTATCCCATCCTCGAATATCATAAGATCGGGTCTAAACTCAAATCTATGGTCCTAGTTCCTCAAGTGATATCTCAACTCAGCTCATCAATCATGCATTTGTGGAAGTGACTGTGCTGATCATATTTTCTTGAAGGTAGAGATGAAGAGTGCAATATAGCACTCAAATCTTTCAAACCAGGGACATGTAGATATTTAAGTCATAAAAACCCTAATGGCTAAGACATGTTAACTCAGACTCTCAAGATCCCAGAGATCCAGTGTCCTCAAAATCCTCAAGCCTTGCGTGAGTGTGAATGTGTCAGGAATACACCAACTCCTTGGGTTAGTGAATTTTTGTGTGATTTTTATCTTTTGCAGATTTTTATGGGTTTTAATTTTTAATTTTTTTAATTCCTTGAAGAGACAATGACTAGCCCAGGCTCAAATAGAAGTATCCACTCTCAGCCAGTATGGGTGTAAGTACGGGCCGATGCCCGTGTTACTTGAGGACGGGGCCGTATGCGATGTCCTCTAAACCGCCCGCTCTGCTAAGGGAGACCGAGGTTCCCTCACTGAAAATGCCTACTAAACCTAGTAGTCAGAGTCAACATCCAAGAAAGATTTTTTTTTTAATTTTTTTTTTAATTTTTTTTTCAAATTTCAGGAATATTTACAAAAATTAATCCCTCAATTTTTAATAAACAATTTTTTTACAGGTTTTTACTCAGTTCACTAGTTTTACAAAAACCCAGCCTGAATAATAAATTTTTTTACAGGTTTTTACTCAGTTCACTAGTTTTACAAAAACCCAGCCCGAATAAAAACTTTAAAAAGTTTAAAAACGCGAGCTACGGCTAAAGTAAATATACAATAATATACGGTATACCCCCTATACTTAAAATTTGCTATGTCCTCATAGCACAAATGCCATGAAGCCAAGGCTCAGTTCAAATATAGGGTGATATAGCGGAACTGAGAAGGCGAGTCCCCCTATACTTTGGCCAAAATTGGCCTAAGTACAAGAAGACGGGACGAGGGATGGATGAGCAGGCAGGTCCCCCCTATACTTAGGCTGCAATTAGCCTAAGCATGGTCTGGGTTAGGCGGAGAGTGTTCTATGATACAAAGGTGAGGGGAGGGGGTACGTGAAATTTACACACAGGGAGAGATATAGGGATAGAGATAAAAGGAGAGAGAGAGAGTGAAATATACAGGGGGAGATGGTGGGGTTTGAGTATGTGCAAGTGTAGGTGTGTGTGTGGGGTTTTTTTGTGTGTGTGTACAATATGCAAAACTGGAAATAAATATGCAGATGCAATACTTTTTTTTACAAGATGCAATGCAATTTGATTGATAAAAGAACTCCAATTTTTCTTCACAGATTCCTTTGCGGCCTCTTCAACGGAAGCTCCCGACTTCACACCTCCGTGAGGATCAAGCGTTCCCGATCATCATGGGCCTTGCCACAAAAGAAAAACGTTAGAATACTCAGAGAAATTAAATCAGCAAATATTATGCAAAGAAATGATGCATGAAATGAGGACCTAAGAAAATTTGAAATTAATCAATAAAAAAATCAAAATCCAAAAATTAAGCTGGGCCGTATCCCCGGCAATGGCGCCATTTGATGAACGTCGAATTTGCCTCTATAAGAATGTGGAATTATGCTGTAGTACAGGAGATGAATTCGGTTCAGCAAAAACCACAGACTTCGAATGCTGTGGAATATTTATACTTGGCAAGTCTACCAAGGTCGAACATAGGGACACGACTGCCTAATGTGAGTATTGAATTTTGATTCATGAAGCACAAAGTGCTTTAATCTCAATTTCAGGTCCTCATGCAATTTATAAAGCAATGCAAGGCGATGCTAAGATGTATGCATTTTTTTATTTTGTTTTTATGCAAGTTAAAGTGACGCATGGACAAATAATGCAAGAGAATATGCATGCTGAATAAAATATCAAAATTGTACCCTAAAATATGAACATCATGATAAGAATAGAAATCATTGTCAATTTAATCACAACAATAAACGTGGTCATCACAGCAAAGCAAGCCAAGGAGAGCAGGGTCCCAATTACCATATAAAAATTCACTTCAATTAAAACAGGGGTAAATGCAACAATTAAACATGCTAAAATGTAGAGGACAAAACAATGATCAAAACGACACTAAAATCATGCAATTTGGACCTACGATGCTCAAGTTATGCTAAAAACAGTGCAAGGGCATAATTGTAATAAAATTGCAAAGAAATAAAAGGATAAATATTGCATTTAGGTCCCTGGAAGGACCTAAATGCAATTATGAAAAATTGCCTGGGCCTGGATGCAATTTTTCCATGCGCACAGGGACCTGTTTGTAATTTCCAAAAAGTCTGAGGGTCTCCCTGTAAAATACCCAGGCACGCACGTGAGGGCCGTGCCTGGGGACCAAAAAGCAATTCTTTAAAGTAGCAGGGTCATTCTTGCAATTTTCCCAGTCCTCACGTGCGAGGCACGTGAGGGTCCCGGCTCGGGAGGCGGCTCGGGCTCGGGGCGACGTGGCGTGGTCTGAAGGTTCGGCTCTAGGTTCAGTTGTCCCGAGCCTGTTGGTCTGGAGAGGAGGCTCGGGAAGCCACGTGCCTTCATCCTGGCCGTCCGATCGAAACGATCGGACGGTATCTGCTTTATCTTCCTCCGCTGCGGGCCACCGGAGGAGGCTGTGCTCCGGTGACCTACTGGGTGCTCCACCGAGCTCCTCCGTGCAAGGCGTAGGTCCGGGGAGCTCGTGGAAGTGATGACGGAGATCCTGGAGGTGAGCTGAGGGTCCGAGGATGGTCGGAGGTCAAGGTCGAGGACGCCTCGCCGGAGCAGAAATGGTTGAAGGAGCTCTGGCGCTAAATCCGATCAATCAGAGTACCTGCAAGTGTTACTTGGTAGCCAAAGCTCGTGTGAGGGTGCGTGGGAGTTTTGTGAGGTGAGTGATCGGCCGTGGAGGCGCCGAGAGTGATGGCCGGAGGCTCCTTCGCCGCCGGAGCGGAGGAAGAAGGGGATCGGAGTGGGGAGGTCCTGGAGAAGGGAGAGGGGGTTTGCGTGATTGCTGGTGGTGTGGCGAAGCTGATGGTTCGATTAGACGAAGGTGGCGGTGGCTGAGGGTGGTGTAATAATTCGGAGAAAATTAAGGAAAATCAAAGATGAAAATCTCCTCGTCGGAGCAAGGAGTTGGCGGGGGAATCAGACTGGGATTGAGCTCCGATGAGCTCAGGGGTCTTCGCACAACGGGTTCGACCGCTCCCCGGTGCTCGGCGGCGCACAATGGCGGCCGCAGCACAGCCATTCGGCCGTGGGTCGACACCGGGCGAGAAGCGTTAATCTCCTCGACGCCCCGCCCACTCCGCTGTCACCGGAGGGGCAGGGGAGACTGGGCTAATGCCCAAAATGGTGGATGGCGCTGATCGGTGGCGGGCGAGGGTTTAAATAGGCTGAGGCATCTGGCGGTTACATGGCGGATGGAGTGTTTTCGCGAGGAGGTTTTAATGGTGAGGGGGGTAACGACGAGGGGTATGGAGGTTGCGCGGGGACGTCGGACGAAAGGGGTACGCGGGGCAGCCGTTAGGAGTATGAGAAGGTGGCAAGAGCGCCTTCCAAAATATGAAGGGGGAGGTGGTTTCACGTGATGTAACGGCTGGCGAAGGAGAGTGTCGGAGGTAGGGGACGACTGATCAACCGTTGGATCTAGCGATCCAACGGGTAGGATGATGGCGTGATCGAAGGGTTAGGATCAGATCAAAAGATCTGATCCGATGGTGGGGATTAGGTGCCAATGAGCGGCTAGGATTGGGAGATGGAGGGAATCCGACGGTTATAGGTGAAGAGATGACGTGGTGGGTGGAGGGCCATCAGATGATAAGGCGATCGGACGACTGTGGTTTAGGCGCTAGTGTGCGGTTGAGATCTGATATGAAGATCAGATCCAACGGCTGTGAACGGAGCGGAGATGGAGGGATGAGATGGAGGCGGGCTGAGAGGATCCAACGACCCAGGAGGGCGCCGGGTGTCAGAAGAAGAGGCGGGCCACGTGGCCGCTCCAGAAAGCGCCACGTGGCCCAATGAGAAAAATCATAGAATAATTACAAAGAAAAATAGAAAAGAAATAGGTAGAGGCCGAATTAGGAAAAAGTCAAAACATGAAAGTTGCTCGTCTCGACGAGATCTACAACTTTCGTGTTGGTCAAAAATCCAAAAGAGGTCACTATACAAAAAGTATTTTTGGGGGTATTTTTAAAGGGGTAAAAAATACTGATTTTGGTGTTTTGAGATGTTTTTGTATTTTTTAGTGGTTTTAAGGGTCAGTGAATTAAAGACAACTATTCTACCTAATTTTTAGGGATTCTTGAGGATAAAATAATTACAAGAAAATAAAATGGAATTAAAAGCAACATTTTAATGGTAAAATATATACAATATAATACAAGATAAAAACAAAGAATTGATGGTGGTTTTTATTGAATTGTTTAGGCCAGGGGTTTAATAGTGAGTTTTTAGCATGATGAATACGAGATTCATCAGTAATGCCATTCCGTTGAGATGCATAGGCATACGAGCTATGGTGTACAATGCCAAGTGCCTTGAGCAACTCAGATAGCTGTAAACTACAAAATTCTAAGGCATTTATTTGAGAATGTAAAGGGTGAGCCCCCAAGTTGGGGCTCACCCTCAAGCTTCATTAAAGCACTAGATAGACGTTACAAGGTATCATGATTGAAAAAACAAAAGACGCAAAAACCAGAGCCTTTTAAGATCTGTTTGCTAGCAATCTTCTAAAATGACTCAAATAGCAGAAAAAATATTCTTTATCTCATTAATAAATGATTTAGTGACATACCCAGCCTCAGACTTATTCTTTAACAAGAAAACCCTAGAAAGTCTCGAGTAGTCATCAACAACAACCAAATAAAATGGTGTCCTTGGTGATAGGGACACGGCTCAGACCCCAGATATCTAAGTGAAGGAGCCCAAACAACTGAGAAATGCTCTGACTCTCATGAGATAGAAACTAAGAATGATGATGCTTCCCAGGTTGGCAAGCTTTGCACTGGAAGGAAGATTGTGTGGATATTCATAGTAGGACATGGCAAAGCTTCTACAGAGGGAGTGTCCAAAACGAAGATGCCACAGTACGATAAGACTTGTCTAGTAGGAATAGTAGAGGTATCAACATGAGGAGGCTGGACCAGTCTGTAGAGCACCCGCTTCCACGACCATTTCCAATCACCCTGCCCGTGAGTATGTCCTGAAACACAAGAGAAGAGGTGTCGAAAATGGCACGATAATGCAGATCCTGTGTAATCTGACTAATAAATAGCAAGTCGTCTGAAAATCAGGAACATATAAAATATTCTGCAGACACATGTATGGTGTCAAATTCACCTCCCCCTATCCTGTGTGATGGGTAAGTGAACCCCATTTGCAGTGACGACCATCTACAAGGGAGTATAGACCTGCAAGACTTGAACTGGGCTCTGTCTCCACACAGATTATTTTTCCATCTTTGCAAAATCCGATTTGCATCAATTAGTATCAGAGCATGGCATCTAGATCGTCCTCACGATCTGACGATCCATCCCGTCGTTCACGCGAACAAAAATCCAAAGGATCTCGCTCCAACGATCGTGCATGGTGTGCTGAGTTAGACAAGCACTATCGAATATGCTCCAAGTTTATGCCGATATGCAGGCTTTGACGTCACGGATACAAGAGCCGCGGAACATCGAGGCATTGACGCGCCAACTAGAAGAAAATGTTGCCAAAATCGCTGCCAAAAAGGGTGATACACCACATCAAGCCTTCGAAGCTTCCATCCAAGTTTTTTGATGAACAAAGTCCAGAAAAGCTCACCATCGAAGGCGATTTACTCGCAGTACAGACCGTTTCAGAAGAGGAAAACGTCGTCCTGCTTGCTGTCCAGGTATTTTCAGACTTGAAAACGCGCAAAAATCTATCTGCGGCCCATCCGTGCCCTCTCGCAGACTCCCTGCACCACCCTTGCACCTTCGACACCTTCCCAAATCACAGCCTCACCCCTCCCAGACTCGCACCCTGCCTCTTCCACCCCCACGAAGTCCCATCTCCGCTACCACCTTCTCTCGCCTTCCCTGCGCCAACGCCCCCTCGTGCATCCCTTGCGCCCCCAGCGCCTCCTCCCGCTGCATCCGCACCCTCAGCACCCCCTCCCGCAGTCCACACGCCACCAGTGACCCCCCCAGCCCCAACCCCTCCGTTGTCCACGCACCCCCAGCAAACTCCCTCCCGATGCCACCCTCGCACCCCCGACAACCCTCCCTACTGGGGATGCAACCGGATGCGGATATATCCGTATCCATCCGCTACTGCATCCACTTTTAAGCGGGTACGGATATGGATACAGATACTAGTTTTAATTTTTTTGCGGATACGGATTTGGATATAGCTACCATTATAGATTTTTTTTCCGGATACGGATACGGATACAGATGTATATATTTTTCACGGGTACGTATACTGATATCCGTATTATCGAGTCAGTTTTGACATGTACATCTATGTGCTAATATAGATCACCTGATGGGCATATATGTAAAATTTTATTTTGAATTTGTAGAATTTGATTTTTGAACTATTGTGGAACTACTTTAAACCATCTTTTTTCTTTTATGGAACTTTGTTGTTAGACTATACTCATGAAAAGACTTTAGCTTATAGTTGTCTGTTTATATTTTGGGTTAACATGGTATGCAATATTTCAGCTTCACAAATGTTTTGCATGCCTCAATGTAGCGCTGACACGAAATTGTACCTCATCATAAAATGTCAAAAAAAGGTAATAAACTTTTATAATTTATCATAATGTCATGTCATGAAATATACCAATCACCTTTATCTTATTAGTTGGTTACAATATTACAGTATTACCTATATTTTTGAAACATTTCAAATGAAGGAAGACAGAGGTATGTCATCGTATAATTTTATTATATGCTATTCAATTTATTTCGTTCAATATTTTCATTTATTTCTTATTTATCATGTAACATTGTAAGTTTATTGAATTCAGGATTAGTCATCCATCAATTACAAGTTCGTAAAGACATCATTTCTAATTAAAAGTATAAGTATGAGGAGGAACTTAATATTTATAGGATAATCCGTATTCGTTTCTTAAATATCCGCAAGGTTCAGGAAAGCGATATGCGTTCGGTCAGGTCACTGAATAGCGATTAAGCGGTATGCGGGGTATATGCGGTTCTATGCGGTTTCCTATTTTTTTATTTAAAAATAAATAAATATATACTAATTTGACTACATTCACAATCCAAATCCTTGGTGAGAAACATTTTTAAGAACATTTTTGGTGAGAAATCAATGAATACATTCACAATGCATATCAGCTAATATTCTATAATTATATAAAATCTAATATTCGATCAAAGAATACATGAACAAGCACCATGATGCAAGCTCCTCAACCTCATATATATAAGAATGTGATGTTTAATGTATTGCGACTAAACCAATTGCCTCGACCACGAAATCATCAGAGTTTTATGGTGCATTGGAAGGTTCGCATATACTTAATTTTAAGAGAGTTGAATACGTCCTTACTCATTTTAATCGTGATGCACACATTGTATGATTAGGGAGGCAAATATATACTCAAATTATAAATCAAATATGCAAAAATCTTATTTTCCATCAACCATGGTAAAAAATAAATTCAATAGGTTACTGGATACCTTCCCACGGCTAGTAGGCGGAGGAGGCGCAGAAACTGGAGGCGGAGGCGAGCTAGGAGGAGGCCGAGGAGGCGCGGGAAACTGGGAGGAGGACTGGAGGCAATGGAGGCAGCAACTACGAGGAGGCAGAGGAGGCGGAGTTGGCAGGACACGGAGGAGGCGGGGGAGCTTGGAGGAGGCGGAGGAGGCGCAGAAACTGGGAGGAGGATTGGAGGCGATGGAGGACTGGGAGGAGGAGGCGGCGTTGGCAGGACACGAGGAGGCGGAGGAGTTTGGAGGAGGAGGCGATTGAGGCACAACCGCACAGGAGGAGGAGGCGATGGAGGCTAGGGTATCAGGATACTGGGGGTATCGGGGTAACGAGGGTTAGGGGATTAGGGTAATTGGGTAAGGGTAATTGGGTATCGGGTATGGACAAAACGCAACCAGCAACCCGACAGATCACGACTCGGCGCTTGGTCCGCATATGCGGCCACACAACCCGCATATGTGCGATACCCGCATAGTGACGGGCTTCATGAATGCGGTGCGCCTAAAGGCCCGCACACGCATATGCGGCCGCAGATGCGGCCGCATATGCGGCCGCTTGGACCGATTTCGTGAACCTTGAATATCCGTATTCGAATCGTGATTATCCGATTCTGAATCCGTATCCGTATTTAAGGATACGGTATTCAATTTTCGATATCCATATGATATCCGTTTCCGTATCCGTATCCATATTTTGAAACGGATAAGGATATGGTAATACCTTTATTCGTATTCGTCTGTTTGCATCCCTACTCCCTACCTCACCGTCGCCGCTATTCCCTCCCACCCTCGCACCTCCTGCGCCATCGCCAACATCCCCTCCCGCCGCCTCTACTCGCTATCGCCCCCTCCTCGTCGGCCCCGCATCACCTCTAGAACCTCTTACCATACCCCTTTCTACTGCTCACGCCACCAACCTTCCCCTCCCGATCCGTATTGCCGCCCTCCCTGACCGATACCGCCAGCATCACCGTGGCACGATCTCGAACCGTCGAAGCCGCAGGGACCCCAAACTTAGTGTTTGACGCCACCCTCATTGGGGGAACGCAGAACGAGTCCCTCGGACTCCTGGCTTGCTCCCCAAGAAACTATCACATGATATCTGGGATTTGGCATGGATTTCAAAAAATTGCAAAAGTATACCTCTTTAAAAATTATTTGCATAAAGGTCAAAGATGTTGGGTATTTAAGAAGAGATAATTTGAATGAAGGGGTACGAAAATTGCAGAGACACCCTTCAATTGAAAAAAAATACAAACGTAACGTTGAAAAGGATCTAATTTGGGGAATTTAAAGCTACAATTTCAAGATCGAGTTCTCCAACAGTGCATTGAAGATTAAGCAATTCGTCGGGAGACGAATTTTTTCAAGCGGAGGAGAACTGATGCAGCGTGAAACGGATAAATAGGGCCTCATTTTCTACTTTTTATCCATTTATTAGAGGCTAATTTTATTATGTTTATTCGAGTCGTCTCATTTTTTTATTTAAATAAAAGAGATCGCGTGTGATCTCAAATTATTAGTCAGTTTTCAATTTGAATTTCGAATTTCAAAATTAGAGTCAAATTAGGATAAGGTAGATTTGAATTTCGATTCAAATCAATTAGAGTCGATTTGAATTTTATTTCCATCTTTGTAATCCCCTCCCTCCTATAAAAGGGGTGGTAGTCTATTGTTTTGAGCAGGTCAGATTACAATTAAAATTGAGATTTTTATTCTCTCTCCCTCTCGTCTCTCTTCTTCCCCACACGATCTTCACGCTTCTATTCTCCAAGATCCCTCGTTCTCCGACGAGTTTTCTCCTCTCAACCCCTCCATTTTCTTCCCCACCAAAAATCCACAATCAAATTAATTTATCATCGTCACGCAAATTCTCAATTGCATCACCTCCCCCAATCCTGTGATGGGTAAGTGAACCCCTTTGTAGTGACGACCATCTACAAGGGAGTATAGACCTGTAAGGCTTGAACTGAGCTTTGTCTCCACACAGATTGTAGGTCACGGTATGTAAACACAACTTATAGAAAGATCCTTGTATGGGGACCCTTTTCCACCCCTTATTGTAGGATATTTAAGTTGACTTTTGTTTGTGCGAGATCTTTTTAGTGTTATAGTCGATTAACATCATCCATATAGAAAACTACTGGCATGTGCCTATCTGCTAGTCCTCTAGCTTTATATCTTGAAATTGGAATTTTTATCATGGTTGATTTTTCTCTATGAAAATAGTGGAAGGATACTCTTCACATTGACTTTAGTTTTTGCCAAGGTTGCAGAAATCAATAGTCGATACTCGATCGGCATGGTTACCGACTAAGGAATAATCGACAATCAGATGACTACTCGGATTTAGTCAGCCATTAATCAATTTTAATTTTTTAATTATTTTAAGTATATAATTTTTTGGCATATCTTTTTTAATTATTTTTAATATATAATGGTCCAAAATTTGTAAGGGTTCTTGCATGATGGACACACACGAGTAAAGAAGTTAATCCAAAAGGGGTTGTAAAGTAACATATGGCCAGGTAGTTGGATATTGGCATTTTAACTAGCAAATCGATGGAGTGCAAGCTATAGACGAATACAAAGGAAGGAAGCAGATGAGGCTTTGAAGGTTATGAGACATGGGAAAGGTGTAGGACCTGATGACATTCTTATTGAAGTATGGAGATTTTTAGGTGAGCGGTTTGACTTGGGGTATGGAGATATCGTGAAGAGTTTTGGAGAAGAGACAAGTACCTGCCCTATACATTAACCTCATAAAGGTATGTATAATTGGGCTTCTTCTTGTGTAAGTATCCATTGCGGGAAGACTACCTACTTTAACATCAACATAGGTTTGCATCAAGGTTTAGCTTTGAATTCATTCCTTTCTACTTTGGTTATGGACTAGTTGACAAGTCACATTCATGATGATTGTATATATTTTTCACTGATGATATTGTATTGATTGATGAGACTAAATATGGAGTAAATGAGAAGCTTGAGGTCTGGAGACATGTATTGGAGACTAAAGGATTTCGTACAAGTAGGGCTAAAACTGAATATATGGAGTGCATTTTTGATGTAAGCCACAATGAATGAATCGAGGTGAAGATTGGTGACGACAACATTCAGAATAAGGATTTATTTAGATACTTGGAATTTATTTTGCAACATAATGGAGAAATTGATGGAGATGTTACTGGTAGAGTAAATGAAGATTGGCTAAAGTTGAGAGGAGCCTCTACTGTTCTGTATAAAAACAACAACAACAACAGAGCCTTTTCCCACAATTAAGTAGGGTTGATTACATGGATTCTTTGCCTCCATTCAGATCTATCTTGGGCCAATCTCAGGCTTATATCCAAAAAAATAAGATACCTTCATATAGTCTCATTCCAACACATACCTTCGTATAGTCTCATTGCAACACTTCTTGAGTAGTCCTCGCCTTCTCTTAGCCGACTCAACATCCCAAAACTCGCTTCTCCTAACTGGTGGATCGACTGACCTCCTTTGCAAATTGCTAGACCACCTTATGGGATTTTCTTGCTTCTTATCCTCGATCAGAGCTACACCAACTTTTCTTCAGATTGCATCATTTTGAATCCGGTCTTTACGTGTGTGTCCACACATCTACCTTAGTAATTTCATTTCTGCTACTATCATTCTCTGTACATGTCTATCGTTCACAGGCCAACATTCAGATCCATAGTGTATATCATGTCTTACGACTGCTTTGTAGAACTTTCTTTAGATTTTTAAAGAAAATTTCTTATCACAGAGAATAGCAGACCTCCTTTACAAACTTTTCTTTGTAGAACTTTCCTTTAAAAAATCCATTTAGCCTCTATTGTTCTCTTGATAAGAAAATTCCTTTGAAAATCAAAGGAAAGTTTTACAAAGCAGTCGTGAGAACAACTATGCTCTATGGATCTGAATGTTGGCCTGTGAACCATAGACATATGCAGAGAACGGCAATATCAGAAATGAAAATGCTAAGGTGGATGTGTGGACATACACGTAAAGATCGGATTAGGAATGATGCAATCAGAAGGAAAGTTGGTGTAGCTCTGACCGAGGATAAGTTGCGAGAAAACCACTTAAGGTAGTATGGCCATGTGCAAAGGAGGTAAGCTGATGCTTTAGTTAGGAGAGGCGAGTTTTGGGATGTTGAACATGCTAAGAGAGGTGACGAGTCCGAAATTCGCTGCGTTAAAGATGTGTAATTGATCGTGCATAAAAATTAATGATTTATCGTTCGTTGTAGGCGGCAATCGGAATCGGTCAAGAAAATAACCACAAATATTTATTCAATTTTTAATCACGTGATTTTATGTTTATTTTACTTGGACAAGTCCCAAGGTCGAACACAAGGAGGCAAAGGAACAACCTAGAATTATGTCTATCAAAATTCGTGTGCGGTTTTTCGAGGCTGTCTTTTTTTTTTGTAATTTTTAATGCAATAAAGGATACAAAATGCAAATTCGGCCTATTTTAGGGACTAAAATGTAAAAGTCGATCAAACGATGTCCGAAAAATACAAAACTTGGCCACGATGCAAAATATGATGAAATAAATGTACTGTATTTTTTTGGAATTTTTGGATGCAATATGAATTTTTATGGATTTTTAAATGCAAATAGAATGAATTTCAATATTTAATTATAATAAATATTAAACCTAATTAATTTCAAGAAATAAAATTATCAAAGATCTATCACTAGGTGATTGATCTCAGAAAAATCCTAAACCTCAAAAATACTAGTTTCAATACCTATTAAAAATCAAACACTGAAATATGTAAAATGATTTTTACAAAGCAAACTATGCATGCAAATACGATTCTTTTTGGGCACGGTGTCAAGTACAATTAATTCTACAATATGTGATTTTTCGGGAATTTTTAGAGAAACGGTTAATCAAAAATAAATTTCATAGCAAGAATAGGGTAAATCATGCAATTTTCTACAAAATAATTAATTATTAATTAACCATCGATCACAAAATTATCCAAAATATGTCAAAATGTAGAGAATTAATGGACTAACACCATGCTATTTTTGAATAATAAAATACTGTCATGTAAAAGTTTAAACCCACTGGGGAACATAGGGGTATTTATGCAAATAATAAATATATCAATAAATAATGAATATGCAATTACCGTAAAGTGGGGGGGGGGGGGTATCTGCAATTTTCCAAGGGAGCGCGTGCGGCGCACGTGCTCCTTGGACGGCTGGATAGATCGACAATATGGAGGAGGTCCGGGGGGTACCCCGTAAATGTTCCACACGTCACGTAATGTGCGCGTGCGAAATCAGGCTCGAGAGGAGTCTCGGCTCGGACGGCCACCTGTCGTGCGTCTGTGCCTCGGCTTGGCCCGAGGCTAATGGCGTGGCGATCGGCTCGGGGCTAGGCTCGGGTCTTGTCTGGACCGTTGATGACGGTTGTATCCAACGGCTGGGGGCTTCGATTCCGTCAATGCGTTGGCCGACACACGGCCGAGGATCGTCGGAGGAGAGGCGGCGCGACGGAGTTTGACGGCGGTCGAGGATGAAGTGGTGAAGACGAGGCGGAGGATGGTGTTGCTACGGAGGTCGTTGAAGGTTGTCAGAGGCGAAGGCGTTGTTGATGACGTGTCGTGGCTTGACAGATATCTGGAGCAGAGCAGCAAGGAGGCGATGGAGGTTGCCGTTGGCTGCAACGAGGGTCGGTAGACCCTCGGATCTCGCCGGAAAAGGGGGCTCGGGGCGCTGTCACCGCCGCGGTGTAGAAATGATGCGCTGATCGACGGATGAAGATGCTCAGGCGGCGAAGGTGTTCTTAAATAGCGGCTTGAGGTCGGCGAAGAAAGGAAGGTCGCTGCGGCGTTGATTCGATGGGATTTGATCGAGGATCATGGACGATGGAGGATCTGTGATCGGAGTTAGGTGGCTACTCGATTCGATTGCGCGAGAAGGACGACGGAGAAATCGGAGGATCTCGGCCGAGGGATTCACGGCGGTGGTTTCAGATTGGGAAAGGGGAAAGTGCGGCTGGGGAAGACGACGGCCCTTGGGTCGTCCGATCGGTCGATGATCGGATGACCCAGATGGGGCCACGTGGCGGCATGGGGATAAAGGCACGGCTGCATGTGCTTGGCGCGTGCCTGGAAGGCACGTGCCTTGCACGTGCGAGGTCTTTTAAATTTTTTTTATAAAACCAAATAATAAAAATGCCAAAAATGGCTGACTCGTGGCGGCTCCAGGAGCCGCCACGTGTCAGCACCACAAAAATCCGAAATTAAATACTTTGTAAAATCCAAAATAAATAGCAAATGATCTCGGATCTAGAAAGATTCCTCACGAAAATTGTTCGTCTCGATGAGATCTACAACTTTCATGAAGACATCAAAATCAAAATCGATTAATTGCAAAAAGTGATATTTTTGGGGTATCCCATGTACATAGGACACCTTGATTTTTGTTTTCGTAATTTTTTTGTCATTTTTAAACCAGATAAAAATCCGGAAAAAATATGATAAAATCAGAAATAAATATTTACACCTTAATCTATTTTTTTGGATTTTTATTAATTAAGAAGAAGATGAAATAAAATAAAAATACGAAAAAGATCAATTTGTACAAGCAGTTAGTGAAGACTCGGACTCAATTTGTTTCTTTGATTTCAAGCTCAGTTTGGATTTGGATTTGTACGCATTTTAATAAAACTTTTATCAAAGAAGACCAATTAAAAAGAAATAAAATAAAATATGTTAATTATGTACATAAAATAATAGGCCAAAAACCGCTAAAATACAAAATGTACAAAAGAGGCCCAAAACCCAACTTTCACATACGAGCTCCGATTCACTTGAACTTGGTTTTGTTTGAAGATAATTCAATGTACATTAGTTCAAAAGTGAGTAGGATTAAAACAGACACTGGATGAGGAAGATATGAGGTTTTTAGTTCGGAAATCCTGAAACTAGGGTTTGGGTTTTTGGTCCACTTATTTGGGTTAGTTATTTTTTTGTATTTTTCATTTATTCTTGTTAGTGATATGTACACAGTGGAGTGGTTTTGGGTCATTCAGAGTTAGCATTAAATAGTTAAAAATAGGGAAGTTAGGCTATTTACAGGTCATTTTTGGCTTGGATTTTTGGCTTCTTATTTTGTGCAAAAATAAGGGATGAAATGCAAATCTTATGAAAACATGCATGAATGCTAATTATGCACAATAAATGCAGACATGCTGATGATTTTGAGGGATTTGAGCTTAATAAATGAGATTTAGAGTGAACATGCTAAGAGAGGCGAGTTTTGGGATGTTGAACATGCTAAGAGAGGTGACGAGTCCGAAATTCGCTGCGTTAAAGATGTGTAATTGATCGTGCATAAAAATTAATGATTTATCGTTCGTTGTAGGCGGCAATCGGAATCGGTCAAGAAAATAACCACAAATATTTATTCAATTTTTAATCACGTGATTTTATGTTTATTTTACTTGGACAAGTCCCAAGGTCGAACACAAGGAGGCAAATGAACAATCTAGAATTATGTCTATCAAAATTCGTGTGCGGTTTTCGAGGCTGTCTTTTTTTTTGTAATTTTTAATGCAATAAAGGATACAAAATGCAAATTCGACCTATTTTAGGGACTAAAATGTAAAAGTCGATCAAACGATGTCCGAAAAATACAAAACTTGGCCACGATGCAAAATATGATGAAATAAATGTACTGTATTTTTTTGGAATTTTTGGATGCAATATGAATTTTTATGGATTTTTAAATGCAAATAGAATGAATTTCAATATTTAATTATAATAAATATTAAACCTAATTAATTTCAAGAAATAAAATTTTCAAAGATCTATCACTAGGTGATTGATCTCAGAAAAATCCTAAACCTCAAAAATACTAGTTTCAATACCTATTAAAAATCAAACACTGAAATATGTAAAATGATTTTTACAAAGCAAACTATGCATGCAAATACGATTCTTTTTGGGCACGGTGTCAAGTACAATTAATTCTACAATATGTGATTTTTCGGGAATTTTTAGAGAAACGGTTAATCAAAAATAAATTTCATAGCAAGAATAGGGTAAATCATGCAATTTTCTACAAAATAATTAATTATTAATTAACCATCGATCACAAAATTATCCAAAATATGTCAAAATGTAGAGAATTAATGGACTAACACCATGCTATTTTTGAATAATA
Source organism: Ottelia alismoides (assembly GCA_037367405.1). Taxonomy (NCBI): domain Eukaryota; kingdom Viridiplantae; phylum Streptophyta; class Magnoliopsida; order Alismatales; family Hydrocharitaceae; genus Ottelia; species Ottelia alismoides. The sequence goes on from JAZKJV010001089.1 coordinate 475,514, forward strand.
AAATACTGTCATGTAAAAGTTTAAACCCACTGGGGAACATAGGGGTATTTATGCAAATAATAAATATATCAATAAATAATGAATATGCAATTACCGTAAAGTGGGGGGGGGGGTATCTGCAATTTTCCAAGGGAGCGCGTGCGGCGCACGTGCTCCTTGGACGGCTGGATAGATCGGCAATATGGAGGAGGTCCGGGGGGTACCCCGTAAATGTTCCACACGTCACGTGATGTGCGCGTGCGAAATCAGGCTCGAGAGGAGTCTCGGCTCGGACTGCCACCTGTCGTGCGTCTGTGCCTCGGCTTGGCCCGAGGCTAATGGCGTGGCGATCGGCTCGGGGCTAGGCTCGGGTCTTGTCTGGACCGTTGATGACGGTTGTATCCAACGGCTGGGGGCTTCGATTCCGTCAATGCGTTGGCCGACACACGGCCGAGGATCGTCGGAGGAGAGGCGGCGTGACGGAGTTTGATGGCGGTCGAGGATGAAGTGGTGAAGACGAGGCGGAGGATGGTGTTGCTACGGAGGTCGTTGAAGGTTGTCAGAGGCGAAGGCGTTGTTGATGACGTGTCGTGGCTTGACAGATATCTGGAGCAGAGCAGCAAGGAGGCGATGGAGGTTGCCGTTGGCTGCAACGAGGGTCGGTAGACCCTCGGATCTCGCCGGAAAAGGGGGCTCGGGGCGCTGTCACCGCCGCGGTGTAGAAATGATGCGCTGATCGACGGATGAAGATGCTCAGGCGGCGAAGGTGTTCTTAAATAGCGGCTTGAGGTCGGCGAAGAAAGGAAGGTCGCTGCGACGTTGATTCGATGGGATTTGATCGAGGATCATGGACGATGGAGGATCTGTGATCGGAGTTAGGCGGCTACTCGATTCGATTGCGCGAGAAGGACGACGGAGAAATCGGAGGATCTCGGCCGAGGGATTCACGGCGGTGGTTTCAGATTGGGAAAGGGGAAAGTGCGGCTGGGGAAGACGACGACCCCTGGGTCGTCCGATCGGTCGATGATCGGATGACCCAGATGGGGCCACGTGGCGGCATGGGGATAAAGGCACGGCTGCATGTGCTTGGCGCGTGCCTGGAAGGCACGTGCCTTGCACGTGCGAGGTCTTTTAAATTTTTTTTATAAAACCAAATAATAAAAATGCCAAAAATGGCTGACTCGTGGCGGCTCCAGGAGCCGCCACGTGTCAGCACCACAAAAATCCGAAATTAAATACTTTGTAAAATCCAAAATAAATAGCAAATGATCTCGGATCTAGAAAGATTCCTCACGAAAATTGTTCGTCTCGATGAGATCTACAACTTTCATGAAGACATCAAAATCAAAATCGATTAATTGCACAAAGTGATATTTTTGGGGTATCCCATGTACATAGGACACCTTGATTTTTGTTTTCGTAATTTTTTTGTCATTTTTAAACCAGATAAAAATCCGGAAAAAATATGATAAAATCAGAAATAAATATTTACACCTTAATCTATTTTTTTGGATTTTTATTAATTAAGAAGAAGATGAAATAAAATAAAAATACGAAAAAGATCAATTTGTACAAGCAGTTAGTGAAGACTCGGACTCAATTTGTTTCTTTGATTTCAAGCTCAGTTTGGATTTGGATTTGTACGCATTTTAATAAAACTTTTATCAAAGAAGACCAATTAAAAAGAAATAAAATAAAATATGTTAATTATGTACATAAAATAATAGGCCAAAAACCGCTAAAATACAAAATGTACAAAAGAGGCCCAAAACCCAACTTTCACATACGAGCTCCGATTCACTTGAACTTGGTTTTGTTTGAAGATAATTCAATGTACATTAGTTCAAAAGTGAGTAGGATTAAAACGGACACTGGATGAGGAAGATATGAGGTTTTTAGTCCGGAAATCCTGAAACTAGGGTTTGGGTTTTTGGTCCACTTATTTGGGTTAGTTATTTTTTTGTATTTTTCATATTCTTGTTAGTGATATGTACACAGTGGAGTGGTTTTGGGTCATTCGGAGTTAGCATTAAATAGTTAAAAATAGGGAAGTTAGGCTATTTACAGGTCATTTTTGGCTTGGATTTTTGGCTTCTTATTTTGTGCAAAAATAAGGGATAAAATGCAAATCTTATGAAAACATGCATGAATGCTAATTATGCACAATAAATGCAGACATGCGGATGATTTTGAGGGATTTGAGCTTAATAAATGAGATTTAGAGTGATGAATCCGAGATTCATCAAGAGGGCACCGAAGGCCAAAGTGGTGTTGGAATGAGATTATACGAACGAATCTTAGTTTTTTGGACCTAAGCCCGATATTGGCCCAAGATAGATATGAATGGTGGCAAATAATCCATGCAGTCGACCCCACTTAATGTAGGTAAAGGCTTTTGTTAGAAAACGAGAATACGGAAGCGAAATCAGAGATAAAGAATAAGAACGATAAAGAACATCAGGGCTTTTACGTGGAATCCTACTCCCGAAGGAGCGGGATGAAATAACAGAAGAACGCCTCAGAGGGTTGATATTTCTATTAACTTTTCTCATCTGACACAATGAGTGTGGGGCTTCTTATATAGCCCTCACTGAGTCCCCACATCCCACTAATAGTAGATGTGGGACTAAACCACTGGATGCGGTAGTTGGACCCTGGAGAGATCCAATTACCAATCTACACATGTGACGCACATAGTCTAACACTCCCCCTCATGCTCAGCTTGAAGCCTTGAACACATAGAAAGAAATCACTCAGACTCACAATACAAAACACTACATACAATATCAACTCAACACATACACAACTATCGGTTGCTTCAATAAAAAAACTATCGGTTGCTGTCGAGGACGTTGCTTCTAATGGCATGCATGTGAGGAGGAACAACATGGTTGTAGTGTAAGTTGAACTGGCTCTCCTTGATGGAGAACATGTGCTATGTACTGCGTCTGTCAGAATCATTGAAATTGGAATGAATATCCTCGTCGGAGAACTCTGGCTCGCTACATGTAGAAGACTGTGCATTATGTGGATAACTGCTCCATCTCCGTAGGGCCGAACTGAAAAAGTCATGGAAACATCCTCGTTGGAGTCTACAGTCACTAGAGAATGGAGTCTAAAAGTTTCCTTGTAGGAGAACTGTGTCTCTCCCATTCTGGCTCAAAGAATGGGATTTCTAATATGTATTCCCTATAAAACCACATGAAAACCGTAGCCCATAATGGCATAGAGAATGAGATCCCTACTTTGGAGTCCTTATGGATCACATGAATACGCTGAGACCAAAAACAATGATGGGGACCACACAACTAATGATTGCAAACATGTGCGCATCATGCTGAAGACTTCGAACCAATCTGAATGTCGAGTCTGAATTTGAAAATCTGTAGAGTCTAAAATCTGGCCTGGATAATCTGACATCAGAATCCGACCTGTAACTCTGCACAATACTCCCCTTTTCACCCATACTGGTCGGAAAACAATGACGTCGACCAAGTTGGGAGAAGAAAACAAAATGCAATCGACCAATGTCGAGTCTATAAGCCGTCACCATTTTTTTCCGACTTTTCTTCCCTTTTCTCACATCATTTTTTTCGTACGGATGTTTTTTGTACTGTCCTTTTTTCCGGTTATTTCCCTTTTTTTATAATCATCCTCTTTTTTTCTCTTTTTTTTTCTGCAAATTAGACACCCCTTTTATAATCCTGAATTCAACCCCATTGGTCCTAAGACCCCCCCTTTTTTTTAAAAAATAGATCACTGCCCAGCCTCGTTCTTACATGACTCTTTCCCTTTTAAAATAAGAATAGAAGGGTATTATGCCCCATGGCCTCAAATTTCAACGAAATTCGGTCGAATTTCTGTCGAATATCGATATCCAGTCAAAATTGAAATTCGACAGAAATGCCCGAAATGACCGAAATATGGGGCTCCTAGTACAAAAAATGACCGAAATGACCGAAATTTCGGTCGAACTTCGATCGAAATTCCACCGAAATTCTGTTTCGGCCGGTCATCGAAATGGTGACCAAAACCGACGTTTAGGGCCTTGTTATGCCCTTCACCTCTCATGTCTAGGGTTCTCAATGAACCCAAGCTGCCGCCTGGATCTTGGAGTGATGCAAGGATCAACATCACCTTGAGTGCATGCCGCGAGTAGGAGAAATGCATTGGCGCCTCCTTTATGCATTGCCTGTAGCATGGAGATGCCTGACACCATATGGCGACAAAGAGGAAAAGAAGGTTGGGCGCCCTGGGGCCATCGCTTGGAGGAAGACACTGCTGTAGATGCCGCCTGATTTAGTTGGATGTGGCTGCTGGAATCTGTTGGAGAACCCCAAATCGGGAGGTGCTTTCATGGAGAGACCCTAAAATTGCCGCCTTTGGTGGTTGATTGCTGGCGTTGGGCAAGGGGTCCTCTGTGGGAGATCTGGGAGGAAGAGTCACCCCCATTTTTTGTCTAACTTGCTCTGATGTGGTTTATGCATCTGAAGTTTGGAGGTAAAGCGTGCGCCACCATCACTAGGGGAAAGCCCATCGTCTCGGCTAGGGTTTTATCGCTTGCGACGATGTTGTTGACCGCTGAGGTTGAGGGGTATGCCACATGGAGAGAAGGCATCATGCATGCAGTGGGCATGAGACCACGGTTCTCGATCGCTATACAGTTTCAATCAGGCACATCATATGGTGCACATCCTCTGGATGTTGGAGAACTGCAGCTGCAGATCGTAGATGAAGGCTTGGATGTGCGCATAGGAGATCGCACATGCTTTGGATGGCGTATCGAGTTGGGATTTCAGAACAAACCTCGCATGACACTGCATAATTAGGGTTAAGAAACCATGGAATTTCTGGAACATGAACATATCTTCGAACAATATATGAACATGCATAGATCTTCAGAATAGTCTCTTAAGAACAACAGAGAATCGAATCTTGACCAAATTGTAAATTAGGGTTTCAACAAAAAATCCTAGAACTAAATCTCGAATCTCAAACATAAATAAAGAATATAAAAATCCTCGTGAATCGAACCCGCTTGATACCATGTTAGAAAATGAGAACGCAGAAGCGTAATCAAAGATAAAAAACTAGAACGATAAAGAACCCCGTGATTTTTACGTGGAACCCTACTCCCTAAGGAGCGGGATGAAACCATGAGAGAACACCTCAAAGGGCTGATGTTTCTATTAACTTTTCTCATCCGATACATTAGGCGTGGGGCTTCTTATATAACGTCCACAGAGTCTCCACTTCCCATAAATAGTAGATGTGTGACTAAACCACTGGATGTGGTAATTGGACCCTGGAGGGATCCAATTATCCATCTACACATGTGACACACATACTTCAACAACTTTGTTGTTGTTGTATTTAAAATATATAAACCATTTTTTATAAATATATTCCTTTATATTTTCATAGATTTATACATATTCTATATTATCATAATGAAATAAAAGAAGTGATTGACTTTAAATATAACATTAAGCATATTAGAATAAGTTTGCTTTTTAAAAAGGGGTAAGTTACATAAAAGGACCCCAACTATACCTCGATTCTCAATTACGGGTCTCATTTTTAAATTGTAACAAATAAGGGTATGAACATTCAACTTAAGGGTTTAACGTCGACATATAAGGGTCGTTGAAGCTTATAGAGGCGTCTATTTGAGACAGAAACAGAAGATCAGGCCCCTCTTTGTTACAATTGAAAAATGAGCCCCTTAATTGGGAATTGAGGCATAGTTGAGGCCCTCTTTTGTAATTTATCCTTTAAAAAGAAAAAAAAATTAAAAAAATAAAAAGAATCTCTTTGTAAAAGTCGGCCGAGTGGTCGAGTTGACAGACTAATGGTTGACTAGGCATAGTCGAGTTGGCAACCCCCGACCCGACTAATCGGCTGATTTTTACAACATTGGTTTTTTCCCGATCGTTTCATTGTTTTAGTCAATTAACGTCATCTATATAGGGAACTGCTGGCATGGCTTCTTGCTTCCCTATCTGGTAGTACTCTAGCATAATACTTGAAATTGGAATTTTCGTCCTAATTGATTTTTCTCCATGAAAATAGTGGAAGGATGCTATTCACAGTCCTTTAACTAAAACTTTTTTATTCTTGGTTGCAGACACTTGCGAAGAAAATATGTCAATTTGTACAAAAGAAAACTTGAATTGATTCAACGGCATCAGGCAAGTTTTTTTTTTGAAGCCTCAGGCAAGTGATTTCAACTTTATTTGTTGTTTACTTAATATCTTTGTATTTCCCTTTTTTTGGAAACATTGGCTGCTTCCAGTTTTTGCATCTAATTTCTCATTTTTATGGTATCTTGTTTTTGTCAGTCCCTGTTTGCTGAGAGCTAGTTATATGGCTTTTATTGTTTTCTGATATTCTCTGAGCTAAATGACTGCTAGATGACTTCCTGCATCTAGAATTCAGTAAAGCTGACTTCAGGTCACAAGGTTGAAAGATTGCTGTTCCTTCGTGGAGAACACTGTCGCACAATGTCTTCCCAATTTTCCTGTGTTGTAAATCCAATAATACGGTTGCATTGTGATAGAATATATTCATTTATGATTACCTATAGTTTCTTTTTCTCTCTGAAGAGAGAATTTTTACATGCAAAGGTTCTTGGAACCTGTTATTTCTTGTGGCTTCAGTTCATGGTTCATAAAGTCGGGTGGCTCCTGTTCTAGGTTCATAAAGTCAGTATGTGATATTCGTCCGTCAGATGGTCTGAAGTGAGTAAATGGGTATGCGGAAGTATATACAAATTATACGATTTGTATTTTTTAATTAAGAATAATTATAAATATAATAATAAATTCAAATTTTAGAGGTTAATGTTTTTTAAAATATAGTCCGAATATAAAGTATAGACCTTTTCGTAGGACGCAAGTTCAATAAAAGCATTTTGAAAAAACATCTATTTAGGTAAAAGACTTAATTATAATAAAATATTTAAGAGTATTATCTCAAACAAATATTCATATACAAATAACCAAAGTTCTAATCTTAATCGTAGAAAATAACTAGAGGAATTATGAAGTTCATAATCATTGTCAGAATCTGTGATAAATTCTTCTTCTTCCTCCACATTAGGTAATGCATTTACATTTCTTTGACAGATCTTTGCTAGAATCTAATAGCCAATGGTTCACTTTTTGAATGCACCTTCTCTCTTTTTATACAAAACCAATTCTTTTGTTTTGTGGCATGATGAATGTCCAAATCTGGGTAAAATGTTGCCAAGCATTGTAAAAAATCATTTATGGCAAAGCTATCTTCGAGAACAATATTATATTCCCTATTGTAGGGATTGAGTTAGTAAGTTGTAAGATGGAGAGAACCATCCAATCTTCCTTTCGACTTCGAATAATGGAATCAATGAAGTGCTTATACGCCAAGGAAGGCCGTATCGATATTGATATTGTTTCGGTCCGCCCGGAAATGAATATATCATGATGTATCGCCGGTATATTGACGATATTGGTGGAAATGCCGGAAATGGTTCAAAAAAGCTATTTTTTTGTCATTTTTCCGAAATTAAGATCATCCAAGATATTAAAACAACAAATAACCTACAAATACACACTTATGTCACACATATCGGTCATTTATAGCCCATATATCTCACATATCGGTCATATCAAACATATCGTTGTTAATGTTTATTCCTGACCTATAGATATTGTAAATGGATTCCATTCAAGTTCTTATAACATTTTATAACGTACAAATATACACTTAGATAACACATATAGATCATTTATGAAGAGTACTATGATCCTTATATTGCACATATCGGTCATATCGAACATATCGCTAGTACTGTTAGTTGTTAACCTATATATATTGAAAATAGAATTGATCCAAGTTCTTAGATCACTAAATAACTTACAAATATACTCTTATATCACACATATCGATCATCTATGAAGCTTATATCGCATATATCGATCATTTCAAACATATCGATATTAATGTTGATTCTTGACTTATAGATATGTTTTGAAGAATTGACTTATAGATATTGGAAATGAATTTCATTCAAGTTCTTACAACATGAAATAACTTGCAAATATACACTTAGATACTCGTAACACATAATTATAGATCCTCTATGATCCTTATATCACTCACTCATATCGATCATATTAGTCAAATGACATAATTAGTGACATGAGTTATTTGATTCAAAAAATGTACATAATGTTTAAGGAGACAATGTTTCTTTGGTATAAAGATATATCTATTTTACAAAAATAAATGAAAAATATTTAAATCAATGTAATATTGTAAAAGAGATTACCTAAAACCAAGAATTCCGTGGAGGATCTGAATCGACCCCTTGCCCAGTTGTCTCTCATAACGGATATATCATTTTTATACGAGATGTAATTCATAATAATATTCTCGAGGGGAGGGGGAAGATGAATTAAAATTGATTGGACACCCCAAGTTGAAGAACCATTATATGCACCCTCCCGTCGCACCATACCCTACCAGTATGGGGTTTCGCTAGATATGTGTTCTAATATTGTGTGTTTTAATATGAGGTGTAGCTAAATATGTGTTTTAATATTGGGTGTAGCTAGATAAGTAGTGGAATCAATCTTGCATGAGTAATAATATTGATATATAGAGATATCGGCGAAACATTGACGATATCGTTCGATATCCGGGATGTTTTGTACTGAATCCAATCATTTTTGACCGATATGAGCCGATATGGCGATATATCGCCGATATCCCTGTAAAAGGATATACTGGGTGATATCGAAATGCCTCCTTGTCGAAACTGATATATCGGCTATATACCGCCGATATAGTCTTCTATGTTATACGCATGCTCCCCATTTTGAAATGGACTCTTTAGCTCCATCTTAACATCTTCAAGCCCTCCTTACACAAAGCTCATCCATGGCCTCTGATCACCATTAACAATACACACGAGATGGATGAACACAGAGAAGACCTTCAAGCTCAAGGAAAATTGGTCTTACGCTTAGGATATTTGATGCATCCACTTCACATTTCCTTGTTTTGGACCACTTGTTATTCTCCATTAATCAGTAGTGAACATCAATCTTTCTTCTCTTTCTTATCAATGAGACTTTATAGCGTGAAAAAGGAAGTGATAGATCTTGTTTTCCATGATCTGACTATATCACTCTATTGGGTGAGTTGCCGCGTCAAGCTGAGCATCTTTGCATGATTATAGATGAAAATAGTCGGTGTTCTTTCTTTTTCTATGCAATTTTTGAGGTTCGATTCTTTGCCAATTTCTTTGAGCATGCGATCTATGCCACGAGCAACGTAAGATAAGACCAAATAATGTTTGTATAGAGAAGAGAGCCGAATGAGATATCTATTCCATAGGGCTAGGGTCTCTTATATAGAGAGAAAACCCTAAAGAGTACAAAAGGAAAAATACATAAATACCCCCGAGAGGTTACGGAACCGAAGGGCTACGAACATAAATGTAAGTCTAACTCGAACACTCCCCTTCAAGTTGGAGCATATCTGTTGATCATGCCCAACTTGGATATTAAGTACCTGAGGCGCTTCCTTAGAAGAGCCTTTGTGAGGATGTTTGCCAGTTGAAGTTCAATGGAGATGCGTGGAGTGCTAATTCGTCCTCCTCGTACTGCATCACGAATAAAATTGCAATCAACTTCAATGTGTTTTGTCCGCGCATGGAAAACTGGATTGATGACGATGTATGTGGCAGACTTGTCACAGTATAAGGGTACATGAGTGGCGACTGACATGCTAAATCTGTTAGGAAAGAGACAAGCCATGTGATCTCACAGGTGGCCCGAGCCATTACCCTGTATTATGCTTCCGCACTGGATCTGGAGACCACTGTTTGCTTCTTGCTTCACCAAGTGACAAGGTTATCACCAACAAACATGGCGTATCCTGTAGTGGATCGACAGTCCTCAGGAGGCTTGCATAGTCAAAATCTGTATAGGCGGAGATATTAGTGTGCCCATTCACCCCATAGAAGAGTCCACTTCTGGGAGATTCCTTCAAATATCAAAGGATCAAAAGAACTTCCTGCCAATGACTGTAAAGAAGCTTCTCCATATGATGACTGGCTCTGCTCACAACATATGATATATCTGGCCTAGTAATAGTGAGATAAAGTTATTTTCCCACTAAGCTTCTGTACCGTGTTGCATCCTCAAAAGCTGGATCAGTAAATGCTGAATATTTTCTCACTTCTGCAAGGATGTCATATGGCCTGCATCCAAGTAGTCCTATCTCAGTCAGAATATCGAGGCAATACTTCCTCTATGAAAGATGGAGCCTCTCTGTAGTGCGCATTACCTCGATGCCAAGAAAATAACAAAGTTGGCTGAAGTCTTTCGTGACAAAGACATTATGGAGGAAGGTCTTGATCTCCCGGATACTGTTTACATCATCTACTGTGACAACCATATCATCGACATAAACATCAAGAATGATCGTGCCAGTAGTCCGTCTTCTAACAAATTGTCCTCTGAAAAACAAGTGTGTTGATCTCCGTAGTGAGCCTGTCAACCCATATCCTGGGGCTCTGCTTCAGGCCATAAATGGCCTTGCGTAGTCGACATACATTCTCCCCCTAGACTGCATACCCCGGTGGTTTCATCATGTAGACCTCCTCCTCAAGATTACCATGAAGAAATGCATTCTTCACATCAAGTTGATAAGTAGGCCAAGCCTTGTTGGCAGCAACATAGAGAATGGTATGTATCAACCCCATTCTGGCAGTGGGTGAGAAGGTCTCAAAATAATCTACTCAAAATGTTTGTTTGAAACCTTTGGCAATAAGTATGGCTTTCGACCTGTCAATAAAACCATAAGGCGACTATTTGGTCGTGATGACTCATCGACAAGCCATAGGCGAACTCTCGAAGGGCACATCACAAGATCCCACATGCCCTGGGTGGTAAGTGCATCCATCTCCTCATCCATGGCCTGTCGCCAACCATGATCCTGCATTGCACTGAAATGATCTGTTGGAACAGAAATAACATTCAGAGCATTTGCAAATCTCTTGTCACAGTTAGATAAACCATATGTAGAAGTAAAGTATGACATGGGGTGATATGTACATTGCCTTTTTTGCTTGCGTAAAGCTATATTAAGCTCCTCAGGTACATCCAGTGCAACAATGGTGGGAGCACTCGAAGTGGCCATATCATCCTGCATAAAAGGGATTGGCAAAGGTACAGACACTGGTGTAGAAGGTATACAGGTACGCCGACGAGTATAGACGATTGGTGGAGGGAGGTCGAGAGGAATGTCACTCACAGTCTGTGTGAAATAACTTGTTTGTTAAAAAAAGGTGACATCAACAGACACATAGTATCGACACCCAACAGGATCATAGCAGCGATAGCATTTTTGGGTTTAAGAGTACCCAAGAAAGACACATTTGATGGCACGAGAGGATAGTTTGTCAGCTGCATGAAAGTTATGAACAGAGGCAATACAACCAAAAATTCGCAGAGGTATGGGAAAATAAGACTCAATAGGGCAAACTAAGGAAAACAGAGTTGCCCTTTCTGGAACAGACAAAGAAACATGGTTGATGAGATAAACTGCAGTAAGGATAGCATCTCCTCAATAATGCTTAGGAACACTCATTTGACTAAAAGAGATCTGGCGACATTTAGCAAGTGTCGGAGTTTCCTTTCAGCTATACCATTCTGTTGTGAGGTATATGGGCATGATGTTTAGTGAACAATTCTCTGGGATGCAAAGAAAGATGTCAAGTCTTGTTGGGTTAACTCAAGAGCACTATCAATACGAACACTCTTATCAATGCTAGAAAAGGAAGTTTTAACATATTGAAAGAAATTTCTGACAATTTGATTAACCTCTGAACGTTCTTTTAATAGATATACCCAAGTAGATCGACTATAATCATCAACAAAAACTATAAAATAGCGATGACCACTTAATGTGCAGATCAGACAAGGTTCGCAGACATCACGATGAACAAGATGAAAAGCAACAATACTACGAGACTCTGTACGAATAGGAAACGAAGATCGACAGTGTTTCCCGAACTCACATGACTCGCACTGAAAGAGGTGGAGATGGCCTTGGCAGAGGGATGCCCAAGGCGCATATGCCATAGGAGTTGATCTTCGGAGATGGATGCATCACCAATAAAATTGAAATCTGAGGGTATGTCAAGATAATATAGGCCTTTCATCTCATGACCCCCACCAAAAATCTGCCTCGTCTGAATGTCCTGAAAATAACAACAAGACTCATCAAATATCACGCGGCAATGAAGCTCAACACAATGCTTGTGAACTGACATGAAGCTAAGAGGAAAATCAGGAGAACATTGAACCAAAGAAAGTTGGAGCTTGGAAGAGAATTTCATAGTTCTGACAGTGGTAATTGGTGATTGAGTTCCATTAGCGACTCGAACTGACTTCAAAGAGGTAGATGGTACAGAAGAGGTGCGCAGATCTCCTTCTCTAGTGAGATGAGTAGAGGCATCGGAATCAATAATCCAAGCTGGAGCAGGAGTGACAACAGAGTTGACTATTGTGCCTGGTGGAGTAGTCAGAGCAACAATGGTAGTGTTACTAGTGGTAGTAGGTCCTGGAGTCTGAAGGATCTGCATCAGGCGGGAGTAATTTGCATCATTAAGATGGACAATCTCGCCACTGGAGGTTGCTGTAGGCGATGCGTCTTCCACATCATAGGCATCCTCATATGTATTATTGGCATGATAAGAAGATACATCAAACTTCTGCCAGCATCGTTCAGTCGGGTGGTTCCACCTAGGGCCGCTAATCGAACTGAACATGTTCGTATTCGATTAGAGTTTGTTCGATAATAGTTCGAAAAATGTTCGTTCGTTTCTAAACGAACTGAACATGAACTTCAAATTTTAGTTCGATAACTTAGCGAACTGAAAATAAACATAACATATGTTCGTTTGATAAAAGTTCGAGTTCGATATATGTATATGTGTGTATATTTGTATGTGTAACTTCGTATTTATATACTTGATGAATTTCGAAGTTAAAGAAATTATTGTATTTATTGGACTTTGTACCACTTTAATTTGAATAATTTCTTAGTTTTACTGCTTATCGAACCTTGTTATCGAACTCTAGTTTCGAACTTGTTCATATAAAAATGTTTTAGTTAAGAATTGTTAACGAACTGTTATCGAATCGAACTCGGACGTTCGTTTTCTAAATGAACTCGAACTCGAACTTTCGAACTTCCTTATCGAACCGAACTCGAACATAGGTCCGTTCGTTACAGTTCGGTTCGATTAGCAGCCCTAGTTCCACCTACCATATTAAGTGCATGTGGCAGTAGAGTCTCTCCCACGACCACTGCCAAAGTCACGACCTCACCCTGATTTCCGTCCATGACCACAACTTGGATCACGACCGCATCCTCCTCTTAAGCCGTATCTGCCTCCTTCCCCATATGAGATGTGTGCAAAGTTCTCTGTTGAAGGTAATATGAGAGGCCGAGCAATCGATGTCTCGAGTTCCTCAAGTCGGCCAAAGATGGCCTTCATTGTTGACCGTTTGTCTGATATAAGAAATTGCTCCTTTGCTGCATGGTATCTAAAATGTAGGTCATCAAGAAAGCAGTATACTTGCTAGTCAGAGCGCTCTTGTATCTATTTGGTGCAACATGAGGGCTGAATATTGCAAGCTCCTCATACAGGCTGTAGAGATGCCTGTATTACTCGATAAGGGAGGAATCACCCTGAGATGCCGACCAGATTCGCCTGTAAATGTCTGCAAGGCGTGACCTTGTCTTCTTCTAGGAGTATGTTTGCTCGAGATCCTCCCACATTTCCTTGGTCGTATTTTTGTACAGAAGATTTGAGGCAGTGTGAACCTCAATATTGTTGGTTATCCAGTTGATAACCAAGTAGTTGTCTGTCTTCCAGTTATCATACTCTTTATCCTTTTCCTCTAAAGGTTCTTTAGTCGGAATGTAGAGTTTCCTCTGACCATCAATGAATACCATAAAAGATCGAGACCTGAGCACATAATTTTTTGTGCCCTTGAGTTTGATAGTAGTGTCTTGTGCCATAATATTCGTGGCCAAGGTTTTTGTCTCGGTAGAAGAAGGTGCCATAGTGGTCATAAAAAAGAAAAAAGATCTTGTAGTCAACTAAGGATGCATATGAGGGCTAGAAAATGCCTTAGGGATCATGTTTTCCCTTGGAGAAGGGATGAAAAAACCTCAACGGACAACATATTTGGATTTCTGGCAACGGTCCGGGATGAGTTTTGGATGGAGGGTAGCTGTAGGGGTGATGACCTTCACAGGAGGTCATGGAAGCTCTGGGCAGCGCTAGCGAGAGAGTCGTCCCCCCCCCCGACTGCACTAGCGGGCCTCCGTGGGTGGTTCCAACAATACCGGTAGGTGTTGAAGATGCTCCTTTGGGGTTGAGCTGTTGCACTGTGGGCGATTGGAGGGCCTTGTGCGGTGCCCTAATATGCGAAAGAGGTCCCGTGCAGGCTTTTGCAAGGCTTGAAGGTGGCTGTGGGGATTTTAGGTCAGAACCCCGGTCTAGGACCGTTGCTCTGATACCATGTGGAGAAGAGAGACGAATGAGATATCTATTCCATAGGGCTAGGGTCTCTTATATAGAGAAAACCCTTGAGTGTACAAAAGGAAAAATACATAAATACCCCCGAGGGTTTACGGAACCTAAAAGGTTACAAACATAAATGTCAGTATAAGTTTATAACTCTAACAATTTGAATATTTTGTCTTCAGTAGCCTCAATTGGCCTGTCGAAACCCCTCTTAAGAGAAAAAAATAGAACCACCCATTGTATAAGATAATCTTTTGTATTTGAGTAACAATATTTTTAACCCCTGTACAATTGTTATATTCACAGAAATGTTGTCAATTACGCCTTGCAAAACATGTTCCACTCCAACTTCCTTAATGCTATCATCCACCAAAGAGTATATGCATTCAATATATAAGAGTTTGCGAAGCATCATTATACATGGTGAAATTCCAGGTCGTGATCACACATCGATCATTTTTTTGTTGTTCGTACAGGCAGTTCTAATGTTCCCGTTTGTTGGGGCGTGAGCATTGTCTTGTGCTCACTCCGACCACATGCTTATGCTTTTGGTATCTAGGGACGACACTAGAGTGTGAACACCCTAGGATCTGGGTGCCCGTTTACAACACTTTCGCAGCATTATATTCGCTAAAGATCGCACAAAGTATTGAAAATGTGGGGAAATTTCGCTTTTTTCTGCCATGACATTTACATTCAGATAAATAAACCACATTCATCAGAATAAAAAAAGACAAAAGCCACCAAAATTCATTCCATTCATTTTCATAATATCAATACATGTACATCAGAAGTCGACAGTTCATTCATACATGTGTCCCATTATATATATATACAGAAGAGAAATTACATATACATCATATCTGACCAAAAGTTGAAGCAAAAAAATATACCGTCTGGTATAAACGCTATCGCATGGAATCATCAATCGCTACTGAGCAGCAGGCCCTTTGCTTGCCAAAACATGTTAGGAAAGACGAGACGTCAGTGGGCGCTGGTATCTCCCAAAACTTATAAAAATAAACATGCATTTAATATATTCAAAAGCAAGCAAGTAGAAAGGCAAGAACAAGTAAAGTTACATCTACTTGCGTAAGTAAAAAGGTTCTCAAGTCTCTTGTAAGCATCTCCCATGAGCACCCATTATTCCAATATTTTTTATATATAACATATTTATTTTGTAATCAAATGTTCATAATTGTATGAGTGTATGTATATATATATCTATATTATCAAATTGACCAGATATCACATCTATGGATTTTGGCGATGTGAAAGATGGAATTGGAAATGTTTATGGATTTACTTGATTCTCAAGTCTATGGATAGTCATTTCCTACCAACACAACTTTTGATTGTAATTTCTTCAATTCTCAACTTCAACTGTCTCAAATGCAACTTTAGGGGCCTGTTTGGTTGCAGGGTTGGGCAGGGTTTGGGTTGGGCTGGGTTGGGCTGGGTGAATAGTAATCTGTGAGGAGTAAGTACCCTTGTGAATAGTAACCAGGGTTGGGCCAACCCTGCCCAACCCTGCAACCAAACAGGCCCTAGATGATGTAGATATAGTTATGGATGATATGGATGTAGAATCGCCAAGTCTGTTGGAGAAAGTAAAACTCAAGCAGTGAGGTAGCCTACAAATGGCTCTTCCGTCTCGCCCTCTAATTGGAAGTGCGGTCCAATAGAGGGATAGGTCTACTCCAAAACTACGCCACTGAGACGGGTGATAGAGACTCTCCGGAAAAGACACTCTAGAAAACGACCCGACCGGTAACGGGGAAACGAGCTCGTACAGTAAAACTGAAAACCGAGGATCCTCCGCATGGGTATCCTAAAACAAAGGGTCAGCGGAACTTGTCAAAAGTCGGGATCCCAACGAGGCGTAAAAATACTGTGAGCTCGCAAAAAAACCGTAAAGGGTATGGGATTCTAGACCCGTGCATTTGGCGGCCGCGGCCCTAACTGGGCTTCCTATATCCTGCCCCGGTGAGGGTCATCACGCCCTCGCACAGTCAGGCACAAGGGTCACCGTGACCGTCACTCTAATTTATAAGTCATTATTGATTCATAATCACTATCACTTGCTCATTTTTTTCTGTAGCTATTGGTACCGATTTAGATTTCTTGGTCAACTATATTATTGATAGTGATCAATAGGCAGTAGAGTATACCTGATGGATGATTTCATTATAACGATCTAACTGTGGGGTCACACATTATTAGTAATGATGTAATCATATTTGAAATGTTCCTTGAATAATGGCTCCTTATGATAACTAGGCAAGCGTCACTACATTAAGCAATTTCCCTATATTGAACATTCTATTTACTTGAAGAATTTTGACCACTAAGAAGATGTACTATATATTCGTTGAGTAAATTCTTATTAGTTGACAGGTAATCCATCTTACGCATGTAAATATGTAAAGATGTTTTCTTTTTTTTGTAAATGATTTAATGAGTCTATTTGGAATAAAAGAGTCTTCAAACATTTCGAATTTGTTTCCTTTTAAATGGGATTAGCAAATTCCTGGAGATTTCCTTAGATTTATATATATAAATTTGACAGATTTTCTTTCCATATGGAATGCTCACTGTATGGCATATTTTGATGAAACACATATCATTAAACAATCAACGGACTGCTACCTTTGAATTCAATAGGCAAGCACACACACAACCTACTTCAATTTTTTTATAAACATCTATCATAAAGGTAGAATCTGAAAATTTAGTTGGCATCGTGTATAAAGTGCATTAACTCCCAATAAAAGGCATGGCCTCAAATTTCAGCGAAATTTGGTCGAATTTCTGTCGAATATCGATATCCAGTCGAAATCGAAATTCGACCGAAATGACTGAAACCGAAATATGGGTGTCCTAGTACAAAAAATGACCGAAATGACCGAAATTTCGGTCGAAATTCCACCGAAATTCCATCGAAATTCTGTTTTGGTCGATACCGAAATGGTGACCGAAACCAACATTTAAAGCCTTGATAAAAGGATCTCTTACCGTTTAATAACAATCAAAATAAATAATCACAATTTAAACATGAACGAACTCGCTAATTTGATTGCAGCAAAACTAAAATAGTCCTGACATGGTGTATTCTCTTCGTGCATGGTATTTACAAGAACCCTGAAACTGACTTCTTATCTTAGTATTTACACATTTAAATGTGAAAATCAACCTCAAATAGAACAATCCAGAATCATAGCTTCCATCAAGAAAATTTCTTAAACTCCTACTGCCCTTCCACCATCGAGGTCAGCCCCCAATTAGAGGTTGTCTAACCTATCAAATTATTATTTTTTGCAGATTTTGAATTCTTACTAACTCATTAAAATCCTTGCTCTCATATCTCAGTTACTTGTCAAATGGGAACATTCAATTCATTCCTCCTTTCCTTTACTAAAATTTCAATGATGAAGCATGAAAATTAGATACGAATTGGGTTGATAAACCCATCTTTGATTTTCTCTGATTACTATCTCAGATTTACTAAAAAAAGCTTGATCTTTCCAGGGAGAGTGCAAATTTTATTTGCATGCAAGGTTGAAGAACACTGATGTTTACATGCATGGCAGCAAAAGGTAGGAATGGAATGTTCCTTTTTGAGTTCTTCAAATTGGGAGATAGAACTCCAACATGCAGTGGCTATGATGGTTTGTAGCTGCAGTTGGAGAGAGCAGCAACACCTTGCAGCAAGAAGGAGAAGAGAAGAATGGCTCCTTCGGTGGAAGGGTTGGAGGGGTTTTGGGAAATATGAGGAGAAAGGAGAAGAGCAATGGTGGGATTATATAGAAAGAAGAATGGGGCTTTGCCATAGTCGAGTGGAGAAGTTGAAGTGCCAAATGGCAGTCCTGGAGAAAGTAACATATAGTCTGCTGTCGTTACTGGATTTTTTTAAACCATGCTTATTTTTACATACTTCAAGTTGACCGTAATCACGCATCAAGCATCGAGTTAATCAGACCCTAATCGGATCGGGTTCGGGTATACGTGGATCTCAGATGTTACAAATATAAAAACCTCAAAGGGAGTCTCGTCCTCGAGACTCGAGTTAAGGTCATTAGGTATCTTGTTTATATTTCTTATGATCATAAAAACCTCAAAGGGTTTTAACCCCATAAAAACCTTAAAGAGAAAACAAGCCATATATTTTAACATATATCTAATTACAAAAGTTTGTTTTGATTTTACCTCACAAAAGTTGCAGGTATCGTGCCCGCATGTCGGCTTCAGTCTCCCACGTCGCTTCTTCGATTTCGTGTCGGTGTCACAACACCTTGACAAATGGAATCTCTTTGCTGCGAAGCTTTTTCACTGCACGATCAAGTATCTGCACCGGCCTCTCCTCGTATGTCAAATCAGGCTCCACGTCTAAATTCTCGTAACTGATGATGTCTGAGGGTCATGCACACACTTCCTCAAGTTGGATACATGGAAGACCTCATGAATAGCAGAAAGATGTGGTGGATGGGCTACTCGGTAAGTCACCTTCCCCACTCTAGCAAGAATCTCGTACGGACCCACATATCGCGGCGCCAGCTTGCCACGAACACCAAATCTCTATATTCCCTTCATGGGACATACTTGCAAAAATACCCAATCTCCAACCTATAATTTATAGGAATGTTATTAGTATGAGATTAAGTTAAATTTGTAATAAAAGAAAGAAAAGAAGATTGGATACCTGAAATTCTAAATCTCTTCTCCGAGGGTCTGCATAGCTCTTCTGGAGGCTCTGTGCCGTTAGAAGCCTCCGTCTCACAAGATCAACAGCTCTCGCAGTCTCCTCCAAGAGATCTACGGAATATAAAGCACTATCACCTACCTAACGTCAACTGAGAGGTGTGAGGCATCTCCGCCTGTATAGGGCTTCGAATGGTGCGATGCCAATACTGGAATGGTAACTGTTGTTGTACGTAAATTCAATCAATGGTAGATGGCCCTTCCAGGACCCTTTCCACTCCAAGGAGCATGCGCGAAGTAAATCCTCGGGTGTCTGTATAGTGCACTCACTCTGCCCGTCTGTCTGCGAATGGTATGCAGAACTTATCTTCAGCTCTGTCTGTAGTGCTGACATGAACTGATGCCAATAATGTGAAGTAAACCTCGAATCCCTATCAGACACCACCTCTCGTGGTATACCATGTAGCCTGATGATATTCTGCACATAGAGCTTGGCCAATCTGGATGGAGTGTAAGTCGTGTTAACATGTATGAAAAGGGGTTACTTGGTCAACCTATCAACAACGACCTAAATAGAATCAAGGCCACTCGGTGTCTTCGGCAAACCTGTGACAAAATCCATAGAAATGCTCTCCCATTTCCACTCGGGAATGGGGAGAGACTGCAGTAATCCTGATGGTCTTCTATGCTCGGCCTTGACCATCTGATAGGTCATGCATCTGCTGAAATGCTGCGCCACTTCGCGCTTCATTCCATCCCAGCAGAAGTGTCAACGCAGATCATGATATATCTTTGTGCTACTTGGATGGATAGATAACCGTGAACTGTGTGCCTCATCCAGAATGTGTCTGCGAAGCTGCTCGTCATTGGGTACAATGACCCGTCTTGCCTTCCATAAAATAGACTCTATCACAACAAAGTCATCAACCTCATCCTTGATGGCGCACATGTATCTATCTCGGATCCAAATATCTGTCTTTTGGCCTTCGACGATATGATCCCACAAACTGCTCAATCGTGGAGGTACAAATGTGGATGTGTATACACTCTCCTGAGGAAGCCAATCAGTCAAAGATGCGAGCATATCCCACGTATATAGCTAGTTCGCCGTACACTCTGCATGCGCTCTCCTGCTAAGTAACTCGAGCCACCTACGCTGTCTCATGTTCAACTGCTTCTGATCAAAGATATACTTCATGTTCTTGTGATCTGTGAAGATCTCGAAATTCACCCCATATAGATAGTGTCGCCAGATCTTCAGAGCGAAGACAACTGCCTCCAACTCCAAGTCATGGGTGAGGTAATTCCACTCATACGGTCTCAACTGTCGTGATGCATAAGCAATCACCTGTCCTCTCTGCATCAGTACTGCTTCTAGACCTTCTCCAGGTGCATCTGTGTAGACTGAATAGTCCTGAGTGTCTGAAGGAAGAGCTAGAATAGGCGCTGTAGTCAATCTCTCCTTCAGTGTCTGGAAGGCCTGCTTGCATGAATCATCCCAAATGAATGGAACTCCCTTTTGTGTCAATCGTGTCAATGGGCGAACAATGCGTGAAAATCCGCTGACGAAGCGTCTGTAATAACCTGCTAGCCCAAGGAAGCTCCGAATCTGCGTAACTGTCTTGGGCTGCTCGCAAGACATAACTGCCTCAATCTTCGCAGGATCAACTGCGATGTCTGCTCTAGAAATGATATGTCCCAAAAATGAGACTTGGGACAACCAGAACTCACACTTGCTTAGCTTCGCATATAGCTTGTGCTCCCGCAATGTGTTCAAAACAATCCGTAGATCATTCGCATGATCCCATTCATTCCGAGAATATATGAGCACATCATCAATGAATACCACCACAAATTTGTCCAAATATGGACGGAAGATCCGATTCATCGTATCCATGAATGCTGCAGGTGCATTGGTGAGCCCAAACGGCATCACCACAAACTCGTAGTGTCCATAGCGCGTCCTGAAAACAGTCTCCAGAATATCTGCCTCTCGAATCCTCAGCTGATGATAGCCCGAACGAAGATCGATCTTCGAGAACACCGAAGATCCCTGAAGCTGGTCGAACAAATCATTATTGCATGGCAAAGGATAACAGTTGTTCAGCGTTCTCTTGTTCAACTGCCTGTAATCTATGCATAACCTCATGGATCTATCCTTCTTCTTGACAAATAGATCCGGAGCATCCCAAGGTGAAGTGCTCGGCCTCACGTAAATCAAGTAACTCCTGTAACTGCACCTTCATCTCCCTCAACTCAGCAGGTGCCATTCGGTAAGGAGCCATCGAGATCGGCTGTGTATCTGGTAGTAATGTGATCTCGAACTCGATCTCTCTCTCTCTCTCAGGAGGTAATCCTGATAGCTCATCAGGAAACACATCTGGGTATTCTGATACTACTCGGATGTCCTGTGTCATCGGCTCCTGATCAGTACCTCCCGTACAAATGCAAGATATGAATCGCAACCCTGATCAACAAGTCGCTGAGCTCGCAACACCGAAATCTACTCCATGGTGGAGTAATGTACAGTACCCTCAAAAGTGAACTCGGGTAGATCTGGAATCTTGAAGACAACCGTCTTCCTAAAGCAATCAACAAGTGCATGATGAGCTGATAACCAATCCATACCCAAAATCAAGTTGAACTCATCAAGCTGTAGAAGTAGACAATTTGCGATCATCTCGTGACCGCAATCAGTACATGCAAGTGCCTAACTGTAAGGGAAATAATGAACAACTACCTGACCCTCGGATGTGATATGGAGAAGAAAGAGTCTATGCGACTCTACCTAAAGAAGCAAGAAGCCTCAAAGCAAGAAGAACGCGTCGCACCAGAATCAAATAGAACATGCAAAGGTCGGCCCAAGACTGAGACCATACCTTTCACCATAGTAGCCGCTGAACGTGCATGCTCCTCAGTAACTGCATGTAACTGCCCTGCCTGGCTGGTGCGGCACTGGAACTTGCCACACTCTGCGTTTGTCTCTGCTGCCGTCATCTAAAATTGGAGTTCCTGCCACGGAAACTCCCTGAACGAGGTGCCTGAGGCTGCGACGAATGTGGCTGTGGGCGATGCTCGTCAGAAGCCTGTGAGCACTGTGATCTATAATGTCCCCACTTGTGGCATCATTAACAAAGGACTAGCCTGGTTGGTGGAGTGGCCGTGTTTGTGCTCCGGGCTGGTCCTGCAGGTGGTCTGTCTGTTCGCTGCGACCCTGATGGTCGAGCGGAGTTTGTGCCACGTCCGGTATGTGCTCCTCCTAAAGTAGTCGATGGAAAAGAGCGAGCACTGCTTGAGAAGGTCGAACCCGTAGGTCGAAACCGTCTGGCTGACCTCTGCTGCTGAAAGGGTCGACGAATCGGCCCAAAAGTTCGCCGCGGTCTAGGTGCTGACTCCAGATGAGCTCTCGAAATGTCTCCCTCTGATGTCCTCGAACTTCTCCGTTGCATCGGTAGCCTCGGAGATGGAAGTGATGTGTAGTTCAGCCAGCTTCTCCTGTATCTCCTCTCGCATGCCGCTAATGAACTTTTCCAGATTCTCCTATGGAAATGCGCCAGCTGCTCGTGTATGTCGTGACAGCTCTGTGTATCGGATAAAGTAATCTCTGGCTGTCATCTGTCCCTGACGAAGCTCTGCAAAAAGTCGGCGCTGGGACTCCTTCCACTTCACAGAAAAGAAGTGGGCTCTGAACCTCGTCTCAAAATCATCCCATGTAGGCTCTCGGCCTAACTCAGATACTACAACATCCCACCATCTCTCGGCAAAGTCTGTCAATGAATACTCCATGAAAGATAGCCACGTGTCTCGTGGCGTGCGAATCATCCTGAGCACCTTCACTACTCCCTTCAGCCACCGATCTGTCACATCTGATGTCCCTGTGCCCTCAAAAAAGGGCACATTGGCTCGTTGGTAGGAAGTGAAGATGGACTGTTGCCTGTGGATAGCAGAGTACTCTTGCGCGCCCTCGTCTGCAAAGTCAACAGGGTCATGCTCCTTGTCAAAGTCTCCATTCTCCTCAGCTCCTTGCTCTGGTATGTCCTCAGGTGGATCATCGAAATGAGGCTGTTGTACCTCTACTGACTGTCGCTGGTCCTGGCGTGTGCGATGGACGGTAGTTGGCATACTGGATAAAGTGCATCAACTCCCAATAAAAGGATTTCTTACTGTTTCATAACAATCAAAATAAAATAAATTGGGATGAACACCGCCGAGTGTCTCCTCCTCTTTTAAGCTTCAAAAAAAAACAATCAAAATAAATTTTCACAATTTAAACATAAACGAACTCGCTAATTTGATTGCAGCATAACTAAAATAGTCCTCACATGGTGTATTCTCTTCGTGCATGGTATTTACAAGAACCCTGAAACTGACTTGTTATCTTAGTATTTACACATTTAAATGTGAAACTCAACCTCAAATAGAACATTCCAGAATCATAGCTTCCATCAAGAAAATTTCTTAAACTCCTACTTCCCTTCCATTGAACGAGGTCAGCCCCCAATTAGAGGTTGTCTAACCTATCAAATCATTATTTTTGGAGATTTTTAATACTGACTAACTCATTAAAATCCTTGCTCTCATATCTCAATTACTTGTCAAATGTGAACATTCAATTCATTCCTCCTTTCCTTTACTAAAATTTTAATGATGAAGCATGAAAATTAGATACGAATTGGGTTGATAAACCCATCTTTGATTTCTCCAATTACTATATCTCAGATTTACTAAAAAAACTTGATCTTTCCAGGGAGAGTGCAAATTTTATTTGCATGCAAGGTTGAAGAACACTGATGTTTACATGCATGGCAGCAAAAGGTAGGAATGGAATGTTCCTTTTTGAGTTCTTCAAATTGGGAGATAGAACTCAAACATGAAGTGGTTATGATGGTTTGTAGCTGCAGTTGGAGAGGGCAACACCTTGCAGCAAGAAGGAGAAGAGAAGAATGGCTCCTTCGGTGGAAGGGTTGGAGGGGTTTTCGGAAATATGAGGAGAAAGGAGAAGAGCAATAGTGGGTTTATATAGAAAGAAGATTGGGGCTTTGTCATAGCCGAGTGGAGAAGTTGAAGTGCCAAATGGCAATCTTGGAGAAAGTAACAGATAGTCTGCTATCATTACTCGATTTTTTTTAAACCAACCTTATTTTTACATACTTCAAGTTGACCGTAATCGCGCATCAAACGTCGGATTTCGGCACGAAATATCTCGTTTCAATCGTCTCAAAATGACGGTCGATATGAGTATAATATTGATATATATTTGGTAAGGTTTGGATGTCTGAAATTTTCGAGATACGATTTTGTTTGACGGTTAAATTTTGCGAAATTAAAATACAAACGACCTTCGATTGACGAACGGTCAATTGCATTGGTCTTGTCTCGTCGAATCGGATCTAATGACGGTCTCCATTTTTTTTGCGGTTTTGAATTTGCGTCGCGGCTTTTTTTTTTTGAGGCTCCAAAAAAGGGGGACACACTCGAAGGTGCTCACCCCAATGCATTAAAAAGAGAAAGAGATACTTACAAGGGGGAATGGAAGATCAGAAAACAAAAAAACAAGGTTACATGGGGTAAGCAAAGGGCGTTACCCCCGCAACAAAATCATCATATTACATTGAGGTCCACTCAAGTAGGAAACCCGAGGCCGAAGAGCGAATATTCTCCAGATAGAATCGCTGCCCAGCAAAGATAGCTTCATTTCGTCCCAACCAAAGGCTCCAAAGCATCGCAATTGGGTCCAGCAGCGATAACCGCGGTCGCCCCCTACCACAGAACAAGCTATGACAGAAAGATACAAAAGAGGACAGATCCAGCCAACCCAAGTCATCCCACAGGGCACAAACACAGCTGCAATGATGGAATAGGTGATCAATACTTTCCGTCTCCAGGCCACAGAGGCCACAGGTAGGCGATGAATTCAAAACATCCTAGCACAACGATCACGAGTTAACAATCTTCCCCGACATAGTAGCCAAAGGAAAATACCAATGCGCTCAGGTAGCTTGAGCCCCCACAAGAATCTGCAGTCTCTCAAGAAAATGGCATCATCCCTTGAGTAGTTAGGCAAGATAGCCTTATAAGCGTCACGGGTAGAGAAGGATCCATCCTTCCAAGCCAAATAGTCACGACCCAGAGAAGGCACGGGGGCTTCATCAAGAGCGGATATGAGAGAGATATAATCGAGCGTCCGCTGTTCCGACAAGAGTTCAGTAATTGGAGGGCACCAAGCACGCCCATCCTAGCAACAGGCCACCGTGACATCCTTGTTGGTCACCAAAGCGTAAAGGCGGGAGAAGAGATTCCGTAAGGGCCCCCTTCCCGTCCAGTCGTCCTCCCAGAAACGAATCAAATTTCCATCACCGAGCTTAATAGCAAATAAAGAGCGATTGCGGTTAAGGGCGTCCATCACCCCCCGCCAAAAAGATGATAGCTGACCCTGATAATTGCCACGAAAAGCGGAAACAAATCCATCCCCAGCCGCAATCCTCAAACAGTTTAACAAGAAATTGTCCTCCCTACCCCAAATTCTCGCCGCCGATTTGAGCAAGAGAGCATCATTCACCGTCGCCAGGCGCCTCACGCCCAGCCCCCCCTCCTTCTTAGGCCGCGTGACCTCCTCCCAGCCCACCAGGTGCACGCCCTTCCCCCCTCCCCCCTTCTTCCCCCACAAGAATCCCCGCATACACTTCTCCAATCGCGAACGAACTCCCTTTGGCATCCCACGCACAGAGAAGAAGTAAATAGGGATGGAAGATAAAACCGATTTGAGAAGCACTAACCGCCCACCACGGGAGAGAATAGCCGCGCGCCACCCAGCCAAGCGATGCTCCATCTTTTCGACAATTGACTTCCAATCACGAATGCGCGCGCGGCCCACCGTCAGAGGTAGACCCAAGTAATCAAAGGGGAGATCGGAGGCAGGGGAGTCCAGCATTCGCGAGCACTCAGCAACCTCCGCCGCGGACATGGAGAAAGGGACAACCTTGGATTTGTGGCCATTGATTTGAAGACCCGAGAGCTCGCTGAAAAGTTGTAGAGTAGTAGCCATAGGGGAAACATTCGAAGAACCACCCTCGATGAAGCAAATGGTATCATCAGCAAATTGAATAAGCGGAACGTGGTAAGGGCCAAAGGAGCACCCTCGAGACAGCCCAGCCGCAATAACACCCTCGATCATGCGCGGCAAAACATCAACCGCCAAAACGAATAGGAGTGGAGCAAGGGGACACCCCTGACGAATCCCCCTGCGAGGTTGGAAAGTGCCCCCAACCGTATGACCATTGAGCAGAAGAGAAAGGGATGCCGTTGAAACACAACGCCGCATCCACGAAATCCAGGTCGAAGGGAACCCCCTTCTCCAAAGAACGGACCACAAAAACCGCCAATCAAGAGTATCATAAGCCTTCGCAAAATCAATTTTCCAAAGAATCCCCTTTGAGTCATTCTTTCGCCACGCCGCAATGATCTCCGAAACAACCGCATAACAATCAGAAATCTGCCTCCCACGAACGAAAGCGGCCTGCGCAGGCGAAATCAGCGAATCAAGGAGCGAGGCCAGGTGCCGCGCCAGGGCCTTGACGATGATTAAGTAAATCGCATTAGAGATGGAAATAGGCCGGAAGTCCTCAATCCGAGTAGCCGAGATTGATTTTGGTATAAGAACAATATGAGACCGATTGAGTTTATCGAAGCCATCGTTCCCCTCGCAGAAGTCCCGCGCCACATCCAAAACATCGTTGGCAAGAACATCCCAGAAATCCTTGTAAAACACACTGGGAAGCCATCAGGCCCCGGCGCAGCATCAGAGTTGAGGTCCCAAACGGCCCCCTTGAGTTCCTCCAAAGAGAGCGGACGGACAAGCGCCTCCGCGGCAGACGCCGGGAGAGCTGGAGCCCCTTGGCCCGACCACCGCCACCGTCGCGGAGCCGGGGACCCAAACGCGGCTCGAAAATAATTCCCCACAGCCACCCCCACATCCTTCTCCCCCTCAATAAGCGCACCGCTGATGGAAATAGATGAAATAGTATTCGAGCGGCGGCGACCACTCGCCACCCTGTGGAAGTACGCAGAATTGGCGTCCCCCTCCTTGAGCCACCTCACCCGTGAGCGTTGACGCCATTCGATCGCTCTCTTTCTATCCTCCAGCCGAGCCGTCTCAACGGCGGCAGCGCGCTCAGCCAACTCCCCCGTAGTCAAATCCCTTTCGTTCTCGATAAGGTCAAGCCTCAAAATCTCAGCATCAGTCGTCAAGCGAGCACAAATACGAGCCTGCCGCGTCTCCCGTTTGAAGGAAGCCAGAACCGCTCTCAAGGAAGAGATTTTATGGTCAAAGCGACGAGCGACAGATCCCACAAAAGAGGTCTGGTCCCAATGATTCCGAACAAGATCCTTGAACCCCGGTTCGAGGAGCCAACAACGCTCATAGCGGAAGAGCCCACGAGGATGCTGATCATCCCCGGAATCCCAAATGATGGGATTGTGATCAGAGAAGGAGCGAGGACGAGAACTGACCGCACAAAGGGGAAATGCCTCCATCATGCGAACATTAGCCAAGAAGCGATCAATCCGCGATCGGGAAGAATTCGATCTCCAAGTGTAAGAGATATCATTTGGCACAAGCCCCTCCAGGGCCAAATCACGAATGAAGTCCAAAAAGTCCCCAGAACCGGGGTCGCTGCCCCCACGAGCACGGGGACGATCCTGCGAGAGCAACGTGACATTAAAGTCACCCCCCAAAAGCCAAAAGCAAGCACGGCAACGTGACATTAAAGTCACCCCCCACGAGCACGGGGACGATCCTGCGAGCACGGGGACGATCCTGCGAGGCAAATCACCAAAAGCAAGCGCGTCCTCCCGAAGGTCCTCCCAAAGATCCCTGCGGGCGATGTGAGAATTTGGCCCATAAACACAAGTGAAGGCGGCTCGCATATTAGTTTCAGATAAAGTCAGCACCACGGAAAGGGAGTGACGCCCGATCCTCATGGATGAGAAAGAGAGGCGCGAAGAGCGCCAAGCCACAAATAAACCGCCGCTCGTGCCGTTCGCGTCCAACGAGCGAAACGCGTCCAACCCACCAGCACCAAAGGACCGCCATAAATCATCATCCAGCACAGCCAGCTTGGATTCTTGTATAAAAGCGACGTCGCAACCCCACTCCAAAAGACGAGCACCCAGAATTCGGCGACGGTGAAGGTCGCAAAGGCCACGCACATTCCAAGACAAAATCTTCATTAACAACAACGGGGAGCCCAGGAAATCCTGCTGTTTAAAAAGCCAGTATCAAATTCCAGGAGGCGATTGCCTCGCCAACCGAATTAAGCCTGAAGCATCAGCCACAGCGTCGCGAAGCGAGATAGAAGAAGAGTCTCTGCTGGGAGAAGAGTGAGACGCGCCTCCAAGGCGGGAAATCCGCCTTCGATTGTAGCTCTGTCCAAATCTTGATGGGGGAGAGTTGACCACAACGACGTCAAAGGATGCTCCACCGAAGAAGTTAACAAGTCCCGCAAACCCGTCACCGCCCGACGAACCCCGCGGAGGGGGCCCCCCGTGACGCGGCGAGGAGAAGGCGAAGGAATCTTCGGGGAAGGTTGAAGCAGAGTCCTGCGAGAAGAACGGGGGAGGGTATACGTCCTCCAGAAGGTCCATGGAGCTGGGGGCCACCGAATTGATGGGCATAGGACAGGAATAATCGGATATCCAAGAAAGGGACTCTGAGAACCCGGCCGGGTCGGACACCAACCGATTAGAAACCCCATAAGAGACAACAGCAGATCCGAATGAAGAGCCGAAAGGTGGCTGAGCCACGTGTCCAGATTGGTCCAAATGCAAAGAATCCCCCGACCAAATGGAGGTAGATGAAGGGGTCAAATCCACTTCGAGAATATCCACCGCCACCAAATCACGACTGCCACTCGCTTCCCCAGGCGTTGCAAATGATAGCCCTGAACCGTTGCCTCCCCATGCGACGCTTCGAATATATCCCCATGCGACGCTTCGATTATATCCCTGTCAGATGACACGTGTCGCGGAGAATCCGAGCCGTCTGCCCCCGACCGAGAGCCCGGACGGCCACCGCGCAAGGCCGAGGAAGGCGGGGGAGGATCCGACACCGGCGGCGGCAGCAAAATGAGGATTTCCACCTTGAAAGACCATGAGCCCATGGTCAACTGCTCGAAGATGACCTTACCCGCCATAGATTCAAGAAAGCGAGGAGAACATTCCAGAAGAATCGTCGTGCAGGCCCAGTCAGCCCCTGGCGCTAAGCCATCGTCCAGGACAGCTAGAACTTGCCCCCAGCTTCCGATCACCTTTGAGAGCACAACCACCGTGCGAGAAAGGAATGGGACCCCCCGCACCTCTGCGACACAGACCTCAGTAAGAGTCACCGCACCATCCGCGACGCGAACCGGTCGCCACTTAACATCAGGACCGCCAAAGCCACGGAAGAGGCTCTCCCGTTGCACCGGGGAGAGCCCGCGAACACAACAACGGCGTGCGTCAAGGATGACGAAGTCGCCGGTAAAGTTATCGCCAAGGAATCTTATCGTTGTCGAGCGAATGTCATCCCAGGAAAGAGCTGGACTAAGCCTATCACCTACAGCAACAAGGTGTCTCTTGGAAGAAACCCGCCTGCCCGCGAAAACCCCGCCGCCATGCAGCCCCTCACCCAGCCCCTCGCCTGCACCTCCCGCCAGCACCTCAACCCCCCTCACCCCACCAACGACAGCCCGTCCACCAAGCTCCTTGTTGAACAAAACTTCCTGCGTCACGACTTCCGCATCGAAGGGACCAGACACAGGTACCGAGCCATGCACAGGTACCGAGCCATGCACAGGAATTCCCGCGTAGGGTCGAGCCTGCGCATCGCCTCCCACACCCAACGCCGAGTCAGAGCCCAAGTCATCCACCCCCACAGGTGCAGGAACGCTAGCCGCCTCACATGCAGGAGCACCTCCCAACGCCCCCTCGGTTGCACCAGCACCGCCAACCACTTCCGCAAAAGAGCGAGCATCACGAACACCATGCAAAGCACCACGATCTCCTCGCAAGAACGAGCGCCGCGAGGCCACGCGTTGTCCGGCGCGACCTCCCTCACGCGAGAACCAGCAAGTAGCCATGCGATGTCCCACCCTGCCACAATGGAAGCAACGGGGCGGAGCATCACACGCAGAGGCAATGTGGCCACGCTTACCACATCGGAAGCACCTACGACCTGACTTGGCATGCGAGACCCGCCTCCATCCAGCGTCCCCATCGTTGTCGCGCTCCGCCTGCGCTCCGCTTCCGCCACCACGCACCTTCGGTCGCCACGAGAGACGCTCCGCCATCTTCCAGCAAACGATCTCAATAGCGATCCACACTGTTTTGCGCCGTCTTGCGTCGCGGCTTTTTCGTGACACGCATTATGATGCGACCAATTTTTGGTCGATTTCGCCCGAACGACTTTTGATTCACGATCAATTGATCGATTTAGGTTGTTTAGCATTGATTAATAACTTTATTAGATTAATCAGACCCTAATCGTATATGGTTCGGGTTTACGTGGATCCCGGATATTTCAAATATAAAGACCCAGGGAGTCTCGTCCTCGAGACTCGAGTTAAGGTCGTTAGGTATCTTGTTTAGATTTCTTATGGTCATAAAAACCTCAAATGTTTTTAACCCCATAAAAACCTTAAAGAGAAAACAAGCCATATATTTTAACATATATCTAATTGCAAAAGCTTGTTTTGATTTTATCTCAGAAAAGTTGCGGGTATAGTGCTCGCTTGTCGGCTTCAGTCTCCCACGTCGCCTCTTCGAAGCCGTGTCGGTGCTACAACACCTTGATTAATGGAATCTCTTTGCTGCGAAGCTTCTTCATAGTACAATCAAGTATCTGCACCGACCTCTCCTCGTATGTTAAATCAGGCTCCACGTCTAAATTCTCGTAACTGATAATGTGTCGAGGGTCGTGCACATACTTCCTCAAGTTGGATATATGGAAGATGTCATGAATAGCAGAACGATATGGAGGAAGGGCTACTCGGTAAGCCACCTTCCCCACTCTAGTAAGAATCTCGAACGGACCCACATATCGCGGCGCCAGCTTGCCACGAACACCAAATCTCTGTATTCTCTTCATGGGAGATACTCGCAGAAATACCCAATCTCCAACCTATAATTTAAAGGAATGTTATTAGTATGAGAGTAAGTTAAATTTGTAATAATAGAAAGAGAAGATTGGATACCTGAAATTCCAAATCTCTTCTCTGACGGTCGGCATAGCTCTTCTGGCGGCTCTGTGCCGTCAGAAGCCTCCGTCTCACTAGATCAATAGCTCTCGCAATCTCCTCCAAGAGATCTACGGAATATAAAGCATGATCACCTACCTCACGCCAACTGAGAGGTGTGAGGTATCTCCGCCCGTATAGGGCTTCGAATGGTGCCATGCCAATACTGGAATGGTAGCTTTTATTGTACGTAAATTCAATCAATGGCAGATGGTCCCTTTCCACTGCAAGGAGCATGCGCAAAGTAAATCCTCGAGTGTCTGTATAGTGCGCTCACTCTGCCCGTCTGTCTGCGGATGGTATGCAGAACTCATCTTCAGCTCTTTCTGTAGTGCTGATTTGAACTGATGCCAATAATGTGAAGTAAACCTCGAATCTCTGTCAGACACCACCTTTCGTGGTATATCATGTAGCTTGATGATATTCTGCGCATAGAGCTTGGCCAATCTGGGTGGAGTGTAAGTCGTGTTGACAGGTACGAAATGGGCTGACTTGATCAACCTATCAACAACGACCCAAATGGAATCATGACCACTCGGTGTCTTCGGCAAGCCTATGACAAAATCCATAGAAATGCTCTCCCATTTCCACTCGGGAAAGGGGAGTGACTGCAGTAATCCTGATGGTCTTCTATGCTCGGCCTTGACCATCTGACAGGTCATGCATCTGCTGACATGCTGCACATCGCGCTTCATTCCATCCCACCGGAAGTGTCGACGCAGATCACGATACATCTTTGTGCTACATGGATGGATAGATAACCGTGAACTGTATGCCTCATCCAGAATGTCTCTGCGAAGCTGCTCGTCATTGGGTTCAATGACCCGTCCTGCCTTCCATAAAATAGACTCTATCACAACAAAGTCGTCAACCTCATCCTTGACGGCGCGCATGTATCAATCTCGGATCCAAGGATCTGTCTTCTGACCTTCGACGATACGATCCCACAAACTGCTGAATCGTGGAGGTACAGATGTAGATGTGGATACACTCTCCTGAGGAAGCCAATCAGTCAAAGATGCGAGCATATCCCACGTGTATAGCCAGTTCGCCGTACCTTTTGCATGCGCTCTCCTGCTAAGTGCATCAACCACCACGTTTCCCTTACCGGGATGGTAAGAGATCGTGCAATCATAATTCTTCAGTAACTCGAGCCACCTACACTGTCTCATGTTCATCTCCTTCTGATCAAAGATATACTTCATGCTCTTGTGGTCTGTGAAGATCTCGAAATTCACCCGATATAGATAGTGTCGCCACATCTTCAGAGCGAAGGCAATTGCCGCCAACTCCAAGTCATGAGTGGGGTAATTCCACTCATGCGGTCTCAACTGTCGTGATGTATAAGCAATCACCTGTCCTCTCTACATCAATACTGCTCGTAGACCTTCTCCAGATGCATCTGTGTAGACTGAATAGTCCTGAGTGCCTGAAGGAAGAGCTAGAATAGGCGCTGTAGTCAATCTCTCCTTCAGTGTCTGGAAGGCCTGCTCGCATGAATCATCCCAAATGAATGGAACTCCCTTCTGTGTCAATCGTGTCAATGGGCGAACAATGCGTGAAAATCCGCTGACGAAGCGTCTGTAATAACCTGCTAGCCCAAGGAAACTTCGAATCTGCGTAACTGTCTTGGGCTGCTCCCAAGACATAACTGCTTCAATCTTCGCAGGATCAACTGCGATGCCTGCTCCAGAAATGACATGTCCCAGAAATGAGATTTGGGACAACCAGAACTCACACTTGCTTAGCTTCGCATATAGCTTGTGCTCCTGCAATGTGTCAAAACAATCCGTAGATCATTCGCATGATCTCATTCATTCCGAGAATATATGAGCACATCATCAATGAATACCACCACAAATTAGTCCATGTATGGACGGAAGATCCGATTCATCATATCCATGAATACTGCGGGTGCATTGGTGAGCCCAAACGACATCACCACAAACTCGTAGTGTCCATAGCGCATCCTGAAAGCAGTCTTCGGAATATCTGCCTCTCGAATCCTCAACTGATGATAGCATCTTCGAGAACACCGAAGATCCCTGAAGCTAGTTGAACAAATCATCAATACGCGGCAAAGTATTACGGTTCTTCACCATTCTCTTGTTCAGTTGCCTGTAATCAATGCATAACCTCATGGATCTATCATTCTTCTTGACAAATAGAACCGGAGCACCCAAGGTGAAGTGCTGGGTGATACCGCTCCCGCTACCCTTGTTAATTCAGTCAAATTAATGTCCAAATTATTTCTGATGTTCGTTGCAGTCGGATAACGAGAGGGAATCAAAACCACTTTTAATTTTTTTATCAATTAATCTCGAGTGGCAACTTTTTTTACTTGGGAAGTCCAAGGTCGAACTCAGGGAGGCATCTGTCTCCTTAGGTGAATTTTTAGCAAATTTCCAGTGTTAGATTTTCGGAGGGAGTATTTTTTTTGGTCTTTTTCAATTTTTCATGCAAAACACATGCAAAAATCAGGCCAATTTAGAACTTAAATCATATAAGTATTCAAATGAAGTCCAAAAATAATGAAAATTGGCCAGATGATGAAATATGATGAAAATAAACTACCCTATTTTTTTTGGAATTTTCTGATACTTTGTGATTTTTTATGAATTTTTTACTGAAAATAGAGCAACTGTGAGTATTTAATTTCTAATAAATCCACGAAGTTAAATTATCCAGAAATTGATTTATCTCAAATAGATATTTCAATAAGGAATTCAGGAGACTTGAAATTTCCTAAAAATCTTATTCGTGGATTTAATTAAAAATCAATCACTGAAATGATTCAAGAATTTATTCTATGCAAACGAATGAAACTTGGACAGTAATTAAAGCACAATGAGAGACATCAGCCACAATTTTGTTGTAATTTTTAGAGCAATAAATATGGCTGTGCAAATTTCAGAGATTAAATGAGCAAAATATATGTGATTTTCAATCTTTGATTTTTAATAAATACTCTGCTAATCACAAAAATGCAAATAAATAGCCATGAGATAAAGAATTAGTTGCTCCAAGATATACTATTTTTTATTTAAAAATGATATGAAATTGATGTCCAAATTCACGCTCAAAGACTGGGGTGTTTGTGCAATACAAAATGAAAGTTGAATGAACTGAAATGTGGACAGGGACATTTTTGCAATTAAATAAACTTAAAAGTACGAAGATGCAAGTTTCACAAAAGATAAAATATAGACCTTCTCCTCTCCTGCTAGGGTTCGGCGTGGAGGGACTTTGGGGGAGGCGGCCAAGGGTGGCGGATGACGGATCTCGTGGCGGCGAGGGGCGACGACCTGGGCGGAGAAGGGGCGGACGCATGCGCGACTAGGGCGGCCTGGGCTGGTTGAAGGGAAGAGGGGCCGACGGCTGGCGTAGCGAGGAGCGGAGTCGGCGGCCGACCGTGAAGCGCGGGAAGTGGCCGACGGGGAGGCGCGGGACGGCGGCGCGCCCGCAAGGCGCACTGGGGCTGAAGGTGCGCGACGGGAGGTCCAGAGGCGGCGCGGCGGCGAGCTGGGTGCTACAGGGGCGCGCGGCGGCACGCTGTTGCGTTGGTTGGCAGAGGAGGGTGCTGTAGCGCAGGGCGGCACCGGCGTTGGGCGCGCGCGCCGCGATGGTGTGGCGAGGGAGGGCGCTCGGGAGTCTGCGCGGCTCGGCGGAGGCGGCGCTCCTGCTGCTTGGAGGCGGCAGGAGCCCAGGAGGCGGCGGACGCACGCTCGACTAGGGCGGCCTGGGCTGGTCGAAGGGAAGAGGTGCCGGTGGCTGGCGTAGCGAGGAGCGGAGTCGGCGGCTGGCCGTGAAGCGCGGGAGGTGGCCGGCGGGGAGGCGCGGGAAGGCGGCGCCGGACCTGTGGTTGCCGATGGTGGAGCCGCGTCGTGCGGCTTCCGTCGTGGCCTCAAGAGCTTGGCGTGAGAAGCTCGATGCTTGGCAGCCTCACGAGTGGGGCTACTACGGCGAGAGACCGGCAGATCGCACCTGAGAATAATCTCGAGGAGGTTGTTGCTCAACCGTGAAAAAGCCGCAGCTGTCAACTGAAACTCCAAAGGGGGCTCGCTCCTCTCCTAACGAAAGGTGGATGGGGTTGAATGAAGGAGGAGAGGAGAATATAAAGAGGAGGAAAGGGAAGTTGGAGAAGGGATGGAGAAGATGGAGGAGGTAGTGATAGTGGTGGCTTGGAGTGGAAGACAAGTAAGGGAGAAGAGATAAAATGGGGATAAAATAAATAATTAATAAAATAATAAAAGTAGGCTACTAAAAATAATTAAAATAATAATAATAAAATAATAATAATAAATCCGAAAATAATAAAATAAATTCGAAAATAATAAAATAAAGGTGTGACATGTGGCGGCTCCAGGAGCGGCCATATGTCGCTCCTAGAAAATTCAAAAATTAAATGTAAACAATAATAGAAAAGAAATAACAAAAGAGATTAAATCAAAAAGTGGCCAACACGAAAGTTGCTCGTCTCGATGAGATCTACAACTTTCGTGAAGGGCCGAAAATCAAATGAGGTGATCTGTACAAGAACATATTTTTGGGTGGTACCTTATAGATATAAAATACCGCATTTTCCTTTTGTAATTTTTTTGTCATTTTTAATTAAGAGAAATCAAAATAAAAATAGAGAAAATATGAGGAAAATATTTACAACTTAATCTATTTTTTGGATTTTTAATAATTAGGAAAATGAAATGGTAAATACAAGGGTAAAAAGGTCATTTTGTACAATGTACAAAAGGGGCCCAAAATCCAAGTTTTGCATATGAGCTCCGATTTTAATGAAATTGGTCTTGTTTCGAAGGTCTCTGAATGCGTATTACTTTAAAAGTGAGTAGACCTAAATCGGACACTGTATGAGAGAGATATGTGCATTTTAAGGTTCATGGTTTCAAACTTGGATTCGGCTTTTATTGGTTAATTTTACAAGTTAGTATTTTTTTTTGATATTTTTCTTTTATTGGCGTTAGTAATATATACACTATAGAGTTGGTTTTATTGGATTTGGAGTTAGTATAAGTATATACAAATAGGGTAAATATGGAGAATATACAGGTGATTTATACATATGAATTTGGCTTCTTATTTATGCAATATGAATGCTAAAATGCATATGTTATCAATGCATGCATGAATGCTAATTTTGCAATATAAGTGGAAATATGCAGCTAATTACTCGGGAACAAAGCTCTATTTTCAACTTTTAGAGTCATGAATCACAGATTCATCACTCGACCTCACGAATCCCAAATCAAGTAACTCCTGTAACTGCACCTTCAGCTCCCTCAACTCAGCAGGTGCCATTCGGTAAGGATCCATCGAGATCGGCTGTATATCTCGTAGTATTGTGATCTCGAACTCGATCTCTCTCTCTCTCAGGAGGTAATCCTGATAGCTCATCAGGAAACACATTTGGGTATTCTGATACTACTCGGGTGTCCTGTGTCATCGACTCCTGATCAGATACCTCCCGAACAAATGCAAGATATGAATCACATCCCTGATCAACAAGTCGCTGAGCTCGCAATACCGAAATGTACTCCATGGTGGAGTAATGTATAATACCCTCAAAAGTGAACCCGGGTAGATCTGGAATCTTAAAGACAACCGTCTTCCTAAAGCAATCAACAAGTGCATGCTAAGCTGATAACCAATCCATACCCAAAATCAAGTCGAACTCATCAAGCTGTATAAGTAGACAATCTGCGATCATCTCGTGACTGCCAATCAGTACGGGCAAGTGCTTGACTATAAGGGAAGTAATGAACAACTGACCACCCGGCCCTCGGATGTGATATGGAGAAGAGAGAGTCTCTGCGACTCTACCTAAAGAATCTAGAAGCCTCGAAGCAAGAAAAGAATGCGTCGCACCGGAATCAAATAGAACATGGAAAGGTCGGCCCAAGACAGAGATCATACCTTTCACCACAGTAGCCGCTGAACGTGCCTGCTCCTCAGTAACTGCATGTAACTGCCCCTGTCTGGCTGGTGCGGCACTGGAACCAGCCACACTCTGCGTCTGTCTCTGCTGCTGTCGTCTAAAGGTGGAGTTCCTGCCACGGAAACTCCCTGAACGAGGTACCTGAGACTGCGACGATTGTGGCTTTGGGCGAGGCTCGTCCGAAGCCTGTGGGCACTGTAATCTGTAATGTCCCCACTCGTTGCATAAGTAACAACAGACTGTCCTGGTAGGTGGAGTGGCCGTGTCCGTGCTCTGGGCTGGTCCTGCAGGTGGTCTGTCTGTTCGCAATGGTCGAGTGGAGTATGTGCCACGTTCGGCAAGTGCTCCTCTTAAAGTAGTCGATGGAGAAGAGCGAGCGCTGCTTGAGATGGACGAATCTGTAGGTCAAAACCGTCTGGCTGACCTCTGTTACTGAAACGGTCGACGAATCGACCCAAAAGATCGTTGCGGTCTAGGCGCTGCTCTAGACGAGCTCCCGAAACGTCTCCCCTTGATGTCCTCGAACTTCTCCGCTGCATCGGTAGCTCGGAGATGGAAGTGATGTGTAGTTCAGCCAGCTTCTCCTGTACCTCCTCTCGCATGTCGCTAATGAACTTTTCTAGATTCTCCTCTGGAAATGCGCTAGCTGCTCGTGTATGTCGTGACAGCTCTGTGTATCGGATAAAGTAATCTGTGGCTGTCATCTGTCCTTAACGAAGCTCTGCGAAAAGTCTGCGCTGGGACTCCTTCCACATCGCGGAGAAGAAGTGGGCTCTGAACCTCGTCTCGAACATGGCCTTAAATGTCGACGAAATTCGACCGAAATTCGGTCGAATTTCGGTTTCGGTCCATAACCGATATCGATACATAGTCATATATCTTTTTCCAGGATATCGACACATATCGGCCGAAATATGACCGAAATTCGGTCATGTCGATACATTTCGTCCGAAATGACCGAAATTTGGAATAACTGCACATGCAGTCCTCGAAACCGATATTTAAGGCCTTGATCATGAAAACAACTTATTATTATAGTAAAAATGTGTATTTCTATCTCATTTAATGATTGACCAACATCAGAAATCTTAATTTTATAAAAAAATTGAGATTTCAAGTCATTTCCAGAATTTCCGGCCATTTCACCGAAATTCCACCGAAATTCCACCGAAATTCCTTTTCCGGGGGTACCGAAACGAAACTGAAATCCGACATTTGAGGCCTTGGTCTCGAAATCGTCCCATGTAGGCTCTCGGCCTAACTCAGATACTACAACATCCCACCATCTCTCGGCAAAGTCTGTCAATGAATACTCCATGAAAGATAGCCACGTGTCTCGTGTGAGCGAATCATCCTGAGCACCTTCATCACTCGCCTGAAATAAAAGAAACACACCGTCTGGTATAAACCCTATTGACTGGAATCATCAATCGCTACTGAGTAGCATGCCCTTTGCCTGCCAAAACATGTCAGGAAAGTAGAGGCGTCAGCGGGCGCTGGTACCTCCCAAAACTTATAAAAATAAGGGATATTTACCCAGCAGACCCTGAAATCTTTCTAAATTACCTCTACGACCTTTGAAACATCGATATTCCTCCGTAGACCCCGTAATCTTGCTCCGTCTTATCACATGGACCCTCGGTCAGCGCACTATCTCCTTCGTAACCTAACCAGAGTTGTCTGAGTAACCCTTGTACGGTAAAATTGTCCAAAGCATGCCACGTGTCCTCGGTGATGTTTATGGCGGGAAGCTCGGATGTTTAAGATGTTTGGATGTTTTAACACCGTAATCTTGTTTTGGATGTTTAAGATCGATTATGAGTAATAAAAGAGCATTCTCTGCTCTCAATTTGATTTCATCCACGAGTGTTTCCTTCCCTTCCCTTCCTTTCCTGTGGAGAGCACACACGCAACAATGGCGGCCATCACGAGCAACCTCCCACTCCAAGACCGTGTCGCCATCGTCACCGGTGCATCCCATGGCATCGGTCGTGCCATCGCCTCCCACCTCACCTCCCTCGGAACCCGCCTCATCATCGGCTACGTCGCCAACTCCTCACTCGCAGAAGTGCTTGCCACCGAGATCAACTCCTCCACCACCACCACCACCGCCCTTCCTCGCGCCGTCACCGCCTGCGTCGACGTCTCCCGTCCCGAGGACGTCAAGTCCCTCTTCGACTTCGCCGAGGAGACCTTCCTCGCCAAACCCCACATATTCGTCAACTCGGCCGTCATCGTTGACAATAAATGCCTGGCATTGGCCGACATCTCCCTCGAGGAATTCGACACCGTCTTCGTCGTTAATGTGTGCGACGCATTCCTCTGCCTACACGAGGCGGTGAACCGCATAGCCTGCGGGGGTGGCGGAAGGATCATCGTGATCACCTCCTCAATGGTGGCCGGTCCCGTACCTGGGAACGGGGTCTACACCGCGTCGAAGGCGGCGGTAGAGACGATGGTGAAGGTGGCAGCTAAGGAGCTCCATGGGACCGTGATCACCGTGAATTGCGTGGTGCCGGGGGCCGTGGCGACGGAGATGCTCAACTCGGCGAAGAGCGAGCAGATGGTGGTGAAGATCAGGGAGCTGCAGTCGATGGGTCTGCTCGGGGAGGTCGGGGACGTAACGCCGGTGGTGGGGTTCCTGGTGACGGACGCGGCGAGATGGATCCACGGTCAGGTGATTAGGGTCGACGGTGGAGCCATTTGAGCAGCCATTGCGGTGGTGATGAAGATTTTAATAAATATATACGCTGTTACTGTACTTTGTATCCAAATCTCTATGTACCAAATTCCTATGTGAGTTGTTGTGTTTTGATTTAATTACGTACGCATGGAAATGGAGGGGTATGTTTGGACATCCACCTCCAACGGTCCACAGATTGGGGGTAAAATAGGGCTTTCATCCGAGACATAACGTCCGTCTGTGGAAAATTTGACGACCCTAAACCACATGGTTTACGCAGTAATGGTTAGCAAGATTACGGGGTCTACGGAGGAATATCAATGTTTCAAAGGTCGTAGAGGTAATTTAGAAAGATTTCGGGGTCTGCTGGGTAAATATCCCTAAAAATAAACATGCATTTAATTTGTTCAAAAGCAAGCAAGTAGAAAGGCAGGAACAAGTAAAGTTTACATCTACTTGCGTAAGTAAAAAGGTTCTCAAGTCTCTTGTAAGCATCTCCCGTGAGTACCCATTATTCCAACATTTTTTATATATAACATATTTAATTTGTAATCAAATGTTCATAATTGTATGAGTGTATGTATATATATATATTATCAAATTGACCAGATATGACATATGTGGATTTTGATGATGTGAAAGATGGAATTGGAAATGTTTATGGATTTACTTGATTCTCAAAGTCTAATGGATAGTCATTTCCTACCAACACAACTTTTGGTTGTAATTTCTTCAATTCTCAACTTCAACTGTCTCAAATGCAACTTTAGATGATGTAGATATAGATATGGATGATCTGGATGTAGAATCGCCAAGTCTGTTGGCGAAAGTGAAACTCAAGCGGTGAGGTAGCCTACAAATGACTCTTCCATCTCGCCCTCTTATTGGAAGTACGGTCCAATAGAGGGATATGTATACTCCAAAACTACGCCACTGCGACGGGTGAGAGAGACTCTCCGAAAAGTCACTCTAGAAAACGGCCCGACCGGTAATGGGCAAATGAGCTCGTATGGAAAAACTGAAAACCGAGGATCCCCCGCATGGGTATCCTAAAACAAAGGGTCAGCGGAACTGGTCAAAAGTCGGGATCCCAACGAGTCGTAAAAACACTACGAGCTCGCGTAAAAACTGTAAAGGGACTGGGATCCTAGACCAGCGCACTTGGCGGCCGCTGCCCTAACTGGGCTTCCTATCTCCTGCCCAGGTGAGGGTCACCGCGCCCTCGCACAGTCAAGCGCAAGGGTCACCGTGACCGGCACTCTAATTTATAAGTCATTATTGATTCATAATCACTATCACTTGCTCATTTTTTTTCTGTAGCTATTGGTATCAATCTAGATTTCTTGGTCAACTATATTATTGATAGTGATCCATAGGTAGTAGAGTATACCTGATGGATGATTTCATTATAACGGTCTAACTGTGGGGTCACACATTATTAGCAATGATGTAATCATATTTGAAATGTTCCTTGAATAATGGCTCCATATGATAACTAGGCAAGCGTCACTACATTAAGCAATTTCCCTATATTGAACATTCTATTTACTTGAAGAATTTCGACCACTAAGAAGATGTTCTATATAATCATTGAGTAAATTCTTATTAGTTGACAGGTAGTCCATCTTACGCATGTAAATATGTAAAGATGTTTTCTTTTTTTGTAAATGATTTAATGAGTCTATTTGGAATAAAAGAGTCTTCAAACATTTCGAATTTGTTTCCTTTTAAATGGGATTAGCTAATTCCTGGAGATTTTCTGAGATTTATATATATATATATATATATAAATTCGACCGATTATGGCATATTCTGATGAAACACATATCATTAAACAATCAACGGACTGCTACTTTTGAATTAAATAGACAAGCACACACACAACCTACTTCAAATTTCTTAAACTCCTACTGCCCTTCCACCATCGAGGTCAGGCCCCAATTAGAGGTTGTCTAACCTATCAAATCATTATTTTTGCAGATTTTGAATTCTGACTAACTCGTTAAAATCCTTGCTCTCATATCTCAATTACTTGTCAAATGTGAACATTCAATCCATTCCTCCTTTCCTTTACTAAAATTTTAATGATGAAGCATGTAAATTAGATACGAATTGGGTTGATAAACCCATCTTTGATTTTCTCTAATTACTATCTCAGATTTACTGAAAAAAAACTTGATCTTTCCAGGGAGAGTGCAAATTTTATTTGCATGCAAGTTTGAAGAACACTAATGTTTACATGCATGGTAGTAAAAGATAGGAATGGAATGTACCTTTTTGAATTCTTCAAATTGGGAGATAGAATTCCAACATGCAGTGTCTATGATGGTTTGTAGCTGCAATTGAAGAGAGCAGCAGCACCTTGCATCAAGAAGGAGAAGAGGAGAATGGCTCCTTCGGTGGAAGGGTTGGAGGGGTTTTGGGAAATATGAGGAGAAAGGAGAAGAACCATAGTGGGTTTATATAGAAAGAAGAATGGGGCTTTGCCATAGCCGAGTGGAGAAGTTGAAGTGCCAAATGGTAGTCCTGGAGTGGAGAACGTAACAGACAGTCCGCTGTCATTACTGGATTTTTTTTAAAACCAACCTTATCTTTACATACTTCATGTTGACCGTAATCGTGCATCAAGCGTCGGATTTCGGCGCGAAATATCTCGTTTCAATCGTCTCAGAATGACGGTCGATATGAGTATAGTATTGATATATTTTTGGTAAGGTTTGGATGCCTGAAATTTTCGAGATACGATTTTGTTTAACGGTTAAATTTTGCGAATTAAAATATCAAACGACCTCCGATTGACGAACGATCAATTCCCTTGGTCTTGTCTCGTCGAATCAGATCTAATGACGGTCTGTTCATTTTGCGGTTTCCGAATTTGCGTCGCGGCTTTTTCGCGGCACGCATTACGATGCGACCAATTTTTGGTCGATTTCGCCCGAACGACTTTTGATTCACGATCAATTGATCGATTTAGGTTGTTTAGCGTTGATAAACAACTTTATTGGGATAATCGGACCTAATCGGATCGGGTTCGGGTTTACGTGGATCCCGGATGTTACATGGATCAAGATACTTTTTAGATTTGAATGCCTTTGGCTGCTGGGGAGGGGTTCCATGAACACATAGAGGATGTCTGGAGGGGTTTTCAGTGGCCTGGTTCAGCCACAATCCATTTTGCATCTAAACTGTAGGAGTTGAAGTGGTATCTGCTAGATTACAATTGGAAGCTTTGAGCTCGGTAAAGGTCAAGAAGGGATAAATCCCAGTTGGAGGTTTCTAGAATGGACAGACTGGAAAACGAAAGGGATTTAACAATAGAGGCGCTAAGGAAGATGAAGAATCATCTTCGAATCATTTACTTAGTGGACACGAAGGTGGAGATTGAACATGTGTAGAGTCGCATACAAGTGGTTAAGAA
The DNA here is from genome assembly GCA_037367405.1 of Ottelia alismoides. Taxonomy (NCBI): domain Eukaryota; kingdom Viridiplantae; phylum Streptophyta; class Magnoliopsida; order Alismatales; family Hydrocharitaceae; genus Ottelia; species Ottelia alismoides. Next base: position 519,104 of record JAZKJV010001089.1, read on the forward strand.
GGGTGACACTTGTTAGAAAATTGGAATGCACATAAGGACAGATCAAGTACATCAAGATAATCATCCAGGAGAAGAATTCTTCATAACAGATTAAATGGCTTGGCAGGATTTCAACACACAATAGGACGAGAGGTTCGGTGGTTCATCTATTCACAAATAGATTGTGTTTTGGCCATCCAACAACCAAGGAGATATAAGGACCAGGAGCTGAAGCTCTTTACTTGAGATGATTTCAGTCCCAACACAGGCCCCAAGTCTTCTGTTCCAAGACTCTTGCCAAGTCCTTAGATCCAAAGCGAGGGCTTCATCCACAAACAACCATGCAATAGACAGATAATGAAGAAACCAATTAGAAGTTTTATATATCCCCGAGGAAAAAAGGAAATCGATCCTGAAAGGAAAGAGACCAAATATCTTACTTATCTCCTTCATGTCAGGTATCAATAGTTTATAGCAGTACAGCCCATGCTATATTGGCATACTGGTTTTTCCAGTTGAAATCACTTAGCTTCCTAAAATAGTTGCATTGTGCCAACGTTTGGTGTACTGTTATATTGGTGATTGGAACCTTTATTTCAGATGCATGAGATTTTTCGCCATCACTTTCTTGCCTTTAGTGGAGGAGAGTTTTGTGGATGTTGGGTTGTTCGAGCATGAAAACTTTGGGAAACTAATTCTGCTTAATTACTCTGCTTTTCAATCTTATCTCCAACAAAAAGGGGGACAAGAATTGACCTGCTCCCTACTAAAATGTTTCCTTGCGTTGAAGTCCTTCTCCACTCAAAATATGTGAAGTTCATTAGTTTTTCTTACAACTAAGTCCCATCTCACATATTAACCTAGTCCAATTAGTTAAAACTGAGCCAAATTGGCAACAAGATAATGAATTGTATGTTGAGCACTATTAATCATTTTACAAACGGAATTTGGCCCTAATTTAGTGTAATTGGGCTCTAAATTCTCTCCAAGCTTTCGGATCGATCCAGAGAAAGTTGTAGTCGAAGTTGGGTCGTCAAGTTGAGCCAGACTAAACAGGAAACATGTCATCTAATACTGGTGGTGTTACAAGTGGACTTCTGAAGGTTGCTTGTTGAATGCTGATGCACACGTTCAGTAGTACCTATCATCATTGGGCAGATCATCTTTATTCTTTGTCTGCTATTCAGGCTCTGTGATGCTGTTTTCAATCATAATTGTTAGAATCTAAGAAGCGGAAGCGATTTGATAAACATAAAATATAAAGAAAGATGAAACATTGACACATGGATTTTACGTGGAACCCTACTCCCTAAGGAGCGGGATGAAACCACGGGAGAAGCCCTAAACGGGGCATATGTTGCATTGCACTTTCTCATCTGATACAGGAGGCCTGGGGCTCTTTATATAGCCTCCACAGGGCCTCCAAGTCCCACCGTTGGACAATGTGGGACTAAACACTGGGATGGAGTAAATGGATCTTGGAGGTATCCATTTACCCATCTACAACTCAATAGGCGCACTACCAAATACTCCAACACTCCCCCTCAAGCTGGAGCATGCAATGCTCAGCTTGGACAAACAAAAAGGGACTCAACTCAACGCTAGAGGACACTACGGATAATATCAACCCAACGCGCACATTACTGCAGTGGAGGACGTTGCTTCTCATGCCGTGCAGGTGAGGAGGACGAACGGGCTGGAGTGTAAGTCAACTGAAGACTCGGAATCTGACCATCGAGTCTGAAACTACGCCTGAAGTCTCCTCGTCGGAGAACTGGGTCTCTCCCATCTGGCTCAGAGAATGGTGCACTGCTCTGGTGTATCTATGATACCACATGAAAACCCTTGCCAACATGGCATAGAGAATGGTCCTCTACTCTGGAGTCCATATGGCTCACATGAAAACTCTGTTCGAACAACATGAAAAGATGGGGACCTCTGAATTGATGGCATATTTGTGCTCATCTGAAAATGACCGCAATCATATGCGTGTCTGAAAATGAGTCTCTCTCTGGAGAACTCGAAAATGGGCCTCAACATGGAGTGCCTCGATCTTGGACTCTGACTAGTCTGTCGAGTCTGAACAACTGCGCGTCGAGTTTGGAATTGCGCATGAAAATCTTCATCTGAAAAACTGTAGCGTCAGAAAATCTGATCGGTCTGGAAATCTGAATCTGGAATCTGTAACAGACCTGTGACTCTACGCCATACTCCCCCTTTCTCCCATACTTGTCGGAAAACATGGACGTCGACCAAGTTGGGAGAATATGGGGAGGAAAAAAACATCAAATAGCCGACTTCATCAATTTTTTCAACTTTTCAAACATCATCATTTCTTTTCACAAGGCCGTTTTAACCCCCTTTTTTGGCTTTCCATCATCAATTTTTTTCGAAAGACGTGCGGCTTCTTTTTTTATATTGCACGTACCCTTTTTTTTCCTCGAACTTGTGGCCCCAAATCAGGCCCAATATTCTTCTCCTCCTTTTTTTAATGTTTGCAGCCCCACTGGGTCATACAAAAGTATCATTTTTTTTGAACTTCACGGGCCCAGGCCGAATATGCTGCCGGATATTTTTTTTAATGTGTCCCGCAATCTAATGAGGGTTCCCAACACGGGAACCCTTTCGTCTCCCACAAAATACCCGCCGCGCCGTCCCACGGGAGATGCACGATCCAGGAGCGATGGGGCTCGGCGCGAGGAGGATATCGGGCGCGAGGAGCGCATAGGGGCTTCGGTGACTTAGCGCCTGACGTGCGTCAACGAGTCGGGGAGGTGGAGCAGCACCGCCTTAGCGTCTGCGTCACCCCGATGGTTTGCATCAAGGGTTTCCGCCGCCCCGCTTCAGCAAGGGCTCGCCGCATGCCTGGATAGGAAGCGCCAGGCGAGGGGAGATGAGCTCCGCCTGGAGCAGGAGTTGCGAGGGCATCGCGCCGCTTGAGAAGAAGCGGCTGGAGACCAACGAGGTGCGGGCGGCACCGCCTACGCTGATGAAGAGGGATCTGGTATCTGGGATCTGGGCGTCGGGCGCGAAGGAGGGCTCTGATTAGGCTGTTCTGTGATGCCACTGGAATTTCCTCGCCGCCTGGAGATGCGGAATCGAGGGATTTTCTTCCCTTGCTGCGCATAGAGAGGGAGGTCGACTGGAGGAAGAGAAGCCCTCACATGGCTTCGCATTGAGGTCGGCTGGGGCTTCTTGCTTGCCAAAACTCAGCCGGAAATTCTTGGAACCAGAACTTTCCACAGATCTGGAGGAACAGGGGCTCCGCCGAAGCCTGGATCGTGTTTAGGGTTTCGTGTGAAACCCTAGAATTTCTTGCACAGATTTGAAAAGATCTTGAATATGAACTTTCTAGAAAAAACAATCTTCAATAACATATCAAAACTCGAATCCCGGATAAATAATCAACATAAAATCTTCGAGAATCGAACCCGCTCTGATACCATGTTAGAATCTAAGAAGCGGAAGCGATTTGATAAATAGAGCGAAAAATATAAAGAAAGATGAAACATTGACACATGGATTTTACGTGGAACCCTACTCCCTAAGGAGCGGGATGAAACCACGGGAGAAGCCCTCAATGGGGCATATGTTGCATTGCACTTTCTCATCTGATACAGGAGGCCTGGGGCTCTTTATATAGCCTCCACAGGGCCTCCAAGTCCCACCGTTGGACAATGTGAGACTAAACACTGGGATGGGGTAAATGGATCCTGGAGGTATCCATTTACCCATCTATAACTCAATAGGCGCACTACCAAATACTCCAACAATAATGTCTCGATATATGTGGCGAATATGTTTAACTTTTATTCACATTGGACATTTCTGGGATGTGTGCATGGCAAGGGTTGTGCGACTTTGTGGTCACAAGGTTTTAAACTCTTTCTAACTTATTTTTGGATGACTGTTAACAGTCCTCCTTTACCTTCAAAAAGAGATTCTGTTCAGATATTGTGCCTGTTGAATTATCTGCTTATGTGGACAACTTGCGTTTTTATTCACTTTTATTTCTTGCATGGGTGAGCATGAGTTTATCGAGGTTGATGACATGGGGTTCTAAGCTCTTTGTAGCTTAACTTGTTGGATGGCTATTAACTTCGAGTGGTCTTCTCTGGTTTACAAAAATCCTGTGAAATATTTTAGGTTTTGAACTTTGGACTTGACCTCTGGAGAAAGAGCGGTGATCAGTTTTCCAGCAATATATCCAGCATATCCTTTACAGTGCAATTTTTGATTGCCTACTTTTAATCAATCTAAGAGCTATTATGTGCAAATTGAAATGGAGTTTTGATCCATATTTTAGTTACCTGGATTCACCCTCTTTTCGTTCGTGGTGCTTTTATGTATTAGTGTATAATAGCTGCTGCGGAAAGGTAATTCTGAGTGGTTGTCACCTGAGAATGCTGTTGCATCAGTTTTCTTATTCTGCTCCTGCAAACCATCCTGTAACAAATCTTTATTAGTCATATCACTTATATCTGATGCTTTTGTAGATGGTTAATGAGGATATACTACTCGAGCTGGATATATTGGACAAGCAGATTGAAATTGAGGATATCTTAAATTATAGATCCATAGCAGAGAAGCATTTGCAGGTCATATTCATTTGTTTTTGCAATGTTAGCGTGCTTTCTCTGGTTTTATATGTTCATTATTATTTGCAATGTGATCGTGCTCGCTTTTCTGGTTTTATAGCTTGCCATAGTCATCCATTTTCATTCTTATAATATTTTGTTCACCTCAGGTGCTACTCAGTTTCAGTTCAGTTCAGTTCTAAGCCTTCTCCCACTATGAGTAGGGTCGGCTACATGGATTCTTGCTGAAATCTATGTTGAAAGATTCTACTATTTTTTACGCTGGTTGTCGACTACCTAACGCAACCCCTGCAAGAGGGGGATTTGAACCTTGGTCTTTTGGCTGGTAGACACACTGCACTACCATCAAACCATTTAAGTGGGTACACCTCAGGTGCTACTCACATTAAAAAAATATATGAATATGTCAACCGTGCATCTATAAAATTTCGAAAGTAAATCAATATCTGGACCATGATGGATCCTTTGGTCTGGCTTCTAAATATCGACTATATGCCACTTTGTATCACTTTTTCCAGGAAATCTCATTGGTCCTAATTCATGTGGGTTAGATTTTAGTAGTGTTGAGAGAATTCCTATGTTGGGCCGCATGTGTGGGATTCATGTTTATTTCTTAGTGGAAACGGTGAAGAAAGGCAATAGGTGTGTAGAACCTATATATAGCCCTATTTTGCCCATTTGTTTCTTAAGAAGCACATTGCAACATCCAGCCCTTTTTGGCTTTCTCCCATTATTTTGTCTCGCTCCCCTGGAGTTGGATTTAACATAAATTCAAACGGTCCAAACCGTTTCTTGCTTTGACGATCATTTATTTCACTATTCATTTCTGTTTCTCATATTTTTACGTGGTATAAGAGCAGAAAATCTGGAATGTTGTTACCGGAGTTTGAATGCCAATTATATTATTTTATGTTCATCAAAGCTTGTTTGTGTGGAGATCTTGCAGTGATGTGACAGAATTGGTTCGTGCATTGATCGTACATTAAATTCCTAGCGACGACTTGCTCGAGGATGTGCTTTGACACTAGGCGTACCGTGAAGTATGTGGTTGATCATCAGTTAGTAGTCTACGCTGTGGAAGACGACATGGCATTTGACAAAGGCAGCAACACGAGTCGTATGAAATCGGGCGAAGGTGTCTTCAATGACATTGGTTCATCCAAGCTGCTCGAGGAGGGTTCACAATCGATACCTGCACCTGTGGCGGTCAGACACAAATGACAAGTATCATGAGGATCAAGTCAAGGACATTGGCAATAAAAGGTCACATGCGATGGGCCACTGATGAATCTCGTATTCATCATGCTAAAATCCACTTTTTAATCCTCTAGCTTAAATAAACCTATAAAAATCACCAATAATTCCTTATTATTTTCTGATATTATATGATGTATAATTAACCTATAATTATTGCTATTTTTACTTTGTAATTATTTCCTCATTAAAAATCCATAAAAATTAGGTTAAATAATTGTCTATAATTTCCGTAACCCTTTAAAAAACTAAAAAATACAAAAATGTCAAAACCCAAAACCAGTGTTTTTATCCCTTTGAAATACCCCAAAAATATTTTTTGTACAAATGACCTCTTCTGACTTTTTGTCCAACATGAAACTTATCTACAACTTTCATGTTTTGACGTTTTCCTAATTTTGCCTCTAACTATTTCTTTTATATTTTTCTTTATTTTTGTATTTTTCGATTTTTCTGGTGCAACCACGTGGCACCCTCTGGGCCACCCACATGGCTGCGTCATCTTCCGCCACTGGCACCAATCTCTACCGTCCGATCTCTTCCAGACGCCTCCATCTCCGCTATCCGTCTTCGCCCCATTTTTAGCCGTCAAATCTCTCTTGAGATCTGATCTTAGCCACTCGCCTCCGCTCCAATCACAACCGCCCAATCGCCTCACCATCCTACGTCTCTCCTTGCACCACGTCGCCCCTTCTCCCATCACCCTTGGATCGAGCCCCACCTTTCCATCTTAACTGTTCTTTAACGCCTACCCCTCAGCCTTTGGATCAGATCTTAGGATCTGATCGTATTCTTCCAACCGCGCCAACACCTGGGCCGTTTGATCGCGAGATCCAACAGCTAGATCTTCGTCCCCTACCTCCGTAACCCCCCTCTTCAGCCGTTTCCATCGTAGCGTTGCCACCCCCTTCCAATTATAGCGTCAACATCCGAAAACCCCTCTTCGTCCTAACGCCTCCCCCTCGATGCCTGTTCCTCCGACATCCTCGCCCTACCTCCATCAATGCACCCCCATTCCTCACCCGACATTAAATCACTTCTAAAAATCCCCCGCCACCACATCATTGCCGTCGACCTTCTCCCTATAAAACCATCCCCCTCCGCCTCCGATCACCCCATCCATCATCCACGAGGGCTGTGGCCCAACTCCCTTCGCCCTTCGGTGACAACGGAGGGCGGTGTAGAAGCGACGACGACCCGATCCTCAGGTGAGATCCATGGCTCCTCCGCCATGTGAGCTCCGCCTCTCCAGCGGTAACTAGGCTCCCTCGACCGGTCGACCATGTTGAGCGATGATCGGAGGGTCGATTCGACCCTCAACGTAGACCACCTCCTCCGCTACGTTTCCATCTCCGATCTTGTACCCCTTTCTTCTTCTTTCCTTCGTGTTTCTCGGATTTTTCCCGCCGAACACAACATTGTTTACCGTCCACCAACCATCCAATGAGCTCCGCCAAACCACCTTCACCTTCACCGACCCCCTCACATCCATCCTTCCCTTCTCCATAACCTCCACCACTCCAATCCACCTTCTTCTCCGCCTCGCCGGAGAAGAAGCCTCCTGACCACCGTTCCCATCGCCTCCACGGCCACCATCTCGCCTCACTCACTCACGCACGACTACGAAAACCACGCTTCGGCTATACTATCCTTGCAAGATCTTGATTGGCCGGAGCTTGCACCGGAGCTCCGTTGAGCAATTCCCCTCCGACGAGGCTTTGTCGACCTCCAGCTCTGATCATCACCGGAGTCTCGTCGTACCTCTAGCCTCCTCGCCAGGACATCAAGCATCTTCTCCGACCATCAGGCGAATGGCTGGGGCACGGAGGAGCTTCTAGGAGGCCGCCGGATCCTTGCCTCCTCCGGTGGCCTGTGACGGATGAAGATGGTACAGATACCGTCCGATCATCTAGATTGGACGGTCGTAATGATGACACGTGGCATTGCCGAATCTCTAAGCTCGGATTCCTCGAGCCTCTCACCGAGCCACCAGCACCCGACACGTGTCCTCCGAGCCGGCCACGCCCACCAAACCTGGCCCTCGCGTGCATCATGTGATAGGCTGGGTAATCTGCAGGAACATCCCGACCACTTTCCAGAATTGCAAGGAGGTCCAGGCGTGCGTGCCTTACGTGCACGTCTGGACAATTTGCATCTATGCCCAATCGGTTTCTGATATTTGCAAAAAGGACCCCGTGCATTGGAAAAATTTCATATGGGCCCCGCCGGATTTTGGTTATTGCGTATAGGTCCCTCCAGGGACCTAATTGTGATTCTTTATCCCTTTATTTCTTGCATATTTATTACCTTTATGCCCTTGCACTATTTCCTTTATAACTTGAGCATCGTAGATCCAAATTGCATGATTTTAGTGTGATTTTGTTCCTTATTTCCTCATTTATCTCATGGCATAGTTAATTTTTTCATCTGACACCAAATGAAATATGATGAAGTTTTAATGTTATATAGTGTCAGCTGCTTTATATGTCTCTGCCATAAATAGTTGTTTGCTTGTAATTTTATGCTCAAAATGACTCTGAAACTGAATCATATAATATCCTCATTTTTGTAGGGCATTTTTGTAATTACTATCTGCATGATTATCCCTTGCATTCATTCGTACATTATGCATTGCATATATTACAATTGCATTGAAAAATCCATAAAAATATATGCATCATTATTTGCATTGTTTGACTTGCAATTTATTCTGCATCTCCACAAAGACTTGAAAATGAGGATTTATTCACACTTACATCTTAATTGACCAAAATTCGATAAATATATTAAAGTAGCTTGTGTCCCTGTTTTCGATCTTGGTAGACTTGCCTAGTGAAAATTCTCCACAACATTCAAAGATTGTGGTTTTTGACGAACCAAATTTACCTCCTATACTATGACAATTATCGATTATAAAAGAAGCAAATTCCGCGTTCATCAGTCACACAATGAAGGTTACCTCAGTGAGGTGAGGAAAGACAATGAAACCAATAGTGCTAGCGGGAAGTAAAGCCCATTTGATAGTGTCCTATGTTAGAATTGGCAAAACTCGAAGGTGGTGGTGATCCCTAATGTTGCACTGAGGTGAGAAGTTGTGAGAAGAATTGGTAGCGGTCCTTTGTGAGAGTGCTACAACACCCGGGACAGGGATGACGCTGCAAGCAACGAGGCAGTTGAAGTACTTCTTGCAGGAGATAACTTCAAGAGTGGAACCTTGTAGTGATGTGTTACATTAGGAATCCTTGGTGTTTGCATCATCAAGTCATTAACATGCCTCTGAGATGCAACCAACGTGCAAAGTGATGCCAACACTATGCCTCTCACTAAAGTCAAGATCAATTCAATAGTGCTGGAGAAATGACTAAGTAATACCAGAAAATACTGTTGCTGAAAATTTAACTGTTGCTCAAAATTGATCCGGGAAAATGACTGGATGACAAACAGTAGGTAATGACAGGAAAACAGTAGCAATCTTAAGGAGAAGTACACTGCTTATCCACGAAGGGAGTCCAAACTGAAATTGTTAACGGACTCTTTGGTTATTTATTTTAATGCCTGCAGTTAATAAAGTCCACCAAACCTAAATGTTGTAGAATATGCCACAATTAACGGACTCTTTGTGTTGGCCGCCGATGTTCTTCCGCGCATGGTGAACCGCGTAATTGACGTTGGGCTTACTAATGGATTCTGTCGGGGGGGATGTCTGCGTCCCCTTGATCCAGTTCGCCGACGATACTATTTGCTTTATCGAGGGTGGTACGGCGGAGGTTTCCGGTATGGCCACCACTCTTGACCTCTTCTGTGAATTATCGGGCCTGTCGATTAACGTCTCCAAATCCAACGTGGTGCCTTTAGGCTTGTCGCCTGCGGAGGCGGAGGAATGCGGTCGGCTGCTCGGTTCTTCTCCTGGTGAGCTTCCGATTGCATATCTTGGTTTACCCCTTTCGGTGGGGCGGGCTAGAGCCCGAGATTGGCGTGCTATTACTGAGCGGGTGGAAACGCGCCTTGCTGGTTGGCGGGCGGCCTTGCTCTCTCGGGGAGGGAGACTTATCCTTCTCAAATCGGTGCTCTCGTCTATCCCTTTGTACTTCCTCTCGGTTCGGTGCATGCCTGCGGGGGTTCAATTGCGGCTTGAGCGATCTATGCGTCGCTTCTTGTGGGGGCGGAAGGGGGGGAATGGTAGGGCCATGCATCTGGTAGCGTGGGATTACGTGTCTATGCCTAAGCGCTTTAGTGGTCTTGGTGTACGGAGATTGGATCTGGTTAACGATGCTTTCTTACTCAAATGGGTGAGTAGATTATGGGGGACGGAAGATAATTTCTTCATCAATGTTCTCAGGGTGTTCTTGAGCAACGACTGGTTCGGGCTACAGCGGGGGGATATGCGATTTCATTCTTCCCCGTTCTGGTGCAGCGTGATGGCCGCCCTGCATAGGAATGTTGCGCTCTTCATCCCGGTGTTGGTGACGAGGGACTCTTTCAAGTTTTGGCTGGATGATTAGTCGGGAAGTGGTCCTCTCCAGGTGCGTTTCCCAAGACTGTTCGCGCTTGCGTCGAATAAGAATGCGACAGTGGCTGATTATTGGGTGGATGGGTGTTGGTGCCCTCGTTTCTCCGCAAACTTCTCCGAGCAGCGGGTGGATGACTTCATTTCGATGATGGGGGCTCTTAGTATTGCTGCTACGCCAAATTTGCAGGTGGATCATTGGCGCTGGAAGGACGGACCTTTTTCCACTAGGAAGGTGTACTGGGCGCTGGTCCTTCCTCCACCTCCTGCGACCTCTCTTCTTGTGCGTGATTGTGGATTCTTTTGGGGCTTGCGCTTGCCGGAGCGCATAGGCATCTTCCTTTGGTTACTTCGCAGAAGGAGGCTGTTGACTCGTGATCGTTGTGCCACTTTTTTCCCAAACATCGGTGCATCCTGCCCCCTTTGTAATGATGAGGACGAAACCATTGACCACCTCTTCTTCGGCTGTCACTTGGTTTCGGGAATTTGGGACGATTTGCCTTGGGCGAGAGCGGACAACCTCTCCGCTTTCTGCGAGATTCTGTGGTCCAACAGGAACAGGGAGAGGCATAACCTCTTGGCTCCCGTCACGCGGCTGTGGTGCATATGGCTTGGCAGGAACGAAGTTATTTTCTCCGGGCAGCGCTTCTATCGTGAGAACATTCTTATCTCGTGTGCTCGACTTACATCCGACTGGTGTATTCGGTAGTTTTTTGGGCCTTTTTATGATGGCCGAGTCTCTTCTTTAGACCCAGGATTTTGTCGTTTCCTTGACTATGTAAGTATTTCTCCCTTTTTCTTTTTATATTAATATATAATGCTGGGGCAAACACCAACGAGTGTATCCCCCTCTTTTGAGCCTCAAAAAAAAATATGGGTTTGGACATGATTGCAAGCAGCACAGAGGGGAAGCGAAGGTGAAGTGCTGGTGGCTGGTGGTGACACGGGAAGAAGGTGATCGCCGGTTGATGAGGGGCGGCGGTGGCGAGGTCAGTGGTGGCGTTGGGTTGGAGAAAGTTTGAGGTAGCCCAGAGGCGATAGAGCGGCAGCACGGAAGGGGGAATGCAGGGGCGGTGGTGTCGGTGAAGAGGGTAGGGGAGCAGAGGAGGCAGAGAAGAAGGGAGAGATGGTTTAGGGTTTTCTCGTGGGGGAAATAATGGATGGGACGAGGGAGAGAGAGACAGAGAGAGAGAGAGAGAAAGTAAGAAAATAATAATAATTTTCTATTATCCCTATCTCCTCATGGGCGGGGCCGTATGTAGTATAGATCCCAACAAATGAAACATAAATTAGGGTTTTAAATATATAAAAAAAAGAATGGGCTTTTTGCAAAATTAAATAAAATAAAATCCGGAATCAATACTTAACTTAAAATTATCCTGTTGCATAAACTGAACGGAAATAAATTTTAAAAAATCCCTAAGGCTCCTCATACTGCATCACCCTATGTTGCTCCAATTTTTTTAAGCACAACAAGAGCCCACAGTCTTGCGCCTTTGCTATTTCATTCATTAGTTTTTTTGGGCCTAACAAGAGGTAACAATTTCTCGAAAAGATGTAACAAAAGGAAAAGGATGAGAACGTGAAGCAAAAGAATGAAGATGTTGTGAGAAAAGCAACAAATCAATAAAAAATTGAAAGGAGGAATTATTTACAAGGCGAGCAAGAAAAAAGTTGTTGGAAAAAAAATAAGAAGGGAAGTTTGATGGATATATTTATATTTGAATTTGTATCTCCCACATGAGTGTGGAGATATTGAAGCATTACTATGCTCCTTTTTTAATGAGACCCACATATAAGGTTATTTGTTGAGAGCTCCCCATATTCATGTGTTTGGCATAGTGCCCTTCGGTCTTTTTGAAGCAGATGCGATCGGATGTGACGTGAACCTTGAATGGCTAGAGGATCACTGATTAAATATTTGGACTTGCCTTTGTGTAGATTCCACCTCCAAGCTTTAGACTGGTTATCGGTTTTTGAGAAGATGGAACGTAAACTTGTTGGGTGGAAGGCTTCGATGCTTTCCTGAGGGGGTCGTTTGTTATTAGTACAAGCTTCATTTCGATTTTCTTTATGTCTTCGAGACTTCTACCTATTATAGATCTGCTGCCATTTGGAAGGTGTAATGATGAGATTCTTTTGGGGTTTGTCCATCCTGAATACATCATCCATGCTGCTTGTTGATTGGGACACTGTTGCACGTCCCAAGGAGGAAGGAGGGTGGGGGTAGGAATCCCACATTTGAAGACTATGAGTAGAGCCTTGTTGCTGAAATGAGTCTTAAGGATATGCGGTGGTGGTGAGGACTTATGTTGCAGACCAATTTGTGGTATATATGGCATCCATGCCCAGAGACATAACTTCCCGACTACATCTTCAAATGTCTATGTTCTGAAAGGAAATACACTCCATTCTACCCCAGTTTCCACAGTTTTTCTATCTTATACTTGGTGATGGATGTTTCTTTGCTTTGGTAGATGATTGAATTGATTGTGGGACTCTTGCTAACTGTTTTCCATGCCCTTTACTTTTGCATCAAACTGGGGTGCTCTGGTTTTAGAAGTTTGAATGGATGGTACATGGTTGCCCACTGTTCATTCATATTTTTTGGAGCAACATTTTCATGATTTTGTTGAGCTTATGAGTTCCTTAAGCCCTCTGTCGGGCCTGTCATTGGGAAGGGAGCATTGGGGGTCGAGAGATATTGACTTTATAGTGATGTGGACATAAATTTGTAGTTGATCCGTCGGGCCTGTTACTTGGTGACCTAATTAGAGATTGCCGATTCATTTGTGAAATGAAAATCCCAACAACGAATCAAAGTGTTCTTATGTCTTCGAAGACATGGTCAAATCCTAAGCTAGGAGAGATGTGCCTAATTTTGTTTGAGCAACAACAATGGTTGTTCTGGAGGTAGTGTATTGTGTTTGCCACCCGAAGGACCTGGGTTCAAATCCCCCCTTATGGGGGTTGCGTTAGGTAGTTGGCATACAACGTAAAAAATAGTCGATCATTTCAACATGGATTTAAGCAAGAATCCATGTAGTCGACCCTACTTATAGTGGGAGAAGTTTTGACAATTTTTAACAACAATTGTTCTCATTGCACGAGAGAAGTGGAGATGATTAACCACATGTTTTTTGGGTGCGAAAAGTCAAATGAGTTATGGATGTAAGTGGACATACAATGGTTGAACTTTAGTAGCCTAATGGGGTGTCGGGAATCTCTTTTCAACTCTCTCTCTTATCCAATTAAGCAGTTGTTGTTACTAGGTTTGGCTATATGGGCGATTTGGCAATCACATAATGGTGCTATCTTTATATCAGAGCGTTTTTATTTTGAGATTGTACTCCATTTTGCTAAGACTTTGCTCGAGTCTTGGCTCATGTGACTTTATTAACCTATTTTAATTAGCTGGGACGGACACCTTTGCTTGTTTACCTCTTTTTTACCTCAAAATATATTCATGTGTGTGGCTCAACGTCTTCGTGTGATTAGCTTACATGAGAGAGCAGTGGTAGAGGCTCGGTTCAAAGATGCCCATAGGAACTCTTGAGTTTAGTTCCCATTGTATGAGTTAGTGTATGAGAGACATCCAGTATGAGGATATTTTGAAAAAGCGATTTATTTCAAAGGTCTAATGAGAGAATCATTTTTTTGATCTTCATATGGTATAGGTACTCGTAGAGGTTTCTAGAGAAGAGGCCCACTTTTGCCTCCATATCCAGAATAGTTCAGATTTGAGCTGTTGAAGACTTCCAAGTTCACAAACATGAGAAGATGCTGTTTAGAATTCGTGAGTTATGTTGGAGAGGTGGTATTTGGCTTGTATCTTTTGAGTGTTTTTTGTCCATGTTGAGGATTATATGCTCTATTTTGAGAGGGAGTGTTGAGAGAACTGAGAAATTGGACAATATACACAAGATGTATTTCATCGCATATGTGGAAAGGGAAAAAAAATAGATGTATTCTATTTAGAACCCTAAGGCTCTCTTATATAGGGGAAAAGCTCTATGGAAAATTTAAATAAAGTAGACAGAGGAATAAGAAATATAAATAAAGGATAAATAGAAAACAACTGTCTCAACACTTACCCTCAAGCTGGAGCATATATGTCTATCATGCTCATCTTGGAACAACAACGATGGAAAGAGCCTCTAGCAAGTGTTTTGCTGAACATATCTGCAGTCTGATCTCCTGAATATGAGAAGTGGAGATAAATCCCTTCCGAATCATATCTCGATTGTAGTGACAGTCTACCTCGGTGCGCTTGGTTCTTTCATGGAAGGTTGGGTTATTGGCTATGAACATGGCTGTCCAGTTATCGCATTGGAGATGCATGGGAAGTGACACCTCAATAGTCTGGTCAGTCAGGACAGATCTGACCTACACCATCTCTGTGCTTCCTTATGCCTTGGCTCTATATTCTGATTCGATACTAGATCTAGATACAACCGTCAATTTCTTTCTCTTCCATGAAACAAGTGAACTCCCTACAAAGACATCGAAGTCTGAAGTAGACTTCCTATCTTTGGGACATTATGCGTAATTTGCTTCAGCACATGCTGTAACTGGAAGGGATGTATGTCTACCATAGGAGGCCATATCACGAAAGGGAGTGGTGGTGATTGTGTCGGAAATGGCATGCAGATTGAAGCCCTGTTTGGGGAACGTGGATAGCTTTTGCTTCTGGCTAGACGACTGGACTGGCGAGGAGGCCTTGGGAGGTCGTTGTCCAAGGTTGTTGCAGTAAGTGGTGGACAAGGAGATCACGGTTAGTAAGGTCTGGGGAGAAGGGGCTTGGTCTCCGATTTTTGTAGCAGAGTTGTCGGACCAGAGGGTGGACTTCATGGAGATGCATGCTGTTTTGGCTCATGAGCGAGCACCTTCAATGGGCAGGGATCATTTTCTTTGGGCAGACGGTAGATTTTCCATGAAGAAAGCTTACTTGCATTTCATTGGGGAGGAGCAGGGGGTGGAGGATGATGGGGGTTGGATCTGCGCATGATTTGGAGGAGCATGGTACCGGCTAGGATCAAAGTCTTTTTGTGGTTGTTCAGGCTCCGCAGGATGCTCCCGAAGGAACGGAGGGGCCGGATTTTGGGTGTGGACGACCAGACGTGTGATAGGTGCGGCGTGGCGATGGAGGACTTTGGTCACCTGTTTTCCTCCATGAAGTTAAATGAGTCATGTACCATGGACTGATTGCCACTTACTGATGAACCATTTCAATAAGGCGTTGCCGTGCTACGAGACACGACCATGGAAGTGATGATTAAGAACAAGTTATGTAGTTTGAATCGTGGTTTGTTTTAGGCTACTTCAGAGAAGATGTTATCGATGTATGTAATGGATAAGTAAAAGCTCCTTTCCACCCAAGCACAAGAGAATCCCAAAGGCAGGGAATTAGATGACAACGGAATGGAGATGATGATGATTGAGTGAGAGAGAACCGGTTAGCAAGGGCATTAAGTAGCATAAAAATTTATGGTAATAGAGTAGTGAAAAGTCTCACTAGAGATAATTAGCCTATTAGCACGTGGATGGAGGAAATAGTATAGTCGGTGAAGCCTAGTCTTTATGTACAAATTTGCCAGCAACTTTGCTCCTCTATAGTCTTAATTTCCAAACTTCATTACATATCTAAGCATTGCATCTGCTCCACAAGTTGTCGACTATTTGCCAACTATCGCCGACTTTCCAAGCAAACCCATGTCCCGAACATTTCAAGTGACAACTTGAAATGACGATAACGTGGCTAGCAGAAAGTTTCTCATTTTCCAGATCATTCTCTTGTTCTCATTTTTAATGCTCTTTTCTCTTTATAAACTGTCATGTGCTCCCTTGATTAGCGCCTTATGGTTTTGTTTATTTGACTTGTTATTTCGAAGCAGGAACTTTTTATGAACTCCAAACCTCTAATCTCTGAAACACACCCTTCTGACTATTTGAAAGAAAATCTGGACAATGATGAGCGGACTTCAAGCAATGCTCGTAGCTGGTTGAACTGGCTTTCTCTTGGGATGCTTGGAGCTGGTGGAACAGCTGACAATAGTTCATTTTCTGGAATTGTTTCGGATGAAATAATCAAGGCATGTTCTCTTTCTTAGCTCAGTTTTTTTGTAAATAAGTGGGATTTCTTATCAAACTAATATTTATATGTTCCTGGATGGAATCCTTGATTTACCGATTTGTAGGATATTTATGAGGCTGCAGAATTCCATCCATCACCAATTGTATTAGACAAAGTGGCAGAGCAGAACTTTACAGGGCTCCTGATAAAATTCGAGATTCATGACACTGCTCTAGCGATAAAAAGCCAGTAATGCCCTCTTTTAATCCATGATGTTAAATTTGAAAGTATTTTATTTACTAGTGCATAAGATCATCAGATGATTTTTTTACATAAATACCCCTGAATTTAATCACAATTACACATATATCTTTATGTATTGTTTTTGTCCAAGTGTGTTTAGATACTTCAAAACATTGGCCGCCAAAAAAACCCTTCATTAGAGATAGGATAGGCGATGGAGTTATCCTTCTCCTGCTCCCATTTCATTTTTATGCCCCTTCTTCATTCGGTCCTCCTTGGATAATGGGGATCATCAAATAGTGAGATATTTGCAATGAAACACGTCCTTATTGTGGTATCGTCGTTCTCCATCTAGAAGTGCTCGATCTCATCTTGAAGCTTTGGGGATGGCACCCCAATATCTTTAATCAAATCCTCTCTACTTGAGCGAGTGCCTCGGATATCTGATGTTGGAGATGAAGAGCTTCACCTGGTCACTCACATCATTGTAAATATTTAACTTTGATGATGTGAGGTCAGAGGAGGTAAGAAGTTCACGAGGAGATGGTGGAACATGACGAAGATGGAATCGAGGATGAGTGAGAGGTAAATGTTTCTCATGCTAATCTTGCAGGAGGCAATTCGGCATTGCAAGTGGCAGAGGATGACAATAATCTCCTCATAGCAGAGGGGCTGTGGTGTAGGGAGGTAACGGAGTTAGAGATTTAGATTGATTAGACGGAAGGTGCATGAGAATGGTGATGAAGCATGAGAAAATGTATGAAGGATGAGTTGGAGAATGAAGTGGAGGTAGGATGAATGAGGCACTAGAGGAAGCATTGGATTGGAGGATCGGAAGCATGAGGTTAGAATTCAATGATGGAGAAAGGGGTCAGGGTGAACGAATGAAAAGGTTGAAAATTTATGATTTTTTTTCTCTGAAAGAAAGTAGAGGTTTCGTTCCTGCGGAAGGTCACACAAAGAACTATATTAGATGAGAACTAAAGAATATAAATGTAGATGGGTCTCCCTCGGGGATTCACCCTTTTACTTCTAAAAAGGAATATACATGTAGGTTTAGTAGCAATATCAAGACACTGAAAGGCTGGAAAGCAATAAACCAAAATTGTCTCCATAAGGCTAATCTGCCTGTGCGCACATCGCGAATTGAGGGCCCACCCTTTTAATAATAGCCACCATACTGATCTACTAGCAAGCAGATGCATTGAACTTGAAATCATTGTTCTGAGTAGTCATCTAACGTTCTATAGAGTGGCATCACAACCAAGGTTCGAAAAAACGAAAGGCGGAACGAGGCGTTTTCCCTGGAAGCGAGGCGAGGCGTAGCCTCGAGGCGGTCGAGGCGTAAGCCTCAGTTTGTATAGAAAAATAATTATAAAATATATAATAAATATATTTATTGGTGAAATAATATAATCTGACAAACATATAGTATGTAACAATGTAATATATGATGATATTACGAAGATAAGAGCATGAAAAAAGAATATGTCAATGCCATAAACCTTTCTACTGAATTTCTACCCAATCAGAAGGAAATCATTGGCTGTAACTAATGCTAAAATTTTTATCTAAAGAGGATTGGCTATAGTTGTCATTATAGATATCCAAGTTGTTGATATGAATCATATGATTTGAATACTAACTATATGTTCTACTGCACTCAAATGAAGAATGGTCTGATATCCTTCCTGTGCCACCATACCCTTCCAGTACGGGGGTCAGCCAGGGGGTCTGAGGCGGTCGCCTCAGGGCGTTTTCTCAACGCCCCGTTTCGCCTCGACCGCCTCAGCGCCTCGAGGCGCGTTTTTTTAAACCATGATCACAACAAGTAGATCCATTAATGCTGATTCAGAAGCCCAAGATTAAAGGAGAAAAATAATGGCAAACACTGCATAGGAGACATAGCTCGTGCATATACTGAAAAGATGGTGTGTGCATTTCCAACATTGATGGCACAACCATGCCATCTTGAAAGCCATGATCGGATAAGTCTCATGCATGTGTCATGTTGTTTTCTACATAGATCCGATCTTGCCGAAATAGAGCTCCATTTCTCGATCCACATTCTTCTCAAAGTTCACCATGGCGAGGCCATTGGTAAACATATCAAGAACCTAATCAATTGTCTTGATGTAATGAAAACATAAATCTTTGCACTCAATTTGTTCTCGTATAAATGTCCATCAACTTCAGATGCTTTATTCTATCATGTAGTACCATATTATTAGCAAGATTGATGGCACCGTCGTTATCACAAAAGAGCTTTATGGATAAGTCAGCATATATCTCAATATATTGTAGGATAATTTTTAGCTAAAGCATCTCGGTGACACCATTTGCAAATGTACAATATTCGACTTCAAACTATATCTAGCACAAATGGAGAGGATGAGGATGCTTCCGGTGCGGATCCTTGTTGCACTAGGCTCGGCAGTGCCGGGAGCCCGTTCGCTGCTTTAGATGCCACCGCTTCTCGCACAGGATCAACTCTTGCCCGCTATCAAGCGGGGCTTCCCGAGGCGTTAGCCAGAAGGATTTGGGCATGCTGATGGGGGAAGGTGGAGGGCCGGGAGAGGCGCTCTTTTGGGGTACATCTGACTTGGGTCTGGTGTCGGCCACATTGTTCAGGAGGGACATCCTACTTCTTTCATCATGTAGGGTGCTGGCGAGGGGACTCATAGAAATGGAGTCCAGGGAGCTCTTGCGGTGGTCCAAAGTGGGTTGGGCAAAGTTGTGATGGCGCAGACCGACGATCGCGGATGATATACTTCACCCGAAGCCTCTGGATCAAGTGCGCGTAAGCGGGGTGCCTTTGGTCATGCGAGGTCTGCGTAATTTGCGGGACATGTTTGGGGGAGAGGTGGAGGTTGTGGACATTGAATCATCGGGTTGCCAATGGGTGAGTCGCTTGACCCTATCCTGAGGGTGAGGGGCCTACCTCCGGAGATGCTGGGCTGGAGGAGGTTCCGTGTCAGAGGGAGGAGCTTTCTCATCGAGTTCGCCGTGGTGGACCAGGGAGCTCGAGACCGGGCTCGGGAGGTGCTATGGGAGAAGGAAACAAAGGGGGCGCCGCTGCGCGGTGTGGGGTAGCGTTTGGTCGGACCTCCGTCGGACCGGTCCGACCAGCACTTGGGAGGTGGATCGGCGCAAGCAACGGATGCGTCTCTTCATCTTCCACATTTTATCCGATCCAGGGCCTTCGAGGTCGATGGGCTGTTCGTTTCCCTATTTTTGGAGGCTCGTGAGGCTGCTCAAATCCCTGCCTCTGTGGATGTGGGAGATCCATCCGCCTACGTGGCGACAGAAGCGCTTGCTAGTTCGGGAGGACGAGTTTCGCCTGCATATGTGGATCCTAACCCTGTGGGCTATTCGTGTCGAGCGAATCTGCCCTGCAAGGTGGGAGCGTCAGGGGTCCGGGGGAATATTTTAGCCAGCACTGAGCGGGTCTGGGGAGGCTCGACAACTCAGAGCCCGCTTACGACTCCTAGTTCACCTTCAAAGCAGCGGTTGGAGGAGAGCTTCGGCCGTAACCTGACTGGGGCAGTCAGCCGGGGATTACATGAGAGGGGCTTTGCGGTTATCGAAGGAGGCAACCACCCGTCAGAGGGGGAGGAGATCAGTGGAGGAGAGGGGCATGGCGGGGGCAGGTTGGTGAAGGAGGACGGTTTGAGGAGGGAGGGGAGGTAGGAGGAGGGTGCAGCCTGCTCGGGTTCAGCTGGCGAGTGGGGCTCGTCGCATGTTAGGGCAGTTGTGGAGTCTCGCAGGAGTACGAAAGTACCTGGGGGTGTTGAAGGGATGCAGGGCTCGGCGACTAGCGCACTCAGATTTGGGGCATGTTATGTCAGGAAGTCTACCCACGCACGAAATTTGCGGAGAGCGACGATGCTCGCGGAGGCGGAACGGGGAGCGGGAAACGGTTTTCGACACCTGGTGCCTCATCCTTCCAGGATAACCAGAACCGATTCCGCATTCTGGACAGGGGGATGGCTGAGCGCTTGGGCTTGGTTCCACCTAAGATGTCAAAGACATTGTTATGTTAATGAAGATCCTTTCTTGGAACGTCAGGGGGCTGGGTCGGCCTGAGAAAAGGTTGGGCGTAAGGAACCTAATATCGGATGCTGGAGCTGATATCTTCCTTCTTCAGGAAATGAAACTACCATCAGGAGTGGAAGCCGCGAGAAGAGGGTTGGACAACAGTGGGCGGTTTTAACTGGTAGAGCAGGAGGTGCAAGGTGCTTCAGGATGATTGATGTCCGGGTGGAGGGGGTATTCCTTCGACCTCATTGAGGAGTCGAAGACTTTGTTCTGCTTATCGGTCTTGCTCCGGTGAAGGGCGGATTGACTTGAAATTCTTGTCACAAATGTGTATGGCCCGAACAACGGCGAAAGGAGTGCTCTGGTGGCTGAGCTTGATCAGTTGAGTACTTCGATTGGGGTCGGAATCTGGATCATTGTGGGTGACCTCAACGCTACTTTGCTTCCCGACGACCGGCCGGAGAGAGGTGGTGGCAAGGACCCTGGCTCGGAGGAAATTTTTGATGAAAGTGAAGAGTAGATTCCTTTATATTTGTTGTTTCACTGAAACGACGTACATGATCTATGAAACTTCACTGGCATTTTGTTGATATTTCGTTGAAATCTTTGAAAAGGAAAAAAGGTTGTTTTTCGATTGCGATGACCTAGAGAAATTGAAATTTCGGAGAAATTCAGTGGAATTTCATTGAAATTTGAGGCCATGATATTAAGTGAAGGAGACAGTTGCAGGCCAGTGTTCTCCGACGAGAAGACTCATTTTAATTTCTATGACTCTGTGCATTACAGAGCATACATTCTCTGACGTGTAGACTTATTTCAGTTCGGGTGACTTTGACAGACACAATACATAACGCATGTTCTCCTATGAGGAGACTCATATCACACTCTAGCCATTCAATTCCTCCTCACCTACACGACATGAGAAGCAATGCCCTCTAAAAGTAGTCAGTAGAGTATGTGTTGAGTTGATATTGTCTGTAGTGTCTTGTATTGTGGGAAAAAGTGATTTCCTTCTATTTATCCAAGATGAGCATTGCATGCTCCAGCTCGGGGGGGGGGGGGGTGTTAGAGTATGCGCGTCAGAGATTAGCAATTGGATTCCTCCTAGGTCCAAAGACCACATCCACTGGTTAGTCCCACATCGTCTATCAGTGAGACTTGGTCATTCCGGTGGAGCTATATGAGAAGCCTCATTTCACCCGTACCATCACCCGTAACATATGAGAGTTAGGAATAACGACAAATCGGACCTTGAGAGGTCTTCTCCCATGGTTAATTCATCTCCTTATGGAGAAGGGTTCCACGTAAAATCTTGTGTTCTTCCACTATTTTATATTTATATAGCTCTGATACGCCTCCGCATTCCCGTTTTTACAAAAAAAACTTATATTGATTCTGAAAGTTCCCACCTAAGGTCAGGATTTTGGTTTGCTCTTTGAACTAATGAGGTTGGAGAGAAAGGCCTTTACAGGAAAGTGGGCATATTTATTGACATCAGGTATGCAACCTGAGGGCTTGTATTTGAGGAGGTTGACCACATCTTATGAATGTGGAAGCTGAATATTGTTTTTTACTTGGTGTTCGAAACTCATAGTGGTTATATTGAAAAGGCACGTAATATTCTGGGTTAATTTTCATGTTTCTTTTGATGTTTACTTTTGTCAATGATACGAAAAGCTGTTTCTTTATGAATTTATGAAATGTTAATGATAGCATGATCCTGTTTCTGATGCAAATTATTTGAGATTTTAATAGGAGATTTGGCATTGAAGTTGCACGGCTCCTATTCTATGATTTAAGCTTGAACTTGGAAACATCAGAAAATTCCACTTCTGTCATGGCCATCATTAATTTTGTGAAGATTATGAATCCATGCAATGGAAATCTTGTGCTCATCTCCAGAGAGGTCCAACTTCTTCTATTCCTGTGAACCTGTGAACATAGGAAGTGTTTATTTTTAATTTTTATCATATAAACTTCTGTGTGTAGGTTGCAGCTAACGAGAATATTCCCAGCGACAGCCATCCATTTATAAAGGTTCAAATGAAAGTGCCTCAAGAGAATCAGAATACTGAAATTTCAGTTAAGCTTTTCCTCTGGAGTTGGTCAGCTTGCAAATGAATACTTATCTAATAATAGCAGGACGAAATAATTTAATACTTTACAAGTTAACCTACTTGTGCGTTTTTTTAGGTTGTTTGTCAATCCTTTGATGTCGCTTGTGAGTATGAACTCTTCCTGAATCTTTCAGAGTTTGCACGTATATTTCTATCTTTCGAATTCCAGAGAACAAGAGTAAGTTTCCACTCTCTTCTTTAACATTACTTCCATTTTAAATTGTTTCATCAGCATGTAAAAACACAGTTCTGATAAGCTATCTAATATATAGAATGATTAAGCACTGGCATGATAAACCAAACCATTCCACCTAAAATCTTCGGAACTCGTTGATAGAATAAATTCGTATACAGTGTAGGTTATTTTAATTCTTGTTTTTCATTTTTATAAATGTAAGGTGAACACCCTATGCTGTAATCCACCCATGCAAAATAATTCATTATTTGTAAACTTAGTATAAACACAAAGAATTAGACAAAACTCTTGCATGAGCAAAAATGTCTGCATCATTCATAATCATGGGTAATCACAATTCATAGCAAAAAGCAACAGGTTTCACCCTAACTCTTTTAGAATGAAAGAAGATGTGGTGTAGGATTTTTAAAAACCCTCCATGATACGTGTCCATCCAGTCTACCTCTGCTCCCCTTTAAACATCGTGTGCTAAATAACAGTAGAAAAGTCCATCTTATTCCAACTACTCCTATCACCATACACAAACAACCTCCACTCCTAAAGCACCACACGTCTTCATCACGTTTATCATCGCATTCATTTTGGATGATACAATACTATTGGAGTTGGGTCTTCAGGGATATCTATCACAAGGTATACAAAGTGCTCTCAGTGAGACAAACCTAGACAAATGGGCACGTGCTAGGGACTACCATCTAGTTTGATATGTATCCATCGGCATCTTTGTGAGTTTGTTCCATGGCTTTTGCACACTGACACAATCATATTTTTTCCCTAACGCAAAAAGAAAGAATGCACACAACTTAGGAGAGGGGCGGTGGCTTTCTTATCTATCTTGGTCCTCCAGTTTGCTCGATTATATTTGCAGATCAGAGGATGGGCGTTCTACCCGAACTCAGCTTATCGATCATATGCAAAAAATCCTATGCTCATTCTTGAAAGTGCACGCAAAAGACGGGTTCCTACCCCTAAACTTTGTCCAACGCTCCCTTTCAGAAGCTTCCCTGTTTGCCACGAGGGGAAACAACAACAGAAACATGCTCACACATATCCAACCTTCAACCATTCATTTCCTGAGAATTGAAAGGAGAGGCCACAATTCTTTCAAAAAAATGCAAAAACCAAGGTTTTTGAAGAAGGAGATAGATTAAGACTCTTTCCTCTAAGTAAGACGAGGCATAATCCTTGAGGCAATCTAGGTGTAAGCCTCTACTTATATGTGTTAGAGTATATATCACATGCATAAATGAGTAATTGGATTCCTCTGGGTCCATTTACCATATCCACATATTTAGTCCCACATCCACATTGCCTCTTTATTGTTTGAAGAAGAAGAAGATGCATGAGGCCTTCCAGATCACGCAAGGTGGCCATGCACATCATACTGGCGCGCGGGATCACCATCTCCAATTTGTATTGAAGGCCCTGGGTTCCTAACAGAACTCCAGTTCAGATTCATCGACAGATTCATAATCTCCTGTTCAAATTCAGACATCTAGATTTCAGACACACATGTATGTGATCATTATTTGAGGGATCTCCATCTTTGATTTGGACTTGGATTTTCATGCGATCCATAAGAACTTGAGATTAGAGATCCCATTTTTCGAGCCATTGTGGGTTTAGGAATTTCATGTGGATTCGTAGGGATTCCATAGTAGAGATCCCAATCTCTGAGCCAGTATGGGAGTGACCCACTTCTCCGACGAGGAGACTTTCAAACTTCATTCTCAAGTGTTTGTGAAATCCAGTACGAGATCCTTCTGAGGTTCCTGTAAGAGAACCCACTTCGAGGTCCTTCTGAGAAGGATCCATCTTCAGAGATCTATGTATATGTAATTAGTTACGTTAGTGTGGTCCTTCAAAGAGATGGAGCAGCTGCGGGCCATAGTTCTCTAGGTAGAGACTCATTCCTGTTTCAGTGACTCTGACAGACACAATATAGAGCACATGTTCTTAGACGAGGAGTAACGGTTCATTTCACACTCCAACCCTTCTGTTCCTCCTCACCAGGACGACGCGAGAAGCAACGTTCCTCAACAGGCAACCAACAGAGTTTACATTGCGATACCATTGTCCGTATTGCCGTGTATTGTGTGAGAGAACGATTTCTTTCTATTTGTCCAAGTTGAGCATTGCATGCTATTACTTGAGGGGAAGTGTTGGAGTATCACATGTATAGATGGGTAATTAGATTCCTCCAAGGTCCAATTACCACATCCACATGTTTAGTCCCACATCTACTGTGAGTGAGACTTGGTCTTACTGATGGAGCTATATAAGAAACCCCGCACCACGTATAACATTTGAAAGATATCAATACAGACCAATCGACCCTTGAGAGGCCTTCTCTCGGTGTTTCACCCCTCATGGAGTAGGGTTCTACGTTAAATCTTAGTGTTCTTTCATGGTTTATATTTCTTTATCTCCGATATGCTTCTACTATATTATTTTCTAGAATATGGGGAAACTAAGTGAAATTATATGCGCATATATAGGTATATAAATAGCGTGGTCACATTTCCATTAACTTATCAATTCATTAGTGGGTTGTCAACCTAATTGTTTTTGCTGCCATTGCCATTCTTAAATTTTAAGAAAATTTGAATGAAAAGTTAGATAATTCAAAATAAATAATGTACTTTTCCATCATTACAATAATGATTATAGTTGCATGTAGAACTAAAACATCAACATCCGTGGAAAGAGAATTCTGAATTTATTCCCTCCGAGGCGTGAGATGTGGATATTTTCCATGGAAACATCAACATCCATTATCTATTGAGATGTGGATATTTTCCATCTCTTACTCGGTTGCGTCATGCGATTGCAAATTACTTTTGGAGCTCTATTCTTTTGGTTTGCATTTTGGTGCATGATGGTTGTTAGAGATTGTTTTTGTTCTTTGGGTGATCTGGATCTCCCTTAATGGGGTTGTTTTTTCTCATGAGCGATGTCACGTGGAGAACACGGTTTTCCTCTTTGTAGCTTTATTTGAGGCTTGGTCCATGTAATCATAATTAAAAGTTTGGGTGTGACACCTCGAGATCATACCCCCGTTTCCTCTCAAAAAAGAAGTTTGTTGCACTAGCATAAAAAAGAATAGAAGCATGGGTCAACTCGTGTGGAAAAACTTGGTTCGCTTTTTAGTAATAGAGGACATGTGAGGTGGCTAAATAGATTGACGCTTATGTATCGAATGTTGGAAAAACACGGAGGCATGATAGTCGTGCACGAAGGGAAGATGCCTGCTCTGTGTGATGGACACATCAAGTGGTGCTTGGGGGAAGTGGTGATAGCATTGGTGCTGCTGATATTGGGACCTGCACAGTTGGACTAAAGAGAGTGACGTAATAGATTTATTATCATGTAGGAATACAAATGCTCTAGGTGCTTTCTTACTTTAATAACATGTTGAGAAAAGTGCCGATTGATTTGATCTTGGAGGGATCTTTATGTCTTCTTATTTAGAGAAGCACATGATGCAGTAAGCAAGTAATACACATGAACATAAAGTTAGAAAAAACACTCATATTCTAGGGTGATTTTCTTGTATGTGAATCATTATAACCTCTAAAATTAGCCTTTATCTTTGAAAATAGTTTATTTTTTTACTATATAATATTTTTATTATGATCCCTTAAAGAAATAAAATCCAAGACGATGAATTCCTTATTCTCTTGATCACTGTGTTTATTAGAAAATAGGAAGCGGAATGATTAACAGAGCAAAAGAATAAAGAAATATAGACATGGAAACACCATGATTTTACGTGGAACCCTACTCCGTGAGGAACGGGATGAAACCACGGGAAAAGGCCTCAAAGGGCCGTGTTTGTCTATTGACTTTCTCAATGGTTACAGGAGGTCTGAGGCTCCTTATATAGCCTCCACAGAGCCTCCAAGTCCCACCACTGGACAATGTGGGACTAAACAACAGGATGGGGTAAATGGATCCTGGAGGGATCCATTTACCCTCCTACAACACAATAGGCGCACATAACGCATACTCCAATACTCCCCCTCAAGCTGGAGCATGCAATATTCAGCTTGGACAAACAAAAAGAAACTCAACTCAACACTACGGGACACTACGGACAATATTAACTCAACGCGCACACTGCTGCAGTCGAGGACGTTGCTTCTCATGCCGTGCATGTGAGGAGGACGAATGGACTGGAGTGTGAGTTAACTGAAGACTCGGAATCTGACCATCGAGTCTGAAACTGCGCCTGGAGTTTCCTCGTTGGAGAACTGAGTCTCTCTCATATGGTTCAGAGAATGATGCTCTACTCTGGAGTACCTATGATACCACATGAAAACCGTTGCCCACATGGCATAGGGAATGGTCCTCTGCTCTGGAGTCCATATGGCTCACATGAGAACTCTAGCCCAAACAACCACAAGAATGATGGGGACCTCGATACTGAAGACCGCACACTCGTACGTGTCTGAAACTGAACTGTAGAGTCTGGAAAATCTGACTGGTCTAATGAATCTGAAATCTGGAGAAATCCTGAGACCTGTGACTTTACATATACTCCCCCTTTCTCCCATACTTGTCGGAAAATGAACATCGACAAAGTTGGGAGAAGACAATGACATGGGGAAAATAACATGAATATTCAAAAAATTTCTCGTGGCTTTTCTTTTCTCTTTTTTTTAAGCCGTCCAAACATTTTTTTTAAACACATTTTTTTCCGGCTATTTCATTTTTTATATATATAGCCGTCATTTCTCATTTTTTTAAATTGCGTACGGCTTTTGAGTTGTACGCGCCTTTTTCGATTTTTTTTGAACCTGAACCTTGGCCCACATATGGGCCCAATCTTTCACAAAACTCTCCCTTTTTTTAGCCCACTTGAGCCTAAAACATGCAACAACCCAACAGGGCTTCTTTTCTCTCCTCTCTCTCTCTTTTATTTTCGTCTCATTTTTTTAAAAAAACATCTCACAGCCCAAAGGCCCTTAACATCAGAATTTTTTTTAATGCCCATTTGGGCTGAAAATAAAACCCCTCAACCCTCTTTAGGGTTTCCCGTAATGGGAAACCCTCACTTGAAGCCCCCCCTTTTCGATATGGCAGCGCTGATTGGAGGTCTTCATCGCGCGGAGCGAGAAGCAAAGGGGGAGGTCGCGCGATGCGCGATGCCTGGGAGTCGCCTCGGATGCCGCCTGCCAGGGCTGCGCGATGCGCGCAGGAGGTTGGCTACAGAGAGAGTCGCCAGGAACTGCGCAGTGGGATGAAGCCTTTGATGAAATCGCGCCGCGATCTGTGCGCACGAGTGCGCAATGCGAGGAGGGAAGAGGATTCGCTGCCATAGAAGAGTAGCAGATCTCCTGGAGATGCACCCCGTAGGATCGTGCGAGGGAACAGAAGGGGCGCAGGGCGATGAGCGCGCCGCCAGGGATATGGAAGAGGGCGTGCGGGGCCTCGCCTGTTGCTGAAAGGTGGCTGATGTGGCTAGGGCTTCACCGCAGGGACGAGGTTGTGCTCTGTGCCGCCAGTTGCTGGGAGGGATGCCGTCGCCTGCAGCTTCGCTGGAGAATGGATACGCGCCTGGAGGGATTTGCGAGGGTTCCATCGAGAACTCCGGGATGCCAAGATGCTGCGGCTGGAAGATGACGCAAGGCCTGGAGAGCGGATCTTCACGAACAAATATGGGGTTTCAGAAAATCCTAGAACAAGAACTTTTGACCAATAATAATCTTCAATAAAATAATCTTCAGGAATAACAAACAATCGAATCTCGAATAAATAAATAACACGAAATCCTCGAGAATCGAACCCGCTCTGATACCATGTTAGAAAATAGGAAGCAGAAGCGGAATGATAAACAGAGCAAAAGAATAAATAAATATAGACATGGAAACACCATGATTTTACGTGGGACCCTACTCCGTGAGGAGCGGGATGAAACCACGGGAGAAGGCCTCAAAGGGCCGTGTTTGTCTATTGACTTTCTCAATGGTTACAGGAGGTCTGGGGCTCCTTATATAGCCTCCACAGAGCCTCCAAGTCCCACCACTGGACAATGTGGGACTAAACAACAGGATGGGGTAAATGGATCCTGGAAGAATCCATTTACCCTCCTACAACACAATAGGTGCACATAACGCATACTCCAACAGTGTTGGCCTAGCTTGTTGGGTGGGAAACTGTCTTTTATGGTGGTTATCTTAGAATCCTTCTTTTCGAAGCATCTGAAGGTGGTTAATTTTGTTATTTTGATCGCCCTTCAGCGATATATAAATAAAGGATCTTGTTCGGTTCAACTGCAAGGAGCCTTTTCGACTGATGATTTTTCAATACTATAAATTAATTAATGTTTTGAGGTGGGGCCCAACTTGGGAGACCACCTTTTTTTATTCAAAAAAATATACTATAAATTAATTATTGATCTTTTATTGTACGGTCATCATCTCAGTGTCAATTGGCACCGAAAGTATCATTAAAAAAGCACGACCTGCAATTAGAACATTATATGATCGATGATTCCCGTGACGAATTGATCACTGGGTCGTGCTAATTCCATATAAACCACCTCTGAAAAATCAGCCCATTACTCCAGCAATAACACCAGAAATAAAATGTACAATCCCTATATCTTTGTGGTTTGTGGAGAGGACCCACCAGACCCGGTCTTTTATTAATATGGAAAGGACTTTCTTACTAGAGGGGCTCTTGATAATTTTCAAAGATTTGGCTGCAGGTGTGGCAAGGATACGAATCTGTTTCTTGAAGGAAATGAATATTTACACCAAGCTGGGTGGAAATCTGACCACTTGCTTATTGTTCAACTCCTTTTAAGACCTTGATTTCTCTCCCAGTTTGTCAGCCAATAATGTTATGACACAATCGTATTTATTAAAACTCGTATAATTGTTGGACGTTAATAAAAAAGAAACAAAATGGCATTTTAATTTTTGCATCTTGGTATTGTTTTGATCTTCTTTTGGGAATTTAAATTATTATATTTGGATGGGTCAGGTTAGCTGATTCTTTTTATCCTACGACAGGTTTTATCTTCTCTTAATAGATTTGAAGATATGCAAGCTAGATTGTTCTCAAAGGCCTTGTAAGTCTGCTATCTATTTTTTTTTTGTAGTCTACCATCATTGGATACCTTATTTGTAAATCATATTGATTTTGACAGGTATATTTTATCTCTGAGTGCGAGGTTTGTTTGGGAAGCCAATTTTTCTAAAATATCCGTGAGATTCCCATGGAGAGAAGATTCTGCATTGGTAAGGCTGTCTTTGATATTTTTTTATGGAAAAGAGGGTGATCTTCCGAGTTGTATGTCACCGCACGATCAATTAATTATAAAAATGGAAAATTACAGAGAACATTACCTGGACTCCCAAAAACACGTGAGAGCCCTACAATGGGACACTACACTCTTCGAATAAAACCTCTGATTTTTTAAAATGAGCTCGTTCCTCGCTAACCAAATTACCCAAAGCACCATGAACGCCTTAGAGACATCGTCTGAGGAGTTGCTCCCCACCTTCCTCACCGATCCACAGAAGCCATAAAATCTCCAACATCAACCCATGGGATCTCCAACTCCCTCCAAACTTTGACCGATGCCGCACAAGTGAAGAAAAGATGCTCCAAATTCTCCGTCTGCTCTCCACATTTGACACATTTCACGTCCTGCAGTCCAAAGATCCTCACCCTCCAAGCTTTGTCGCATAATCTGTCTCTCCGCAGACACCAAAGAAAAACCTTAATCCTGTTCGGGATCTTGCTCGCCCAGATAATCTTCACATCCTGGCAAAAATATCTATCTTGTACCTTTGCACCATTTCTGAATTCTACAAACATTTGCTTGACCGAAAATCCACCTCCCGCCCACTCATAGTAGTCCCTGCTCGTAGAGAAGCTTTCAGGGGAAGGGGCCTCCGAACGCAAAACACCAAGCTCCTCCCTCCAGTAAAAAAGAACCGCAACAAATTCCGGCCTCCACGCCCTTGATTGAGCCACTGCCCTTAGAGTGATATCTTTTGCTCCAACCAGCGCAAATAGCCTCCGAAATTGCATCTCCAGGGTGCCATCCCACATCCAGTTATCCCGCCAGAATCTGATGCCCCGCCCATCCCCAACCTTAGGCCTCAGCCTAGGTGCCTCCTGCTGCAAAACCTCTCGTACCCCCTGCCATAAGGGAGACTCAAAACGCGCTTCTCCCGCCTCCCTCCCACCTCTGACATCGTAGATCTCTATCAATAACCTTGTGGCCAGGTCCTCTGACGGCCCCCATATGCGCACCACGCACTTTGCCAACAAAGTCCTGTTCTTGCAAGCCACATCGTGGACCCCCAAGCATCCTTGATCACGAGCTCTCGTTACTTCTTCCCAGCCCACAAAATGCAGGCCCGACTTCTACTGCTTGCCATCTGACCAGCAAAATCTTCTCATCATCTTTTCGATCTTCTTTCTCCCCACACTGTCATTGACCTGCTAGAGAAAAAGAAGATGGGGATGGCCGACAGGACATGCTTCAACAACACCAACTTTCCCCCTCTAGATAAAGTAACTGCTTTCCACCCTGCTAACCTGAGTTCCATCCTCAGAACAACCGCGTCCCAGTCTGACCTTTTGAGCTTGCCTACCATTAATAGAAGGCCGAGGTATGTGATCGGGAAGTCCCCCAACGGACGCTCAAGCAGCTCCGCTATCCTGTCCCTTTCCTCTTCCGCTAACCCAGTGATCACCACCGACTTCTGTATATTGATCTCAAGACCAGAGAGGCTGCTAAAAGCACCCAACAACTGAGCCTCTTTACTGCTCATCTCATCTGATCCACCGAGAAAAAGCACAATGTCATACGCGTATTGCAACAATGGCACCAACATGTCACCAAGTCGAAAACCTTCACGTCAACCACCCTCAACTGCCTACCTAAAAAGCATCGCCAGCATATCTGCCACTAGAACGAACAACATAGGTGCCAAGGGGCATCCCTGCCGCACCCCTCTGGGCTGAAAAAGAACCCCTATGGCCGACCATTCACCAAGATCGAAAAAGACGATGTAGTGATGCATCTCTTCATCCAAGCAATCTAGCAGTCTGGGAATCCTCTCCTCCTCAAGGAATTCCGCAGGAAGTTCTAGTCCACACAATCACATGCTTTGACAAAAACAATCTTCCTCATCACAACTTTTGCATTCTTGCGTCCCCATTTGAGGCAAATTTCAGAAGCTAAAACCAATCCTTCTGCCATTTGGTGCCTCGGAACGAAAGCGGATTGCCCATGAAGAATGATAGAGTCCATAACCTCCTTTATCCTGTTCGCCAGCACTTTAGCCACTATAAGATAAAAACTATTGGACAGGACGATCGGTATGAAGTCTTCCACCCTCACCGAACGCTCTCTTTTCGGTAACAAGAATAACACCCCCTGTTAACCTTCTTGAACCATCTGTTGCTTTCCCTGAACTCTTCTACCGCCTCTAGGATCTCAACCTTGAACAAATCCCAAAACTCTCTGTAAAAAATGACCGGAAAGCTGTCAGGACCTTGGGTACCGTATACATTAAGCCCCCAAACCGCTTTCTTTATCTCCTCCTCGAAGAATGGCGCTACCAACCCCTCTGACTGCTCTGGTGACAAAGACTTCGCTCCCCTTCCCAGCCAACCCCACCCACCCCCTTGCCTCCTCCACGTCGCCTCCGCAAAATTTCCTTTAATCGTACTACCAAGCTGTGCCTCCCTATAAATCCTCACACCCCCCACCTCAAGCTCGTGAATATGGTTCCTCCTCCTTCTGCCCGACGCCATGGTGTGAAAATATCTGGTATTCACGTTTCCTTCTCTCAATCACTTTTGCCTGGAGTTTTGCCTCCATTCCACCTCCTCTTTTCGATCCTCCAACAATAGTTCCTCCAAAGGTATGGACCTCTCCACCGCCTCGTCCTGGTTCAAACCTCTCAGATCATCCAACCCATCCAAACGTACCACCTCCTCTTGCGCCCGACCTCTCTTTTCCCTTCTCTTCTACTTCACCTCCCTTCCGAACCCCAACATGAACGACTTCAGCAGCGCAAGCTTAGCTACCAACCGAGAAACCATCGAACCTTCCGAACCTACTCTCTCCATTGCGTCACCACCAACTCTTTGAAACCATCCTCTTGCAGCCACGAACGCTCAAAATAAAAAAAGAACCCACTCCTTCCCCCTTCATTCGAAGACTAGAGGATTGAAGTGTGATCTGAATGCGCCCAAGGCAGCAACCATACTCGCGAAAGTGGAATACTCAACTACTTACTGGAGAGACGATACCTCCAATGGAGGAGGTCTACAAGAGGCTGAGCAGGATCACTACTTCATCTACTGCTATTGCCCATCCTCCCTCTGCTATGGCAGCTTCTCGTGGTACATGGAGTACTTCACAGTTTCGCGGACGCCACTGACATGGTCGAGGAGGAGGGCATCGGGGTGACCCATGTTCATATTGCCACTGTCTCGGTCACTCTGAGGAGACATGCTATCTGAAGAATGGGTATCCTACGTCTGCCTGTGTTGCTGAGCAGACATAGCAAACTTCTGCTCCTGCTCATGATGCACGTTTGGATGATATAGTTTCCAGACTGAGGGAGATGATTACTACTCTTACCACTTCAGCTGTAGGAAAGGCCCTAAATGTCGGTTTCGGTCATCATTTCGGTGATCGAACGAAACGGAATTTCGGTGGAATTGTGGTGACCGAGATTTCGGTCATTTCGGTCATTTTTTGTACTAGAGCGGCGGGCCCCCATATTTGGTCATTTTGGCCATTTTGGTCGAATTTCAATTTCGTCTGGATATCAATATTTGACTGAATTTCGCTGAAATTTGAGGCCATGGCTGCATGTTTTTCAGATATCGCAGCTCATGCTAGAGTCTTCGAGTTCATCAGGTATTGCTTATGCTCTTACCCATTGTAGGAATTCAAATTTAACTGATTGAATGATGGACTTTAGAGCATCTCATCATATGTGTGACGATCGAGCACAGTTCAATTCGTACTGGTCTATTTCTCCTGGTAGATCAATGGTGATTGCTAATGTGGTTCATTTATCCATTGTTGGTCAGTGGTGTTGTTCTAACTCCATCAATGCGTCTGCAGAATGTCTTACATGCTCCAGCATTTCAGATGAATCTTTTGTCTATTAGCTAAATTATAAAAGATTTACCCTACGATGCCATGTTTGATCCATCTTCTCTTGTGTTTCAGGACCTACTCATGGACAGGGTTATTGGATGTGGTCGTGAGCAGAGAGGACTTTACAGGCTTCTCCAACCTCCGTGCGCTGGTGCTGCTACCATTCGTCCAGGATATGTTTCTCCTTTCATGTGGCATCTCCGCTTTGGATACCTTCCTCTGCAGAAGTTGTGTCATGTTCTCCCTCAGATTTCTAGTCATGCTTCCTTGGAGTGTAAGGCATGTCAGCTTAGGAAGCACCATGGATCTTCTTTTTCGAGTCGTCGGAGTCGTCATAGTAGTTAGTCGTTTGAGTTGTTTCATTTTGGTATATGGGGTCTTAGTCGTGTTCCTGATCATCGTGGACATCGATTCTATATGGTTGTTGTGGATGACTTTTCTAAATTGCCTTAGGTGTTCTTGTTAAAACATAAGTTGGAAGTGGGTCCTATCATTAAATCCTTTCTTGTTGAAGTTAAGAGTATTTTTCTGCTAATGTGAAGTTTATTCGTACTGACAATGCCTTAGAGTTTTCCACTTTACAACTATCTGATTTTGTCAGACCTCTTGGTATTGTTCATCGGACTTCTTGTGCTTATTATATTTCATAGTAGAATGGTGTTGCTGAACGCAAACACCGTCATCTTCTGGATGTCACGAGGACTCTTTTGATTCAGAGTCGTGCTCCTCATTCATTTTGGGTGATGCCGTTCTCACTGCTTGCTACTTGGTGATCCACATGCCTTCCACTATCATTGGAGTAAAGGTTCCTTTCTTAATTGCGTTTCTCGAGGACCTATACTCCCTTACTCCCAGGGTTTTTGGGTCTGTGACATTTGTCCATAATTTTACTCCTGGTCGTGACAAGCTCTCCTAGAGCCGTCAAATATGTGTTTGTTGGTCATTCTCGTGCCCCAAAAGGGTATAGATGTTTTGGTCGTTACAAGCTCTCTGCTAGAGCCGACGTCACATTTTTTGAGTATATTTAGTATTTTTCTCCTACATGTGACATGTTGTCTAACATTGATTCTGGCAAGGATGTGTTTGTTCCTCCACCTCCAATATCAACACCATTTACACCCCATGTCGAGTCTCAGTCATCTCCATCTCCACCTCCTCCACCACGTCCACCTCCGTCTACCTTGACACAGTTCCTACCTCGTTTTTACGTTCGTGGGCCTTCTACTCGCCTCTCTGCTCATGCACCTTCCCCATCATCTAACATGCCTCAGGTATGTAATGTCCACATTGTTTCTACTGTTGGCACTGGAGATTTGAGTGTTCCACAGTATATTGTACATGAGGAGTTGATACCAGAGAACGGAGAGGTTGATGACCTGGATGTTCCAATTTCCTTGAGGAAGCTGCGTCGTAACTGTGCCCATTATCCTCAAGCTGCGCATGTTTCATTGGACCATCTTTCAGAGGAGTACAAGAGGTTTGTTGTGGGACTATCTGCTGTTACGATCCCTCAATCATATCAGGAGGTCGCACCGAATAGTCATTGGCGACTTGCCATGGATGAGGAGATGACCTCTTTGCAGTCTCGTGGTACCTGGAGTGTTGTTCCTGCTTCTCCAGGTACCTCTGTTGTGGGGTGCAACAGATGGCAGTATGGATCAGTACAAGGCAAGGCTTGTTGCACGTGTGTTCACCCAAACTTATGGGGTGGACTATCGGGATACCTTCTCTCCAGTGGCTAGACATTCTACTCTACGTATTCTTATATTAGTTGTTGTTTCATGAGACAGTTCTCTTTACCAACTCAATGTGAAGAATGCATTTCTATATGACGATCTGCGGGAAGAGGTATATATACATCAACCACCAGGGTTTGCTGTTGAAGGGGAGTCTCAGAAGGTGTGTAGGCTCCACATGGCGATGTACGGTATGAAGCAGAGTCCGAGAGCTTGGTACCAGAAGCTCTCAGAGTTGATAGAGCAATAGGGGTTTGCGTGGCCCACTGCATATCACTCACTTTTTGTTCAGAGGACACAAAGAGGTACTGTTGCTATTCTTGTCTATGTTGATGATATTATTGTCACGGGTGATGATGGACATGGCATTCAGGCTGCCAAGGAGTTCCTAGGTCAGCAGTTTGTGACTAAGGACCTTGGCAATCTTCGATACTTCCTTGGATTAGAGTTCGCCAAGAACCAGCGTGGTCTTTTGATGACCTAGAGGAAGTTTGTGATTGATCTTCTATTAGAGACATGTATGATAGGGTGCAAGCCTACTAGGACCCCTACGGATCCGAGTATGAGATTATATGATGATGACACTGAGGAGGTAGATAAAAGGAGATATAGAGAGCTTGTTGGGAAGCTCCTGTATGCTGTCGTTAACAGGATATGCATATCCTTTGCCATGAGCAATGTTAGTCAGTTTATGGAGCTACCTATGAGGGTTCATATGGATGCAGTGTATAAGATTTTGAGATATTTGAAGACTGCAACTGGTACTAGTCTTATATTCAGCAGAGGTACGTTTTATGAGGTGACAATCTGTGTAGATGCGGATTATGTAGGATTCCCTAGAGATAGGAAGCCTACTTCTGGCTTTGTTATTTTTGTTGGGAGCTCTCTCGTATCTTGGAAAAGCAAGAAGCAGACAATGGTTGCTAGATGTAGTGCAGAATCTGAGTACATGGCCATGCACAGGGGATCACAGATGTGGGTTTGATCGATCTTAACTGATCTTGCTGTTGAGGTTCCTCTTCCCATGCATCTTTTATGTGACAATCAAGCTGCTCTATTTATTGCCAATAATCCCTCTTTTCATGAATGGACCAAGTATATAGATCTGGATTGCCATTTTACTAGAGACATGATTCAAAAGGGTCTCATATCCACCTCTCATGTTCCTACTGGAGATCAGATAACTGATATTTTCACCAAGGCTCTTGCTAGAGGTCCGTTACTGAGGTGTTGTTCCAAGCTGAGCATGATAGACATATATGCTCCAGCTTGAGGGGGGGTGTTGAGATATTTGCATCTCTTATTATTTTTTTCTCATTCCTATTTTCTTGATGTACCTCTCATGTAATTAACCCAAGACTTTTCTCCTAAATAAGAGAGCCCTATGGTCACGTCTAATGCAAGCAATTCTTTTCCTCCAACATATCTCTAGGTCAAGTAATTAGACATCCATAATTTTACCAATTCCCAATAACAAGTTTGTATTAAAAATATTTTTTCTGAAAGAAAGGTTCAGCCCCGAGTTGGGAGCCACCTCCAACTTATTTTAACAATTAAAGTTTGTATTAAAAATATAGGCGTTGCCTATTATATTTGCCATGGAGTAGACACTGTAAGGACTGATCATTTCTGCTTTTATTCTTTATTTTTTTTGAGACTGCTTTTTTTTTGGTGCCCAACTTGTTGCAATCTTGCTGAATGTATTGTCACTAATGTCAGAGAAAGCTTTGGCGATATACTTTGTACCCTGTTAAATGTATTCGTTGTCTTCTCTCTCACCTCTTGTAAATTTTCTTCATGCTTTCAGGTATTGAATATGGATTCATTTTTCTGTAGATCAAGGCCTTGCGCACGAAGTGATGTTTTGATGGGAAATTCCACCTTCATTGATACAATTTCAAACTTCCGTCTTTCTACCAATAGAAACACGACTCGGATATTTCACCTCCACGATCTATATGATCATTTTGAAATGGGAATAACTAAGTTCGAGGTAAGATTACTACTGGAAGTGGAAGAATCTGTTTGCAGGTCTAAATTTTCTTGGTTGTGTCAACTATGTAGGCATGTATGTCAGCTCCCAGCTTGTCCCAGGCTATTGCTATTATGGACATGTGTAATGCTTCTGCCTCTTTCAACATATGCATATTCTTGGACGAACCAACACTGAGACAGATTGAGGTAATGGACTTGCACATATATCATTTGGTCTATAATCTACTTTGTAATTCTTTTTCCTCTCAATGGTTAACTAAAGCAGTCCTTGATAAGGAGGAGAAGAAAGAACCAAAGGAGACAGTAATATATGTTTAGGAAGCTATTTTATTCTTTGTAATCTCGTTAGGGGCACTTATGTATTTTCTCCAGTATTGAGCTCTCTAGGGTTTTATCCTATATAAGGACCTCTAGACCTCCAGAATAAAGATGCATCTCATTCTCTGATTCTTTTTCACATGGTATCAGAGCAACGGTCCTAGACCGATGTTCTGACCTAAAACCCTTCCCCACCAACAAGCTTCTTCTCCACACACCACTCCTTCCGTGCCACCTGCGAGCTCCTGCTCAGCTCAGGCGTGCTCCTCCTGGGCCCTGTAGGCCCCCTCCCCAACAGAGCCCTAGGGCACCGCCTCTCTCCCGCGCAACCGCCTCTCTCGTCAGTACTACTGCAAAGGTTACCAAAGGCATCCCATCCTCTGCCGAATTCCTCATCAATGTACTGCTAGGTCTCCTTGATGATTGAGTAAGATTAAAAGCTCTAACTAGGTCACTTTTTCTTGACCTACGCAACCACCATGGCATCTGCAGAGCCCAAGCCTATGTACCCGACTTCTTCTGTGATGGTACATGGCACTTCTATCAAACTAAAGGGCTCTAAGAACTTTGTTCTATGGTCTTGATCTTTCAAGGTCTTTATTGGTGGTCAACAAAAGAATTACATTCTTCCTAAAAATCTGCCGA
This sequence comes from Ottelia alismoides, assembly GCA_037367405.1. Lineage (NCBI taxonomy): Eukaryota > Viridiplantae > Streptophyta > Magnoliopsida > Alismatales > Hydrocharitaceae > Ottelia > Ottelia alismoides. Next base: position 557,949 of record JAZKJV010001089.1, read on the forward strand.
AGGAGACTAACAAGGACTACGATACTTTGTTCATGGAAAACTTCCAGGTGATTACTTAGATAACTAACAACGTTGATCCGGATATAGCGTCAAATCTTCTCTACAAGGAGATGGTCAATGCAATGTGGGAGAGCCTTAGGAATACCTACTCCTAAAAGACAAACAAGTCATGACTCTCAGATATATACATACGGATATGGTCTGCAAATCAGGGAGATACATCCTTGGTAGTGTACTACAGACTCCTCACAAGACTGTTTGAGGAACTTCTTATCTTTCAGCCGGCTTGCTGTGATCAAGGAAGGCCGTATCGTCAATATATCAACGATATATCGGTTTCGACATGGCAACCATCTCGATATGACCCTGCATGTCTTTTTACCGGGTGTCGGCGATACATCGTCGAAATATCGTCGATATATTGGCGATATATCGGTTGCTGGTGATATATCGCCGACACAAAGAATATTCCTGGTGTAAAATGCATGATATCTGCCCCATTTCGCCTTTAAGACTTGATTTCGCTCATATTTCGCCCGCATCGATACCACAGCTGCTGGAGACTCCAAGACCCTTCTTCCATTGTATTTTGAGGTTAGATCTACTCTTATTTGGTGTATAAAAATACAAAATTAGTTAGGGATTTTGTTCATGGTGGTTATTTGGGGCATAATCTTCTTTTTTTTAGTAAAATTTGGAATAAATCACTACGATTTTTGGTGAAGTAAATTGGGGCTTTGTTTTTTGTTGAGTTAATAAGTTAGATTATGAATGAATGATGTCGGATCTCATGTTTTAGACATATGAAACATGATTTCAAGGTCACTGTTGTTAGCAAAAGATGTGTAATTAATTAAATCTAAAAATTAAAAATTAGATCTACAATTTAATGAGATTTTTGGTGAATTAATTTGGAGCTTTTGATTTTTGTTGAGTTATTAAGTTAGGTTTTGGATGAGTGAAGTTGGATCTCATTTTTAGACATAGGAAACGTGATTTCATGGTGATTTTTATTAACAAAAGATGTGTAATTAATCAAATCCAAAAATTAAGAATTAGATCTACAACTTAATGAGATTTTAGTGAAATAATTTGGGGCTTTTGATTTTCGTTGTGTTATTAAGTTGGGGTATGAATGAATGAAGTTGGATTTCTTGTCTTAGACATTGGAACCATGATTTCGTGGTTTTATTTGTTAACAAAAGATGTGTTATTAATTAAATCCGAGAATTAAAAACAAAATTATCAACAATTAATTGACTATTCTCCTCATATGTCTCATTAATGTTTATTGTGTATTTTTCATATTTCATCTGTATATAGCAAATCAACATCGTGACACACTCCAGCAGACTCTGATGGTTCTCGTGGACAGTTGGACAGTGGAGAGATGGTCAAAAGTGAAAACCACAATGCAACTTCTGTGGGAAGAAGTTGGGAGGAGGAGGCATTACAAGACTGAAGCACCATCTTGTTGGCTACGATAAAAATGTTGCCAAGTGCACTCGTTGTCCAAGAGATGTGAGGGAGTTGGTGAAGGCGAGCATGGAGGGGGAAAATGAGAAGGATGTGGAGAGGTATATGCGGGATGAACAATTCAAAGAATTCATGTCTGAGAAGGAGTTCAATGTCCTCTCAGATTCAGATGACGACGACTTTGTCTACCCCGATGACATTTTGACAGCAACAGAAAGGATGGCATACAAGAGGGCATATTAGGTAATCTCTTTTACAATATTACATTGATTTGAATATTTTTCATTTTTTTTGTAAATAGATAAATCTTTATACCAAATAAACGTTGTCTAGTTAATCATTACTGGCATTTTTTGAATCAAACGACTCTTCTCAATGCCATTCACTATGTCATGGGATTAAAATGACTGATATGAGCGAGTGATATAAGGATCTTAGATGATCTATAATTATGTGTTATGATATCTAGTTGTATATTTGCAAGTTATTTCTTGTTGTAAGAAATTAAGTAAAATCCATTTCCATTATGATAATATCTATAAGTCAATGCTTAAAAATATATCTATGACTATAATCTATAAGTCAAGAATCAACATTAACATTGATATGTTCGAAATGATCGATATATGCGATATAAGGTTCATAGATGATCGATATATGTGATCTAAGAGTACATTTGTAAGTTATTTAGTGATCAAAGAACTTGGATGAAATCCATTTTAAATATATATGGTAGGTCAACAAATAACTATATCAACGATATGTTCGATATGATCGATATGTGCAATATAAGGATCATTGTCCTCATAAATGATCTTATTGTGTTATCTAAGTGTATATTTGTAGGATATTTCATGTTATAAGGACATGGATGAAATCCATTTCCAATATCTATAAGTCGAGAATCAACATTATCACCAATATGTTCGAAATGACCAATATGTGCGATACCATTATGTGCGATATATGGTCTATAAATGATCGATATGTGTGATATAAGTGTATATTTGTAGGTTATTTGCTGTTTCAATATTGGGATGATCTTAATTTCTAAAAAAATAGCAAAAACTTGACTTTTTTGAGCCATTTTTGACATTTTGACTGATATCGTGGATATATCGACGATATCTCGATATATCCTTTTCCGGGTAGGTTGAAATGATATTGATATTGATATGACCTTCCTTGGCTGTGACAAAAAGATTGGAGAACGCGTAGAGTAGCTAGTATATCGCTTCTTGTTCGGATTACATCCATGATACACGGTTGTAAAGGGCCAATTTCTGACTGTTGCTGCTCTACCCATTACGACCATCTTTGGTCGACTACAGGAGTCATCACCTACATCTACAGAGATTACTGGACATTTTGCCAGAGGCAACCCAACTACCACATACGATGCGATCGTGACGTTGGTTATGGTCGCGATCGTTTTTTTGGATGAGGGCGTGATTCCGGCCGCGGTCTTGGACACGATACTACTGCTACCTGCTATCCAACATGCATATATTGTGGATGCTAGAATCATCCGTCAGAACCCTGCTGGGCGAAATTTGGCATGCCTCATAATGTTAATAGTGCCTATGAGACAACCACTTACCGAGGCTCATATGATTCTGCAGACACCTCTCATGATCAGTCGTCTAGTGACAATCAAACAACATTTCCTGCATCTGAGTATGCTCGTCTTCGTCAACTTCTACAGAACACGGCTAGTGACACTAGTACTTCTACTCCTACTGCTAGTCCGGCTACTACATCAGGTACCATTGCCAACTTTGTCTCTGCCGCCGGCCTTGCATGGATCATCGATTCAGGTACGTTAACCCACCTGACGGGCAAGGTTCAGAAATGTGGTATGTGGTATTCGTTCGGTCATGCGATCTAAAGCGAGTAAGCGGATATGCGGAGGAGTATACGGAAGTATATGCGGTTTATGCAGTTTATAATATTTTAATTTAAAATATTATAATGTAAACAATAAAATGTGATTATATAAAAAAGTTGATGATCTAACAAAATCCCAAATCAAAAATTTCAAATAAGTTAATATAATTAATAATATATATATATATGTATAAGCATGATATTATTAATTGATTATTTTTCAATGTGTATTTGAACTTAATGCATTATATATACATATACAAATTTGGATTCAACAGGGAACACATGAATTTTATAAGAAAATCATTAATGTATATATTAGATCCTATAGATAACAAAGCTAAAGAATAATCATAGGTATACAAATGATACACCCAAAATTTGGACAAAACTTGTTGATACAAAATGTAGGGGAAAATGTATATTTCATATAAAATTTATTAGAAGCACAAAAATATAAAGTGTCAGTCTGTTAGTCAATTATTTCATGTTTTATTTGAAGAATTAGAATGAATTTCGTTAGATAGAAAATTCAAAAAGCAGTAAATAATTCACTAATAAGTGTTGAGAACAATGAGAAAAATGGATATGATAAAAAATACCGTAGATTATATTCCCAAATTACTCTAAAAGAAGATTTTATTCCCAAATGCAACATATACAAGAATAATGAAAAGATGCATCAATGTAAATGATGATATAAGAGTTGCTCGGAAAAAAATCGAGTTAATGTGTCATCAACATGTCCTGGATTAACACGAATCCTATCAGATATGCGGCCGCATATGCCGCATATGCGGACCGCATATGCATTTTGACCGCATATTGCTGCATATGGCATATGCGCTTCCGTCAAGTGACCGAATAAGCATATGCGGCCGCATGGACCGCATTTCCGAACCATGCTGACGGGAGAAGGTAGTCTTCTCAAATCTTCATGACCATCTTCTTTTCTAAAGTCAGTGCGTGTTGCCAATGGGACTCATTCACCTATTACTACTGTGGACACTATGGAGTTTTCTCCAAACTGCGGCTTACTGGAGTTCACTGCGCTCTCTCACTTTCCACTTAGTCTCTTATCAGTTCACAAGCTAGGCACAGAGCTTAACTGTCCAGTTATTTTTGATGAATTTTGTTGTTTTTTTCATGACATCGGGACGAGATAGATTTTTGGTGGGGGACATGAGAAGAACGGTCTTTATTATCTTTACATTCCCTCTAACTCTGTTTTCTCTGGTGCTGCATCAATCTCCGAAGATCCTCTCCTTTGACACCTTCGCCTTGGTCATCCGTCGGCCACTCCCTCTCCTTAATAATCCCAAAACTTTCTACATTGAAGCCCTTTGAATGCGAGGCATGTCTGTTCGGAAACATCATCGAGCATCTCTCCTTGCTCGTACTGAGCCTCATCGCATTGCCCCTTTCTCTTTAGTCTATTGTGATATTTGAAGACCTTGTCCGGACCGTACTCTGAGTGGACACAGGTATTTTATAGTTTTTGTTGATGATTATAGTATGTCATCTTGGGTCTATCTGTTAAAGGAGCATTCAGAGATTAATAATATTATCACAAGTTTCTTTCATTATGTTAAAATTATTTTCTCCTCTGGTAATACAAATTTTTTGTTCTGATGTTGCCTTGGAATTTACCCAACATGACCTCACGAATTTCTTCGCTTCACAGGGCACCATTCACCAAACCTCATGTCCATATACTTCACAACAAAACGGGGTAGCAGAGAGAAAACTCAGATATCTTCTCAATATTGCTCGCTCCCTCCTCACCCAGATGAAAGTTCCTAAAACCTATTGGGGGGATGCGATCCTTATTGTTGTCCACCTTATAAACAGAGTCCCCTCCACTTCCCTTCATGGCTCAACCCCATTATCTCTGCTTTACCAATCTGAGACCCCCTTTCCTCTACCTCTAAGAATCTTTGGTTGTGTGACATTTGTCCATAATTTTCATACTGCAGACAAACTATCTCCTCGTGCCATCAAATGTGTGTTCCTAGGTTACTCTCGTACTAAAAAAGGCTGCAGGTGCTATGACCCCTCTGGGCATCATTATTATATCTCGGCTGATGTAACCTTCTTTGAACAGACCGGTTTCTTTAATCAATATGCTATTGGCATTCCTTTAGATATCCCTCCTCCACTGTGAACCCCTCAGGATCCGGGTACCCGTTTACGACAAAATTCGCAATATTTCATTCACATTGATCGCAGAGTTGTAGAAAAGCAGGGAAAATTTTTCGCGCAAATTTGACATTCATTTCTATCATACATGACCACAAGTACAAGAGACAACATGGCACCAAAATTCTTTGCATTAATATTCATATCAGTTTTCAACATGTACAATGATCTTCCATTTACAACATATATCCCAAAGTGTGATACAAAAGAGATAACATTTACATCATTATCTGAACAAAAACTGAGGCAAAGTAATTCATACCGTCGGGTATAAACTCTATCTCCTGGAAGCATGTATATCTACTGAGCTGCAGGCTGTTTGCCTGCCACACACAAAATAGGAAAGAAGAGGCGTCAGCCATTGCTGGTACCTCCCTAAAATTTATAAAAATAACTTGACATTTAATATGTGCAAAAACAGGCAAGTACAAAGGTGATACCAGTAAATTTTACATCTACTTGCGTAAGAAAAAAAAGGATTGTTTGTAATGTGTTTCTAATGATTTCCCCCCAAAACCGGGCATTTCCCATATGTAACATATTTATTTAGCAGTTGCATAATCATGAGTGTATGAGCGTAAATGCATATATCATTTTCTTCAGAGATCATGTTGGTAAGTGAAAAATGGAAAAGTTGAGATTGTAGAGATCTATTTATTTGATTTCTTGGGTAGAGAGAACGGTCTTTTGATCATAATTTCTCCAATTCTTAACTTCAATATTTCAGATATAGCTCCAGATGTTGTAGATGTAGATATGAATGATCTAGATATAAAATCGCCAAGTCTGTTTGGCGAAGTAACTCAAGCGGTGAAGAAGCCTACAAATGGCTCTTCCGTCTCGCCCTTTAATTGGAAGCGCGGTCCAATAGAGGGATAGGTCTACTCCCCAACTACGCCACTGAGACGGGTGAGAGAGACTCCCTAGAAAAGTCGCTCTAGAAAACTGCCCGACTAGTACGGGCGGACGAGCTCGTACGTAAAAACTGAAAATCAAGGATCCCCCGCCTGGGTATCCTAAAGACAGGGTCAGCGGAATGGTCTAAAGTCGGGATCCCAACGAGGGCGTAAAAACACTGCGAGCTCGCGTAAAAACCGAAAAGAGACTGGGATCCTAGACCCGCGCACTTGGCGGCCGTTGCCCTAACTGGGCTTCCTATCTCCCGCCCAGTTGAGGGTCACCGCGCCCTCGCACGGTCAGGTGTAAAAGTCACCATGACCGGCATAATAATTTATTTATCATCACTACTGATTTTCAAGATTTTCAATTGCTTGACTATTCAATACCTTCAAAATCCCTTATGTGATCAACTTCACACACCTAGGTGTGGTGTCAACAACTTATCAACAATGAACTATACCAAGGGATCAATGGTCATAATTATCTTATTTTTTTTATATTCTACCATGTATATTTCAAAACCCTCATGTAAGGTCATGATTCTTGATCTGAATATTGATATGTTTTAAGGTGATTTACAATCTAAATCCGGATGCTTCATCTTTTTAGATTAAGGATTCTAGAACTAAATGGCAATCTGAGATTTAATTTGATTCCTTATCAAAACACCACAAATAATCTTGCCAGGATCCCGACAAAAGCTTAAGCTAAGAGAATAGTTAGATGGGATGGATAATGTGGTGAGGATCTTTTTAATATCAAGGAAGGAAGTGAAACTATATTTTATTTAGAAGACAAAAAAAAACAATAGGGATGGCCAGATGTAAGATCGACCTCTCCCGAGTAATATATAATGCATGAAATTCCAGTTCTATTCTTCTAATCGTGATCATAATAAGCATCAATAGCAACTAGCAATCCATTCTGATTTTGACTGGAACAAAATTCAACCATATCCATTGACGGTTTTAACCAAACGAGTTTTATATTTTTATTGTACTATGAATTACCAGGCATTGAACAGACACAGTACTGTCAATACTTAGGAAGCTTAGAAGCATATGAATGTACTGTTAGCATTTTCCTACTTTTCAACAATCTGTGACCTATCTTTGAATGCAAACAACATATCTTCTTATATATTTTATATAAAACATCATTTGATATTTAAATCTTTAGTTACTGGCTTATGAATATAAATATCCATAATGGCCATTTTTTTTAAAGCATAAAAACATGCAGTAATTGTAAGTTAATGACAAAATTTTAAAAAAAATCAATTCAAGTTCAGAAGTATGAGCTTTACTAATTACTGTTCAAAACACAATTATTACTAAGAAAATTTGGCAGAATCTTTGGTGGATTAATGCATTCCAAAATCTACCCTTAAATATCGTAGAAGGCAGATGGCTTAACATAGATTAAACTTTTCACAACCTTATGAAATAAAATAAGATGCTAAATATATGTTGCAGAAATATCCGAAGTACTGGTTGTTAAATGCAAGAAAGTTATTAGGGATGCTCTTAAGAAGTACAAACTCTTGTTTATTATCCCTCATCATATATATATATATATATATTTTTTGCTTGGTTATATTAATGAAACTATCTTAGATAAAAATCATGATCTGATTGAGAGGTTATCTTCATAGTACCCAGTTCTGTATGAAGAAAAAAATATGTGAAGAATACATAGAGAGCAACAATGGGGGTCTAGTTTGCTCATGCATGGCAGCAAAAGAAAGGGTAGGGATGATACACATGTATGGCAGCAAGAGAAAGGGGTAGGAAATGTACCAATTTGGATTTTCTCTAATTTGGAGATGATTTCTCATGCAAGAAAAGCTTCAAAGTTGGCTCCAGCTGAAGAAAAGGTTGCTGTCCAGTAGTCTGGGATGGAGAAGAACTGTAAGAGGGCCTCTTGCAACCTTAGGTACTGCTGTAGGGGGCAGTGGAGATCTTCTAGAGTTGATGGAGAAGATTTTCAGCAACAAATATCAACTGAAATGGAAAAGAAACAAGGTGTTCGGCTGGAATTAGAGGAGAATTTGGGGGTCTTTTGGTTGATATTTATAAGGGGAGGGGGTAGATTTGGTGTTGACAAGTGGAGGGAAACTATGCCAAGTGGAGGGAATAAGGCCAAATGGGAGAAAAATATTAAAAAAGCCATATGGCTTTGCCGTCTGTCTGCTGTAGCAGAAAATAAGTAAATTTTATTTTTTTTATTTTGGCCAATTTCTCCTACTTATATAAGATACAAAAACCGTCCGCATTTGCGCCTCGGACCTCGGACTTCGATGCGAAATATCTCGATTTGATCGTCTCGGAATGACGATCAATTTGAGTACAATATTGATATACTTTGGGTCGAGTTTCGAATACCCGAAATTTTCGGATACGACTTTTGTTTAAGACTAAATTTTGTGATTTAAAAATATCATATGATCTCCGATTGACGAACGGTCGATTCCGTTGGTCTCGTGTCGTCGAATCGGATCCAATGATGGTCTCGGTTCGTTTTGCGGTTTCCGAATTTGCGTTGTGGCTTTTCACGGCATGCATTACGAAGGGACCGATTTTTGGTCGATTTCGTCCGAACAACTTTTGATTCATTATTAATTGATCGTTTTAGGTTGTTTAGTATTGACCGACAATGTTTTTGGGTTCATTAGACCCAAAATCGGACGACTTAGGGTTTGATTGGAAACCGGATGGTACAAATATAAAAACCTCAAAGGGAGTCTCGTCCTCGAGACTCGAGTTAAGGCTATTAGGTATCTTGTTTGGATTTAATATGGTCATAAAAACCTCAAAGGGTTTTGAACCCATAAAAACCTCAAAGAGAAAACAAGCCATACATTTATCATGTAACTAATTACAAATGCTTGTTTTGATGCTTACATCAGAAAAGCTGCGGATATCGTGCCCGCATGTCGGCTTCAGTCTCCCATGTCGCTTCCTTGACGCCGTGTCGGTGCCACAAAACCTTGACCAATGAAATCTCCCTTCTGCGAAGCTTCTTCACAGCACGGTCAAGTATCTGAACTGGCTTCTCCTCATAAGTCAGATCTGGATCTACGTCAAGATTCTCGTAACTGATGACGTGTCGAGAGTCGTGAACATACTTCCTCAGATTGGATATGTGGAAAACATCATGAATAGCTGAAAGATGTGGAGGAAGAGCTACTCGGTAAGCAACCTTCCCTACTCTAGCCAGAATCTCGAATGGTCCAACATATCGCGGCGCCAACTTGCCACGAACACCGAATCTCTGCACTCCCTTCATGGGAGATACTCGCAAAAATACCCAATCTCCAACCTATAATTTATAGGAATATAATTAGTATAAGATTAAGTTGAACACATATATATCATAATTGAGTGGCTGAGGAGAAAATAATTAGATTACCTGAAACTCTAAGTCTCTCCTCCGACGGTCTGCATAGCTCTTCTGGCGGCTTTGTGCCGTGAAAAGCCTCTGTCTCACAAGATCAACGGCTCTCGCAGTCTCCTCCAAGAGATCCACGGAGTAAAGAGCACGATCGCCTACCTCACGCCAACTGAGAGGTGTGAGGCATCTCCGCCCGTATAGGGCTTCGAATGGTGTCATGCCGATACTGGAGTGATAGCTGTTGTTGTACGTGAATTCCACCAAAGGCAAATGGTCCTTCCAGGACCCTTTCCACTCCAAAGTGCAAGCACGAAGCAAATCCTCAAGCGTCTGAATGGTGCGCTCACTCTGCCCATCGGTCTGTGGATGATATGCAGAACTCATCTTCAGCTCTGTCTGTAATGCTGACATGAACTGATGCCAATAATGAGATGTAAATCTCGAATCCCTGTCAGACACCACCTCTTGTGGTATACCATGCAGCCTGATAATGTTCTGCACATAGAGCTTGGCCAATCTGGATGGAGTGTAAGTCGTGTTGACAGGTATAAAATGGGCTGACTTGGTTAACCTATCAACAACGACCCAAATGGAATCATGGCCACCCGGTGTCTTCGGCAATCCCGTGACAAAATCCATAGAAATGCTCTCCCACTTCCACTCGGGAATGGGGAGAGACTGCAGTAATCCTGGCGGTCTCCTGTGCTCAGCCTTGACCATCTGACAGGTCATGCATCTGCTAACATGTAGCGCCACATCGCGCTTCATTCCATCCCACCAGAAATGTCGACGCAGGTCACGGTACATCTTTGTGCTACCTGGATGGATAGATAACCGTGAACTGTGTGCCTCGTCCAAAATGTCTCTGCGAAGCTGTTCGTCATTGGGTACAACGACCCGTCCTGCCTTCCATAAAATAGACTCCATCACAACAAAGTCGTCAAATTCGTCCTTGACGGCGCGCATGTATCTATCATGAATCCAAGGATCGGTCTTCTGGCCTTCTACAATACGATCCCAAAGACTGCTGTATCGTGGAGGCACGGCGATAGAAATGGATGCGCTCTCCTGAGGATGCCAATCGGTCAAAGCTGCAAGCGTATCCCACGTGTATAGCCAGTTCGTCGTACCATCAGCATGCGCTCTCCTGCTAAGTGCATTAGCCACCACGTTTCCCTTACCAGGATGGTAAGAGATCGTGCAATCATAATCCTTCAGCAGCTCGAGCCATCTGCGCCGTCTCATGTTCAACTCCTTCTGATCAAAGATGTAATTTAGGCTCTTGTGATCTGTGAAAATCTCGAAGTTCACCCCATATAGATAGTGGCGCCAGATCTTCAAGGCGAAGACAACTGCCGCCAACTCTAAGTCATGTGTGGGGTAGTTCCGCTCGTGCGGTCTCAACTGCCGTGATGCGTAAGCAATCACCTGTCCTCTCTGCATCAACACTGCTCCCAGACCTTCCCCAGATGCATCTGTGTAGACTGCATAGTCCTAAGTACCTGAAGGAAGAGCAAGAATAGGCGCTGTAGTCAATCTCTCCTTCAGTGTCTGGAAGGCCTGCTCACATGAATCGTTCCAAATGAATGGAACTCCCTTCTGCGTCAATTGTGTCAATGGACGGACGATGCGTGAAAATCCGCTGACAAAGCGTCTGTAATAGCCCGCTAATCCGAGGAAGCTCCGAATCTGAGTGACTGTCTTGGGCTGCTCCCAAGACATAACTGCATCTATCTTCGCAGGATCAACTGCAATGCCTTCTCCAGAAATGATATGCCCGAGAAATGAGACCTGGGATAACCAGAACTCGCACTTGCTCAACTTGGCATATAGCTTGTGCTCCCGCAATGTATCCAAAACAACCCGTAGATCATTCGCATGATCCCATTCATTCCGTGAGTAGATGAGCACATCATCGATGAACACCACTACAAACTTGTCCAAGTATGGACGGAAGATACGGTTCATCATATCCATGAAAGCCGCAGGTGCATTGGTGAGCCCAAACGGCATCACCACAAACTCGTAGTGTCCATAGCGAGTCCTGAAGGCTGTCTTCGGAATATCCGACTCGCGAATCCTCAGCTGATGGTAGCCTGAGCGAAGATCGATCTTCGAGAAAACCGAAGATCCCTGGAGCTGGTCAAACAAATCATCGATGCGCGGCAAAGGATAACGGTTTTTCACCGTTCTCTTGTTCAACTGCCTGTAATCGATGCACAGTCTCATGGATCCATCCTTCTTCTTGACAAATAGAACCGGAGCACCCCAAGGTGAAGTGCTCGGCCTCACGAATCCCAAGTCAAGCAACTCCTGCAACTGCACCTTCAGCTCCCTCAACTCGGCTGGTGCCATGCGATATGGTGCCATAGAGATTGGCTGTGTATCTGGCAACAATGTGATCTCGAACTCGATCTCCCTCTCAGGAGGTAGCCCTGCTAGCTCATCAGGAAATACGTCTGGATATCCAGATACTACTCGGATATCCTGCATCATCGGCTCCTGATCAGATACATCCCGAACAAAAGCAAGATATGAATCGCAACCCTGATCAACAAGTCGCTGGGCCCGCAACACTGAAATATACTCCATGGTGGAGTCATGCAAAGTACCCTCAAAAGTGAACTCGGGTAGATCGGGAATCCTGAAGACAGCGGTCTTCCTAAAGCAATCAACAAGTGCATGATGAGTGGATAACCAATCCATGCCCAATATCAAGTCGAACTCATCAAGCTGCAGAAGTAGACAATCTGCGATCATCTCGTGACCGCCAATCAGTACGGGCAAGTGTCTGACTATCAGGGATATGACAAATAACTGGCCACCTGGCCCTCGGATGTGATATGGAGACGATAGCGTCTCTGCAACTCTATCTAAAGAAACAAGCAACCTCGAAGCAAGGAAAGAGTGTGTCGCGCCGAAATCGAATAAAACATGGAAAGGTCGGCCCAAGACTGAGACCATACCTTTCACCACAGTAGCCGCTGAACGCGCCTGCTCCTCAGTAACGGCATGTAACTGTCCCTGCCTGGCTGATGCAGCACTAGAACCTGCCACACTCTGCGTCTGTCTCTGCTGCTGCCGTCTAAAGTTGGAGTTCCTACCACGGAAACTCCCTGAACGTTGTGTCTGAGGCTGTGGCTGTGAAGGCTGTGGCTGAGGCTCGCCAGAAGCCCGTGGGCACTGTGCTCGGTAATGTCCCCACTCGTGACATCGATAGCATCTGACTGGCCTGGTAGGTGGAGTAGCTGTGCCTGTGCTCCGAGCTGGTCCGGCTGGTGGTCGATATACTCGCTGCGACCCAGATGGTCGAGCGGAATCTGTGCCACGTCCGACAAGTGCTCCTCCTAGAGTAGTCGATGGAGAAGAGCGAGTACTGCCAGAGAATGTCGAACCTGTAGGTCGAAACCATCTGTCTGACCTCTGCTGCTGAAACGGTCGACGTATCGGTCCAAAAGATCGTCGCGGTCTAGGTGCTGCTCCAGACGAGCTCCCGAAACGTCTCCCTCTAATGTCCTCAAACTTCTCCGCAGCATCGGTAGCCTCGGAGATAGAAGTGATGTGTAATCCTGCCAACTTCTCCTGCACCTCTTCTCGCATGCCGCCAATGAACTTCTCCAGATTCTCCTCTGGAAATGCGCCAGCCGCTCGTGTATGTCGTGACAGCTCTGTGTATCTGATAAAGTAATCCCTGGCTGTCATCTGTCCCTGACGAAGCTCTGTAAACAGTCGGCGCTGGGACTCCTTCCACTTCGCAGAAAAGAAGTGGGCTCTAAACTTCGTCTCGAAATCGTTCCAAGTAGGCTCTCGGCCTAACTCGGACACTACGGCCTCCCACCATCGCTCGGCGAAGTCTGTCAGTGAATACTCTATGAAAGATAGCCACGTGTCTCGTGGCGCATGAATTGCCCTGAGCACCTTCATCACTCTCTTCAGCCACTGCTCAGCATCATCTGGTGGACCTGTGCCCTCGAACAAGGGTATGTTGGCCCGCTGATAAGAAGTGAAGACCGACTGGTGCCTGTGAATGGCGGAATACTCGCGTGCATCCTCGTCAGCAAAATCAACAGGGTCCTGCTCCCTGTCTAAGTCTGCATCCTCCTCAGCTCCACGCTCTGGAATGTCCTCTAGTGGATCGTCAGGATGAGGCTGCTCCACCTCAACGGACTGGTGCTGGTCCTGCCGTATCCCATCCTGGGATGGATGGTACGTGAAATCAGACAGGTCCTCAAACCTCATCTCTATGTCCGTCTGCCTGTCAGCAATCTCGGTCTGCTGGGCCAATATCAGCTCCTGTTGGCCTCTAATAGCAGCCTGCTGCTGCTGAAGATCAGTAAGTGCGCTCAGTATGCGTGCCAGCTGATCAGAAGTATCCTGACCTGGTCGAGATGCCATGGCTCTGCATGAGAACCATAATTAGTCATAAAAATGCCATAGACAGATACTTATCGTAAATGCTTTTCTCTTTTTAGGATATAATATGAAAATTAATGAACTTGGTGACATTTGTGGTTATTGAATATGAATGTCATATTTCCCTTCTCGGACTCACGACAAGTCGGAAGACTGTCGCTATTCGAGAACTTAATGCGATCGGAATTTAAATACTGCGAATGTGCGTATCAGGGTACCACTGCTCTGATACCAAAACTGTGAACCCCCGAGGATCCGGGTACCCGTTTACGACACAATTCGCAACATTCCATTTTATTGACATCGCATTATAAGCATAAATTTATGGGGAAATTTTTCGCAATGAACATATTTGCAAGTGACATTCGACATTCACATTCACAACCACAAGATAATAAAGATAAATATCACTAAGAATTTATTTCATTAACTTTCATTTCATTTTCAACCTGTACAATGTCTGAAAGTATATACAGTATATCCCAAAATCTGACTGAAGAGAAAAGAAACATATAACATTAACAACCGAACAAAAACTGAGACAAAAAGAATAACATACCGTCTAGTATAGACCTTGTCTCTTGGAACCCTGTATAGCTACTGAACAACAGACTCCTTTCCTGCCATGCGTGCAAGGAAGAAAAGGAGTCACAATTGTGAATACAAATTCGTAGTTTAAAATAATTAACAAGTAATCTAATGTGCAAAAGAGAGCAAGTAGAAAGGTGGAATAAGCACTATTTACATCTACTTGCGTGAGTAAAAAGGTATTCAGGCTTGTAAGCATTTCTCATAAACTCTCATTATCCAAACACTTTTCATATTTAACATATTTATTTTGTAATTAAATGTTGATAAATTATAATTATATGAGTATGCATATAAGTATATATCTCTATTATTATATTGATCAGATATCAAATCTATGGATTTGTCGATGTGAAAGATGGAATATGAAATATTTATAGATTACTTGATTCCCAAGTTCAATAGGTAGGCATCCAATTCTTAATTTCAATTGTTTCAGATATAACTCCAGATGATATAGATAAAGATCATGATTCTTGGTCTTGGAGATCATGTCGTGGAACTTGATGGCTACTTTCTTGTTATTGAGATCGTGTCATGGTTTTCGATAATGGACTGATATGATGATGATGAATTTGATCCTTAATTCTATTTACTCCTTCTAAGTTAGTGGATAGTCTGTGGTCTTGGTCTGTGTGTAACCTCACACTATGACTCTAAGGTATTAAACTACCTTAGGGTTGGGGGGCCTCCGTAGGCATGCGGTGTTGTGTAATGCATCCTAACTAAGTTCCCAACACGTCCATTAACTTATAGGGATTTCGAATCAGATTAAAGTCACCTCCAATCCACTCAATTTTAATTGTAATTTCCTCCAAACCTTTACTCTAACTCTCTCAGATGCAACTCTTGATGATTTAGATATAGATATAGATGATCTGGATGTAGAATCGCCAAGTCTGTTTGGCGAAGTAACTCAAGCGGTGAAGAAGCCTACAAATGGCTCTTCCGTCTCGCCCTCTAATTGGAAGCGCGGTCCAATAGAGGGATAGGTCTACTCCCCAACTACGCCACTGAGACGGGTGAGAGAGACTCCCTAGAAAAGTTGCTTTAGAAAACTGCCCGACTAGTACGGGCGGACGAGCTCGTACGTAAAAACTGAAAATCAAGGATCCCCCGCCTGGGTATCCTAAAGATAGGGTCAGCGGAATGGTCTAAAGTCGGGATCCCAACGAGGGCGTAAAAACACTGCGAGCTCGCGTAAAAACCGAAAAGAGACTGGGATCCTAGACCCGCGCACTTGGCGGCCGCTGCCCTAACTGGGCTTCCTATCTCCCGCCCAGTTGAGGGTCACCGCGCCCTCGCACGGTCAGGTGTAAAAGTCACCATGACCGGCATAATAATTTATTTATCAACACTACTGATTTTCAAGATTTTCAATTGCTTGACTATTCAATACCTTCAAAATCCCTTATGTGATCAACTTCACACAACAACTTATCAACAGTGAACTATACCAAGGGATCAATGGTCATAATTATCTTATTTTTTTTTATATTCTACCATGTATATTTCAAAACCCTCATGTAAGGTCATGATTCTTGATCTGAATATTGATATGTTTTAAGGTGATTTACAATCTAAATCCGGATGCTTCATCTTTTTAGATCAAGGATTCTAGAACTAAATGGCAATCTGAGATTTAATTTGATTCCTTATCAAAACACCACAAATAATCTTACCAGGATCCCAACAAAAGTTTAAGCTAAGAGAATAGTTAGATGGGATGGATAATGTGGTGAGGATCTTTTTAATATCAAGGAAGGAAGTGAAACTATATTTTATTTAGAAGACAAAAAAAAACAATAGGGATGACCAGATGTAAGATCGACCTCTCCCGAGTAATATATAATGCATGAAATTCCAGTTCTATTCTTCTAATCGTGATCATAATAAGCATCAATAGCAACTAGCAATCCATTATGATTTTGACTGGAACAAAATTCAACCATATCCATTGACGGTTTTAACCAAACGAGTTTTATATTTTTATTGTACTATGAATTACCAGGCATTGAACAGACACAATACTGTCAATACTTAGGAAGCTTAGAAGCATATGAATGTACTGTTAGCATTTTCCTACTTTTCAACAATCTGTGGCCTATCTTTGAATGCAAACAACATATCTTCTTATATATTTTATATAAAACATCATTTGATATTTAAATCTTTAGTTACTGGCTTATGAATATAAATATCCATAATGGCCATATTTTTTAAAGCATAAAAACATGCAGTAATTGTAAGTTAATGACAAAATTTTAAAAAAAATCAATTCAAGTTCAGAAGTATGAGCTTTACTAATTACTGTTCAAAACACAATTATTACTAAGAAAATTTGGCAGAATCTTTAGTGGATTAATGCATTCCAAAATCTACCCTTAAATATCGTAGAAGGCAGATGGCTTAACATAGATTAAACTTTTCACAACCTTATGAAATAAAATAAGATGCTAAATATATGTTGCAGAAATATCCGAAGTACTGGTTGTTAAATGCAAGAAAGTTATTAGGGATGCTCTTAAGAAGTACAAACTCTTGTTTATTATCCCTCATCATATGTATATATTTTTTTGCTTGGTTATATTAATGAAACTATCTTAGATAAAAATCATGATCTGATTGAGAGGTTATCTTCATAGTACCCAGTTCTGTATGAAGAAAAAAATATGTGAAGAATACATAGAGAGCAACAATGGGGGTCTAGTTTGCTCATGCATGGCAGCAAGAGAAAGGGTAGGGATGATACACATGTATGGCAGCAAGAGAAAGGGGTAGGAAATGTACCAATTTGGATTTTCTCTAATTTGGAGATGATTTCTCATGCAAGAAAAGCTTCAAAGTTGGCTCCAGCTGAAGAAAAGGTTGCTGTCCAGTAGTCTGGAATGGAGAAGAACTGTAAGAGGGCCTCTTGCAACCTTGGGTACTGCTGTAGGGGGCAGTGGAGATCTTCTAGATATTTATTAGAGGAAAAGAAACAAGGTGTTCGGCTGGAATTAGAGGAGAATTTGGGGGTCTTTTGGTTGATATTTATAAGGGGAGGGGGTAGATTTGGTGTTGACAAGTGGAGGGAAACTATGCCAAGTGGAGGGAATAAGGCCAAATGGGAGAAAAATATTAAAAAAGCCATATGGCTTTGCCGTCTGTCTGCTGTAGCAGAAAATAAGTAAATTTTATTTTTTTTTATTTTGGCCAATTTCTCCTACTTATATAAGATACAAAAACCGTCCGCATTCGCGCCTCGGACCTCAGACTTCGATGCGAAATATCTCGATTTGATCGTCTCGGAAAGACGATCAATTTGAGTACAATATTGATATACTTTCGGTCGAGTTTCGAATACCCGAAATTTTCGGATACGGCTTTTGTTTAAGACTAAATTTTGTGATTTAAAAATATCATATGATCTCCGATTGACGAACGGTCGATTCCGTTGGTCTCGTGTCGTCGAATCGGATCCAATGATGGTCTCGGTTCGTTTTGCGGTTTCCGAATTTGCGTCGCGGCTTTTCACGGCATGCATTACGAAGGGACCGATTTTTGGTCGATTTCGTCCGAACGACTTTTGATTCATTATTAATTGATCGTTTTAGGTTGTTTAGTATTGACCGACAACGTTTTTGGGTTCATTAGACCCAAAATCGGACGACTGCGGGTTTGATTGGAAACCGGATGGTACATCCACCCATTGTCTTTAAGCGCAAACAAATATCTCCGCCACCAGATGTTCCTTTACCTATGTCTTTATTGTAAGATGATACACCTTCTTCAAGTATCCTCCCTCTGCTGTCTCGAATGGTCCTCAGGAGCTTCCCATTACTCTGTGATGGACAAAGAGGCAATGTACTTTTCACCCTGTCTCATTTCACTTCTACTGCTAGATTATCCCCCACTGATAGAAGATATGAATATGCTCTCATGAGTATTTCTATTCCGAGGGACTACCACAGTGCTTTGCAGGATTCAGGATGGCGACAAGACGAGGCTCTCACTTCCAGAGGGACATGGGTTCTGATGCAATGTCCTAAGGGGACTAGACCCTGTAACATGCAGATGGATCTTCACGACTAAACAGTCACCAGATGGATCTATTGACATGCTAAAAGGTCACCTAGTGACTAAAGGCTTTACACAGACTTGTGGAGTGGATTATTTCGAGTTATTCTCACATGTTGCACGAATGAGCTCAATAAGGACGATTCTTTCAATAGCAGAAGACAGAGCGTGGCCCATCTTTCAGCTGGATGTGAAGAACATGGTCTTAATGGTGAACTTGATGAGGAAGTAGAGCCCAACGACATGGTTTGACAGACTTACTACATAAATCAACACACTTGACTTTGAGAGAACAACTTCTGACTATTCAGTATTTGTCAGAAAACGGAAATATAATACTGTTATTCTTGCGGTTTATGTGGATGACATGGTTGTTATAGGTGATGATACTAATGGGATACTAGTAACCAAGGCCTTTCTTCAAAAGGTGTTCGTCACCAAGGATCATGGTTCTCTACGATATTTCTTGGGCATATAAGTACTTCACACTACAAAATGACTCCATATCTCATAGAGAAAATATTGTCTGGATATTCTTACTGAAGCCGGACTACTTGGATGTAAACCATCTGGTATACCTGCAGACTCGTTGAAACGCCTCTCTTCCTTTGATCATGTCTTCGAAGATACTCGATAAAGAAGCCTGATTGGTAAACTTCTTTATCTCATTGTCACTAGGTTGGATATTTCTCATGCTGTAAGTAGAGCTAGCCAATACATGGAGCTACCTTGTTACAGTCACTGGCAGGATGTTCTCTAGATTCTCCGATACTTGAAGGAATCACCAGGGCAGGGCCTCTTGTATGGGCAAATGGTTGCACCGATGTTATTGCTTATGCTGATGCTGATTATGCAAATTCACTTGAGGATTGTCGCTCCACCACAGGATATGCTACGATGGTGGGAGGTAACCTGGTTACTTGGAGAAGCAAGAAGTAGACTGTTGTATCCAAATCCAGTGCAGAAGCATAGTACAGGGTAATGGCCCAAACTACCTGTGAGATCACATGACTAGTAACCGTTCTACAAGAACTCGACATTATTGTCATCATTCTTATACCCCTATACCGCGACAACAAATCTGCTACATACATTGCAATGAATCATGTGTTCCATGAGCGAACCAAGCATATAGAGATTGTTTTGCCACTTTGTTCGTGACGCTGTTTGTATTGGGAAGATTACTACTACTTATATCACCACAGATCTCCAGCGTGTTGATGTTTTTCCTTTTTACGAAGGCCTTACCCAAGAAGCGTCTCTCATGGATTACTTCCAAGTTGGACATGACTGATAGATATGCTCCAACGTGAGGGGGAGTGTTAGTAATATATGTTTAGGAAGCTGTTTTATTCTTTGTAATCCCGTCAGGGACACTTATGTATTTTCTCCAGTATTTAGTTCTCTAGGGTTTCATCCTATATAAGGACCCCTAGACCTCCAGAATAAGGATGCAATTCTCATTCTTTTCCACAGGAGCATTTTCATAGGAGAAGAAGATGCTTTGAAGGATGGATCAGCATAAGGACCCCTTGCGGATGTTATCAAGCCTACTGACGGCCGGGACCACTGGGCGTGGAAGGATGGATCTTTCTCTACGAGAAAGGCGTACTTTGCTCTCGTTCCTAGCATTCCTGGGGACGACGCTGTTCTGGTGCGCGACTGCAGATTCTTGTGGGGGGCTCAAGCTTCCTGAGCGCATTGGCATATTTCTTTGGCTTCTTTGCAGGGGGAGACTCTTAACTCGTGATCGGTGTGCAATTATGTTCCCCAATGTTGGGCCGATCTGCGGGCTGTGCGACACGGAGCGCGAAACCATTAATCACCTATTCTTCGAGTGCGGGCGTGTTCGTGATCTTTGGACTGACCTTGGCTGGATCAATACCGTGACCGCTGCTTCTTTCTGGGAGAGTTTGGCGACCTCCAGGGGCAGGGCTAGGAGGGAGCTGCTGGATCCGGTTGCACGCTTATGGAGCATTTGGTTGGGGAGGAATGAGGCACTCTTTGCGGGCCAGCGTTTCTACAGGGAAAATATCTCCATCATTGCTACGCGTCTTGTGCTTGATTGGTCTTCTGGGTAGACAAGGATTAGGATCTTGCGGGGGGTGTTTGATTTTCGGATGCCCCCTAAAGGATCTTTTTGTTGGCTTGAGTTTTTCTTTCCTTTTGTAAAATCTCTTTACATTCTCTTTTTAATATATTCAGGTCAACACCTACGAGTGTATCCCCCCTTTTCTGAGCGTAAAAAAAAGAAGATGCTTTGAACCAACTGAGGCAATGGAATGGATAATAAAATATCTTACCTGAAGTGGTGCCTATCAAGTTTAGGATGAGAAAGTTTTCCTAGATAGTAAAATATTAATTAAAGTCAATTACGGCTCTTTTTTAATCAAAAAAAGAGAAACATGCTAGTTGGTATCCGCCCCAAATATATTGAAGAGGTTGAATTACAAAAGCCAGATCTCAAGAAGGACGTATGTCACATCCGAGGGCAGCTTGGTTTTAGTGGATGCTGAACAACCAAGGGGGAGAAGTCTTCCCTCGGGTGTTTGTTGGGAACAAATGAGAAAGATGTTTATTCCTTGAGCCCTAGGCTCTCTTATATAGGGAGAGACCTATGTGCAAATTACATAGAGTAGACAGAACAACAGAAAAATATATATAAGGTATAGAAATATAGAATATATCTCGACACTCCCCTCAAGATGGAGTATGGATATATATCGTGCTCAGCTTGGATGAACACTTCTGAAAAGGACCTCTAAGTAGAGCTTTGGTGAAGATGGTTGCAGTCTGGTCCTCTGAGCTGACATGAGATGTAAAGATGAAGCTCTTCTGAATCAAGGTTCAGAAAGTCGGTATGCGGTATTCGTTCGGTCAAGCGGTCTGGAGCGAGTAAGCGGGTAGGCGGAAGTATATGCGGATTTTGCAGTTTCTATTATTTTAATTAAAATTAATAAAAAAATATAATAATATTTTCAAACATTAGATAATTATGTTTAAAAAATATAACATGGAATAAATATGAAGTGAAGATTTTCTGTACAATGTGATATCAACCAAAAATTTTCAAAGGTCATTCATTTCCAAGAGACAAATATGTTAACGGTGGAGAGAGTAAAAATGCTGTAAATTGATTGAAGATGGAAAAAAATGGTGGATATCCTTGTCTAAATTGAAAGGTAATATTTTTGGGACGTGTAACATTGTAGTAAACACAACCATGAACCTTCGTATTTTAGTAAATGGTGTATTTGTCTACTCAAAGTCAAATATTAAAAAATTCAACCATTTAAATTAAATATATGTATTTTGTTCTATGTAGTTAAAAATTCCATGCAAATCTGACATCTATATTCATTTTATCCTCAAAAAGATCTGATATAAACACATAATTTATTCTATATTCATGCAATTATGAGATAATGTAAAAGTTGGAGCTATCGTTGGAGAATCTAAAAAATAGAGAGTCGTTGTTGAATCTAAAAATCGAGAGATTTAGAGCTAAATAGATCAATCAACAAATCTTGGCAGAGGAGAAAAAGATTGTGGAGGATCAATCCATGTGGAAGTTAAGAAGGTGGCGGAGAAGCAAAGAGTTATCTCTATTACATATGCGGCCGCATATGCGGATTACTCGGCCAATTATACCCCCTGAACCGCATATTGACCAAGTATAGCATACTCGGTGCGGTAGGGGGGCGCCTCCGCATATGCGACCGCTTAGGCCGTGAGAGGGATAGTACTGTAGAGTATCTCAAACATCTCCCGTAGGGATGTATACAAGGAATGTAGTGGCCGTCCATTCCGCTTCACGGTGAATATGTCATGCTGGAGTTGTGGCATCTTCATCTCATTTCGCACCTGCGAATAAGTTGCCGCCAGTATGTCCCACATCGCCTTAGCGGTGGGCTGATGGAGAACATCATTAGCAATCTCCATCGACAACGTGCTTGAGAGACAGACCTTGGCATATGAATCATCAGCCTCCCATGAGGCATAGATCCCAGTCTTCTCTGTCGGTTCTTCCTCGGTAAGAATGTTCTTCTTACTGTTCGACTTCATGAGGCTCATGAACTGCATCGCCCAGAGCTCATAGTCCGTACCATCCATCTTGACTATTGGCGCGGGACCTATGAACGCGTCTATGGAGGGCATATCGACTTTGTTTTTTTGACATGTCGCTGGAGACGAAGAACTTGGGTTTGTAGATCAAATGACAAGTGTCTACATAAACTTCATAGGATTTGAGTGTATATGTAGACTTTACGCACTCAAATCCATTTGAGAGAGGAGGGCCTGACGGGAGAGGAGGGGCCGGCGGTGGAGGGGCCCGACAGTGGGTGGGGGGGGGGGGCGCGGTGGGAGGAGGCGGCGGTGGTGGCGCAACGCCGGAGAGAGGGGGGTCGGCAGTGGGAAGGGTTTAGGGTTTTAGCGTTTTGGCTCTGTTACCATGTTGGTGGAAGGAGTTATCTTATTATTCCGTAGAACCCTAGGCTCTCTTATACAGAGAGAACCCATGGGTAAATTACATAAGAAGCTACTAAGAAAATTAAAATAGCATAAACGATACACCAACTACATAATTATCTCTGCAACTTTCACTACTATCTAGATCTCCCAAAGTGATTTCTCTATTTCCTTCCCCAATGAGAAGCTTGTGGAAATACTGCTTCCTTCTAGTCTCTATATCCCTTCTGTGTAACAAGCATGTGTCCTTCGTCATCCTTAATGCATCTCACTTGAGAAAGGTCTTTGATCTTTTTCTCTCTTGCTTTGGTCAATATGAATATATCCTTCTTGTCGTCCTTAGAGTCAAGATTTTTGTATAAAATTTTATAAGCTTTTGACTTAGCTTCGCTTACAACCTTCTTTTCTTCGTTATTACTTTGAGAATTCAAGATAAGGCAAAAATTGAGATAGAATCAAATCATGAGATGAAACTCCCTAAATCGACTTTTTTTGATACATGTTGGAAGTGATATTGGCCCTAAATCGCAAAAAAAAAACAAGCCTCAAAATATTATCTTTACAATGTTTGAGAAAGTTAGGATGATCGCCCTTGGTAACGTGAAAGCAGTCATTGCTATGTTTTATGCAATCATATTTTCTCTTTAAAACTGAGGTATAAAGCCTTATATACATGTCTGTCTAATCACATCTAGGTCTCTCATAATATTCTCTGTGAAACTAAATGCATTACCCATAATATATAATAGATATATCTTTCATCAATATTCAATTACCCAATTGATTCCAACCTTTACTATTCTCAACAATGCCAGTTTTGCATTTTCCTGATTATTTTCTACATATTTATTTCTTATGAATATAGATTATTTTTTAAATTAATCATTTGTTTCAAACATATCAACCATCATTTTCATCTCTTTTTCAATTATTCCAGGTCGACTGCAGCATGACATCGGTTGGTGTTGGGATATCTCCATCTGTATATGTACGGCTATTGGAATTGGTTTGTGTCCTTTCAGAGAAGTATAGGATGAGTCCAAATGATCCTTGTAAGCGTGACATATGCGTTTGAAGTCCTTCCTGTTGTTCAGCCTTCAACATTTCACTTTCTTGTTCAACCTTGAAAATGATGAAGAGAACTGCACAGTTATTTCACTAGCATTAGATGATATAGACACCAGGTTAGCTTGATATAAAAAGTCATTGTATCTTATTGCTTAGCTTGTTTTCTGCTTTATTAATTCAGCGAATATTACATTCAGGTGTTCTACAGATGAGCTCCTTGACCTTACACTTTGTTTGAAGGCAATTACAGTTGAGTCATTCACCTCAAAATGTGATAATGACCGGCATACATTATGTTCATCTCGATGCCACTTTCCTTTCAAAGCACACAACTCGGTGAGAAATAATCTTGATGATAACTCACTGAGACATGCTTGTGAAAATTGTTATTCTGAAGGATGTCTGCAGTTGCGTTATCAAGCTCGATGTGATGGCTTCGTGTCTTTCCATGAATATGACTTATCAGCAAATGAGTTTGACCTTCACATCTATCCCGTAATATTTGGACTTCTGAGTCAGTGTTTGAAGAGAACTTCTGAACAATCAACTACTTCCCGAAATGCTTTGTTGATAATACTTGTAAATTTGAAGGCAGTAAAGAAAACCTGGCTGATTTTCTTGGTATTGGGAAGTTTGGGTTTTCCAATTTTTGTGGCACTGATTCAAATTCTTCGTCAGGCATGGGCCCGAACCACTTTCCTTTTGTAACAGTTGCAGATTCAGGTCTCCCTTCTAATGCTGAAAGTTCTTTTTCTCTTAGCATTCCAGGATGGCATAATTTGCAGCTTAAGGACAAATCTATGCGTGATTGCCAAAATTCCAAGTCCTTGAAGAAGTTTAGCATTATAACTTCGACTATGATGGGTGAAAATATTCATAATGATTCTGTTAATCCTGCTGTAAATGCTTTTAACACGAGCATACTTGCCATTGCCGTTTGTCTCAGAGAACTTAGAGTACACTTTCATGATTCTACATGCATCATAGGAACACTTTCCTTACCCATGTGTAATTCTGTTTCTTCTTTGTTGACATGGATTATTGGGATTTATTATTCTCTTTTGAGGGTGTTTGTCTCTCCTCATCATGGTCTTTTTCTGATGCTCAAGTCCTCTGGGGTCCAGCATTGCCAAATTTACCTTGCATTTTGAATCTTCGTGCCAGAAGAGAGAGGATCCAAGGAAATTTTCCCATGATTGAAATAAGCCTTGGACTTCAGCATGTGAGCTGCACCCTTCCTTCGAAATTTCTGGCAACAATAATAGGTTATTGCTCGCTTCCTGATTGGACATCAAGTCAAAATGGCATTCTTGCTAAAGAAAAGGTCGGTAGAGCTGAAACCCCATCATGCAGAACCGTGATTAAGTTGGAGATACTTGGTTCAACTCTACGATTTCCATTAGACTGCACTAGGGATGACCTTTTATGTCTTGAACTACCTCTACTATACTGTAGTTTCACGTCAGGTGGCGATGCTGTCAGTGATACTGTTGGTTTGTCCAGTAAATCGAGGACTGCTTCTGTTGATCCTCAGTTTGTTAAAGTGTTTGGGCATAACATCTCTCTGTTTTTACTTTCCGCCAATGCTGACATCCATTTAATTGAAAATCTTATTGCTGATTTATCGATTACTATCCCTTGTAAAGGAGAATTTTATGTGGAGCAATCTTTGAGCCCTATTTATGTGAAGATGAGACTGGAGGACTGTCGGATCGTGATTGAAGGTATTGCATCTCGTGGTGCTCATCTAGCTGACCCCACTTAATGTGAAAAAGGCTTGGATTGGTTTGATTTTTTTTCTGTTTATGATGCTTCTTTGGTGACAGGGCTTCTGTTAATTACTCGTGTCTTTGATTTTCTTGTAGATTCATGGTTTCTTTCTTGGACTAGAGGCAATTACAACTGTTATTGATCAGTATGCCACTGTTGGTGCATACTCAGAATCTTATAAATCAGACACTTTGCAGTTTATGCAGTCAAAGAGGAATGTACAGAAGATAAATGTTAATTCTACTGGCAAGATTGCAATGTCATACTCTATTAAAGTGAGTGTGAACAACCTGTGTATAAGATTAAATGAAGTAGATGTGTTATCTAATACATTATCAGAAGGAAATACCGAGGCTGAACTGCGAGGTTCATTTGATTTGTCATGCATTAATGATGAATTTTATGAAGTCTCAATATCTATTCTATCTCTCCATTCAGTTGGTAAATACACGTTGCTGTCATCATCTGCCGCTGATAGATTTGGTTCTTGCAGCTTAATGTTAGACTTCACTACACCGAACCGAGGGAAAAGAAACTATATTGTTCAATTCCCTTTTCTTGATATATGGTTATATTTATCGGATTGGAATAGAATCATCGATTCTTTATGTGTCTATGCAAAACAACCTGTGGAATTATTGGCTACAGATTCTAAAAGCCAATTTTTGGAGCTGGAGTCAAAAAGCCATATCAAACGAGAAAATGTTTCTCTTCTTGATGCTGAAAATGGGTTCATTAATCCTTATGATATATGGGTAAAGTTGGAAAACCTATTTATATCTTTCCATTTTCCAATTTTCGATCGGAAGAGCTCATCTAAGAGCTTTGGCAATAATGGATGTCACGAGAATTTGCAAAATATTTTTGGAAAGAAAGAATCAAAGTTTCTGATGTTTACATTGCAAAATGGTGATATGGAATTGATCTGCAGAGCCGGAAAAAATGCCAATGAAGAGGGACCTGATGTGAAATTCAAATCTAACGTTGAACAGACAAAGGCATCCTTGGAGGTTGTGGAAAACTGCAAATTCCGTTTCTTTCCATTCCTCCTCATTTCACAGATGTCATTGGAAGCTGTGTTTCGTAGAATGAAGCAACCTGTTGTGCATATCAAGTTGGAGCTCCGTGTACATTCTTTTGATGTTAGATTATCTCATGAGATGTTCACATTTCTGCACAGTATTCAACAATTGGAGACACAACCACCTACCGGAATCTGTTTTACCATTGATTTTATAGCTTTTTTCCATAAAGGGTCTGTTTTACTCAGCGATGGAAAGGTATGCTGTGCCATAGTTCTTTCTAAACATGTTTGATTTTTTGGCATTCCTAAGCAAATTCTTCAAAAAGCCCTTCTTTATGAGAGTGTTATTGACTGGGTCACCTTTTTAGTGGTTTTATGGAACCCTCCAAAATCCCTCGCACATTACTACATCCCCTTCCTAGAGGCAATATGAATAATCATAACTAAAGGTGCTAGTTTATTCTGCATGGCTGCTATAATGTTGTTAAGAGAGGTCTTTTGGGTTGATATGCTTCTAGAGGATCCCTAGCACTCACTGGTTAAGTAGCAAATGCACTGAGGAAATTGAACTTTAATGATGATGAAGGATTTGGCTAAATATGTAATAACTAGGAGGCCCCCCAATGGGACAACTAGAAATTGAAGATGTTTGAGTTTTTTTACTAGAAGCGGGGGGGGGGGGGGGGGGGGGGATTGGAGGGGGATTTGAACCCTTGTCTTTTTTAGTAGGAGCCACTGCTTCTACCACTAGACCATTAGGGGGTTCAAGATGTTTGAGTTTACTATCAAAGGTTTTGTAAACCTACCGTGATTAAAAAACAATAGAAACATGATTTCTACATTATAATTACACTATCTTGCTCTTGATGTCTGTTTACATCACAATTCATTCCTTTTCTTATTAACGAGTAAAAGAAATGCAGTATTATGAAATTGGTAAGATTACATGGACACAAGTGTGATTGAAAAAAAGGGCAGCGCCATAACTGTAACTGTAATTGCAGAATCTGGGAGTGGCACACATGTGTAAAAGTTTGAAATCTAAAGTCACAAAATATTTTTAAAAATCCTTCTTGGTTTGTGCACGTATCCTAAATACCTACCTATAGGCAAGATTTGAAACCTAAAGTCCCAAAAATTGATTTTCGAGCAATTATTTAAGTTATATCGAATAACTTAAACATGTAAAATAAAAAACATGAAATAAGTTATATAAAAATAATTGTGCGAAGGGGCTATTTGTATAAGACCCTAAAAAAATATAATAAAAATTTCGAAAGTTTGGTTGTTCAAGTGTAAAAATGCAATAAAACTGACTGAAGTGCAAAGAAAAAGATAAAAAATCATTGCATTTAGGCTTTGGGAGGGACCTAAACACAATTAAGGGAAATGTTTTCCTGCCTTCTTGTCAACCCTTTGCGGATGTTCTTTATCTTTGATTTTCGGCGAGCGTCTTTTTGCGAATTTACACTAGTTGGAAATAACTGAGATTAGAACTTGCAATTCCACAATAGTGTATTCCATAGCTCCCCATTCTTGTAAAGTCATCACTACCTGACCTGCAGAGGACACTTTTTGATCGATAGCCACATAAACTCATTGCATTTTGCATGTTTTACCTGTCTATTCCCAATAATTAATCCTCGCTGACCGCACCCTGTAGAGAGTACCGAATCAATTGCAATAAGACTCTTTTGAAGAATTTCATATACTGTGTGTCACAAAATAGTACCTATGGTAGGGAGATTCAATCAAACGAGATTCAGAAGATGGAATAACCTCTGTCATTAATGGGTTTAGCCAAAGCATTTACAACACGACCAAATAAGCATCCCTCATCATTATCTGAGTAATTTTTCATGTTGCTTTTACAAAACTTCCTCGTGTATCATCAAACCATCACCCATTAATAGAACACGAGAAAGGCATTTGCCATGTGGAGTTGCGTAGTCCGCTCGTGCCCATGGCGGGCCACCTCCAACGTGGATCGGTCGAGCACCGTTGCCGCCTCCTATGTCAGGGGTTGATGTATGGTGGTGCTCTACCCCTCTCTCATCTCCACCTGTCTTCAACACGCTCAGGATGGGTTCTTTCTCGAGTTGGGTTGATCGGGAGGGTGCATCCTGAATTGGGTCAGATGGGTGCGCGGGGAGGAACTCGAGATGGAGGAGGTGCAAGGGTGGCGGGAGGAGCTGGGGGCGGAGAGGGAGGTAGGGGGAAGAGGGTAGGTGTCGAGGGTGGAGGGTAGGTGCTGGGGCGGAGAGGAGGTGTTGGGGCGGAAGGGGAGGTTCAGGGGTGGCGGGAGGATTTGGGGGCATAGGGGAGGTGCGGGGGCGGAGAGGGAGGTGCGGAGGAAGGAGCTAGGGCCGGATGGGGAGGTGTGACACGATAGGGGGTGGTGCAGGGTGCGGAGGGAAGGTGCGGAGGGAGGATCTTGGGCCGGATGGAGAGGTGAGACACGACCGTGGGTGGTGTAGGGGCGGAGGGGAGGTGCGGTGGCAGATAGGGAGGCGTGCAAGGGGCGGAGGTGCGGTGCAGGGAGTAGAGAGGGTGGTAGAGGTGGAGGAGCTCAGGGTGGAAGGGGTGGTGCGGGGGCGAGGGGAAGAAGCGCTGGAGGAGGAGCATGATGCTGTGGAAGATGGACTTTTCTGCCGTTCTTAAAAAAATAATTCTTGATGTGTCCCTAAAGTTAACGACCGTTTATGTTGAGGATGGACGACAACTAACTTGAGGGGCACAAGTGATAGAACGACAAGAAGTCGGGGACACAATTGATATTCCCAAAAAGAGAGGGGCATAACTGATATTGGAATATCTCGGAGGGGCACAACTGATAAAAACTCTAATAAATTCTAGTCTACAAAAACATTTTTCGCTCTATCAGTTCTGAAAAAGTGGATAAACTAGGTGGGTATGTAAAAGATATTCTTTGTTTCTATCCCTAAGACATTGATAAAAACAAATATTGTGGCATTTGATTTTGTACAACATTTTCAAATCGATCATTTTTTATGTATCATAATGGTAATGGACTATTCCAACTTACAAAGTAGGATGCGAGCCTCTACGTGCTCGTTATCGCTTGCCTTCTCCAGTCCCAACTAGGTAGGGTTCGCAGGATGAAACCCATGTTAGGAGAATATTCTATGTGATAGGAGAATATTCTATGTGTTGTTAGGAGAATATTCTATGTGCTAGGAGTATATTCTATATGTTAGGAGTATATTTTTGTAACCCTGTTAGGGGTATTTATGTAATTTCTCCTTTGATCTCTCTAGTGTTTTGTCCTATATAAGGACTCCTAGACCTCTTGAATATGACAAGCTCTTTCAGCTTTTCATTATTCTCCACATGGTATCAGAGCAACGGTCCTAGATCGGTGTTCTGACCTAATCCCACTGCCACCACCAGCCTCGTGCTGCCCCATGCGGCCTTGCGCCGCCTCCAGCGGTCATGCGCTGCCCCCTCCATGCGGCCTCGCACCGCCACCACGGCTCCACGTTGCCCCGCGCCGCCATGTGCTGCCTCGTGATGCCCTAGCGGCCCTGCGTTGCCCCCCCCCCCCCATACGACCCCGTGCTGCCCCAAGGCCCCGCGCTGCCTCCCACCCTCACGCGACCACGTTAGGGTGGAGCATGGGCCGGGCTCGGGCCGGGCCCAACCTAGCCCAGCCCAGGCCCATTTTGGAAACCGGGCCGGGCCCAGGCCCGCTCATTTTCTAACAACTGGGCCCAAGCCCGAGCCCAGCCCGATTCATGATGGGTCGGGCCGGCCCGTGAATCCTGGATAATGAGGGAGCACGAGGAGCGGAGGAGGTGGTGCGGTGGCGCCGGCCCCTGGATGGTAAGGGAGGAAGGGAGGGAGAGGGAGGACGAGGTGGTGATGGGCGGGAGGGAGGCCGGAAGTGTTGAGCGAGAGGGAGGAGAGGTACAATAGTGCGGGGGTTGGAGGGGGCATTGGGTTCGTGCACTAAACCGGGCCGGCCCGTGGGCTTTGGGTTCGGGCACGCTCAAGCCCGAGCCTGGCCCAAATTGATAAATGGGCTAAAGTGGCAGCCCAAGCCCGTCCATTTAGATAGTGGGCTCGGGCTTGAGCGGGCCGGGCAACGGGCTGGGTCGGGCCGGCCCGGACCCATGCTCCACCCTAGGCCCCATGTTGCCTCTTGGATTGCGTCGCCTGTCGGATTTCCATTCGATGTACTGCTAGGTCTACATGTCACTTAAGACTACAACGACTATCTAGGTCACTTTTTCTTGACCTTTGCAGCCACCCTGGCATTTGCTGAACCCAAGCCGTTGTACTCAACTTCCTCTGTGATGGTCCAGGGCTCTTCTATCAAACTCAAGGGTTCCGAGAACTTTGTACTATGTTCTCGCTCCTTCAAGGTGTTTATTGGTGGTCAACGAAAGAACTATGTTCTTACTAAAGATCCGCCCAAGGAAACATAAAAGGACTACGATACCTGGTAAATAGACAACTACCCAAGGTTTGAAAAAACGAAAGGCGGAACGAGGCGGTCTCCTTGGAATCGAGGCGAGGCGTAGCCTCGAGGCGGTCGAGGCGTAAGCCTCAGTTATATATAGAAAAATATGTATAAAACTACAATTATATGTCTCTTTATGTAATTATATGTTCTCTGCCCAATATATAATAATTTACACTACAAGATATGATGAAATAATAAAGATAAGAACCCCAAAATAGAAAGATATACAAATGTATGAGAATGCATATGTTAGTATTCATCAGAATTCTAACTCTCTAACCCAAGTTGAAGAACTAGTGTATGCACCCCTCCTGCCATAACATACCCCAACAAGACAGGGGTCTCGCTTGTTTGTCCTTCTCAGTATATTGCATAGCTTATTGTGTAACAACTCCTTAAATTAAGTTTACAAGTAATGCTTTAAATGATATTTGCGGATTTGCGGATTTGTATGTTGCCTTAAATTAAGAGTTTTTGACATAATTGGACATGTTTAATGGTAAATATGAACATGAAAGTGGCCAAATTTAAGCATTCATCTTGTATATTTATATCCTAAACAACTAGAATTTTATAAACATATGAAATTACTAATAGGATAAAGGCGATGTGGGAGAGCCTTGAGAACACTTACTCCAACCAAGTCCAGACTCCCGTGCAGGAATCCCGACGACAACGATGTACGAAGAGGGTAACATGTGGTGGTTAGGGTTCCGGGTACGAGAACTCCGGTCTAAGACCATCACTCTGATACCATGTGGAGAGTAAATAATAAGTTGTTTACTCATGAGGCCATAGGGTTCGTTTATATAGTGCAGACACGTTGGGCAAATTATATAAAGTAGACGAAAAGAAAAGAGAATACATAAATGGAACAAAAGATAACTAATATCTCAACGGTTTGTTAAATATTTATATGTGAATTATAAATATATGTTTCCTCTCATTAAAAAAATATATGTTACCTTATATGTATCCACATTTAAGGATATAATTTGCGATTTTCAATTTTTGCAAGGTATCCATTTAGTATCCAAAACAAGGGTTTAAATATCGATTTCGGATATCGTATCGATACCTTGTTGATACGATATTTCGTCGAAATTTCGACCATATCGACCACCATTTGTGAAGAAATGACGGGAAACTGCCTCCATATCGCCATTTCGCTCGAGATTTCGGTTCCTTATCGAAACCGAAATTTCGTCGAAATTTCGTCGAAATTTCGCGAAATCTGAAACCATGATCCAAAATTTAAAAGGGATAAGGATATTGTAACACTGATATATGTATTTGTGTTCGTCTGTATTTATCCCTAATTCATGGTGTTGAGATCAATGAATTGTGCAACGATGATGGTGATGACGGTTGGTGGCAACTACGGCATTGATGTACTATAAGCTATCAATGCCATGGGTTTTCGAGTGCATGTTAATGACTATCACAAGTAGGCAAATTATTTGGTGAATTTATGCGTCTTCATTTTATCGTGATTTTTACTATATCATTTTCAGACAATGAATAGTTTTATCTTATTTGTATATAGTGGAGCTACAACGGGCCAATCCTAGAGCTAATTGTGAAGCAAGCAATTGTAAGGGCCACAAAAAGCAATTGTTTGATAGAAGGCTGTGTCACATCTGAGGTTTCTGTAAATTACAATAACATTCAGAAGGTACATTTTACCAACAGCGCTAATTCTTTCGTTTATGTTATACTAATATTTAATTTGTATTAATATCATTCAGGTGATGTGGGAAGCTTTTTTGGAGCCATGGAGATTTGAGTTAAGTTTTTTAAAAGAATACAAGAATGTTAATTCGAATCCTCATGAGATGGCCGATATATGTTTAAAATCAACTGATCTTCTAAATTTGAATGCTACAGAACCCTTAATTGAGGTAAGCACCTGTTTTGTACAAATCTATTGCATGGATGAATAAAACATGACTAGAAATTGTATTTTCGTCAAAAAAGAACTTTTTCAAAAATAATGTGCAAGATTCCTGGAAAGTTATGTTTCTAACAATCTGATGAAAAGGCTAAGCCGACATTTTTGTCTCTTGTATGACTATCGGGGAAGATATTTCTTATGGCTCTTGTCATATCTTAGGTTTCATATAGAAGGGGTGTGATAATATTTCAGACTGATGTTAGCTTATTTCAGGTTATTTCTCAAGTAATCTGGATGGTCAGTAATGCTAATGAGGAGACACAGCTTCATTATAGCAAGGAAAAGATGAGGCTTCCTGACAGCAAGGACTTGTACATGAAAAGACATGCTCCTTACATTCTTCGCAATGATACATCATTGCCACTGTTATTCTGGGTTTCTTGTAATGCTTCTGATCTAAAGAATCATGAAAGCATTTCTGTACTGGAAGGAAGCCTACAACCTGGATTATCCATTCCTATTTTCATTAACAGTAATAAAAATGAAGACAGAGATCTCCACAAAATCTCCCATTCTTCTAGTCATTTCTTTTCGGACAAAAGTGGGAGTGGTGAACCCCATCTTATGATAACCATCCAATTAGAAGGAGCTTCAAGTCCCTCGAGACCTATGTCTATGGAAGTTGTTGGCACTAACTTTTTTGAGGTGAATTTTTCTGATTATGAGGCATCAAAGTCAACAGATATCAACATAAAAGAAGACAATCGAGATGTTGAGTCAAGGATAAATGAGTCGGTTGTGCCTGTTGTCTTCGATGTATCTATGTATTACTACAGCAAACTTATAAGAATATATTCAAAGGTAAACGGGGTGAGGTATAAGATAGTCTATAAACTAGTTGAGATACAAGATAGGCTATGTTCTGATTTACACTCGTTCTTCTGCATGGGGGACTTATAATGTAATTTTCAGGTTGTACTCTTGAATGCAACTTCAAAACCAGTAGAGCTACGATTTGATATTCCCTTTGGCATTTCTCCCAAGGTACGACAGTTACTAAATCCGAAATTTTCAGTGAGTAATTTCCCTTTTGTCTAAAGGTCCTTTATATATGTCTGTCTGTCTGTATGTATATGTTCATATCGACGTCTAATTCTAGTTCTCATTGTAGTGATAGCATATAACTATCTTTGCTACGTGTTGTTCCTCCCTCGCAAAAGGCAATAGTATGGCTCCTTAATTGCATTCATCCTACTTGCAAAGCCTGTTTAAGTCAACACTAATACATGGCTACGTTGACGAGCTATTATATGCAATATCTCTTGTTGTACAAGGCATGGTACTAGTCTAATAGCATATAGACCATCTTCAATACCTCCCCACCCCCACTCTTTTTTCCTTTGTTTTCTTCTGACCTAAATTTCCAACTCTCCGCCAACCCCTACTCTTCCCCATCTAGCACCAGTCCCTTACCTCTAGTGCTTAGCTTCCAACCTCACAATGTTGGTGGGTAGAATAGACGGTGGGGGTGGCAAGAAGAGAGATTGTTAATGGTGGATAATGTCGGATAACGTAGAAGTGAGATATGATGGAAGAGGGATGTTTTTGGCGGTGGGAAGACAAATATGAAGCTTAAACAAAGGAAAATAGAAGGTAAAGAGGAGAGGGAGAGGGACAACAATTAAGATTAGAGAGAATGACAAGGATTAGAAGAGGGGGTTGTAGAAAGAAATAATAAATTTTTTTATTCAGAGACCATAGGGCTATTTTATATGATGGAGAAAATCTAGAGGCCAAATAATGAAAGGGGAAATCACAGAAAAGAAAATAACAAATAACATAGATACTAAATACTATTTTGTTAGAGAATGTGTCACATGGATAGATGGGTAATTGGATCCCTCTAGGGTCTAATTACCACATCCACAAGTTTAGTCATGCGTCTACTGTGAGTGAGACTTGGTCTTACTGGTGGGGCAATATAAGAAGCCTCACACGATCCGTAACAGATAAGAGAGAGAATTCAATATACATATACGACCCTTGAGTGTAAGGATGGAAACGGTTGGATACATATGCGAATGTAGGTATAATCATATCATTATCCATTTTAAAATACGAATACGAATCCGGATATGAATATTAACGGATATGAAAATTTTGTTATCATAATCTTAAAAACAATATAACAATGCTTTGTTGTTGTATATCCTTAACAACGAATATGAATGTAGAACGAATAATAATAACAACAGAAATATTTAATAGTTTAACTTAAATATGCACGTTTAGGATGGTTGACACAATAAATAGATATACTAGATATATTCATTTCATAACAATTATATCAATAATGGTGAATGCAATCATAAAATTTTGTTATGCACAATTATAATAAATAAATCCATTACTATACTTATGTACGAAAACAGATCTATGAGCGAATGAGAATATTAGCGAATGTCAACGTGATATCCATATCTACATCCATTTTAAGACAAATACGGATGTCAAAATATGTATAAAACGAATACGATAGCGGATCGGATACTAGTATATTCATATTCATTTTCATCCCTACTTGAGATGCCTTCTCCTTTGATTTCATCTCACTCCTCAAATAGTAGGGTTCTACGTAAAATCCTGACGTTCTTCCCATGTTCTTTATTCTTTATCTCAAATATGCTTCCGCACTATCGTTTTCTTCATGGTATCAGAGTGGGTTTGAATTTGAGTGCTCTTAAATATTCAAAGCAAGTACAAATTTAGATTGAAAATTATTATTCATGTTCGTGATTTGTTCAAGCTCAAGTTCTAGTGTTTCTTCTGAAACCCTAATTCTGCGCGAACACCAACAATTATCAGAGCGGATCTATTCATGACCAGTTTGGGTTCGCCAAACACTAGATACTCCAACAAGTTATTCTACGAAGATTTTTTTCCATTTTTTCCTGCGTAGATTCTAAAGATTACATGTTTATTTTCAATTTTCGATTCAAATCCGAGAATTATAGGGTTTCACTGAAACCCTAATTCCATGTTATTATCGTAGTTTGTGCATAATCATCAAAGTTTCATCAAGTTCCTGGAACAGTAGTTCTCCAAGCAGCCGACAATCTACCCCCATGTTCGAGGCCATCATCGCCTAATTTTTTTGTAACCCTAATTTTACGTGACCAGCAAATTCCGCGATCCAACTAATAATCTCCCCAAGATTCCATCTTTTTAGCGAATTGATATGTCCACCTCCGTCATGCGTGTGTTCGCCAACCAAGCGCACGGATGTGCTTCTTGTAATCCTTTTCGAAGAAGATCATGGTCCGCAATTTCGCGAAGGTTTCCACGGGGCTTGGATCTCGAAACTGATATGTATATCGATTTCTCGTGTTTCGACCGAAATATCACAAAATATCGACGAGATATCGGGCCATCTCGATATCTTGCCGAATGGAGGAATCTTTCATTTAAAAATCCCAAGTGGAGTGACATAAGACTGGCATTTTGGTCGAAACTTTCCTATTTCACCTCTGTTGTTGCTGGGTGTTGCTTGGGTTGCAGCTTCTCTTCTCCAACTCTATTTTTTCCATCTCCTTAAAGTAAAACCCAAATGGGCGAAATCTTCTTCAATTTGTTCAAATTTTTTGAGGGCTTTTGTTCCTACCATGTTGATTTTGCATGTTATAGTTTTCTTGGAGATATTTTGAATTTTATTAGATTTATGGAATACAAATTTGGAGTTTTTGTGTTTTCATGTGTAATCATGATGTGTTTTGGATGTATAAAGTTGGATCTCTTGTTTAACATGTAGTAAACAACAATTTAAAAATTTGTGTGAGACATATGGAAGAGAAATTTGGACCTTTTGTGTTTAATTATGGAATCATAATGAGTTTTCCAAGGAGAAACTCGGGTCTAAGTTTAAAACATAGAAAACATGATTCGAATTTTTTTTGGTAATTAAAATTTAAAAATTGATTAATTATGAAAATCAAACCTTAAATCTATGTATTATTTGACATGTTTTGTATCTTTTATGTGGTTTGTTTGAAATTGATCCCCTAATCTCTAAATCTAAGATGTTTTTGCTTACAAATCAGATTCAGAATATAAATCTATATTCAATTTTAAACACCAAGTATTTACGAGTTTGCAAATATTAAGTGTTAGAAAAAAAATATAAATATATTAGATCTGAAAATTAAAACTTAAAATAATTAGCAAATACTTGATTTTTCTCATTGTATGACTCATGAATGATTGTTCTGCAATTTCTTCGCAGGTTTCGGTTATCATCGCCATGGCCTCACATTCCGAATCGGGATCTAATAGTTCTGAGGACCAGAGAGATTTCGGTGGGGACATTGGTTGGAGGTGTGTCACCACTCCTGATGGCAACAAAGTCAAACTACAGTGCAAATTCTATGGGAAGAGGTTAGGAGGAGGGGGGAGTATGAGGATGAAGCTACATCTTGTTGGCAATAACAAGAATGTTGCCAAGTGCACGTGTTGTCCCAAAGATGTGAGAGATATGGTGAAGGTCAGCTTGGATGGGAAGAAGGTTAGTGATACAAAGAGGGCAAGGTGGGATTTGCAATTCTAGGAGTTCATATTTGAGAAAGAGTTCAACATCCTCTCTGATTTAGATGATAACAACTTCGTCTACCCTGCTAATATTCAGACTGCAGCGGAGAGGGAAACAAAAAGATCTATGAGGAGCGAGTTCGAGAGGAGAGAACTCGGTGGTGCATGAGGCGGCTTCTATGGTACGGTGGCAGTAGGAGTGGTTCTGGAGATGCACCAGTACCACTACCCACCAAAAAACACGAGGGAAGGAACTGGAACCCTTCTTGACGAGGAGCAGATTCATGCAATACAGACCAAGCAAGGATCCGAGGTAGAAGACAGCGAAGGACATGTTCACCAATGCACGGGAGAGAGTGGGCAAGGACATCAGCAAGCTCTTTTTTGGGGAAAGTATTCTACCCAACGTTGCTAGCGGATCATTTTTGCAGCATGCATTGATGAGATCGTTGCTACAGGCACAAGAATAAAGGCTCACACATCCAACGAAATAATGAACAAGTATCTCGGGATGGAGAAGGAGATGAACGAGTACATCACTGAGCTAAGGAGGAGATGGTCAAAGTATGGGTTGACGTTGATGTGCGATGGGTGGACGAGCTATATGAAGAAGCAGATAATCAACTTCCTTGTTTACTGCGATGGGATGATTATTTTTTTAAATATGTTAATGCATCTGATCATGTGAAGGACCACAAGTACCTACTGGAGTTGATGAAGGACATCATCAAAGATGTTGAGAAAGAGAACATTGTCCAGATTGTCACGAATAATGGTAGCAACTTCAAGAAAGCATGTGGAACAATAATAAAGTCTAGCAGATATGGTATTTTTGACACGTGTGCTGCACATTGTATTGATTCAATTCTAAAGGACTTCAGCAAGAGGAAGCTACTCTCAAAGGTGGTGGACCAAGCACGGACGATCACCACCTTCATTTACAACCATTCCAAAGTGTTGGCTTTGATGAGGCGGATGTGCAATGGTGAATTGGTGAGGTATGGCATCACACGCTTTGCAAACAATTTTATAGTGTTGCAAAGCCTTAAATAACACAAGACATGGTTGAAAACCATGTATTGCCAAGGTGAATGGTTCGAGATACCTGAAGTTCGAATGGAAGGAAGTCGGAAAGTGGAGACATTGATCAATGATCTTCACTTCTGGAATGATGTGACCCGAGTCACAAAGATAATGGATCCAATTGTGTCTACATTGCGGAACGTAGATGGCGACAAAAAGCAGATCGTGGGAGTGATCTACGAGGCAATGTGATGCATGAGAGAGAATGTCATAGAAGCATTTGCAAAAGGATACATGTATGATTGGACATCATAGACGAACGTTGGTCCAAGGTGCTCTCGCATCCTCTTTACAAGGCTGGTATGTATTATGTAATAAATCTATTTTTTAAATTTTTATAGCACTTTTGATTGATTAAAATCTGAGAATTATGCATGCTTGTGTCCATCTTATTACTTCAATCCCAAGTACCAGTACAA
This sequence comes from Ottelia alismoides, assembly GCA_037367405.1. Classification (NCBI taxonomy): domain Eukaryota; kingdom Viridiplantae; phylum Streptophyta; class Magnoliopsida; order Alismatales; family Hydrocharitaceae; genus Ottelia; species Ottelia alismoides. The sequence continues at coordinate 597,659 of JAZKJV010001089.1, forward strand.
GAACTGTCTTAGTAAAAATGTCCGATCTTCTAGCAGTTATCCAAATTGCGGTACAAAAGTCATCAATAACGAGAAAACACAAACCTTGTGCATGAATGAGGTAATTTGGAATCTAGAGTGGGACCAACAAAATATTCATTGGAAGTATTATATGACAATTTGTGGTTTTAAACAATGTACATGTCAAGTACTTTAGGGATGCTTTGGGTTTCTTCAGTAGAATTACCGCCATTAATGGATGGGACAATACTCTTCCTGGTAAGGATGAAGACTCATAAGTCCATTGATTGTGTTGTGATGTGTTACTATTATTTACTATTATTGATTTATCTCCCTTTGGATTTTATGCAGTCGAATAGTGGTTACTGTACGGGATTGAAGCTCCCAATCTACGAAAAGTGGTCGAGAAAGTATTGTCTCAAACCGTATCTACTGGTGGTTGTGAGAGGAATTGGAGTACATTCAATCCAATCCATTCGAATAGAAGGAACATGTTGGAGAATAGAAGCTCTATGATCTTGTCTATGTACACTACAACTTGAAGCTAAAGATGAAACATGCATGGGAGGGCCAAGACAAAGAGGACTATGCAGACCCTATCAATCTTGCATACATTTTCAAGATGCATGATGATGATGTTGATGAAGAATTTCTCCAGAGCTGGATGGATTCTAATGGTCCTCCAGTACTCGATCAACCAGGAAGAAGACCAAAGGAGAATATAAGCCAACATATGGGAGCGATGTATGTGACTATATGGCTAAATTTGGCCGCATTACGAACCCTCCTGGAGGGTTGGAGGTCGAGGTTGATGTTGTTGTTGATAAAATTCTGTCCATCGATTCCAAATCATAGTCAAAGGACGGCAGTGGAGATGATGATGTTGTTGTTGGTGGTGGTCGTGGTCGTGGTGGATCTGGTGAGGGGAAACATATTCAGTGGGGGCACCAGGGGGTGGTCGTGGACTACATGATACAAGATTTGAGGAAGGGCTAGACACAAGGCATGAATATATGGAGCGACAGAGGAATGCACATGGATAGTTTGTTCCAGTGAGTCCTGGACCTATGGATTACGAAGCATACGGTCGTAGCCATCATCATGTAGACAACTACATGGATGATTTGATATCATTTGTTAGTGTTCAGAAAGATGATCTAGGCGGCTGCATATGCGTTGTCGGTGACTGGACCGGACCGTATACATTCGGTGTATATGTGGTTTTGGCGAGTATGAGCCGAGTAGACCCCATATGAGGCCGCATACTCGACCGCCTATTGGATAGACCCCCTCCCTTCAGGCTTCATTTTCAGTTGTTACTGCTTGTTGTTGCTGCCCTTCAGGCTTTAGCGTTTGCTACTACTGCTACTACAGTAAAAATAAATAAACTGCTACTACAGTAAAAAAAATAAATGTTAATAATTATTTAATTAAATTGTTTATAGAAAATGCTTTTATACTACTACTGTAGAAAGTGTATTTTAATTTCATTTATAAATGTAAACAGAAAAGGTTTTTATTTAATTTCTTTGAATGCCTTTGCATGTCTCTGCATTTGTTTAGTTTGAATTAAAATATACTTTAGTTTTAGTATCCAATACATCTTCTTTCATGAAAAAAATATCTGAGTCATTTGTTTTCTTCATTTAATACTTTTATCAATTGTTCATATATTTTATAATAGAACATTGTGTTAAATCCCCTAGCTAGTTGTCATCTCATTAACGCTTGATAAAAGGGAATCCGATTATTTAATCATTGAATTATATTGATTCGCAGTACAATTCCATTTAGTTAATTCCTATAAAAACATAACAAATGTTTGTAATGGGAATTTATTTATTATTGTTATATCTCATAATAATTTTTTCCTTATATTAATCATTTTGACAGTAAGTATGCCAACTAATTTCACCTTCAAGTTTTTGTTATGAATTACTCTTTTATCTAAATGGATATTATTTCGAAATGTTTTGCTTAAAATCATGTTGTACTAAAAGGTATATGCATATATTTCATCTATTGTTATTTTTTAAAAATATAAATCTCTAATATTTGAATTTAATTTATTATTTTTAGTTATTTTTAAATAAAATAAAATGAAACATGTGATCTGTATATACTTCTGCATATCCGCTTACTCGCTTCAAACCGTCTGACCGAATGAATACCGCATACCGACTTTTCCGAACCTTGTCATCTATAGGTTCCTTGAGTTGTATGCCATTGACAACCCATATCGTGGAGGAACATCAAGTCCCCTTGGTGGATATGGATCATCACATCATGAGAGATCATTTGACGTCTTCCTAGAATACTTTCATGCTCCTCCTCCTAGACCTTCTCATCCTCCTCAGGCGCATACACCTCCATCATATGGTTACAACGAGTATGGATATAGTAGCTACAACGGTGAGAACTACCAAGGTAGCCAACCCGAGCAGAGTCAGGGTAGCTATTTTGATGTGACAATTATGGTTTCTTCCTTGACTACTACACGACCACGCCTCCTCCTCTGCAGAGATCTTCTCCTACTATGTCGTCATCATCCCGAGGATCTTAAGCCAGTATTTCGCAGCATAGTCACGCCTCTTGTAATATTGGATCTAGTGTTGCTTATCCTCGTCTCGGGATATTCATCGGCATCGATGACCATCAATATATGCAGTATGTGATGGATTACAAGGCTGTGTACTCGTACATGACATGGGAGAACTACTGCAAGTTTCTTGAGTCAGCGATGCGTTATGAGAGACAAGGAAGGGGAGCGATACAGATCCGCCATGGAACTCTTTGTTCTAAATTGAACTCATGGCCAGGTAATATCTTTTATTACATTAATCATTAATGTGTATGTTGTCATTTATTTTTTGAATAGATGTTTTTACTTGTTGTAAGATTGCTATTAACAACGATATGTTCTATATGATCGATATGTGTGATATAAGGGACAGTGATAGGCGATTAATATGTGTGCTATAAGCCTAAAGTGTATATTAGTTGTTCGAAGAACTTAGATGAACTCCATTTCTAATATCTATAAGTCGGCAATCAATATTAACTGTGATATGACCAACATGACCGATATGTGCGATATAAGGGGTGAGCGATATATGTGATGTAATTGTGTATTTATAAGATACTTATTGTTCTGATAACTTGGATGATCTTAATTTACAAAAAATGGAGAAAAATAGATTTTTTGAGCCATTTCCGATATTTCCACCAAAATCGTTAAAATTTCTCTTAGACGAAATTTCCCTTTCCAATGTGACCGAAATGAAATCGAAGTCGAGATTTCGAACCTTGAAAATAACCAAGAGACTCCTCCTCTGCTGCAGCGGCAACCTCATCCCATTGTGGCATATATGCACCTCTTTTCCAGGCGACGGCGTTGCCCTATCTCCATATCGTGTTGGGAGTTGGGTTCCCATTGTGGGCAATGAGAGTTGGGTTCCCATTGTAGGAACCCTACATAGAAGGGATATTTTTTGGGACTTTTGTTTGGGTCCAAATAGGAGTTTTGGTATTAAAAAAGAGGGGGAAGGGGGTTATCGCATTTTGCTTTAAAAAGATGTCACGTTAAAAAAACGGTAGACTTTCAGCCTAATTTGGGTCATGAGATTGAGAAAAAAGGCCACATAAAAAGACGTGGGAAAAAATAGGAAAGAAAGGAAAAACAAAAAAAGGAAAATGGTTTTAAAAAAAGGAAGAAGATGAAGAAAAGCCGAGAAAAGAAAATTTTGAGACTGCTTATTGATTTTGGTTCCCCATCTTGATTTTTCTTCTCCCAACTTGATCGATGTCTCATTTTCCAACAAGTATAGGGGAAAGAGAATATTGTGTAGAGTTCTACAAGTCAGGTTTCAGACTCTACATTTTAGATTCAGACTCTACAATCAAATTGTTTCGGAGTTTACTGTTCAAGACACGCATATGTGCAATCTATGTGAGAGATCCCCATCTTTGATTCGGTTATGGGGTTTTCATGTGATCCATAGGGACTTCAGAGTAGAGATCTTATTCTCCGAGCCATTGCGGGTTTAGGGTGTTCCTGTCGATTTGTAGGGACTCTGGAGTACATATCCCATTCTCTGAGCTAGTATGGGAAAGACCCGGTTCTCCGACAAGGAGACTTTTAAACTCCGTTCTCTAGCGATTGTAGACTCTGATGAAGATATTTCCACGGCTTTCTCTAGTTTGGCCTTTCATAGAGATGGAGTAGTTGTGGGTCACAATTCTCCAAGTAGAGACTCATTCTAGTTTCAGTGGCTCTGGCTGACGCAACATAGAGCGTGCATTCTCCGATGAGGAGACAGTTCACACTCCAGCCGTTCACTTCCTCCTCATCAGCATGATATGAGAAGCAACATCCTCAGCAGGCAACCAATAGAGTTTGTGTTGAATTGATATTGTCTGTAGTGCTTGTATTGCGTGTGAGAGTGATTTCTTTCTATTTGTCCAAGCTGAGCATTGTATGCTTCATCTTGAGGGGGAGTTTTAGAGTTTGTGTCACATGTATAGATGGGTAATTAGATCCCTCTTGGGTCTAATTACCATATTCGCAGGTTTAGTCCCACATCTATTGTGAGTGGGACTTGCTCCTACAAGTGTGGCTATATAAGAAGCCATATACCACCTGTAACAGATGAGAGAAAGAGAGAATTCAATATGCATATACAACCCCTGAGAAGCCTTCTCTTTTGGTTTCATCCCGCCCTCATGGAGTAGGGTTCCACGTAAAAAATCACAGTGTTCTTCCTTTGTTCTTTATTCTTTATCTCTAACACGCTTCTCCACTATCGTTTTCTACATATTTCATGTAACACTCCTTAAGTTGGAACATGGATATCTATCATGCTCTGCTTAGAAGAACATTTTGGAATGGACCCCTGGTTAGAGCTTTAGTAAATATGTCTGTAGTTTGCTTCGTTGACCTGACATGGAATGTAGAGATGAAGACCTTACGTATCATGTTTTTAGTATAGCAATTGCATGGGAAGAGGTGTGGCAATGGATACGCTGGTGGGAGCAGACCTGACTCTCATCATGTCAGTGCTAGCTTGTGTCATAGCTCTGTATTCAGATTCAACGCTCTATCTAGAAACCACTATTTATTTCTTACTTTTCCATGAGAGACAAAGAAAGAAACCAAGTCTTGTTAGGTAAATTTAAGAGCAGTGTCTCACTCCGTTTAGTTTGAACACAAGTAGAGAAAGATGTTCTAATAATCTGAAAGGAAGTATCACTCCGTATAGTTTGAACACAAGCAGAAAAGATGTTTTAATAATATGAAAGGACTTCACAATTGTATTAATTTTTGGATGTTCCTTCATAATATAGACCCAAAAAGCTATATTATAATCATCTACAAATACCGCAAAATATCTGACCAGTCAAAGTGTTGATTGGACAATGTCTCCAAACATCACAATGAACCAAAACAAAAGGTCAATTCCAACATCGCTCATCCCTAGGAGGAAAGGGGGTTTAATGATGTTTGCCAAACTGACACGCTTTGCACTCTAATGGCTTTGGTGAATAGAGTTCGGGAAGCATCATGAATAGGGCTTTGGCAGAGGGATGCGCAAGTCGTAAATGGCATAGGAACGGACCAGTGGAGGTGGAAGCAATACCAACAAAAGTATCTGCAGGGATGTCAAGATAGTAGAGGTCATTATTCTCATGTCCTCTACCAAAAATCGGCATCGTTTGGATACCATGAAAATAATTGTAGATCTTGTCAAAAATCACATGGCAATTTCGCTCAACACAAAGCTTATAAATAGTCAGTAGGCTCAAAGGAAAGTCAGGAGGACAGTGAACTCTAATGAATCAGAGCTTAGAGGAAAACTACTTATCCCGACAATAGTAACATGGGAATGGGCCTTGTTGGCAACTCGAACCGACTTGACAGTAGAAAAGGGTTGGGAGGATGTCAAAAGGTTACCTTCTCCCGTCAGATGAGTAGAAGCACATGAGTCAATAATACAAGCAGGAGTTGTTGCATAGGCTGAGTTGGCTATGGTGCATGAAGTAGTAGCTAGATGTGCAGTAGTAGTCTCACTAGGAGTGGCACTAGAATTTCGAAGGTGTTCATTAGGCAGGAACAATGAGTGGAAGTGAGTTGGACAATCTGTCTACTAGAAACCTAATAAAAAAGTCTATGTCCCAGTTGTATCATAGTCTAATCGAGAAACAATATTAGCTCGAAGATAGTAGGAGGATATCCAAACTTGCTCCAACAATGCTCAGACAGATGATTCCATCATTGACAATGAACATATTGTGGATAACCAAAGTCACGGTCACATCCCTAGCTGGGTCAAGTCTATGGACCGAGTCACTGCCACGACCATGACCAGAGTCGCAGCCACGTCCACCGCGAAAGTTATGTTGTCCGCCCTTCCAGATGAGGTAAGGTAGACAAAGTTCTCTGTAGGATGTAGAGAGGAGGCACGACCCACAGAGGTCTCAAGCTTTTGAAGGCGGCAGTAAATAACCTTGAACGATGGCAAGGTATCTGATGTAAGAAACTATTTCTTCACCGTTTGATAATGTAGTTGTAATCCAACAAGACATCGGTAAACTTGCTATTTAGACCTCTCTGTCGCTTGTGGGTGCAACAGACGGGCTAAAAGATGGCCAACTCCTCATACAGACCACTAAGAAGCTGATAGTATTTCATAAGAGTGGACTCTTCCTAAGGTGGACCAGATGTGCACACACACACACACACACACACACACACACATATATATAGTAAATGGGGCAAACCCCAGGGGGTGGCCAACTTGGCTATTCCCACCCTTATTTTTTTATTTTTAGAGGTATTTTTCGATAACATCGGGAGAGAATTAGATCCCTATATGACACCATGTTGTCATTCGAATTTCGTGCAAAACATACATTCCTAAACTATCCATCAAACATATCAAATTTTAACGATGTCAGAATTGTTGAAATTGTCCTCATTTAGATGGACGGCTTAGGAATGCTTGTTTCGAACTAAATTTGAATGACAACATGGTGTCATATAGCGATCAAAATTCCCGTGTTATCGAAAAATATCTTTAAAAATAAAAAATGAGGGTAGGGCTAGCCAAGTAGGCTCCCCTTGGGGTAGCCCCATTTTACCCATATATATAGGATTTTTATCCAGTGGGTCCCGTTCCCATTAGAGATGAGATGAGTCTGCTTCATCTCCAGCAGCTTCAGTAATATAAATACAAGCTTTAGTAAGTAATATATATCTAAGCTTCAATAAATAATATCATAGCTCTAGTAAATTATATAAAGTTACAAGTACGAATCAAAGTTACTGATTAAATTACTTCTTTTACTTACAATTAATTCAAAGTTACTGATGGCGAAACGAAAGTTAGTGATGCGTTTAGTATTATTGATATAAAGTGTTACCAATGACAATACGAAAGTTACTTATGCGTTCAGTATTACTGATATAAAGTGTTACTGATGGCAATACAAAAGTTACTGATCATCGGATTAAGATCTGACAGCTGAGATTAGAGCTGAGATTAGAGGCTTATATCATCTCTAATGGGCACGGAACCCATTGGATAAGCCATATATATAATATATATATATATATATGCACAAGACGGGACTTGGTGTCTGCTGCAAATAAATATGAGCTAGTTCATCCCACATGTTTAAGCAATATCCTTGTACAGGAGGTTCGCCACAAATGGGATTCCATAATGTTGGTCATCCACGTCATGACATGGTAATCCTTTCCAAGATGTGACCCATAGTCCTTGTCAGTTTCTTTGAGAGGATCCTTCGTGAGGATATATATCTTCCTCTGGCTACCAACAAACAACTTAAAACATGATACCAAAGGTTATAGTTTTTCAGCACCTTTAAGTTTGGTAGTAGTCATTTGTACCATTATAGAAGACATAGTGTACATGAGTTTGGTTTCGTTAGGGTTGGATGACATTGAGTGCTTGGGGACACCTCTAGTGGCCTCGAGGCAGCCTCAATGCTCTTGCAGTGAGGGTTGTGGGCCCATGCAGCTTTGGTTGATGCCCGAAGATGGAAGGTTGAGTGCCCTTAAGGGCTGTAGGTGATCTCAATGATGCTTCACGATGAAGTGTGTGTAGCCGTGTGATGTTGCATGGCCGAGAGGGACTAGAGGTAGCAGAGGGTCGGTGTGTATGAGCCCCGATCTAGAATCAATGCTCTGATACCATATGGACAATGATTTGAGAATGAATACTTGTCTTATTCAATGGATCTAGGGTTTCTTGTATAGCGTGAAACTCTAGAGAGTCAAAATGAGAAAATTACATAAAGGCCCGAACGGGGGTTACATGATTCAAATAAATACGAAGAGAAATAACTCATTAACATTATAACCGTAACATCAAACTTGCCCACTACCGCCCATCCTCCCTGCATTCATGTTGTTTCAGATCCCTTTCGTGACGTAGCCAACCTTGCAATTGCCAACAACATTGTACTTGAAGAAAACTAGATGGCTTGAACAATCATTCATGTAGTGGCCCTCTCCACCACACCTAAAGCACCATGACTTCCTCATCCCAGATGAGCCCTGTCGGCAACTGTGCGGCCTCAGCGACCATGACCTTTTAGCAGCGGCGGGTATCTGCCTCTCCTCCAGGGCCTTTGCTGCCACCCTAAGGGCCTTGCAATGGCCCAGAAGCCGGGCCGCATGAGATAGGTTCCTTCATTAGCCGTTCCGATAGTCGGGAGGAGCACACCACCCCCACATTTCCTGTCACCCAGTCGTACCTAATCTCGTCCCCAAGCGCTTAACCTCATCTGCTTGTGCCCTCTTTTTCACGCCCTTTCTCTTTTTCCTCCTGACAACCTTTCATTCCTGTCATATAAGAGGGAATCATGGGAATATCCCACTGTGATTGTGATGGTGATGTCTGCTTAATTTGCATGATATGTATGAAGAGCATGACTAGGATCATGCTAGGATCATGCAAATTTAATGGACAGTGTAAAGTAGGCTCTTGTCTAGGATCATGCTTTGATACTATATTAAAGGTGCTCTGAGAACATTATGTCCTTAGATATAGGTGCCCCAATTATTTTTGCAGAGGACTAGAGGTGAGAAAATGCAGGAAAAAGCTTAATAAACAAACATGTAAACTCTTTACACATAGCTTCATGTACTGTGTGGTATCCTCATTTGCATTTTATCACCAGTGTGGTTTTTATTTGTCTTTGTCCACCTACTAGTCTGGTATTATGCCCCCGCCCCCCACGTGAATTTAGATCTCTTGTGTTGTGTTGTTTGGAATGCCTCACATCTATAGTTGTTTCAGATTCTAGGCCCTATCCCTTGTGGAGAAGAGTTTCCTCTGCCTGTTCACTTAGCTGAATCTGGGAGAATAAGATGGCGCCCAGTTGGTTCTGACTACCTATGGAGCGATGCTTACTCACTATCAACCTTGCTATCAAAGGAACGCAGGACTGGAATCTCAAGATTATTTGTCTGTTATCCCACCAACCACAGCAGTGACCCATTTCGTTGTTGTATATCTGTCAAAGATTACCACCTTTCACATGGTACGTTGAGCAATGATTCATCCTACCACACTTTAAATGAAGGACCTAGTAACTGCTACGATCCAGTGGCAGAAGATCTAACTAAGTGGAGCAAATGGTCCGTTCATCAAATAAAACTTTCTACACCAATATTGGTGAAAAACTTCCTTCCAACAGCTTTCTCATTGGAAATAGATAGTGGTGGGCTGACCCGATCCATACATCTCCCTGAGGTATGTAGTCTTTCTACCAGTTAGTCTTTTAACATTGTGGGTTATTGCAATTCTTCAGTGATATTCTGATTAATATATCATTATATACTCTGACCTCAATCTTATTTTTCAGAATGATATTGTTCCACTCTTTCATACAGATTCTTCCCATGACCTTGGAATCATATTCCATATGCAAAGTTTTAGACCTGCACTCTCAAAATTGCCACGTGCAGATGCTTTTATTGCAAATTCAAAGTTAAATAAGTCAAGGTTTTATTTATCTGAGACATTGGCTTTTTATCCTGACACGTCTAATGGTATGTTTTCTGTCTGACATTTTTCATTAATTATGGCTGTGACAGCTCCCTTTCTTATATTAGTCGTGTAAATTTTAGTAGTAATCTATTGCATGTCATCGCATTCTGCAGGTGGAGTATTTGTTTATATGGAGAAAACCATGGATGCATGCTCGGGAGCTCGGGAAATTTGCTTGTCAGTTCCCTTCTTGTTGTACAACTGTTTGGGGATTCCATTTGCTATTATGGACTGTGATCTAGACGGGAAGAGAAACTTTCGTATTATTCCATCCAGCTACAATTTGGTGGATCAAGAACTATTCTTTTCTGAAGAGGATGGACTTTCACTTTTGTCTTTGGAATCTGAGAAAAGCCCCACGAGGAGAAGTACCAACACATGCACTCGTTTGCTTTCAAGAAGGCATCTCTCTCCTTATTTTCTCCAGCATACTTTTTCGACATCTGCCGACGGGAACTATCTGATGCAGCTTCTCCCTGGAAAACCAGAGGGTAGAGTTTTCCAATCTAAAGGGTCCACATCATTCAGAAAATGTGATACTAGAAATGAAATTGTTTCCCCGGACACCAGAGGTTGCCATGGGGTTAAAGCATGCATATATTCCCCTTCAAGCCACTTACCTATTACCGAGCTCATGGTCCGTTTGCATGCGTATTTCCCACAATTCTGGGCTGAAAGTAATGAGAATATCACCGATACGTGGTCGGCTCCATTTTCACTCACTCTGGCAAGTGGATCAACCAATGTAACCATCCCACACCCAAGTGCTAAAGGTGCATTTTTGGTATCTGTTACTTCAAGCCCTATTACTGGAGATGTCTGTGGAAGATCAAGAGTAATCACCTTCCAACCAAGGTATATGATCTATGTATTAAGTTCATGTCGGCTGTTTTGTATTTGCTCTTTCTGATGTAACTTTTATCAAGTTTATAATACCATACTTGTGAAAGAATGGCAAATAATTAGTCATGTGTTTTTTTTCCAGTTTTACCTAATCTATTTTATCCTTTTCCCTATAATTCTTCCAGAACTTATGGTCTTGCATGTGAGCATTGTAATGATTAATAATATCAACTTTAATTTAGTTATGATATAGGCTCCATATAATATTATTAAACGGGTGTTCTTTCGTAGAGATGGATTGCACAAAAATCGTTAGAGTTAGGTAATTGGAGCTCTCTACAATTCAATTACTGTTATCTTCATTACTTGCTTAAGTTTGGAATTTGTGAGTGTTGATTTATAAATAGACATCACTACGATTCTCTGTACTTTATATGAAAAGATAAAGCGTGTGGCTCCATTGGTTCTTACCCCGTTGAGGATGGTCATCCTTGAGAATAGTAAAATGTTGAGTTACTCATATAATCAGATCTTGTTGGAACTTCCTTTAATTATGTAGTACAGGGACTTGTTTTAGTCCCAGATCGCTTATTGTAGAAGAATTGGGTGTATGTGTGGCATATATATAGGGCCTTAGCGAGAATAATAGATGAAAAGTACAACTACTATTCCACTTCTCCTATGGAGCAGGGAAGACATCACGAGCGTTTAAACAACGTAAATACATGTTTTAGTTTTGTGATTGTTGTGTTTTTGCTCTTTATTTCAAATTTCAATATGATATTTGTAGAGGTTTACGTTATGTCATGATGTGCCGTTACGTATTTCTTATTTTCCCCATGTCTATCTATGTAATTTACCCAAGGGTTTTCTCTCTATATAAGAGACCCTAGGGCTATATGGAATAACAACGAAGTATTTTGCTCTAACATGGTATCAGAGCGGCAGAGCCAAAACCCTAAGCTAGGGTTTCTTCTCCACCCCCCCCCCCCCGCCCGTCTCCCCCCCCCTTCACCCGCCGCCCACCCCAGCCTCCCGCCGCCGAGGCCCCAGCCTCCCGCCGTCAGCTGAGGGCACCCCCCCCCCCGGCCTCCCTCTCCCGTCGCCGCTACCCACCGCCGCCTGCGGTTCTTCCGCCTTCTCCTGTCGCCGCCGACGAAGCCCTTCCTCCCGGCTTCTTCTTCTCCGGTCGGCACCGATTCATACATGGGTTCAAGTGCATAAAGTCTACATATGCACTTGAATCCAAACGGGTCTTTGTAGACACCAGTTCTTTTGTCTATCATCCCTAAGTCTTCTTCTCCGGCGACATGTCAGAACAAAAGGTTGATATGCCCTCCATAGGCCCCTTTAAGGGTTCGACGCCAATAGTCAATATAGACGGGACAAACTATGAGCTCTGGTCGATGCAATTCATGAGCTTAATGAAGTCCAGTGGTAAGAAGCACATTCTGACCGAAGATGAACCGGCAGAGAAGATGGGGATATATGCCTCCTGGGAGGCTGATGATGTGTATGCCAAGGTCTGGCTATCAGGGACGCTTTCGATGGAGATTGCCAATGACGTCCTCCATCAGCCCACCGCCAAGGCGATGTGGGATATTCTTGCTACTACATATTCTCAGGTGCGGAACGAGACTAAGATGCTGCAGCATGATATTTTCACGATGAAACAAAATGGACGGCCACTTCACTCTCTGTACACGTCACTGCGAGGGATGTTCGAGAAATTCTACAGTACCATCCTGCTCACAGCCATTCCTGAGCAACAGAAGACTTTCCGCAATGCTACCATGGTGGGAGTATTACTTGCAGCTCTTGATCCTGAGTACGAGGTAGCCCGCTCTCAGATCCTTGCCGATGCTACTATTCCTCTTATGGAGGAAGTCTACAGGAGGCTCAGTCATATCCCTGTTTCATCCAGCACATCTACTCCACCTCCTTCGGCAATGGTTGTATCACGTGGGAGAGGTGGTTCATCTTCTTTTTGTGGCCGTGGTACACGGGGCCGTGGAGGTCGTATTCTAAGGACGTGCTCGTTTTGTCATCGCACTGGTCACTCCGAGGACACATGCTATTCCAAGCATGGGTTTCCAGCTTCGGCACGTGTAGCTGAACATGTTCAGCCTCCTTCAGCATCTACTCCAGATCACGGATTCGAGGAGCTTGTGGCGAGGCTTCGCGACATTATGCCACAGTCATCATCAGATGCTGCGACCTGCGAGTACCTCAGATGTTGCAGCATCTGCATCAGCCTGTACTTATGTTGCTGCCAGTACCTCAGGTAGTACTACTGTCGTTCGTCCGTTCCATGATGAATCTGGTTGGATTGTCGATTCTGGAGCCACCCATCATCTTTGTCGTGACAAAGACAAACTTGAGTCCTACAGGGATATCTCTTCAGGTCGCTCTGTGCTTATAGCTGATGGCACTCATTCCCCTATTGTTGGACAAGGGGAGATCTCTTTAACACCCTCCATGCACTTAGGGTTCGTTAGGTTGCAGGGTTGGGCAGGGTTGGGTTGGGTTGGGGTACCCCTGTGAATAGTAAACTGTGAGGAGGATTGGGATGTTTGGAAAGAGGGGTACCCCGGGTTGGGCCAACCCAACCCTGCCTAACCCTGCAACCAAACGGAGCCTTACAGAATGTTCTACATGCACCTGAGTTTTCCATGAATTTATTATCAATTAGTCAGATTACGAAAGACTTGCATTGTCGTGCTATATTTGACCCATCATCTCTTATTTTTCAGGACATACTAACGGGCATGGTGATTGGTTGTGGCTCTGAGCATAATGGCTTATATTGTTTGGTCCGGAATTCCTTTGCTGGCGTCTCTCTTCACTCACAGGGATCGGTTTCTCCGTATACGTGGCATCTTCGATTTGGACACCTTCCTCTCCAGAAAATGCGTCACCTCCTGCCTCATATCTCTCCAATTCATCATTTCGTTGCGAAGCTTGTCAGTTAGGGAAGCACCATCGTTCTAGTTTCCCAAGTCATCAGAGTCGGAGCAGTAGCTCCCCATTTGAGTTGTTTCATATAGATATTTGGTGTCCTAGTCGTGTCCCTGATCATCAGGGACACAGGTTTTATCTGGTTGTGGTGGATGATTTTTCTCGTGTCTCTTGGACTTTTCTTCTCAAGAATAAATCTGAAGCAGGAAGTGTTATCAAGAATCTTATCAATGAAGTGCAGAATGTTTTTTCTTCCAGTGTTAAATATGTGCGCACAGATAATGCATTAGAATTCTGTACTCGTTCTCTTTCACAGTTTCTTTCCTTTGAAGGCATTATTCACCAAACTTCCTGCGCTTACACATCACAACAGAATGGTGTCGCGGAAAGGAAACATCGTCATTTTCTTGATATTGCTCGAATATTACTTATTTAGAGTTGTGCACCATTAGCTTTTTGGGGAGATGCTATACTTACAGCATGGTATCTGGTCAATCGTATGCCTTCTTCGGTTCTTGGGGAGAAACCTCCAATTTCTGTTCTCTTTCCGGATAAGGACTTATTTTCACTTACACCTCGTGTCTTTGGTACAGTTGCCTTTGTTCACCTCTTGTCTCCTGGACTTGACAAGCTCTCTCCTAGAGATGTTAAGTGTGTCTTTGTAGGTTACTCGAGGACACAGAAGGGCTATCGATGTTATGATCCTATCAACGACAAGTACTATGTTAGTGCAGACGTTACATTTTTTGAGCATGTTATGTACTTCTCCCCAGCAGGTGATAGATTGGTTTCTTCTTCCACGTCTTCATATAATCATGTCTATGTTCCTCTACCTCCAAATCTGGGTCAACCTGAATCAACTCCGCCATCACCACCACCTCCACCACCGCTACCTCAATATCACCCCATTCCACCATTCCCTAAGTTCTACACACGACGGTTGGGGCCTGCTCAAGCTACAAGTCAACCATCCACCACGCCTCAGGTATGCTCCGATACGGCTACTAATGATGGGTTAGATAACGTACCGGTGCAGGAATCTTTGCTACAGGAGGTGGATCCGCCAGTCAGTACAGTGGATAATGATCTTGACATTCCTATTGCATTTCGAAGGCCGAAGAGGAAATGTGTATCCTATCCCCTTGCGTCACAGGTATCATTTCATCGTCTTATTGGTGATTTCCAGAGGTTTGCAGCAGCTGTGTCTTCAGTAGAGATACCACGGACCTATCAGGAGGCCATGAAGATTGAGTGCTGGAAGTTGGCTATGGAGGAAGAGATGCGTGCTTTACAGTCTAGAGGGACTTGGACCCTGGTTCCTATTCCATCAAGTGCGTCTGTGGTTAGTTGCAAATGGTTGTTCACAGTTAAATATCATGCAGATGGTCGTCTTGATCGGTACAAGGCAAGACTTGTTGCACGCGGCTTTACCCAAACATATGGCGTCGACTACTTGGATACATTTTCACCAGTCGCTCGACACTCGATGCTTCGCATCCTTTTATCCGTGGATGTGGTACGAGACTGGCCCATTTTTTAGCTTGATGTTAAGAATGCGTTTCTGTATGGAGATCTACAGGAGAAAGTCTACATGCAGCAGCCACCAGGTTTTACTGCTGAGGGAGAGACTCACATGGTGTGTAGACTTCATAAGGCGATTTATGGCCTTAAACAGAGCACAAGGGCATGGTTCCAAAAGCTCTCTCAACTGATCGAACGAAAGGAGTTCAAGAGATCAAATGCGGACCATTCGTTGTTTATTCAGAAGACTCTCAGAGGTACAATTGTTGTCATGATATATGTTGATGGTATTCTGGTTACAGGAGATGATGCTCAGGGAGTCGAGATGACTAAAGCCCTCTTGGGCAGTTAGTTTGTTACGAAGGATCTGGGTACCATACGATACTTTCTGGGGATAGAATTTGCGAGAAATGCACAAGGGATGGTGATGACCCAAAGGAAATATGTTACAGACTTGCTTGTTGAAACAAGAATGATTGGGTGCAGACCATCGAGCACTCCTATGGACCCAAGTATGAAATTGTATGACAATGATACTGAAGAGGTGGACAAAAGAAGATACAGAGAGATGGTGGGTAAGCTTCTGTACATCACCATAACTAGACCTGATATTGCTTTTGTTGTAAGCCGTGTGAGTCAATTTATGGAGCAGCCTAGGCAAGTCCATATGGAAGCACTATACATGATACTGAGATACCTAAAATCGTCTCCAGGCTCATGTTTGCTATTTAGAAAGAACACAGATTTGTCCATTTCCGCTTGTGCAGATGCAGACTATGCAGGGTGCCCAAAGGATCGTAAGTCTACTTCATGGTTTGCTATTTTTATAGGAAGCTCTCTGGTTTCTTGGAAAAGCAAGAAACAAACTGTTGTGGCAAGATCTAGTGTTGAATCCGAATATAGGGCCATGGCACAAGCAAGCACATAAATGATGTGGGTTCGAGCAGTCTTGGAAGACTTGAATGTGAATGTACCCATGCAGCTTCAGTGCGACAATCAAGCAGCGTTGTTCATTGCCAATAATCCAGCGTTTCACGAAAGAACGAAGCATATCGAGGTAGATTGTCATTACACTAGAGACATGATCCAGAAGGGCTTTATTTCCACTTCACATGTCAATTCAGAGGACCAGATTGCTGATATATTTACCAAGCCGTTGCTCAGAGGACCTTTCCAGAGATGTTCTTCCAAGCTGAGCATGATAGATATCTATGCTCCATCTTGAGGGGGAGTGTAGAGGTTTACGTTATGTCATGATGTACCGTTACGTATTTCTTATTTTCCCCATGTCTATCTATGTAATTTACCCAAGGGTTTTCTCTCTATATAAGAGACCCTAGGGCTATATGGAATAACAACGAAGTATTTTGCTCTAACAATATTATTAGAGTCAAAAATGCAGAGTCATTCTTATAATCGAGACTTGTTCTTTTAGATTATTTTTCAATATCCTTTGAAATTTGTTAGTTTTTGTGGGGTGGTTGAGTATGCAGCAGGAGGCAGTATCAAACATCATCTGATTTTTATTTTTTTGAAATCGCATCATTGGAGCTGCAACATAGTGGTGATGGCATGAGATAACTTCATCATTTTGTAGGACTTGACATGGATTTTGTGCATGCGCATGTGAACGCATAGGAGAGATCAAAGAAAACTCATCAAAGACCCTTTCGTCATGCTTCATCATGCGGCCTAGAACATCCAAGATTTAAACAAGGACTAGGTATGTTTGAAGATGTGAGGTGAGCCTTCCCATGTTATAACCCTGGTAAGAGAAGGCCAAGGTAATTATGGTTCTCGGTACGCCACTGACTAGGGTTAGGACCTTGTTGTGTGGCATGAGGCTATTCTAGCTATAGGGTTGTGCCTAAGGATGCAAACGGATATGGATATATCAATATCCGATCTGCCACCGTATCAATTTTATACAGATTTTGGCATCCATATCCGTCTTAAAATGGATATGGATATCACTTTGATATATGCAAAGATTCATATCTATATATATGTTTTCATTTATAAATGTAGTTGTAGATTTATTTTTAGTCATATATCACATGATTTTATCCCTTCTTTCACCATATATGGCTATTACATATTTTTTAGCCACATAGCCATATATCAATTTTATACTTTTTTTGTTAAAAATTCCTCTAGACATATGCCACACCGCCTCGAGACATGCATTTTAATATAGTGGTTATGGTAATAGTAATCAACTGAGTGAGTAAGCATTAAAATCTTTTGATAAATGGATGACCCGAACATTGATGCCATAAAAAAATTGTAGAAAATTGATGAATAATTTCAAGTGGAGACTAAAGAAGATAATGTACGCCTCCTCTTCACAATCATGAATGATCGTGTTCTCTATCATAATATCTCAAAATGACATAAACACTGCTGGTGGAAAAGAGCAATCTGTTTATTCCATAGAACCCTAGGCTCTCTTATATAGAGAGGACCCATGGGTAAATTACATAAGAGGTTATCAGGAAAATAAAAATAGAATAAACGATACACTGACTACATAATTATCTCTACACTCCTCAAGATGGAGCATAGATATCAATCATGCTCAGCTTGGAAGAAATCTCTGGAATGGTCCTCTGAGCAATGGCTTGGTGAAGATGTCGGCAGTCTGCTCTCCTGAACTAACATGTGAAGTAGAAATCAGGCCCTTCTGGATCATATCTATAGTCTAGTGGCAGTCTACCTCAATATGTTTTGTTCTTTCATTAAAGGCTGGATTATTGGCAATGAACAAAGCAGCTTGATTGTCACACTGTAGCTGCACGGGTAGAGGTACATCTATATGCAAGTCTTCTAGTACAGCTCGCACCCACATCATCTCCGTGCTTGCTTGTGCCATAGACCTATATTCGGATTCATCACTAGATCTAGCCACAACAGTTTGTTTCTTGCTTTTCCAAGAAACCAGAGAGCTACCAACAAAAACTTTAAAGGCTGAAGTAGACTTGCGATTCTTAGGACATCTTGCATAGTCTGCATCTGTACATGCCGAAGTAGATAAATCGGTGTTCGTCCTAAACAACAATCCTGAGCCTGGAGAAGACTTTAGATACCTTAGTATCACATATATGGCATTCATATGTATCATCTGTCTTGGATGTTCCATAAATTGGCTCACTCGACTTACTGCAAAGGCAATATGAGGTCGAGTTATAGTGATGTAAAGAAGCTTGCCCACCATTTCTCTATATATTCTCCTGTCAACCTCTTCAGTATCGTTGTCATACAATTTCATACTTGGATCGATAGGAGTGCTCGATGATCTACATCCAACCATGCATGTTTCAACCGACAATTCTGTAATATATTCATCACAAGACCCTGTGCATTCCTGGCAAACTATAGCCCCAGAAAATATCGTACGGTACCAAGATCCTTCGTGACAAACTGACGGCCCAAAAATGCTTTTGCCACCTCTATCCCCTTAGCATTATCTCCTGTAACCAGAATATCATCAACATATACCATGATGCCAACTGTACCTCTAGAAGTCTTCTGAATGAACAACAAATGATCTGCATTTGATCTTTTAAATCCCTGTCATTCAATTAGATGGGAAAGCTTCTGGAACCATGCCCTTGGGCTCTGTTTAAGGCCATATATCGTCTTGTGAAGTCTAAACACCATATGATTCTCCTTCTCAGCAGCAAACCCCGGTGGTTGCTGCATGTAGACTTCTTCCTGCAGGTCACCATACAAGAATGCATTCTTGACATCAAGTTGAAATATGGACCAGTCACGTACCACAGCAACAGATAGAAGGATGCGAAGAGTAGAGTGACAAGTCACTGGAGAGAATGTATCCATATAGTCCACACCATATGTTTTAGTGAAGCCTCTCGCCACTAGACTTGCCTTGTACCGATCAAGGCTCCCATCTGCGTGGTACTTTACTGTGAATACCCATTTGCAGCTAATAATAGATGCGCCGGAGGGAGCGAGAACCAAGCTCCATGTACCCCGTGACTCTAAAGCAGACATTTCCTCTTCTATAGCCAATCGCCAGCAGTCAATTTTAATAACATCCTGATAATTCCGTGGTATCTCCACGGAAGGCAAAGCCACAACAAATCTCTGGAAGTCTCCTGTGAGACGGTGAAAGGAAACCTGGAAAGCAAGGGGATAAGACGCACAAGTCCGTTTCTGCTTCTGAATAGCAATAGGGACATCAAGATCATCATCCACTGTTCTCGACGGTGCGCATTCCTCCTGCAAAGAAGAATCCTGCACAGGCACACTATCCGACCCATCGTTAGTAATAGCATCTGAACATACCTGAGGCGTGATGGATGGTTGACGTGCAGCCTGAGCAGGACCTGACCGACGTGTATAGTATTTAGGTAATGGCATGATAGGTGGTTGTGGTGGTGGTGGTGGTGATGGGGATGACGTTGGCGTGACGACCGGGACAGGAATGGACAAAGGTGGACTCAGACTCGGAGGAGGAACATAAACGTCATCATTACCTACAGGGAAGAAGTACATAACTGACTCAAAAAGTGTAACATCAGCACTGACGAAATATTTCCTGTTTACAGGATCATAGTTACGATACCCCTTCTGAGTCCTAGAGTAACCCCACAAAGACACACTTGACAGCTCTAGGTGAGAATTTGTCAAGTCCAGGAGACAACTGGTGAACAAAAGTAACAACACCAAAAACACGAGGGGTAAGAGAAAATAATTCCTTCTCTGGAAAAATAACAGAAAGAGGAATTTTCTCACCGAGTACTGAAGACGTCATACGATTCACAAGGTAGCAGGCCATAAGAATAACATCCCCTAAAAAGAGATAGGCGCACAACTCTGAATAAGCAGGGTTCGAGTAATATCAAGGAGATGACGATGTTTCCGCTCTGTCACTCTATTCTGTTGAGATGTGTAAGCACAGGTGGTTTGATGAATAATACCTTTGGACAAGAAGCAATGGGAGAGAAAGAGAGTGCAAAATTCCAATGCATTGTCCATACAAACCATTGTTGTAAAAATCCCTCGACTGGTCCGACTAGTAGGTCCGACTAGTCTAATCGGTGAGGTGGCCGACCGAATACTGACTAATTCCGACTAAGGCCAATTAGTCGATCGATTTTTGCTTGGAGATACCATTTATTTTTTAGTTTTGAAAGCAAACTTATTCTAATATGCTTAATGTTTTATTTAAATTCAATTTCTTCTTTTGTTTCATTATGATAATATAAAAAATGTACAAATCTATGTAAATATATAAGAATATACATACAAAAATGATGTATATATTTAAAATAATTAAAAAATTCAAAATCGATTAAAGCCCGACTAAATCCGATTAGTTATCCGACTGCCGATTAATCCTTAGTCAGTGGCCCAACCGACCGAGTACCGACTACCGATTTTTACAACCTTGATACAAACATATTTGACATGAGATGAAAAAACATTCTGAACTTCAATTATAAGATTTCGAATAACATCCCCTGCTTCAGATTTATTCTTTAATAGAAATACCCACGACACACGAGGGAAGTCATCAACTACTACGAGATAGAACCTGTCCCTGATGATCAGGAACACAACTCAGACACCAAATATCAACATGAATTAATTCAAACAGAGAGCTACTGCTCCGACACTGACGACTAGGGAAGCTAGATCGATGGTGCTTTCCCAACTAATAGGCTTCACACCGAAAAGAAGAACTTGGAGAAATCTGAGGCAAGAGATGACGCATCTTCTGAAGCGGGAGGTGACCTAAGCGTAGATACCAGGTGTACGGAGAGATTGATCCAGCTGAGTAGGTAGAGACGCCAGCATAGGAATTCCGAACCAGACGATAGAGACCATCCTGCTCAAAGCCACAACCAATCACCCTGCCCGTTAGTATGTCCTGAAAAATAAGAGAAGATGGGTCAAAGATAGCACGCCAGTGCAAATCCTTCGTAATCTGACTAATAGACAATAGATTCATGGAAAAATCAAGGGCATGTAGAACATTCTGTAAATGCATGGACGGTGACAGGGTAATCTCCCCCTGTCCAGCGATGGGGGAATGAGTCCCTGCAACTATGATCACTGATCGTCCAGGTGGAATGTCTCTGTATGACTCAAGTCTATCTCTGTCGCGGCAGAGATAATGGGTTGCGCTGGGGTACATATCCAATCTGAGATATTATGACAGGATGTAAAAGCAGAAGCACTACCTGAGGTGCTAGCAGAGACAGAAGTACTGGCAGATGCTGAGGAAGCAATATCTGAAGAACCTCCTGGAGAATCTGTAGATGTTTGAGGCATAATATCGCGCAATCGCGCCACAAGCTCCTTAAACCTGTGGTCTGAATTGAAGTGGATGCCGACGAAGATGTAACATGCTCAGCTACGCGCGCCGATGCTGGAAACCCATGCTTAGAATAGCATGTATCCTCAGAGTGACATGTACGATGGCAGAAAGTGCATGGTTGACGAAAACGACCTCCTCGACCACGAGGTCCATGTCCACGAAATGAAGATTAATCACCTCTCCCTCGCGACACAAACATCGCCGAAGGTGGTGGAGTAGAAGTACTGGAAGGAACAGAGATGCGGTTAAGCCACCGGTAAACTTCCTCCATAGGAGGAATGGTAGCATCGGCAAGTATCTGAGATCGGGCTGCATCATACTTAGCATCAAGTGTCGCGAGCAGTACCGCCACTATGGTAGCATTCCGGAAAGTCTTCTGCTGCTCAGGGGTAGCCGTGAGAGCCTCTCCCTGCGCACTGTTGTGCCTCTCGCTGCGCCTCTCCCTGCGCATCGCTGCGCCTCTCCCTGCGCACTGCTGTGCACCGCGCCTGTGCACTGTTGTGCCCCTGTGCCCCTGTGCCCCTGTGCACCGCGTCCTTGCGCTGAACAGCGCCCTTGTGCACTGTTATGCACCGCGCCTGCGCGCTACCACTGCGCCTACGCTACCACTGCACCTGCACGCTACCACTGCGCCTGCGCGTTGTAGCCCTCTTGCATCTCCTCTGCGCGCGAACCATTTGCGTGTGCGCATGCTTCTTGCGCGTGTGTACGTGTGCTAAGCCCTAAGCCTTAGGGCACACATCTTAATCTACATGGGTCTATTTGCTTGAGGTCTACACGTGCAACTAAACCCGTCTATGTCATTGTAGACGAATCTCATCCTCTGTCAATCGCTCCAGTCTTCCATCTCCAGTATGTCAGAAAGCAAGGCGGATATCTCATCTATTGGCGCCTTTCGTGGTCCAGCGCCTATTGTAAAGATGGACAGTACAAACTATGAACTGTGGGCAATGCATTTCATGAGCATGATGAAGTCAACGGGTAAGAAGCACATTCTTACCGAACCAGAGCCTGCTGAGAAGACTGGAGCCAATGCCTCTTAGGAGGCTGATGATGCATACGCCAAAGTTTGGCTATCCGGTACACTGGTAATTGAGATAGCCAATGACATTCTACATCAACCCACGGCCAAGGGTATGTAGGACATTCTGGCGGCCACATATTCACAGGCGAAGAACGAGACAAAGATTCTGCAACTCCAGCATGATATCTTCACTATCAAGCAGAATGGTCGTCCTCTACATTCTCTCTATACATCACTGAGAGGGATGTTCGAGAAGCTCTATAACTTCATGCCCCTGACAGCCACTCCAGAACAGCAGAAGACATATAGGAACGATACTATGGTGGGTGTGTTCCTGGATGCACTTGATCCAGAGTATGAGGCGGCACGATCACAGATCTTGGTCGACTCTACTATTCCTCCCATGGAGGAAGCTTTCCATAGACTGAGTCGGATCACAGTTCCTTCCACGGCCTCGAGTCAGAATACTTCAGCCATGGCAGCCAACAGGGGTCGCGGATTTCATCACCAGGGTCGTGGATGTGGACCTCGTGGAAGAGGTGGCCGCACTAGGCCAACATGTACCTACTGTCACCGGGTTGGACACAATGAAGACACATGCTACTTGAAGCATGGATTTCCTGCATCCGCACGAGTTGCTGAGCAAATAGAGTCTCCATCTGCTGCTACTTTGGATCAACGGCCACCATCTGGTCCAGCACCGACTACGGAGAGTCAATCTGATGTCGCTGCTTCTGCCTCTGCGTACCAGTGCTTCAGGTAGCATACTTGCATTCACCAGTTGTAGATCAGATACATTACCATGGATTATGGACTCGGGCGCTACACATCACCTATGTGGCGACCAGAGTTTACTTACAGGATACACTCAGATTCCTCCAGGCCGGACAGTAGTAATTGCCAATGGTACACATTCCCCCATCACTGGTCAGGGGGAGATTAGATTGACATCGTCTATGCAGCTCAAGAATGTGCTACATGCACCTGATTTTTCAATGAATTTGTTGTCAATTAGTCAGATTACGAAGGATCTACATTGTCGGGCAATTTTTGATCCATCTTCTTTGATTTTTCAGGACATCCATATGGGCAACGTGATTGGTCGTGGCTATGAGCAAGGAGGCCTCTACCGCCTGAATCAGACCCCATTTGCTGGAACCTCATCACTTCCCACTGGACAAGCATCTACCTTATTATGGCATCTGCGTTGTGGACATTTACCGCTTCAGAAGTTGCGTCACGTGTTACCTTATGGTCTTCCTCACACACCTATTCAATGTGAGGCGTGTCAGTTGGGAAAGCATCACAGGTCGTCCTTTCCCAGTCGTCAAGGTCGGAGTAGTACCTCCAAGTTCGAGTTATTTCATATTGATGTCTGGGGTCCGAGTCGTGTACCTGATCATCAGGGACACAAATTTTATATAGTATTTGTGGATGATTTTTCTAGAGTGTCATGGGTGTTTTTGATGAAAAATATATCTGAAGCAGGAAATATCATTATCCATTTTCTGAATGCAATACAAAATGTTTTCTCCACATCTGTGAAGTTTGTGAGAAGTGATAATGCTTTAGAATTGTGCACCATTGTTCTTGCCAATTATTACTCCTCAAAAGGGATTGTTCACCAAACATCTTGTGCTCATACATCTCAACAAAACGGAATTGCTGAAAGGAAACACCGTCACCTTCTTGATGTCACAAGATCACTTCTTATACAGAGTCATGTTCCCTACTCCTACTGGGGTGATGCAGTTCTCACTGCATGTTACCTAATCAATCGTATGCCTTCTTCTGTCTTGAATGAACAGATTCCGTTTTCCCTCATCTATCCTGGGAAGGATCTGTTCACCCTTACTCCTCGTGTGTTTGGGTCGGTTGCCTTTGTCCATCAGTTATCGCCTGGTACTGACAAGCTCTCTCCTAGGGCTGTCAAATGTGTTTTCGTTGGGTACTCCAGAACTCAAAAGGGGTACAAGTGCTTTGATCCTCTGCGTCGGCGGTATATGGTCAGTGCAGATGTTACATTTTTTGAATCTGTTATGTACTTTTCAGCCTCGAGAGACAAGCAGCTACCACCTCTATCTACTGATGCCATATACATGACACCACCACCTCAAATGCCATCACCAGCACCACCACCTCAGATGTCGTCACCACCACCACCACCACCACTACATATACCTGTCTCACCGCTACCGTTCCATTATACCCGCAGGCCTCCTCCCGCTCATGGTCATGACTCGTCTCCTAGCTCGCCTATGGTATGTAATGAAAATATTTCTATTGATGGATCTGACGACATTTCTGAGCAGGATATGTTGCAGGGGCCAGATGAGACTACAGCCGATTTAGATGTTCCCATTGCTCTACGCAAATCGAAGAGGAGTTGTGTGTTACATATCCATTGTCAGCATTTGTGTCTTTTGAGAGACTATCTGGAGATTTCAGGACATTTGTGGTGGCATTGTCCGCTGTAGATATTCCACGGAGTTATCAAGATGCTCTGCAGGATAGTAGATGGCGGCTAGCAATGGAGGAAGAAATGGCGGCACTTCAGTCCAGAGTAACTTGGAGTTTGGTTCCTATACCTCCGAATGTGAACCCGGTGAGCTGTAAGTGGGTGTTTACAGTGAAGCACAATGCAGATGGCTCTATTGATAGGTACAAGGCGCGTCTTGTTGCACGTGGCTTTACACAGACATACGGGGTGGATTACCTTGACACATTCTCGCATGTGGCCCGTCATTCCACTCTACGGATCTTGTTGTCAGTTGCAGTTGCTAGAGACTGGCCGCTCCATCAGCTGGACGTGAAGAATGCATTCTTATATGGAGATTTGCAGGAGGAAGTCTATATGCAACAGCCACCTGGTTTTGCTGTTGAGAGGGAGTGTTCCAAGGTATGCAGATTACATAAGGCTATCTATGGCCTTAAGCAGAGCCCCAGAGCATGGTTTCAGAAGCTCTCAGACCTCTTCGAGAAACAAGGATACAAACGCTCCAATGTTGATCATTCCTTGTTTGTACAGAAGACTGCTAGAGGTATTATTATAATCATGGTTTATGTAGATGACATCTTGATTACAGGAGATGATGAGCAGGGCATAAAGCAGGCGAAAGAAAAACTGGGAACCGAATTTGTCACCAAGGACCTGGGAGTCCTTAGATATTTTCTGGGGCTGGAATTTGCTAGAAACCCATATGGATTAGTAATGTCGCAGAGGAAATATGTTACAGATTTATTGAGTGAAACAGGTATGCTTGGGTGTCGGCCTGCTACGACACCAATGGATCATAGCATGAAACTCTATGATGATGACACAGAGGAGGTGGACAGGAGAAGATACAGAGAACTGGTAGGCAAACTATTGTATGCCACGATCACTAGACCTGATATATCATTTGCAGTGAGTCACGTGAGCCAGTTCATGGAGCAACCACATCAGGTCCATATGGATGCAATACACATGATTCTGAGATATCTAAAATCATCTCCAGGTGCAGGTTTGCTATTTAAGAAGGGAAAGGAGATCTCTATCTCAGCGTGTGCGGATGCAGACTATGCAGGATGTCCCAAGGACAGGAAGTCCACCTCAGGATTTGCAGTCTATGTTGGAGATGCTCTAGTCTCATGGAGGAGCAAGAAACAGACAGTGGTAGCTAGATCCAGTGCTGAATCTGAATACAGGGCTATGGCCCAGGCTAGCACAGAGATGATGTGGGTGAAAGCTCTTCTTACGGATCTATGTCTTGATATACCGCTTCCTATGAAATTGGAATGTGATAATCAGGCAGCCTTGTTCATTGCAAACAACCCAGCATTTCATGAGAGGACCAAGCATATTGAGGTTGACTGTCACTACATACATGACATGATTCAGAAGGGGTTCATTGCTACATCTCATGTTACCTCAGACAATCAAACTGCTGATATATTTACCAAGGCATTACTTCGAGGCCCATTCCAGAAGTGTGTGTCCAAGCTGAGCATGATTGATATCTATGCTCCATCTTAAAGGGGAATGTTGACGCATATAGAGTAGTGCTTGTATCCCTTCGTTATTTTTATTTTCAGTTGTATGCTTTATGTAATTTACCCATAGGCTACTCTCCTATATAAGAGAGCTTAGGCTTATGGAATAAACAGGTTGTTCATTTTTTCCCAACAGTATAGTACTGTAGAGTTTCTCAAACATCCCCCGTAGGGATGTATACAAGGAATGTAGTGGCCGGTCATTCTGCTTCATGGTGAATATGTCATGCTGGAACTGTAACATCTTTGTTTCATTTCGCACCTGCGAATACATGGCTGCCAGAATGTCCCACATCGCCTTAGCGGTGGGTTGATGGAGAACATCATTTGCAATCTCCATCGTCAACGTGCCTGAGAGCCAGACCTTAGCATATAAATCATCAGCCTCCCAGGAGGCATAGATCCCAGTCTTCGCTGCCGGTTCTTCCTCGGTAAGAATATGCTTCTTACCGTTTGACTTCATGAGGCTCGTGAACTGCATCGCCCAAAGCTCATAATTCGTCCCATCCATCTTGACTATTGGCGCGGGACCTTTGAATGCGCCTATGGAGGGCATATCTACTTTGTTTTCTGACATGACGCCGGAGACGAAGAACTTGGATTCGTAGACCAAAAGAGAATTGTCTACATAAACTGGACAGAATTTGAGTGCATATGTAGACGTTACACACTCAAATCCATGGAGAGATAAGCCGACGGTGGAGGGCTCGGCGGCGGGAGAAGGGGAGAGGGTGGCAGCGGTGCCCTGGGAGAAGAAGAAGGGGAGGGGTGGGTCGGCGGCGGTGCCGAGAGAGAGAGGGAGGGGGCGGCGATGGAAGGGTTAGGGTTTTAGGGTTAGGGTTTTGGCTCTGATACCATGTTGGTGGAAAAGAGCAATCTGTTTATTCCATAGAACCATGGAATTGAAAATCGCGCCTCAGGGCGCTCGAGGCGTACGCCTCGAGGCGAGGCGGCCCATTTCCGCCCTGGGGCGTACGCCTTGGCAGCTTCCAGTGAGGCGGTCGCCTCACTCATAAAAAACGTCGTGAGGCGTGACCGCCTCAAGGCGGTTCGAGGCGTTGGCTGAGGCGAATTGATTTTAAGTGGGTCACGTGCAGTGCACGTGACCCACTTTACTAACCCTCCTCTCCCCTGATTCCCGAATTCCATATCGTGCGTCCCCCTTCGACTTCGAGTGAAAAGCCCTAACGAGCCCCTCCTCCCAACGCCGGCGACGTCGACCACATCTGGAGCTGCCGCAAGGCTCGCAACCACCTTTCGGCGTCAGAGATCTCTTCTCCAAGCTCGCGAGCTCCTCCATTCGTCACCGCCTCTTCCTTTTATCCCATCAGGTTCACCATCCATCGCCATTTTCAATTTTTTTTCATTTTTTTGTTATTATTATATCTTAGTAACTCGTTTGAGGACCTGAATCGTAGACTATACAACTTGTTATTTTCTTGTTCTCAGTTATCTCTATATGACCTTAGTATATTGGATGCAAGTAGATTTGCATTTATCTGCAGTTGATTTGCTTGCATTTTTTCTACAGAAACACAGATATTTGCAGCCATTTCCTATATAAACATGCATGTCTAGATTGTAGTTCATAAATGTCAGTGTTCATTATTTCATTATTTTTTTGCCGAAGTGACATAGTTGTTACTAGTAAACCCCATGAATATGGATATCAAGTATACGAATTACTATTACATTCTTAAACATATAAAAAAGTGTATATGAATTCGAATACTCATATAAGAAAAAAAATTTTGGGACCGGGGCGCTGCCCCCTGCACCCCCGCAAGGGGGGGCCAACCTGGTAGGGTATGGTGCAACAGGGGGGATGCATACAACCGTTCTTCACCTGGGTATAGTAGAACATATAGTTAGGATTCAAATCATATGATTCATATCAACAACTTGAATATTTATGACAACTTGGATATTTTTTTCGTGATAGTTATAAGTTATAACCAATGATTTCCTTTTGATTAGGTAGAAATTTAGAAAGGTTTATGGCATTGAGTCATTGACATATCCTTTTTTCATGTTCTTATCTTCAGAATATCATCATATATTACATTGTTACTATATGTTTGTCAGGTTATATTATTTCACCAATAAATATATTTATTATATATTTTATAATTATTTTTCTATACAAAACTGAGGCTTACGCCTCGACCGCCTCGAGGCTACGCCTCGCCTCGCTTCCAGGGAAAACGCCTCGTTCTGCCTTTCGTTTTTTCGAATCTTGCATAGAACCCTAGGCTCTCTTATATAGAGAGGACCCATGGGTAAATTACATAAGAGGTTATCAGGAAAATAAAAATAGAATAAACGATGCACCGACTACATAATTATCTCTACAAACACATCGT
This sequence comes from Ottelia alismoides, assembly GCA_037367405.1. NCBI lineage: Eukaryota > Viridiplantae > Streptophyta > Magnoliopsida > Alismatales > Hydrocharitaceae > Ottelia > Ottelia alismoides. The sequence goes on from JAZKJV010001089.1 coordinate 626,822, forward strand.
GAGCTTTACATTACTGAGCCTTGCAAATCTAACTAATGGAGAGCAATCTAATTGGGAAATTAGGAACAACTAACAAGTTGACCATTCGATAGATTGTAAGTGGGAGTAATAGTAATCTTCCCCTACTGCAATTGGCGTGTAATTGGAAGCTATATGTTATCTAATAAAAATTCCATGTGAATTATTCTTGTCTTGGCAAACTCTTTCCTTTCTCACAAACATTACGGATGTGCATGGGACGGATACCCGCTCCATTCGATTGTGCATCGCTCCAACCCATTGTTAGCAGGTCATAAACCAACTCGTCCCGCTTCAACGGGTACCCGGATCTAATGGTTACCCACTTATTTGAATGGATAATGGATACCCACGGGTACCCGTGATATCTTTTTAATAAATGGTTAATCTAACATTAATGCTATCCTTTACCTTTTTATTTCGAGAATTTATTCAAGATAAATTTCTGAAATGCCAATAATTTTCCCTTTGATAATTAGTTGTCATGGCATACATTAATATCAATTATCCACTATACATTGATATTATTTTTTAAACTTCGCAGCTGAAAAAACTTGCAAATATCTCGCAAGTTCTTACATATGAGCTCGCGATTCATCGTCGGCGAGCCGCAATTCCTCTTAAAAAATCTGCAGAAACGTGAGACAAAAAACTAAACTCTATACAAATTACTGTTCTTTAGTGTCATAAATTATGTTCAACTAAAATACTCCACACATTCAGCTAACTGGAGACGAATTCGCACGATCACTGGATGTGTTTGGAGCTATTGAACATCACGATCTTCGCGAATTTCGGCAATTCGGGCATTTCAAACACATTCCAGAACCTCGGTGTTTTGTGATTCCACTGTGCATCTGTTCGTGCTCTGCACCATGAATAACGCCCATGACGTGTGGTGAGCTCGACGACCTTCGCCATCGATGGGTACTTCCAGAGCATCAACTGATTTTGTGAACTTGTGCAAGCTCAGCAACTCCATGTCATTCTTGATTCAAAGCTTGATTCAAAGCAGCGTACACACCTGCGATACGGTGTTGATGGAGTTCACGCATGCACCGGTGTGCTTATCCCAGATATGATGCATCGATCTCTCTACCGCTACCAGAGGACAACAGGTTGCTCTGGAACAGGCACCATGTCAATGCCCTTGATGTCGTCGTGGGGTTGTCGAGTTGGTGCAGCCATAGGATCTCTGCCCAGTGGAATTTTGCGAGGACGCGACGAGATCCCAGATATGGAGGTGATTATCATTGTCGTCGCTCGTCAATTGCTGACCATTACCAGACTACCTCAACTTGTAGACCTGCCAGTGGCCTCTATACAGTTGCGTAACGCGTGATCGGATACGTATGTCTCTGTTCACGATCGTGTTGTCCATCCCTCCGGCGGTCAGTAGGATGTGGTTGTTCTAGGAGAGCGAATGGACATCAATGGTGAGAGCAGCATCCAGGTTGGAATTGTAAGGAGACGGGTAGACCTATATACATTGTCTGGATTAGAGGAGCGATGAGAGACGGGTCGATCCATGGGTACCCGTGGACCAAAGGATTGGAGCCCCATATATCACGGGTGAAAGAGGGTTGGGTACCCGATCCCATGTAATTTGATGGATACCAATTGGTTTAGGGTAGACCTGCACGGATCGGATCGGTTAACTGTCCAAACCAAAAACCATGCACACCCCTAAGAAACATGGCTAGATGCGCCATAATCTATCAATGAATCAAACTCAATAGAATCTAGGGAAGTAAGCGTGTAATCTTGACATGAATGCAAAGGATGTTGTCGATGCTCTAATAACAGTTGTCGTTCGGATGGTGTGCCGGTAAAGACGCATGTAGTCTAAAAGAAATACTAAACATAAGAGAAATACTAAACATCTCATTTAGATTTCCATGAGATAGAGTCACAGTGTCTCCCACTATAGCTAATTTAGCACTATTAGTTCTTCAGTTCTTGCTCCAACATGTGCCCTTATTGCGGTTTTCCTTATCGCAGAACAAACAATGGGATTTACCTCTGTCGGAATAGCCGATTGGACCGTTCTGGCTAATATGACCACTTTGTCACACGTTATATCTAACATGACCTTTGCATCCACCTCTTCTATAAGGACCACACCCTCCACAACTAGATGGCATAATTAGGGTGAAAGTTGGGCATCTCTATACTCCAACTTAAGGGGGAGTGTTGAGAAATCTTTTTTTTCTAAAGACCTCTTCGTTAGTCCTGTCTATTGTTGATTTTCATATGCAATTTTCCCTTTAGTCTTTTCTATATAAGAGACATCGAATCTCGATTTCAACAAAACATTTCAACTTATTTTTTTATAAGGAGGAATATGTTGACACAATGCACCTAAATAAACCAAGTAATCATACCCAATAGAATGAACAGAAAGAGCAGATATACTTCAGTTTATCTAACATAATCTAGATCAGATTCAAGATGTCATGATTCGTAGCATGTTTAAGATGCACCAATCCTATTCACTAGGCTTCTCCTCCTATTTAAAATGCATCTACTCATGATCAATGTTCAGAAAGTCGGTCCAGGTGGTGGCATATGCAGTCGCATATGCGGATTCGGACCCCTAACGCACTGAATAAGCCAATATGCACTTCATATGCGCTAAAATAGAATATGTGGCCAAGTAATCTGCATATGCGACTGCATATGCAACCGCCTTTTTATTAGAGACCTCAAAAAAGCAGTTGCCCTAATTTGTTTTGCAAAAACCCGATAACCCGGTACTATGCTCTCCTCCTCTCCATTTCCATCGCCTCACAAGACCTCTGCTCTCGAAAATTCTCACTTCCAAGCCCTAGCCCTCCGTGATATCCTCTCCTCTGCCTCCCAACGACGTTGCGCGATGTTGCTCCTCCGCGAAGGTCTTCCATTGTGTTGCGTCCCCTCTGCCCAAATTTGCTCCTCTGCTAGATCTTCTTCTCCTCTGGCAGGTATGCTCCTCCGCCCATTTATCTCCTCCTCTAGTTGTTGTTGATATGTATTATTTACGTATGTAGTATGTATTGGGAAAATAGAAGAAGATGTTTATTCCATCAGCCCTAGGCTCTCTTATATAGGAGAGTAGCCTATGGGTAAATTACATAAAGCATACAGCAGAAAGGAAAATAATAGAGAAGTACAAAAGTAACTAATATATGTTTACACTCCCCCTCAAGATGGAGCATAGATATCAATCATGCTCAGCTTGGACGCACACTTCTGAAATGGGCCTCGTAGTAATGCCTTGGTGAATATATCTGCAGTTTGATTCTCTGAACTAACATGGGATGTAGCAATGAATTTCTTCTGAATCATGTCACGTATGAAGTGACAGTCAATTTCAATGTGCTTGGTTCGCTCATGGAACGCTGGATTGTTTGCAATGAACAAGGCCGCCTGATTGTCACATTCTAAGGTCATGAGAAGTGGGACTTCTATACATAAATCTGTAAGCACAGCTTTTACCCACATCATTTCTGTGCTAACCTGAGCCATAGCCCTATATTCAGATTCAGCATTAGACCTGGCTACCACAGTTTGTTTCTTGCTCCTCCATGAGATTAGAGAATCTCCAACGTAAACCGCAAACCCAGAGGTGGACTTCCTGTCCTTGGGACACCCTGCATAATCTGCATTTGCACATGCTGAGATAGAGATCACCTTGCCTTTCTTGAATAGCAAACCCGCATCTGGAGATGATTTAAGGTACCTGAGTATCATATGTATGGCATCTATGTGAACCTGACGTGGTTGCTCCATGAACTGGCTCGCACGACTCACAACCAAGGTTTAAAAAAGCGCGAGGCGGTCCGAGGCGTTTTCCTAAAATTGAGGCGAGGCGTAAGCCTCGAGGCGCTCGAGGCGTAAGCCTCAATTTTTTGGAAAAAAAATTAAAATTAGAGCAAAATACATTGGAAAAGTATATGATAATGTTAAGTTTTCCCAAAAACACATTTAAAAATAGTTTAACACTAGTAAAAGATACAATACATAAACGTTGAAGGCATTGCAGTTCAAAAAACTAATACTAAGCTACCAATATATGGAATATCAAGTTCCAGCTCCAACTTTCAATAATTCTATATGAGTATTGAATTAAAGTCTATGCTTAATACTAAAGTACAATAAAAACCATAATTTTTAGTGTTCAAAGTAAAAAAATACCAACATACATTGAATCCCAACCATTTGTATTGCTGGATGTTGTTGGAGAATCGTATGCATCCCCTCCTGCCATATGATCTCCCAACAAGACGGGGGTCTCGCGGTCAGCAAGCCTGTGGGGGGTCTAGGGGGGAGCAGGTGCGCTCCCCCCTGCGGGGGTGTGGGGGCAGCACCCCCGACGAAATTTTTTACTAATAATGTTATTTTTATTTTGCTATTCACAATAAAATAAAATAATTATTTTACTTCACGTGTTTATTTTCAAACTTTCTTTCAAGCGATCTCTTCTCTTTACATGGAACTACATATAGAAATATGCAAGGTTTAACATGGAAATAAAAACACAAACATTAAAAAAATAATGCTTAAGGAAAAATAGGGTCATGTGCAAAGCACACAACCAAAAAGCTAAAAAAAAGCCTCATGCTTGAGGCTTACGCCTCCGCCTCGCCTCGAGCGCCTCACGCCTCGAGCGCCTCACGAAGAGGTGAGGCGTACGCACCAGCAGTAGGTCTCGAGGCGCACGCCTCGAGGCGCTTTAGGCTCGCCTCACCTCGAGGCGTACGCCTCAGCGCCTCGAGGCGGCGCTTTTTAAAACTATGCTCACAACAAAGGATATATCAGGCCTAGTGATAGTGACATACAACAGTTTGCCCACCAGTTCTCTGTATCTTCTCCTGTCCACCTCCTCAGTATCATCATCATATAGCTTCATACTGGGGTCCATTGGTGTTGTAGCAGGCCGGCAACCGAGCATTCCTGTTTCACTCAACAGGTCCGTAACATATTTTCTCTGCGACATTACTAACCCATATGGATTTCTGGCAAACTCCAGCCCCAGAAAATATCTAAGGACTCCAAGGTCTTTGGTAACAAATTCACTACCCAGTATTTCTTTCGCTTTCTTTATTCCTTGTGCATCATCTCCTGTAATCAAGATGTCATCTACATAAACCATGATTGCAATAATACCTCTTGAAGTCTTTTGTACAAACAAGGAATGATCAGCATTAGAGCGTTTGTATCCTTGTTTTTCAAAGAGGTCTGAGAGCTTCTGAAACCATGCTCTGGGGCTCTGCTCAAGGCCATAGATGGCTATATGAAGTCTGCACACCTTGGAATACTCCCCCTCAACAGCAAAATCGGGTGGCTGTTGCATGTAGACTTCCTCCTGTAAGTCACCATATACGCATTCTTCACATCCAACTGATATAGCGGCCACTCACGAGTAACCGCAACTGACATCAAGATCCGTAGAGTAGAATGACGGGCTACTGGCGAGAATGTATCAAGATAGTCCACCCCGTATGTCTGTGTAAAGCCACGAGCAACAAGGCAAGCCTTGTATCTGTCAATACTGCCATCTGCATTCTGCTTGACTGTAAATACCCACTTGCAGCTCACTGGGGACACATCTGCAGGTATAGGAACCAGACTCCAAGTTCCTCTAGATTGAAGTGCTGACATTTCTTCCTCCATTGCTAGACGCCATCTACTATCCTTCAGAGCGTCTTGGTAATTCCGTGGAATATCTACCGCTGACAAAGCGACCACAAAGTTCCTGAAATCCCCAGATAGTCGTTCAAATAACACAGAAGCTGCTAAAGGATATGAGGCGCAGCTCCGCTTCGATTTGCGTATAGCAATAGGAACATCTAAATCAGTTGTGTCCTCATCTGTCCTCTGTAACACATCCTGCTCAGAAACATCATCAGATCCATCAATAGTAATATCTTCAGAACATACCTTAGGCGAGCTAGGTGATGAGTCATGACCATGAGCTGGAGTAGGCATGCGGGTATAATGAAATGGTAATGGTGAAACATGTATAGTAATAGGAGGTGCAGATGATGGTAAAGGAGCTGGTGGTGGTGGTGGTGGTGGAGGTGGTACTGGTGGTGGTGGTGTGATATAGATGGCATCAGTAGTAACTGGAGGTAGTAACTGATCACCTGAGGATGAAAAATACGTTACGGATTCAAAAAATATAACATCTGCACTAACAAGATACTGCCTGTGCAATGGATCATAGCACTTGTACCCCTTTTGAGTTCTGGAGTACCCAACAAACACACACTTGACAGCCCTAGGAGAGAGCTTGTCAGTACCGGGAGACAACTGGTGGACAAAGGCAACCGAACCAAACACACGAGGAGTCAGGGAAAATAGATCTTTACCAGGAAAGATAAGGGAGAAAGGAATCTTTTCACCTAGGACAGATGACGGCATACGATTTATTAGGTAACATGCTGTAAGAACCGCATCACCCCAGTAAGAATAAGGAGCATGGCTCTGTATAAGAAGTGACCTGGTGACATCTAGTAAGTGGCGATGTTTCCTTTCAGCGATCCCATTTTGTTGGGAGGTATAGGCACAGGATGTCTGGTGGATAATCCCTTGGGATGAGAAATAACTGGCTAGGACATGAGTACATAATTCCAGGGCATTATCACTTCTCACAATTTTAACAGATGTGGAGAAAACATTACGAATCTCATTAAGAAAATTAATAATAATATTCCCTGCTTCAGATTTATTCTTTAACAAAACACCCATGACACACGAGAAAAGTCATCCACAATAACTATATAAAACCTGTGTCCCTGATGATCAGGAACACGACTCGGACCCCAGATATCAATGTGAAATATCTCAAACTTGGAGGTACTACTCCGACACTGACGACTGGGAAAGGTAGACCGATGATGCTTTCCCAATTGACAAGCCTCACATTGGATAGATGTGTGAGGCAGACCCTGGGGTAACACACGATGCAGCTTCTGAAGCGGTAGATGTTCAAAGCGCAGATGCCATAGCAGAGGGGATACAGGTCCAGTAGGTAAGGATAAGGTTCCAGCAAAAGGAGGCTGACTGAGGCGATAGAGGCCTCCTTGCTCATAGCCACGACCAATCACATTGTCCGTAAGGATGTCCTAAAAACAAGAGAAGATGGATCAAAAATCGCCCGATATTGTAAATCCTTGGTAATTTGGCTGATAGATAACAAATTCATTGAAAAATCAGGTGCGTGTAACACATTCTTGAGATGCATAGATGATGTCAGTCTAATCTCCCCCTGATCAGTAATGGGGAATTTGTGCCATTAGCAATGACCACTGTTCGACTTGGAGGGATCCTGTCTGTATCCTGTAAGTAGACTTTGATCGCCACATAGATGATGTGTGGCTCCAGAGTCCATAGTCCATGCTAAAGTATCTGTCCATGCTAAAGTATCTGATCCACTACTAGAAAATGCAAGTGTGCTACCTGATGCACTGGTAGAAGCAGAGGCGGATGCAGCAGCGTCAGACTGGCTCTTAGTAGTATGTGTTGGGCCGGATGGAGGAATAATGCCCCTTAGACGAGCAACAATGTCATCAAAGCGCTGATCCAAAGAGGCAGCAGATGGAGGCTCTATCTGCTCAGCGACTCGTGCAGATGCAGGAAATCCATGCTTGGAGTAGCATGTGTCTTCAGTATCTCCGCTACGATGGCAGTAGGTACATGTCGGCCGAATGCGGCCTCCTCTGCCACGAGGACCACGGCCACGGGTATGATGGTGACCTCCACGACCTCTGTTGGCAGCCATGGCGGACGCAGTCTGATTCGTAGTCGTAGAGGGAATAGTGATCCGGCTCAACCTGTGAAAGGCTTCCTCCATAGGAGGAATAGTAGAGTCCGCCAAGATCTGAGACCGTGCTGCCTCATACTCTGGATCAAGGGCAGCAAGGAAAACTCCTACCATAGTCGCATTTCGGTAGGTCTTCTGTTGCTCTGGCGTGGCTGTCAGGGGCATGAAGCTGTACAGCTTCTCGAACATCCCACGCAGAGATGTGTAGAGTGAGTGTAGAGGACGACCATTCTGCTTAATGGTGAATATGTCATGCTGGAGTTGCAGAATCTTTGTCTCATTCTTCGCTTGAGAGTATGTGGCCGCCAGAATATCACACATGTCTTTAGCCGTGGGCTGATGAAGAATATCATTGGCAATCTCGATCGCCAAAGTTCTAAATAACCAGACTTTGGCGTATGCATCATCTTCCTCCCATGAGGCATTAACTCCAGTCTTCTCAGCAGGCTCTTCTTCGGTAAGAATGTGCTTCTTACCAGTTGACTTCATCATACTCATGAACTGCATCGCCCACAGTTCATAGTTCGTACCATCCATCTTTACGATAGGCGTTGGACCACGAAAGGCGCCTATAGATGGAATATCTGCCTTGCTTTCTGACATACTGAAAATGGAAGACTGGAGCGATAGACTGAAGATAAGATCGTCTACACGGACATAGACGGGTTTAGTTGCATGTGTAGACTTCAAGCAAACAAACCCATTTAGTTGACAGTGTGCGCGCTAGAAACAGAGTCTTGAAGGGTTGATTCAGGAGTTACACATGCACAGCAAATAGCGCGCGATAGGGAGCACCGAAGACACGCGAGAAATCACTTGAGCAAGCAAGGGAGGAACTCCGTGCGCAAGATGTTGCGCTAGGGCATGCGCTGGAGGGGCACAGGCAGGGGCGCACGCACGGTGTGATGGTGTGCACGCATGCAGGGGCGCACGCAAGAGCACGCAGGGGCGCACGACCAGTGGCGTGGCTGAGCACCGGCGACGAGAGAGAGAGAGAGAGAGGCACGCGGGTGGGGGTGGGGATAGGGTTAGGGTTTCAAGAACTCCGGTCTAGGACCGTCGCTCTGATACCATGTTGGGAAAAGAGAAGAAGATGTTTATTCCATCAGCCCTAGGCTCTCTTATATAGGAGAGTAGCCTATGGGTAAATTACATAAAGCATACGACAGAAAGGAAAAATAACAGAGAAGTACAAACGTAACTAATATATGTTTACAGTATGCTTCTAGTTCCATCTTGTGATTATATACTTCCAGTTTTGTGCTTTTATTTTTTTTTGGTTTATTTTTGTGATTATATACTTCCAATTCCAATTTGTGGAAGCACATGCTTCCAGTTATGCAATTTGTGTCATGCTTGCTTCCAGTTATTTTTGCAATAAATGTTTGTGATTATATGACCATATCCATTATTTGTGCCATGCTTAGATTGAGCTTAAAAGGGACTAATAGGTTCGGATATTTAATTTTAGTTTTGAATAAACAATAGAATACATGTTCCACGAAATGCAAAATCATAGGTATCTTTGGGTTTAAGTAGATTCGAATAGTTTAGGAACTAATAGAAATCATCGGATATAGATCCATAAAATGCTCGTGTAGGAGCTATAACAATGCTCTATATGTCACGTGAATGTAACGCGGTCTTCTCCTCCTCCATGGTGATACGCCACTAATTCCTGTATTACGTCCTGATATGTATGTGGTATCTCCACTTCTGACAATCCCACGACAAATCTCTTGAAGTCCTTTGAGAGTCAGTCCAAGAAAAACATGGCATGCAAGAGGATATGTAGCACAAGTACCTTTCTACTTCCGCAAAGCAATAGGCACATCCTGATCACATGTCTCCTCTTGAACCTGTAAACTACCCTCATGAGAGGGTACATGTTTATCCTTTAAAGAATCCTGCTGCATGGACAAATCACTAGTACAATCAGTAGAAACAATGTGCTCATTACATATCTAGGGTGTGTTGGATGATGGGGATGGCCCGTGAGCAGGGGGAGTTGTGTGAGGCCTACGAACATAAAAATGTGGTAACATATGGGTTGACATACTGGGTGATGGTGGAGGAGTTGGTGGAGGTGATCGAGGTGTGGTGCAGATGTAGGAGGAGGAGGCATGTATACCTCCTCTCCAAAGTCAGATGAAGTCAACATGTCACATGTAGGAGAGAACTACATGATAGACTCAAAGATCGTGATATATGCACTAACATAGTACTTTCGTCGAACCGGATCAAAACATCGATCCCCATTTTCGGTACGAGAGTAGCCTACAAAGACACATTTGACAGCTCTAGGAGAGAGCTTGCCATGACCAAGCATTAGATGGTAAATAAAAGCAACTGAGCCAAACAAATGAGGTGTAAAGGAGAACAAGTCCTTCTCGGGAAACGCAATCGAGAAAGGAACCTTCTCTCCTAAGACAAAAGATGGCATGTGATTCACCAAGTAGCAATCGGTGAGGATCGCATCACCTTAGAAAATAGGGGTGCACATGGATCAAACAAAATCCGTAATCCGTTCCATTCCGATGTTATGGGATTGGATTGGTTTGGTTTTATCATTTGGATCGAACTGAATTGGAATTTTTAAAATCCGTTAAAGTATGGATTGGATTGGATCATTATCAAAATCTGATATAATCCAATCCGTTAATCCGTTGACATATATTTATATATTTACATATATAAATATAATACCTACATAATATCTATTTTCACCCATATGTAATTTCCCATAAAGCCACAATCAATATCATTCATCGCATATTTGTTGGATACAAGTCTTCTTACCACCTCTGTCTATTTATCCTAAAAGTAAAGTGTCGAATCTCAAAAATAATGAAATATAATTATAACTTGTAATGTTGTGAATCCTCTTTGGCCACCCCTTTAATTTTGTCTCCCTCTCATTTCATTTGTAGCTGCCAAAATCTAACTACCAGTTATCTCTCCCTCTTGGTCTATTTTGATGACTCCTCTCCTGCACATTGTTATCTCCCTTTAATATAATAGTGTCACCCTCTGTTATGATGCCACTGCTTATCGCACACAATGTCCTCCCTCTTTGATGCGATACCATCTGCCTTGAGCGCAGTGCAACTCGTTCGAACTCCAATAAAGAAAATAGATTCGGGACAATTGCTTAGTACATTTATTTTTTATTCTTTGCCCTTTTGAATGTTCCAGGCTTCCAGCTTGCAAACTTACCCATGTATAAAACTAGATCATCTATAAGAACAAACACGCACACTTTAATTCTTTTCTTTTTAATTGATATACAGATTTGATTCATATATTCAGAAAATTTTAAATATTTTGATTGTCGGTACAATTGTGATAAATAAATTCCATTTTAAGTATATTTTAAATGAGAGGCATGATGCCTAATTTATGGGCTATATTTAAATTGGTTTTATCTTGGATACCATATCAAATATGTTTTATGATTGTTGGATGTTGATGATATGTTATAGTGCCTTGAAGAGTATTCTTAGGATTAATTTGATTTTGACATAACTTAACAGTCTAAATATATCCCAGACTTCATCAATATCCATCCAAACAAATCATATTTTTTTGTTATCTAACTAGTTTTTGCATCCATATTTGGTAACTTGCTAAATCATGTCGAAAATCATTTAAAAAATACTAATGCACCATTAATAAAAAGAAACTCAGATACCAAATTCAATATTATCATTTAGCTTCACCATGCGGTCCTTAACTTTTTATAACGGATTAATGGAATTCATCAGCTTTAATTTAATTGTACGTTCGTCAAATATTCTTTTCATTATATCCATCTACATTATCAATCGTGATGTCATATTTCAAATGTTAGATGCTAGTGTGCTTTAAAATACAAACATTATAGGGTAAATTATCGAGCGAAAATATATAAGTATAAAAAACCTGATCCAATCCATACTCCGATGGATTGGAGTGGTTTGGATTCAAATATTTTATGGATTTGATTAGATTGAGAAAATTGAAAATCCGTTAAGGTTGGATTGGACATGGATTAGGCTAAAATCCGATCCAATCTGATCCATGTGCACCCCTACTAGAAAGAGTGAGGAGAACAATTCTGGATCAAAGTGTCCCAGTAACGTCAAGTAAATGACGGTGTTCGCGTTCGACAACACCATTCTGCCGAGAGGTGTAAGCACATGAGGTCTGGTGTACGATGCCAAGAGACTTGAAGAACTCAGACGACCGTAACGTGCAGAGCTCTAAAGCATTGTAAGAGCGAATAAACTTTAAAGTAGCAGAGAAAATGTTCTTTATTTCATTAATGTGGGAGTATATGCGTCATATGTAAGATGGGTAAATGGATCTCTCCAGGATCCATTTACCACATCCCAGTTTTAGTCCCACATCTACCAGTGGTGCGATTTGAAGGGTCTGATGAGGCTATATAAGAAGCCCCAGACCTTATGTATCAGATGAGAAAGTGCAATGCATAAATCAGTCATTTGAGGCATTCTCTCGTGGTTTCATCCCGCTTCTTAGGGAGTAGGGTTCCCCGTAAAATCCCGTTGTTCTACAATATTTTATTCTTTTCTCTAATATTCGCTTCTGCATTATATTTTCTAACATGGTATCAGAGCGAACATTGAATAAAAGATTTAGTGACAGGCCTAGCTTTAGACTTGTTTTTCTACAGAAAAATCCAAGAAAGTCTTGAATAATCATCCACAGCAACAAGATAAAAATTGTGTCCCTAGAGATCAGGAACACGACTGGGACTTCAAATTTCTAGATGAATAAGTTCAATAAATGGTTGTTGCTTAGACTCTGATGACTAAGGAAAGAAGAGCTATGATGCTTCCCAAGCTGGCAAGCCTCACACTGGAAGGAAGAACATGTGGAGATCTGTGGGAGGACATGACACGGCTTCTACTGAGGAAGATAGCCAAAACGAAGATGCCACAAGTAAGGAGATATTGATCCAGTGGGATCGGTAAAGGCATCAACACTAGGAGACTGAACCAGTCTGTAAAGCCTCCGTTCATGGCCACATCCAATCACCCTGTCCGTGAGTATGTCATGAAACACAAGAGGGGTAAGTAAGCCTTGTTCGCAATGACGGCCCATCTACCATAGGGTATAGATATGTAAGAACTGAACTGTATGTTGTCTCCGTACAGATGGTGAGAAGCACCAGAGTCCATGATCCTCTATGTCATATCTGTCCTGCTACAACTAGTAAAAGCATAGGTTAAACTAGATGAGGTCAAAGAGGCTCTAGCAGTGGCTGCAACATCTGGGGAACCTGTAGTGGTGCCGGCAGCATGAGTCATTATATCTCTCAGATAGGAGACAATATATCAAGGCATGAATCTGTCTGAGGAGCTGAACTATCTGGAGGCTCAATCTGCTCGGCCACACAAGCAAATGTAGGGTATCCATGCCTCTGATAGAATGTGTCCTCATAGTGGCCTGGACGACGACAATAGATGTAGGGGCCACGTTGGCATCTATCTCTGCCACGAGAACGACGCCCTCTGAACTGTGTAGAACCTTCCCTACGCAATATGCGGCTATCGTTGAGGAGGTTTGTGTGGTGGCAGGTGGTGGGACAAGAAGCCTGTTGAGGCAACTGTAGGCCTCCTCCATGGGAGGTATGGTCGTGCATGTAAGAAGCTGTGTGTGTGTTGCCTCGTATTATGGATCCATGGCTCCTAAGAAAACTCCAACCATCATGGAGTTTCTATATGCCATCAGTTGCTCCGTAGAAGCGGTAACGGGCATGAAGCTGTGAAGCTTCTCAAACATGCCTTGAAGCAAATAGTAGAAGGTATGCAGAGGATGGTTATTCTTCTTGGCCATGTATATATCAAACTATAACTGAAGAATCTTAGCATCATTCTTCGCTTGAGCATACGTGGCTGCCGGAATATCCCGTATTGCCTTGGTGGTGGATTGGTTCATAATGTCGTTGGCAATCTCTATGGTGAGAGTCCCAGAGAGGTAAACACGCGCATACGCATCATCTTGCTTCCACGAAGCATTGTCCCCAATCTTATCTGTCGGCTCGAGCTTTGTCAGAATGTGCTCCTTGTTATTGCACTGCCTAAGGGTCAAAAAATGCACGGATTACAACTCATAGTTGGTCCCATCCATCTTCACGGTGGGTGTTGGGCCTTTGAAGGCTCCGGACGAAGAGAATTTGTCACTCTTGTTCTGTAACATGATGAAAAAGAAGGCTGAAATGAAACTCGACTAGGGAAGTAGACCGATCCAAACGAGTCTACACTTAGAGGATTGGTTGTACGTGTAGACTCATACAACCATCATCGTCAATCATTGAACCACGCTAGGGTCGAAAAAAGTGATTTATAGGTCAGAAATCACCTTTTCCGGTCAAAATCAGATCGTTTCAGACTGCAATTCGGTGACAAAGAGGAGAGAAATCAACCACAGGGGCTAGTGGCCCAGCGGCGGCGTCGGAGTGGTTGGGCACACGCTACAACGCAGCAGCAGCAGGTGCTGCATGGAGGCGCATAACGGCGCGTCGGTGCGTTGAGATGCATGGCGGTGCGCGTGGAGGGCTGGAAAGTTGCCGGTGGAGGCACGCGCATAAGAGGAGAGGGCGGCAGGTGGTGGCTAGGGTACGGATGGGTACAAAAGCTCCGGTATAGGATCGTCGCTCTGATACCATATTGAGAGAAAACAATAACTTATTCATGAGGCCCTATGGTTCTCTTATATAAAGGAGAAATCTAATGGGCAAATTACATAAAGATGAAAAAAAGAGAATACATGAAAGAAATAAAAGATAACTAATATCTCGGCAATATCATTAATGAATATATCTACGTGCCTGTTAATTAAAAAAAATGGAAGTAATATATATTTTCTGAAATCAAAATGATATGCATATCCCTTCTACAACGGGTGTAAATATAGATTTCTGTATAAAACTGTTAAGGTAGTCGATTGGCTGTGGAAGTAGGATACGGATCCTTGGTTTGATCCGAAAAACCCATTTAACATAAATCATAATTCTGAGCAGTAACCATCAGTTTATGAATTTAAGCCATGTGAAACGTATATTTTTGACCGTAGGTACCCTATCTTCAAGCATGACACCTTGACAAGGTGTGCCCACGACAACTTGGCAACAACAAGGGTGTAGCTTGTTAATTTGCCTAGACTGAATCAGATGCACGCACTATTTCATGTTCCACCAGATTATGATATTCCCTCCCAGGTGAATAGAATAACCAGAACTGGAATGATATTAATCTGCTTATCATGCCCAATCTACAGTGATCGATGTTTAATGTTAATTTCTGTTTCTTTAGTTAATAATAGATACTTCCTAGATTTTTTCCGAGTTATGCTAATTTTTCTGATAATTGCATATGGTTTTTTAGGCATGATTGGGTTTCCTTTTGTTTAGCAAAGAAACTAAGAGCTTAATTTATTATATAAGCTGATATGCCTGCGGGGTTCGGAGTCATGAGCATTAGTGTTACATACCTTTTTTTCAAACCGAACTTGTACATTGTATGTTCTGGGGCTTATTATTTACAGCCTAACAATATTTGCAATTTCTTATTGGTGGCAGATTTATAATTTGCAATACATGCAGCAAGGATTTATGCTATAAGCAAAAGGGGACAAATTTTCATTATCAATTGGCTGTTGGGAAGCACTTTCATCTACATTGCACGGATAGATTCAGGTAGTTTCGTTTGAATATCTTAGTATGCGCATTTGTATATAGCCGGGTAGTTTGGCCTTTGCTACATTAGTAATGTATTTCCTTTTTAGAGTATTGTTATTCTAGTCTAGCTCTTACTTTATCTAGTGCAAATTCTAGAATGCTTGGTGTTCTCTGATATAATGTATTATTTTGAATCCACATTATGTGCGGAAGTTGAGCAGTGATCCTTCTAACTATAAGGTTGGTTCTCAAATCTTACATATCTCAAAAGAACCGTATCATTTCATGAAAAACTTCATCTGATATTCGTAGAGATATATGTTATGTTATTTGTATTGTTTCATATTTTCTATATTCTTATGAACTCTATGTAATTTACCCATAGGCTACTCCCCTATATAAGAGAGCCTAGGGAGTATGGAATAAAGACGTCTCTTATTTTTCCCAACATAGTATCAGAGCGACGGTCCTAGACCGGAGTTCTCGAACCAAACCCTAACCCTAGCCCCCACCTTCTAGCCCTCTGCGCGCCGCCCCTCCGCGCGCACCTCGGCTCTTCGTGTGCGCTGACTCGGCCTGCGCCCATGCCCGCGTGCTGTGACTCGGCCTCCACGTGCCCGTGCATCGTGACTCGGCCTCCGCGTACGCTGCCACCCCTTGCGTCCGTGCCTCGCATGTTGTGTGTGCATCTCGCCTAGTGCATGCTGCCTCTTAGGTCTCGTGCGCAGCCCCACATCCTAGGGTTCGGCCAACCCTAGGGTATCTTTATCATCGAGGAGACTTTCTCCCACGTATCCACGTTAATGGGTTTGGTTGCTTGAGTCTACACATGCAACCGAACCCGTGAATGTCAGTGTAGACAATCATATCTTCAGTATACAACCTTAGTCTTCTATTATCATCATGTCAGAAAGCAAAGCAGATATCCCATCTACATGCGCCTTCAGAGGTCCTGCGCCTATTGTGAAGAAGGACGGGTCAAATTACGAACTGTGGGCAATGCAGTTCATGATTATGATGAAGTTGACTGGTAAGAAGCACATTCTTACTGAGGAAGAGCCTGTTGAGAAGACTGGGGTCAACGCCTCATGGGAGGCATATGATGCATATGCCAAGGTTTGGCTATCAGGAACGTTATCAATTGAGATTGCAAATGATGTTCTCCATCAGTCCACTGCAAAAGCAATGTGGGATATTCTGGCTGCTACCTATTCACAGGTAAAGAATGAGACGAAGATTCTGCAACTCTAGCATGACATCTTTACAATCAAGCAGAATGGACGGCCTCTACACTCATTATACACGTCTTTACGTGGAATGTTTGAGAAGCTTTACAGCTTCATGCCTCTCACAGCCACTCCTGAGCAACAGAAGACCTACCGGAATGCCACTATGGTTGGTGTATTCCTGGCAGCCCTTGATCCAGAGTATGAGGCAGTACGTTCCCAGATCTTGGCAGATTCCACTATTCCTCCGATGGAGGAAGCATTTCACAGACTGAGTCGTATTACTGTTCCTTCATCTACTGCCAATCAGACCGCCTCAGCTATGGCAGCATCTCGAGGTCATGGGGATCATCATCAGTTTCGTGGTCGTGGACCTCGAGGCAGAGGGGGTCGTGTTCGGCCATCATGCACTTTCTACCACCGTTCTGGAAATACCGAGGACACGTGTTATTCCAAACATGGATTTCCTGCTTCTGCACGAGTAGCTGAACAGATTGAACATCCATCTGCTTCTTCGTTGGATCAGCGATTTGATGATCTTGTAGCTCGTCTGAGGGGTATTATTCATCCATCTGGTCCTGTTGCATCAGCGCCTGCCCCTGAGAGTCATTCTGACGTTGTTGCTTCTGCATCCACTAGTACCTCAGGTAGTACTTATGCGTTCACTAGCTGTAGTGGATCTGATATTTTAGAGTGGATTATGGACTCGGGTGCCACACATCATCTGTGTGGTGACCAAGGTCTACTTACAGCCTACCGACAGGTTCCTCCAGGCTGTACTGTGGTTATTGCTAATGGGACGCTCTCCCTGATTACTGGTCAGGGGGAGATTATCCTGACACCTTCTATGCACCTCAAGAATGTGCTGCACACACCTGATTTTTCTATGAATTTGTTATCCATTAGCCAACTTACAAAGGATTTAAATTGTCGAGTAATTTTTGACCCATCTTCTCTTATTTTTCAGGACATCCTTACGGGCAACGTGATTGGGTGTGGCTATGAGCAGGGTGTCCTATATCGTCTCAGTCGGACCCCATATGTCGGAATCTCCTCTCTTCCTGCTGGACATGTCTCTCCATTCATGTGGCACTTGCACTTGGCCATCTACCGCTTCAGAAGTTGTCATGTTTTACCTCAGGTTTCACCTCACACGTCCATCCAATGTGAGGCTTGTCAGTTGGGAAAGCATCATCGGTCTACCTTTCCCATTCGTCAGAGTCGGAGTCGTAGCTCCAAGTTTGAGTTGTTTCACGTTGATATCTGGGGTCCTAGTCATGTTCCTGATCATCAAGGATACAGGTTTTATATGGTCATTGTGGATGATTTTTCTCGTGTATTATGGGTATTTTTGTTAAAGAATAAATCTGAAGCTGGGAATATTATCATAAATTTCATAAATGAAGTTCGTAATGTCTTTTCTGCGTCTGTTAAGATTGTGAGAAGTGATAATGCCTTGGAATTTGGTACTCATACTCTCTCAAATTACTTTTCAACACAAGGGATTATCCACCAAACATCTTGTGCCTATACTTCCCAACAAAATGGAGTTGCAGAAAGGAAAATCGTCATTTACTTGATGTCACCGGGACACTTCTCATACAGAGTCATGCTCCTCATTCTTTCTGGGGCGATGTTGTCCTAATGGCATGTTATCTCATTAATCGCATGTCGTCGTCTGTCTTAGGTGAGAAGATTCCTTTCTCCCTAGTTTTCCCTGAAAAAGAATTGTTCTCTCTTACCCCACCTGTGTTTGGCTCAGTTGCCTTTGTCCACCAGTTGTCTCCACGTATTGAGAAGCTCTAACCTAAGGCTGTCAAGTGTGTCTTCGTCGGGTACTCCAGAACGCAAAAAGGGTATAGGTGTTATGATCCGTTGCGCAGGAAATACTTTGTTAGTGTTGATGTCACCTTTTTCGAGTCTGTTATGTACTTCTATCCTACAGGTGATCGGTTGGTATCCTTAGACACTGATGAAGCCATATACATGCCACCACCACCACCTCCACCACTACCTACATCACCTACACCTCCTGTTACAGTTCCTGTTCCCCCATTGCCACTCCACTATACCCGTCGGCCTGCTTCTGCTCATGGTCACCGCTTATCATCTAGCTCTCCTGAGTTATGTTCTGAGAATAGAATCAATAATGATGGATCTAATGATTTACCTGAGCAGGTTGTGTTACAGAGGACAGATGAGGATGCCAGTGATTTGGATCTACCTATTGCACTTCGAAAACATAAGCGTAGCTGCGTGTCATATCCTATAGCATCCACGGTTTCTTTTGATCGTTTATCTGGTGAATTCAGGAGCTTTGCCATTGCACTATCTGCTGTGGATATTCCACGGAATTATCAAGATGCATTGAAGGACAGTAGATGGCGTTTAGCTATGGAAGAAGAGATGGTTTCTCTTCAGTCAAGAGGTACCTCGAGCCTTGTCCCTGCATCTACCGGTGTGTCTACAGTGAGTTGTAAGTGGGTCTTCAGAGTTAAGCAGAATGTGGATGGCAGCATTGACAGATACAAGGCACACCTGGTTGCTCGTGGGTTTACACAGACATATGGGGTGGATTATCTTGATACATTCTCGCCGGTTGCTCGCCATTCCATCTTACGGATCCTTCTTTCTGTTGTGGTTACTCGTGATTGGCCATTATTCCAATTAGATGTTAAGAATGCATTTTTATATGGTGACTTGCAGGAGGAAGTCTACATGCAACGGCCACCTGGTTTTGCTGTTGATGGGGAGTATTCCAAGGTGTGTAGACTTCATAAGGCCATCTATGGCCTTAAGCAGAGCCCTAGAGCTTGGTTCTAGAAGCTCTCAGACTTGTTTGAAAAACAGGGTTACAGACGTTCCAATGCAGATCATTCCATGTTTATACAGAAAACATCCAGAGGTATTATTGCAATTATGGTGTATGTAGATGATATCCTGATTACATATGATGATGGACAAGGAATTCAGAGGGCGAAAGAAATGTTGGGTCGTGAATTTGTCACCAAGGATCTTGGAGTCCTTAGATATTTTCTGGGACTGGAGTTCGCCAGAAATCTACATGGACTTGTAATGACCCAGAGGAAATATGTTAGTGACCTGCTGAGTGAAACATGAATGCTTGGATGCCGGCCGGCCACTACACCTATGGATCCGAGTATGAAATTATATGATGACGACATTGATGAGGTGGATAAGAGAAGATACAGAGAACTGGTGGGAAAACTTCTTTATGTTACCATTACTAGACCCGATATTTCTTTTGTTGTTAGTCGGGTGAGCCAGTTCATGGAGCAACCACGTCAGGTACATATGGATGCTATACATATGATACTCAGGTATCTTAAATCATCTCTAGGTGCAGGTCTATTGTTCAAGAAATACAAGGAGATTGCTATCTCAGCGTGTGCAGATGCAGACTACGCAGGATGTCCCAAGGATAGGAAGTCCACCACTGGATTTGCTGTATATGTTGGAAACTCTCGTCTCTTGGAGGAACAAGAAGCAAACTGTCGTAGCCAGATCCAGTGCTGAGTCTGAATATAGGGCTATAGCCCAGGTTACTACAGAAATGATGTAGGTGAAAGCTGTTCTTACAGATCTATATATAGAAGTCCCACTTCCTATGGCTCTGGAATGTGACAATCAAGATGCTATATTTATTGCCAATAATCCAGCATTTCATGAACGAACCAAGCACATTGAGGTTGATTGTGACTATATACGAGATATGATTTAGAAGAGTTTTATTCTACATCTCATGTTAGCTCAGGGGACCAAACTGCAGATATCTTTACCAAGACATTACTTAGAGGGCCATTCCAGAAGTGCCCGTCCAAGCTGAGCATGATCGACATCTATGCTCCATCTTGAGGGGGAGTGTAGAGATATATGGTATGTTATTTGTACTGTTTCATATTTTCTATATTCTTATGGACTCTTTATGTAATTTACCAATAGGCTACTCCCCTATATAAGAGAGCATGGGGAGTATGGAATAAACACGTCTCTTATTTTTCCCAACAATTTTGAGATATTTGCATATAATATATATGAGATACAGGAGGATGTGAAAAAGTCACACTTTGCTTCTCTAAAAAAAATCAAACAAGGTTGAACAATGAATTTGTATTTGTTTTAGATCAACCTTTTCTCATATTAAATGTGCTAGAAACCCTATACCCTAAACTGTAAAGCCTAGACCATGTACAAATTATTGAAGAGGTTTCCACTAGTATTCTTAAATGCCAATGAGATATGTAATGGCAAATTGATGTGGTAATGCATTATGTACAACAACTTGATTGTAGTATGTTTGGCCCTTGCAAAACAGAGTGGCTTGGATTCATCTATGGTTTATCTGCTCATATTCGATAAGATCAACCAACTCATATTTAACCTTTTGAAAAAAGGAATTTATATACGCTATTGGGAACCTCTTATCCTTGTTCTGCACAAGGTGAGTGAAAGACGCTCGTACAAAAATAACTATATCGTAGAACACAGAAACACTCGCTTTTCGATATGATGGGTAAAAGAAGCTCATAGAAATAACTATACCATGGAACATAAAAGCTTTCTGAGCTCCGCTCTACTGTCTTGGATCTGAAATGTGGAGGGGGCTCCAGGCTCAAATGGATTCCTGATCTTTTACGAGGAGTTATGGGATGTGGTCAGCGCCAATTTGCTTGATATTTTGAAGGAGTTTGCTGTGATTTTACAATGGTTTTTATAAGGTGGACCACGTGTTGATTTTCCTTATGTCAAAGAGTGGGGTACCTAAGAGAGTAGAATACTTCCGTTCAATTGCGTTATTCAATGCTAAGTATATGATGGTAGCCAAATTGTTAGCAAACCATTTGCAGAATGTCCTGGGAAGCCTTATTGATGAGGTGTGCAAACCACTTTTATTCCCGATCATCAAATGATGGATAGTGTGGTACTGGGCTCAGATTTTTTTCGATGACTGGAACCAGTGTAGCATTCGGGATCTCCTTTGGAAGTTTTTTCTTTTTTGAGAAAAAGGAAGGGTGTAGCCCCAAGATGGGACATACCTCTAATATATTAAAATTAATGCTATAATACAGAAGACCAGGCTGCTATGCTCAACACTTTATAAATAAAAACAATGATCGCAAAAGATAAGTTCATTCCAAGCGCATCAAATCACCCAACGATGTGCAAAAGGTACCATACAATCCTCATGAGAATTGTCGTAGAATGCTGGAATGGAGCTCCAAAAAGTTGGGTTTCCTTTGTGCTAAGCCACGTAATACCAGTGTGTTCCAAAAATTCTATCGATTGTTCGCATCAGAAGAAAAAATTATATAAATTCTTAATACCATCACCGCATCTCAGAAAAGCCATGTCCTCTGTCTGTAAAATAGTCTCTATGTCCCTTAATAAGCAGTTGTTGGATCCTACTCTTCCATATGATCACGGAATCTCTTCGAATGTCTTCATATATCAACTCTTATGACATTGAGAATGCCCTATAAACTTTCTTGATGGAAAAGGGACCACTTGCCTACAACCAATTATCTCTCCCTGTAGGGCACTCAACGCCCTCTAGCTTCATCAGCAAACAAAAAATCCACTAGTCTATATTCCGAGAAGTCTACCACAAATGGGGGCTTGTCCCATCCATCCATGCATGTGCCACCATTGTATCACATACTATAGCTAGAGAAAATTATTATGGGATAACACTCTCTGAAAGGTTCCGATCCAGTCCAATCATCCAACCAGAAATGGAAAAGTTCTCCATTACCAACCACGTCTCAGCAAATTAACCTTGGCTTTACCCTTCTAAAGAGAAGATGGAAAATGAACCGAGGAGGCGTCTAATGCACCACCAACACCATAGATGTTCCGCATCAGTCATTACACCAAGTCATTGCTTTTGCCCCAAAGTCCATTTAACCAAAAGAGTCTTTTTTCATATGCTCAAGGCTCAGAGCTCCGAGGCCCCCATCATTCTTCAGCCTAATAATAGTAGCTCAAACTAGTAGATAAATTCCTGATTTCTCGTCATGCATCCACTCAAAAAGGCATCCCATCATCGTTTCCAATTTCGTATGCACTACTGCCAGAAGGAGTATAGTGGAATTGAAAATATAGGAATGGCTACGAGTACATGTCTAAGCAGGGCCAACTTTCCTCCTCTAAAGAGAACCGCAACCTCCCAACCTACCAACTTCTTTCCCAATCTATCCAACAATGGATGCCAATCCGAAGATCAAAGTCTACTCCCACCAACAAAAGGCCCAAGTACGTAATCGGGAGCGAGCGAGACACACAAACTGTGAAGCGCCAACCTAGACTCGTGATCCTCTGCCTGAGAGAGTCCAAAGGGGACGAAAGCTAGCTTTTCCCTGTTAACGTGCAAGCCAAAGATGTCACCAAAAATATCCAATATCCAGGATGCTTCGGTCGCATGTTCCACCACCCCTTCAATGAACAAGATCGTGTCATGTTGAAGCTGAAGAATCTCTATTTCATTCTTCTAGGAATATGTTGTCTCAAGAATATCCCGCATCACCTTTGCAGTGGGCCGATATAGGATCTTATTAGCAGTCTGTATCATCCGAATGCTTAATAGCCACACTCGGGCACATGTATTGTTCTACTTCCATGTTGCATTAGCATCAATTTTGTTGATTGTCTCTAGCTCCTTCAAGATATATTCCTTGTTGTGGTTCTCAGTGATACTCATAAATTGCATCGCCTATAACTCATAGTTTATAGTTTTCCCAGTTATCTTGATAATGAGAAAGGGACCCTTGATAGCCCCAGGAGATGGAGTATCGCCAACCAATGTTGTAAAAGTCGGTTGACTAGGCCGACTAGTCGAGTCAGGGGGGAGGGGGGGGGTAATCGAATCGACTAGGCCAAATCAGCCAATAGTCAGTCTGACCTGATTAATCGGGTGATTAGTCGACCTCCTTTTGCATAGAGATTTCGGATATAGGTTTAGGCGCAAACTGTAAACCCGATTACCCGGTTAGAATTAGATGAGATTAGGGCTTGTTGTTAGACAGCAAGATAAGATACTTAAGGTTACTTGCTAATAAGTATAATTCACAAAGAAATCAAGAATATAAAAATAAAAAAACACTAAAAATAAAAAACACTAAAAATGTTAAATAAAGATTATAAGAAAATTATGTATACTTCTGTACTTTAAATTATAGTTTTTCATCTAGATATAAAATATCAACTAATTAATATACTATCCTGGATAATTTTACTTAAAACTTTATGATTAAATTTCATAAAAATAATACAACTACAACAGAGCCTTTTCCCACAATTAAGTAGGGTCGGCTACATGGATTCTTCGCCTCCATTCAGATCTATCTTGGGTCAATCCTGGGCTTATATCCACAAAACAAAGATCCCTTCGTATGGTCTCTTTCCAACACTTCTTGGGCTGTCCCCGCCCTTTCTTAGCCGGCTCAACATCCCAATACTCGCATCTCCTAACTGGTGCATCAGTTGATCTTCTTTGCAAATGACCAAACCATCTTAAGCGGTTTTCTCGCATCTTATCTTCGATCGGAGCAACACCAACTTTCTTTCTGATTTAATCATTCCGAATCCGATCTTTACGTGTGTGTCCACACATCTACCTTAGCATTTTCATTTCTGCTACAGCCATTCTCTGCACATGTCTATGGTTCACAGGCCAACATTCAGATCCATAGAGCATAGCAGGTCTCACGGCTGCTTTGTAAAACTTTCCTTTAATTTTTAAAGGAATTTTCTTATCACAGAGAACAGCAGAGGCTCTTCTCCACTTTAGCCAACATGCATTTATCCTATTAGTAACATCTCCATCGATTTCCCCATCATGTTGCAAAATAGATCCCAGATATCTAAAAGAATCTCTCTTCAGAATGTTATCATCACCAATCTTCACCTCAATTCCTTCACCATTGCTTCCATCAAAGGTGCACTCCATATATTCTGTCTTAGCCCTATTTATACGAAATCCTTTACTCTCCAACTCATGTCTCCAGACCTCAAGCTTCTCATTTACTCCATCTCTAGTCTCGTCAATCAACACAATATCATCAGCAAATAACATACACCAATGTAACTCATCCTGAATGTGACTTGTCAACTCGTCCATAATCAAATTTCATAAAAATAATCAAATAAAAGAATATACAAAAGAAATAGTGTTAGAAAATAGGAAGCGGAGGCGATAAATGATAAACAGGGCATAATGATAGAAAGAAGAACAAAATATTTTTACGTGGAACCTTACTCCGTGAGGAGCGGGATGAAACCACGGGAGAAGCCCTCAAAGGGGCGGATAGTTCATTCCTTTTTCTCATCTGATACAGGAGGCCTGGGGCTCCTTATAAAACCTCCACAGGACCTCCAAGTCCCACCACTGGACGATGTGGTACTAAACAACTGGATGGGGTAAATGGATCCTGGAGGTATCCATTTACCCTGCTACAACTCAATAGGCGCACATAACAAATACTCCAACACTCCCTCTCAAGCTGGAGCATGCAATGCTCAGCTTGGACAAACAGAAAGAAACTCAACTCAACGCTACAAGACACTACAGATAATATCAACCCAACGCGCTCATTGCTGCAGTCGAGGATGTTGCTTCTCATGCCGTGCAGGTGAGGAAGACAAACGGGCTGGAGTGTGAGTCTACCGAATCTCCTCGTCGGAGAGCGCGTGCTGTGAGTTGTGCCTGTCAGAGTCACTGCAACTGGAAATGAGTCTCCACTTGGAGAACTCTGGCCCGCCACAATAATGTGGACAACTGGTCCATCTATGAAAAGGGCCGAACTGAAAAGGCCGTAGCTGTACAATCCTCGCCGGAGTCCACGGTCGCTGGAGAATGGAGTCTCAAATAAGTCTCCTCGTCGGAGAACTGGGTCTCTCCCATCTGGCACAGAGAATGGTGCACTACTCTGGTGTACCTATGATACCACATGAAAACCCTTGCCCAACATGGCATAGGGAATGGTCCTCTACTCTGGAGTCCCTATGGCTCACATGAAAACTCTGGCCTACAAAACAAGAATAATGATGGGGACCACGAACAAATGATGGCAACATATGCTCATCTGAAAATGACCGCAAACTCGTGCGTGTCTGAAACTGGAGTCTCTCTGGAGAACTCAAAAAATGGGCCTCTCATCATGGAGTGCCTTGAACTTGGACTCTGACAAATCTGAATGTCGAGTCTGAATCTGTGCATCAAACTGTGACTCGGAATCTGAACGTCGAGTCTGGAATTGTGCATGCAAATTCTTCATCTGAAAAATGTAGAGTCTGAAAATCTGGATGGTCTTGAATTCTGCATCTGAATCTGGAGAAGACCTGTGACTCTACACCATACTCCCCCTTTCTCCCATACTGGTCGGAAAACATAGACGTCGACCAAGTTGGGAGAAGACAAAGGAATGGGGAAAACAATATGAAACTTGCGGCTTTTCATTTTTTTTAAGTTGTCACATTTTTTAAACACGTTTTTTTAAAGCTGTTGACATTTTTTTCGGCCTTTCATCAACAATTTTTTTCGCTTCTTTTTTTTAAAATTTGCGTATGACTTTTCATAATTGTATGCGTCTTTTCTCTCTCTTCTTTTTTTTGCAATCTGTACTTCTCTTTTTTTTGGTACTCACGGGCCCAACTTAGGCACTAAATATAAGCAGATCCGTCCCTTTTTTTCACTTGGGCTATTCAATAATAACCTCTCCTTTTTTTCACAGGCCCTCCTCTCTTTTTTAAAATCGTGGCCCACCATGACTTTCCATAACATTTAAAAAAAAATAAAACCGGGCCTTCGGGACTCCACTTCACACGCTAGGGTTCCAAGGAACCCATGACTTCTGCGCCGCCGCCGTGAAGATCGGATCGGGAGTTTCTTCTTTGTGCGACGCCAAGGGGTTCGGAGAGGGGCCGCCGCTGCTCGGAGCACGGAGCAGCTTGTCTGAAGGCACCGCCTGTAGCGGTGTCGCAAGGAGAGGGCAATCTAGGCGACGATGGCAAGATGAAGGTGGTGGGAGGGGGTCCCGTGCCTATGTGGCTCCGCCTGGAGGCCGCTGGGCTTCGCCTAGAGCTTGCCTGGGAGCCTGGGATCGCGCGAAGCTCGCGCGTTGAGGCGAGCTCGAGGGCCGTTGGTTGGGTGCGCGCAACCTGCTGGGGTCGAGAGGGAAGCCATATCGCGGGAGGCTGCGGGGACGCAACCAAACTCGCGGGAGATCCATATCGCAGGCGAGAGAGGTGCGGTTGCTTGCGGCTCTTCGTGGAGGAGTGTTCTCGAGGAGAGGGCTCTTCGTTGTCCTGGAACTGCCGCTTGCTTGCAGCTAGGGCTGCGCCTGGAGACTTCGGTGCAGTTGTTGTTGAAGACGATGCGCTGAGGGAAGAGGCGCATACCGCAAGATGCAGGGGTTGAGGCGAGAAGAAGATTCTTTCTTGATCGCGTGCGCATGCATCGCCTGAAGATAGAAGAGAAGCCCAATGCTGCTGGAGGGCTTGTGCACGATCATTTGTGGCTAGGGTTTTCCCGCATCTGGCAGGATCGGAATCTCTGGCTGCAACAGGATTCACAAGATTGAACCCTAGAACTGAGTCTTAAAAAGGAATCGATTCTCAAGAATAATCTTTAAACAAAATCGAATCTTAAACAACCATCGAGCATAAAAAACCCCGTGAATCGAACCCGCTCTGATACCATGTTAGAAAATAGGAAGCGGAAGCAATAAATGATAAACAGAGCATAATGATAGAAGAAGAACAAAAGATTTTTACGTGGAACCCTACTCCGTGAGGAGCGGGATGAAACCACGGGAGAAGCCCTCAAAGCGGCGGATAGTTCATTCCTTTTTCTCATCTGATACAGGAGGCCTGGGGCTCCTTATATAGCTTCCACAGGGCCTCCAAGTCCCAACACTGGACTATGTGGGACTAAACAACTGGATGGGGTAAATGGATACCGTACCCTGCTACAACTCAATAGGCGCACATAACAAATACTCCAACAAATAGAATATAACAAACATATATGCATATACGAAATGTTCTTAAATACCATTCTAAAGATATACTTATATAGCTTAGAGTATGCACGCACGTACGCGTGCATGCACCCACGCGCTCCCACACCCACACCCACACCCACATATTCTTGTCGATTTGCATGTTGGTTAACTTATATAAGGTTGGAATTGTGTTTATTACACCCTAAATGTTCGTTAACATAGATATTTCTTGTTGATTTGCATGATGATTAGGTAACTTAGGTTATTTACCTTTTATGGTTGTTGATTAGCTTTGTGTTAATTTATTTGTAACTTCAACTTGTGATATGTACCAAAGATTTTGTTCGTAACATTTTGCTCGTGCTATGTACCAAACATTTTGTTCTTAACTTGCTTTGTTTTTTCTTCTCTTGCTATAATTTTTAAGCTCTTAAAAGTATTAAAACTGTTAAATATATGAATATAAATGAAAGTATATGTTATAAAAATTGATTTATATATTTAAAATAATTAAAAAAATTAAAATCAACTAATGCCCGACTAAATCTAATTACTCTCTCGACTGTTGATTAATCCTTA
Organism: Ottelia alismoides; assembly: GCA_037367405.1. Taxonomy (NCBI): domain Eukaryota; kingdom Viridiplantae; phylum Streptophyta; class Magnoliopsida; order Alismatales; family Hydrocharitaceae; genus Ottelia; species Ottelia alismoides. Next base: position 655,157 of record JAZKJV010001089.1, read on the forward strand.
GTCAGTGACCCTGCTGACCGAGTACGACTGCCGACTTCTACAACCTTGTTTCCAACCTAGTTCTCTGCCATGACATACGAAGCATGGAAATGACAAAACTGAGAGAGAGAGAGATGAATCAAAGTTGTCTACACCAGCATAGGAGAGGGTTATATATCCTATTAACCTTGTAGGTGCTCCAGGGACCTAGGGGTCGGATTTATATTATCAAAATCCAAATAAACTGTCCCAAAACTCTAGTTTCGGTTCAAGGCATCAGAATATATACAATGATGAGAACATCTCTTCTTTCTGGAAGGATGTTGCGCGACAGCTCGGGGGTTGGACAAAGGTGGGGAGAAGAACCGGGCAAGAAGTCGGTGGTGTGTGAAGCTTCAGGGGGAGATGTGTCTGGTGCGGTGGATGGGGCCACTGCGTAACAGATTGTCGTGACTCGGTAAGGTGCTTCGTATATAGGATGAACGGAAATAGAAGCTTCCGATGCCCGAGGAGGTGTACTAGGGACCTTGGGAAAGCTGATGTCGCTGTGTATGGGGAGGAGGCAGAAGGTTGATGGTGGGACTTTGCAAGAGAGAGGGGTGGTGCTTAGCGGATGCGATGGAAGACATTGGGGGCACGGTCGGGAACAGCTTTGGGGGTGATGTCGTGAAGCTTGAGGGCTCCGTGATGTGCATGTGCGACCTCTTGGAGGCGGAGGTTCGGAAGCTTCTGGACTTCTCGTGTCGAGCCGAAGGAAGGGTTCATTGACGAACCCCTTTGGTGCGGGATGGTTGGTGCGATTCTCGGCGGACGGAGAGAATGATCTCGATCAGAGGCCTCCCCTGGTAGGATGGAACCTCGAGGCAGTCCAGGAGATGCTAGCATCGGTGCTTCGGGCGAACGAGATCATTTCTGACGGCCTTCGGCTTGGTCAGTTATCGTGAGCAGCATACTTGCAAAAATTGGCTGACGAGGCCAACTAGTCAGCCCGATTAAATGAGTCGGAGGCCTGTCCGACTCGACTAAGGCCAAATCGTCCATTAGTCGGGTTGAGTGACTAGTCGGCCGACTAGTCAGCTTAGTCGGCCGACTAATCGGCCGATTTTTGCAAGAGGGGTCCAGTTACCCATTTTTGAAAGAGGGTCTGCGTACCTGACATTTCGATGGCTAATTTGTTTCGGACAACCCCATTCGCGAAAACCCTTCGCCCATTCACGCGAGAAGGTTTTCTTTGCAGCCTCCCATCGTCGCCACTTCCCATCGTTGCACCTCCTCTTGCTCCAACAGCTTCGCGGGGCTCCCCTCTCGCTCCAATAGCCTCGCAAGTCCGTCCTCCCACTGTCGCCTCCTCCGTTTGTCACAAGGAACGAGGTTAGGGTTTCTTAATTTTCATTTTTTTTTTGAAAAAAATAATATACTGCATGCTTTTAGGTTTCCAGATGTTGAAAGTTCTTATTTAAATGCTGCAAGTTTTTAGCTTTCTAGGTTTAAATTTGTTGTTGCAAAATTATCTTACATACAAAATCTTGCAATTTCTAAATGTTTTTATTTCCTATTTAAATGCTGCAAGTTTTTAGCTTTCTAGGCTTAAATTTATTATTGCAAAAATCAAATTTGATACAATATTTATGAAATTAATTCGAATTCTTAATTTTGTTCCTATTTAAATGTAATTGTTTGATCTTCCGTGAAGTTGTATCTTGGTTTTGTAACTATTGTATTTTTAGTATAAATTTCATTACTTATAGAAAAGTAACTAGTTGCTTTATGTGAGTTTTAACTTGTGAGTTTTTGACAATGTAGATGGCCACACCCCCCATGATTGTCGCTTTGGATAGCAACTCGTCTTTCTATGTGCCGTTGGGATCTAATGATCCTACATTGGTAATTTGGAACCTTTCAAACCGTGTGGATCCAAATACGGTTACTTGCAGGTTGTGCAAGAAGGTGGTGAAAGGAGGAGGTCTTTGGTTCAAGCAACATCTTGCGCACTGTAAAGGCAGCGTGGCTGCATGTCCTAAGGTGGATGAAGAGGCGAAGAAGATAATAATATCATACTTGGATAGTGTTGCTAGAAAGAAGAGTCATAAAGCCACTGAGGTTGTTGAGATGAGAGATGAGATTGATATCGACATTGCTGGAGATGTTGGATCTGCGAAAAGACATCGATCTTCCGAATCTATGGAGCAGATCATCGTCGTTCAAGGATCACGTCAAATGAGCATAAAAGATGCTTTATCCAAGGATCATCGGGAAGGGTTGTCTCCTATATATGCAACTGGGCATATACATTGTGAACCCCCTAGGATCCGGGTACCCGTTTACGACAAAATTCGCAATATTCCATTTATGACATCACATTAAAAGCATACATTTATGGGAAAAAAAATTTTCTGCAACAATTGACATTCATATTCATAATCATAACCACAAGCTAAAAGAGACAATCGCACCGGAAATTCATTTCATTAATTTTCATATAATTTTACAACATGTACAATGTCTGACAGTACATATAACATCCCAAAAATTTGACTGAAGAGAAGAAGCATTTTTCAATATCAATTGAACTAAAACTGTAACAAAAACTACATACCGTCTGGTATAGACCTTGTCTCCTGGAACCCTGTATAGCTACTGAACAACAGACTCCTTTCCTGCCATGCGTGCAAGGAAGAAAAGGAGTCACAATTGTGAATACAATTCCGTAGTTTTTAAAAAATAAATGACAAGTAATTTATTATGTGCAAAAGAGAGCAAGTAGAAAGATGGAACAAGTATAATTTACATCTACTTGCATAAGTAAAAGGGTTTTCAACTGTTTGGTATTAAGTTCATTTGTTCTCCCCTTTTTCCCATTCATCCCATATATATATATATAATTATATAAAGTTTAGATGACAAACTCTAACATATAATGATATCCTGTGTTTTAAGATCATGATTTTGGGTCTTGGAGATCATGTTCCGAAACTTGATGGCTACTTTCTTGTCATTGAGATCATGTCATGGTTTTCGATAATGGACTGATATGATGATGAGGAATTTGATCCTTAATTCTATTTACTCCTTCTAAGTTAGTGGATAGTATGTGGTCTTGGTCTGTGTGTAACCTCACACTATGACTCTAAGGTATTTAAAAGTACCTTAGGGTTGGGGTGCCTCCGTAGGCATGCGGTGTTGTATAATGCATCTTAACTAAGTTCTCAACACGTCCACTAACTTATAGGGTTTTTGAATCAGATTAAAGTCACTTCTAATCAACTCAATTTTAATTGTGATTTCCTCCAAACCTTCACTGTAACTCTCTCAGATGTACTCTCAATGATGTAGATATAGATGTAGATACGAATGATCTGGATGTAGAATCGCCAAGTCTGTTGGCGAAAGAAAACTCAAGCGGTGAAGAAGCCTACAAATGGCTCTTCCATCTCGCCCTCTAGTTGGAAGGACGGTCCAATAGAGGGATAGGTCTACTCCCCAACTACGCCACTGAGACGGGTGAGAGGGACTTCCCGGAAAAGTCACTCTAGAAAAACAGCTCGACCGGTAACGGGCAACCGAGCTCGTACGTAAAACTGAAAACCAAGGATCCCCCGCCTGGGTATCCTAAAACAGGGTCAGCGGAATGGTCTAAAATCAGGATCCCAACGAGGCGTAAAAACACTGCGAGCTCGCGTCAAAATCGAAAAGGGACTGGGATCCTAGACCCGCGCTCTTGGCGGCCGCTGCCCAAACTGAGCTTCCTTTCTTCCGCCCAGTTGAGGGTCACCGCACCCTCGCACGGCCAGGTGTAAGGTTTACCATGACCGGCACTATTCAATAAGATTACTGACTCACCATCATTTCTTCTTCTTCGACTCATTCATTCCTTTCTCAATATTTTGTGTGGTTATCTTTCACATGTCTAGGTATTTGTCACCACTTATAAATGTAGTCCTAAACTTAGTAGATTATATTGAGAAGATAATTGTAAGCCAAATGATTACAAACCATAATAAATTGTTTCAATCATTACGGAGGCCTTCACCAGGTGATGTGCATAGATTTACCACCTTGTTGTGTATCTGAGGGGAAGTTTTTATATATTGTGTTGACTTACAAGACAAGATAATGGCTAAAGCAAAGTCCCGAAGAATCTTGGTAAACTGCATTATTTTCTTAGCATTTTAGGTAATCTACATATGTTGGGAAACTTGATTTACTTCTATTTTGCTGGTGATACGAGCTTCCTAATTATCTTTATTACTTGATGTCCTTGAGTAATGGTTATAAAATTGATCTAGAATAGATAGACATTTCAAAGTATTAGGATTTTTGAGGGAATGCAAGAGATGTAAAGTCAAGGATTTTTTTATGCCAATCCATGTTAGATGGGATTTAGAGGTATTAAGTGATCTTAGATTCCTTTTTTCTTCGAAAAATGAATAGAAAATGCGACATCCAATACTGGTCATCCTCGCAACAAATGGCCAACAAGGAAAAAATCATTTGTCACAAAGATTATAGGATTTGCATCTCCAAATAACATAACTTCCCAAAACAGAATCTTCTCCCTATATCTACAACTGCGAATCCTATATAGTTATTGAGTTAATGTGCTTTAGATAACAAATATGTACCTCATCATATTTGCTACTATGAATTTCACTTATTATGCAACAACGAAATGTACTGTGAGGAGTTGGCCTGAACTATTATTTGCCATTATGATGTACCAGAATCCAATTTGATTTAATGCATGTCCATGATAATTAAACTCCAGGAATTTTACAATTCTCAGAATTATTTTATAACAGGAATCATAACATTTAAGACTCAGAAATTTCTCATTCTTTGAATCCTTTCAATATAAGAGTTATAACATTTTATTAAAAGAGATGTCATACTGAATATGTTTAACTTGTTCACTGCATATCAATTTCTCACTCATAATACATCCTAAGCATCAATTCATATAATCTTATAATTTAACTTCAATAACAACTTTAACCTATATTTAAATTAAGGAGGCAAAACAGGTCTCAACAGAGACTGATCTACTATAATTGACTCAGAAGGTAATAATAATGACTAACATGGATTAAGTTTCTTTGCTATCTATTCTAAATAATTTGTTCTTTCTAGGTTTTAGCTACTCGTTAGGCCCCCAAATTTCAAAATCCTCTATTCTTAAGCTATTTGATATCTTCAAGATTTGTTAACTTAAGAATCAAAATGGGTATAATGCACATGCATGTCAACAAAATAAGATTTGTGCACTTGCTTGGCAGCAAAAGGAGGAATTTGTACAAAAGATTAAGCTAATAAGCGTGCATGGCAGCAAAGAGAAGGGGAGGGAATTGTACCTTGATTAAATCCTAGGTTTTGAGATGCAATTTGGCATGTAACAGTGGCTTAAACCACTGCTGGACAGCAGCATAACAGGAAAAGGAATATAGATTAGAGCCTAAATGTTGATTTTTGATGGATAGAAATGAGAAGGGGAATGTACCTATTTGTATCTGCTATACTTGGAGATTAGCTTGCATGCATGGGCTTCTACAGTGGCTGGACAGCAATAGGAGGAAGAAAAAGGTTCCAGTCCTTGGACTATTCTTGGATTAGCAAAATCTGGCAAAAAAATGGTGGCAGCAACAGTTCTCAAAGCTGCTGGACAACAGATAAAACATGGAAAATAGGTCCCCCTTGGCTGGAGAATGAGAAGAAATTTTGGGAAAACAAGAGATGGAGAAAGGGATTGTACCTTGTACAATCTTCAGATCTTTGCAGATGATCTAACATGCAGGTACAACTACTGTTGTAGGGATGCATCAGCAGCTCGGAAGACTCCAAATGACTTTGGAAGAAGACTGCAGGAGGCTCCAGGCTGTAGCAGCTTGTAGAATTTGAAGAAAAGCATCAATTCCCAGGGTTCCCAAGGGTAGTAACAACAGTAGCTGCTGGTAGTAGCTGCCCTTCAGTTGATGTGCAGCAAAGGGCTGAAGCTCTAATAGTTGTGGAAAGAGGGAAGATGGCCTGAGGCCTTCTCTCGTTGGGAAAAAAAAAGGAATTGAAAGTTAATGGTAAACTTGTGGTGTATATATACAAGGAAAAAGGTATTGTTGGTTGACATGTGGTGGAAGCATTTGGGGCCAAGTGTTTGGAAGAAGCCAAATGGAAGAAATTGGGAAGGGGGCTGCTCTGTACAGCAGAACCCCATTTTTTTCAACCGAACTGAGTGCTACTGTTTACTGTAGCATAAATAATATATATTAATTTTAAACTCTCTTTATTTAATACATTTTAAAGTTGACCGTATATGCACATTTAGCGTCAGATTTTAACGCGAAACATCTCAATTTGGTCGTCTTTCAACGACGATCGAAATGAGTATAATATTGATATACTTTTGATCGGGTTTGGATTCCCGAACTTTTCGGATACGATTTTTTTTGTTTAAGATTAAATTTTGTGACTTAAAAATATCAAACGACCTCCGATTGACGAACGGTCGATTCCGTTGATCTTGTTTCGTCGAATCGGATCTAATGACGGTCTCGGTTCGTTTCGCGGTTTCTGAATTTGCGTCGTGGCTTTTTCGCGGCACGAATTACGAAGCGACCGATTTTTGGTCGATTTCACCCGAACAACTTTTGATTCACTACCAATTGGTTGTTTTAGGTTATCTAATATTGCCAGATAACTTAATTGAGTTATTCGGACCTTATTCGGGTCGGGTTCGGGTTTACGTGGATCCCGGATGTTACATACATCGGCGATCCCTTTTAATGCATTGACCACAAAACAGTTCAAGCAGATTGTAGAGGTAATTGGGATGTATGGTCCCGGTCTTAAGACTCCTACGAGGTATGAGATTAGCGGTCCATTTTTGAAAAAGGCGGTCAAGAAAATATCTGATGACTTGCAATGTCATCGAATTGCATGTAACAAGACAGGATGCTCTATAATGATTGATGCATGGACGAACATGCGAGGAAGGAGTATCATGAACTTCTGTGTCAATTGCTCCTTGGGGACTTCTTTTTTGACGTTCATAGATGCTTCTGACGAGACACACACCGCCGAGTACATCTTTCAGCTCGTGGATGAGTGCATAACTGAAGTTGGCTTGGAGAATGTTGTTCAAGTTGTTGCGGGTAATGTTATGGCAAATGTAGCAGCAGGGAGATTGTGGCTCACAAAATATCCCCAGATATGGTGGACTTCATGTGTTGCTCATTCCATTAATCTTGTTTTGGAGGAGGTCAGCAAAGATTCGAAAGTGAAGAGCAAAATTAAAAAGGCTAGGACACTCACAATTTTTATTTATACACACTCTAAAACTTTGAGCTTGATGTGGAAGTTTACAAACAAGAGAGACATCGCTAGTCCAGGGCAAACGAGGTTTGCTATTACTTTTCTCACTCTTGAAAGCATTCTAGAGAAAAAAGACAAGCTTAGGTTGATGTTTTCGTCAGATGAGTGGAGGACCTGCAAATGTTACAAGACCAAAAAGGGAGAACAAGCAACGTCCATAATCTTCAGCGCTACTTTTTGGAACCACAACTCATTTACAATCAAAATTTTTACTGCTTTGGTTCGTCAATTGCGTGTGGTTGATGCGGATCGGCGCCCATCCATGGGCATTGTTTATAGAGGGCTTGAAGAGGCAAAGAAAGAGATAATTGCAGCTTTTAATAGCGTGGAGTCATCTTACAAGTTTTTTGTAGACGCTATTATCTCTAAGGCCAAGGGCAGGCTTGACGCTCCATTGCATCTAGCGGCTTATTTTTTGTACCCATACTTCTTTTACACGGAGTGTGATGGTGATGCAGATATTGTGGTGAATAGAGGTTTATGGATTGTTTAGAAAGATTTTATCCAGATTTAGATATACAAGATGCTATCACTACAAAGGAGCTTCTTGATTACAGACATGGTCATGGGGCATTTGGGAAGCCACTAGCTGAGACAAAGGATGAGTAATGATGAAAATTTCAATCCAGATATTTCAGGTATTATTTTCTATTAATGTCACTTGAATCATCTTTGATTTCATTGATTTAATCAGTTCTCTATTTTATTAGCTAATTGGTGGTACAATTATGGAGATGACACACCACATTTGAAAGACATGACCATCAAGATCTTGAGCTTGACTTTTGCATCCTCTGGATGTGAGCGTAATTGTAGTACGTTTGATTCGGTAATGACTCTAACGACCCACCTAATAGAAATACTAGTAGTAAATTAATAATTGATATAGTCATTAGTTATAATTTTTGTAATCTTGCTTATAGATCCATACCAAGAAGAAAGGCAGGTTGGAGACAAAGAGGCTAAATGATCTTGTGTACGTTTGTTCAATTCCAACCTGATGGAACGTCGGCTTGAGAAAGGAAAAGATCCTCTTTCCTCCCGTGATTGTGCACATTTAGGTGAATGGACTGGAGAGGTCAATGTACAAGCTCAAGATGAGAAGGTCTTTCCAGGTTCCGGATTGACTTGGGGTGCAGTGGCTCATGCAAGCAGTGCTTAAGAGAATTTGGAGCTGAGAAGAAGCCAAAGAGGTGAACGTGGCAAGGGAGCTTCATCTTCGAGCTCAAACGTTGCACCTATAAATGAAGAAGAGGAGGAATTTCTACCTGAAGACATAGATGACGAAGTTGATGAAGAACAAGAGATTGATTTGGATGATGATCTTGATGGAGATGAATGACTTTTTACTTGTTGCTTGAATTATTTTTATTTTGACATGATGTATCTGTTTATGAACATTAGCTAATGTTATGTAGCCAACATTTGTTCTTAACTTGCTACTTTTTTCCTTTAATTGCTTCTTTTTAGCTCCTATAAAATTGAAAATTGCTAAATCTATGCAAATTTATGATTGAGTATATGTATAAATAATATTTTATATATTTAAAATAATAAAAAATTCAAAACCGACTAACTTCCGGCTAAATCCAATTAGTCGCTCGACTACCGACTAATCCTTAGTCAGTGATCCGGTCGATTGAGTACTGACTGCCGACTTCTGCAACTTTGGTGAGCGATGGCGAAGGGGTCTGAGTTCGCTTGCACTCTGCCCGTGTTCTTCGAGGCATGGTTCAAAGGATGCGTGTTCAGCTTGGAGGTGCAGGACGAGGGGCCTATTGGTGAAGCTGTGGGGATGTAGTCGGAGATGGCTAGTGTGATCTCAGGAAAGACTTTTGTGGAAAGGGAAAAATATCTTTCGGGAAATTTGAATCATTTTGGCCAATATGTGGAAAAGGAAGAGGGTGTTGGGTGCAAGCCAAGGCTCCAAGCGCAAGGAGGGTTTGGCCGATTTCGGGGGGAGAGCCTCCTATGCGGAAGTGATGGTCGGGTTCTCAGATCATGTGAAATTGTGTGACGGGTCCCCAGGTCAGTTGGCTAGATCCAGGTGTGAGGGGTCTGCGACTTCTCGGATGGGGATGGTGGGTCTACTTTCGGATCCGGGCGGCAAGCCGGCAAGTGCAGATGGGATTGGCGAACTTCGCGGGGCTTCGGACCCTTTGGTGGACATGATAAGCGCCATTGTTTTGGTTCCTTTGGTGGCTCGGGACCTGATTTTGGAGTCTGGGAATGCGTCTGGGCTACTACTTGTTTGATCGAGGGACATGTGGCACTGCAACAGTGGGTTCCTGGGAACCTTGAGGCGGCTTCTTGGGCTCTTCCGAGGAGCCAAGGGGGTGTGGTCCTAGATTTGGAGAGGGAGTGGCTAGATGGTCTGGGACGCTTTGAGGGCTCCTTCGTGGTTCCATCTATGGCTGGGTCACGGTGCGGAGATCCGATGCTGGTGGGAATATTTGGGCAGAGGTATTCTCATCGCGGACTGAGGGAGCGAAGGATGGCGCAACAGCTAGCGATCTACCGTAGGTTGATAGGGTTCGGTAGTGATGGGGATCCTGCAAGCGTGGCGGTTTTGGAGGGCGCGGCTAGAGGCGGAAGGGTAGAGGCAGTGGTGCAGAGGGGGTAGGGGTTTTGTTGAGCCAACAAGGGGTGGGTAAAAAAAAGGTCGGTGCGGGTGGTGGAGAAGGGAGGGGATGAGGCGGAGGAAGGGGAAGCTAGGGTGTGGTTGGGGGAGGGTCTAGAAAGGGAGGTGGTGAAGTGTCTCGGTTTGGTGCTGCCTAAAGGGGTCTCGGTTTCATCTAAACGATTTTAATCACATGGAACGTAAGAGGCATGGGGCCTGCTGAGAAGAGGATGGTGGTATGGTGGTTGCTAGGGGAGCAGAAGGCAGATGTGGCCATGTTGCAAGAAATAAAAAATGCGCATGAGATAGATGGGGTGTAGAAGGAGGTTGGGGTAAACAAGGTGGGTGAGTTCAGGGCGATCGCATCAGAAGGGGTCGTTTGACGAATAGCGACAGGGTGGGATGGAGATAAATTTGAGATGGAGGAAGAGGTGCGGGGCAGGTACTCGCTCTCGATTCTGCTACAATGTAAGGTAGATGGCATAAGAGTTTTGACTACGAACGTGTATGGTGCTTGTATTGGCGCCAACATTGCCAACTTAGTGGAGGAGGTGTCTCTGGCTAGGATGAGGTTCCCATATGTGGTTTGGGTCATCGTTAGGGATTTCGATGTGACTTTGTGGCCGGAGGACCGCCCTGGAGGTTGTGGTGGGAGAGATAGTCGTTCTGCATAATTGGTTGGGATGGTGGATGATCTCGGTTTTCAGATGGTTGATGTTGCATGGTGTCTCTACACGTGGCGGAACTCGAGATCTATATCATGTCTAGATAGATTTATGATGTCTATTGAGGCATTGGAGGCATTCCATCTGACTAGGGCTCGGACCCTTCACAGGTTGCGGTCGGATCACATGCCTTTACTTTAGTACTCGGGGGAGGAGGATCACCCTTGCACTTTCTTCCGATCCGAGAGTGCTTGGATATTGGAAGATGGATTCCGCGACGCAATGGCGGAGTTTTTGGATGGATGCAGACCGAGTGGGACGGCGACATGTAGGCTTACGAACAAGATGGCGGTACTCAGGAGGTTTTTGATGGATTTTAGCAGGGCAAATCGAGTGCAACGTAGAGTAAGGAGGTTGAAGGCGCAAGAGGTGTACAGACTGGATAGACTGGAGGATGAGAGGGCGTTGATGGCAGAGGAGTTGCTTGTGAGAATAGTCACCTGGACAGGATCCTTCGATAAGACAAAAAGGAGGAGGTTGCTTAGAGGCAGAGATCTAGGTAGCAGTGGTTGAGGGAGAGGGATGCGAATACGAGATTCTTTCATGCCATGGCCTGTGGGAGAAGGCGCAAGAATATGACACACTCGGTTTATGTTGACGGCGAAGTAGTTGAGGGGGATCAGGCTGTAGATGTGGCAATGCTATCACATTTTCAGTCATTCGGCAGACGACTCGCACGGGCAGGATGGGGATGGCAGAGGAGAGGCATTTCACATATTTCTGAATTAGAGACAGGATCGTTGGTGAAGGAATTCACTGAGGTTGAGGGCCTGAGGCTAAGAAGGCGTTGTTCCAGTTGAATGCTGATGGGACACCAGGTCTCAATGTGTTCCTGATCAAACCGGATCTTATGGAGGTATCGGGGGAGTTTCTGGAAGGCAATCGAGGTTTTAAGAGAGTGAAGAAGGCCTTTTTTCCTACTTCCAAAGAAGGAAGCGTCGGCCAAGGTGGAGGACTACAAACCTATTGCACTGTCTAATGCGGTGTACCTCGTTGTTTCAAAAATCCTTGCAAACCGCTTAAGGTGGTGCTAGATCGAATCATTTCGCCTGAGCAGACGGCATTTGTGATTGGGAGAACTGTCTGAAGACTAGTGATGACTTCAGAGGTGGTGATAGACTAGAAAAAAAACAAGACCAAAGGGGTGCTTTGGAAGGTGGACTTTTTCAAAGCATATGACCGCGTGGATTGGAGGTTCATGTAGGCATCATTGGATTAGAGGATTTTCCTGGAAAAGTGGATTGCTTTGATCAAGCGATGTGTGACAACGGCATCCCATGCAGTGCCGGTTCATGGCAGACCGGAGGGGGTCTCTTTCAGCCCCAAGGGGCATTATGCAGGGATGACCTTTGATGTCGCTCATCTTCATCATTGTGAAAGATGCTTTGGATGTGATGATGAGGATGGTGACGAGTGGGGGTTGGTGTCTGGGTATAAGGAAGAGGAGATCTTCATCCTGCTTTTACAGTATGCAGATGACAATGTTCTCTTCCTGGGGGTTGAGGAAAAGAGGATACGCTGGACGTCGTTCATTATGGATATTTTTGGGGACGTATCAGAGCTTCAGATCAATAGAGAAAAAACGATGGTGGTTCCTTTTGGCCTCATGGAGCAGGAAGTGCAGAGCGCGTCAGCGGTGTTGGGGTACCCAACGGCCGCATTGCCGATAACGTACTTAGGGTTGCCTTTGGTGGCGAGGATACCAAAGTCTAGAGACTGGAGAGCTCTACTGGAGAGATTGGAGGGGAGGTTGGCAGGATGGAAGGCGACGATACTTTCAAGAGGAGGGAAGATCCGGTGGAAGATCCAAGTCTGTGTCAAGATATGAAGGTGATTTGGGCAGCTAAAGATCCCGTGCAGGGTTATGGTCTTCTTGTGGTGCCTGAGAAGGGAACGTTTGTACGATAAAGCGAGGGGGGAGGATGTTTGGCGTGGTGGACACTCTATGCGACAGGTGCCACAGGATAGTGGAGGACTCGGATCATCTGTTATTCAAGTGTCTGGCGTCAGAGCTGGTCTGGAGAGTGGCAGGGATTTCATGGATGGCTACTGGTAGGGCAGTGGAATTCTGGAGGTTGGTTTGGACGGTGGAATCCAGCTCTAAGGATGATTGTTCCAAGCCTTTTGTTGTTCTGTGGGCTACATGGGTAGGGCAAAATGATGTTGTATTCAACAACCAGAGGTTTTACTCCGAAAATGTTGTAGCTCATTGTAACGCATTGTATAACTCTTGGGTGTCAAGGTAATGTACTCCAAATCTTTTTTAATGAAAAAGATGTTGCGGTGACTCTCGCCTTGGGAGATCACCCTCTTTTCCTTCAAAAAAAAGAGAGAAGATGGTACTTCTGAAGTATGTTCTTTCGGCCAACCCTATCTTCCTCTACTCCACGAGATTGTTGCCTGCAGGGGTGTGCATGAGGATCGAGGCTTTAATGAGAAGGTTTTTCTGGTTGGATGGGAGGCATTCTAGGAGGGGTATCCACTTGGTCGATTAGGGAAAGGTGCCAATGTTGAAGAAAAAAGGTGGGTTGGGAGTTCTGCGGGTGGGAGAGATAATAAGGCTTTCATGATGATGTGGACAGTGTGCCTATGGGGGAAGTCAGAGGACCTGGTATGCACGTTGCTGAGGAAGATATATGGAATATCCTTGTTGTTGGAGGTCGTCCCGGGCCGATTATCGTCATCATTGTGGGAGTGGATTACCTAGGTAATCCCAGAGCTGTCAATTAAGTCGAGACTAATGCTTGGGAATGGCGTTGGTTTTCGCTTTTGGCGGGATTATTGGACGGGGAGGGGGCGGTGGACGGGCGCTACCCATGCCTTTGGTCGCTGGGAAGTAACAGGGAGGAGGTGGTGCAGCAGGTATGGGGGCAAGGGTCGTGGTCTCCAGTGTTCTCTTCGGACCTGTCGGATCAGAGGGTTGCGGATTTCATGGCTCTACAGATGGAATTGGTGTAGATCAAGTGATCGACGGTTGGGAGGGATCACTATGTTTGGGGTGATGGGAGATTCTTGGTGAAGAAGGCATATCCTTTTTCGTGGAGGATGGGGAGGAGGTGGACGAGGAGGTTGGCGTTGATACACGGTTGATATGTAGGAGCAAGGTGCCAAACCTTATCAAGATATTTCTTTGGCTTTTCAGGCGTGGTAGGATTCTCACAAAAGGGCGTTGGGGGCAGTTGTTGGGCCTGGAGGATGATGCATGTAATAGATGCAGGTCAACGGCGGAAGATGTGGAGCACTTGTGTTTCTCATGTCCTTCGGCTCAAGTGTGGAGCACGGCCAGCATTTCATGGCTTATTAGGCGGGATTGTCCCAATTTTTGGAGGGACATTAGAACGGTTTGTGGGTATGGTCACGAAGACAACGCTTATCCTTTCACGCTTGTTTGGACGATATGGTGCTTCAGAAATGATGTCATTTTTGGGGGTATACTTTCTGTTCTGAGAATGTAATTGAACACTCTAGGGTGTTGTGCATATCATGGACTATGTAATATGGTGTAAGTTACAATCATATTTATATATATATTTTGTGGTGGGTCCCAACGTGAGATGTCACCCTTCTCTTTTGTTCAAAAAAATATATTTGATGATACATATAGATATTTGTACTGGAGTTTTAGATGAAATTAATCTTGTTAATAACAAATGCAAAGTCATGCGTTTGTAAAATGATGTGAGGTTAATGTATACTGATAAATTTATTTAAGTGACTTTAGTGTGCTTTTGTATGTACTTCAAGAATTACGCCAAAAATCCTCTCATTGCTTTAAATATGGAGATTTGTGATATGAAATAGTTTTACTAATTCTAGTACAATGTTTTAGTTAAAATGTATTTTTTGGGAGAAAATTGACGCTTATGTTTTGACCACTGCGAGGATACACCTCATTTCAATTCGAGGGAAACCACTCCTTTCCACCGTTTATTTTTTAACCTTGATTATAATATATATAATTAATAAAAGAATGAAATGATGGAAGAGTAATGTTCTTTCACGTGGTTTCCCCACAGTTAAAGCATTCTGATTGTGTTGGTCGAAGTCAATAACTTACCTGTGACTGTAGATATAGTACTGATTAAGCATGATATATATTGTGATTCAAGATAGTAGTAAAGATGCTTGTAAATCACTCTTCAGTTTGCCACATTCTCGGATTGTTATAACAAAATATACTGATGCAGGGAATTACTTGTGTCAATTCGAGTTAATGAGCCGGGCTGGCAGTGGTCAGGCAGCTTCCTTCCTGATTCTCTTGGGGATACACAAGTGAAAATGCGAAACTATGTTTCAGGAGAAGCCTGTATGGTTCGTGTAGAAGTACAAAGCGCTGATGTAGCCAGTCATGATGTGAACGCCATTGCAGCCACTAATGGGACGTCTGGAACTCTCTTTGTTCTTCTCTCTGATGACAACACTGGATTCATGCCATACAGAATAGATAATTACTCTATGGAGGTATGTACGAGTTGTGCTTGTGTGGAGTTTATCTGGCTCGTTTATCATTATATGAATTGAATACAACTTCATTGTGGAGTATCATCCAAATAAACCACCATGAGATTCCTTTGCTTCCCCTAATGCACAAGGAAAAGCTCGTAAATCTAAACAAGTTTGAGTTTCTACATGGTTCCTTTGCCTTAAAAGTGATCTGCCACATGTCATCAACAAGTTTAAATCCAAGTATGTTAGATTTTTCAAGATCCAAGATTTTGTCTTTTTGACCCCTTTTATGAGGCTTAATATTCAACTCTCTTATCATCTATTGGATCAGCTTCTTTCATGAGGCCTGTTTGACTTTACTATTGTGCATAACTAATAAAATTTGTCTATAGACCTTTTTATGGTCCTAGGTTCCTTTTTGAAAGGAAAAATACCCCCTGCTTGGAAAAGAATGAGAATTGTTTATTCCAAGGAACCCTATGGCTCTCTTATATAGAGGAGAAGCTCATGGTAAATTACATAAGATAGAAGAAACAAACCGGTCGCAGCGTGGTTCCTGTCTCGGTCACAGCAGGAGTCCATTCTCGTCTCACAGGGGGACTCCCGAAGGTGTTTCAAATGTGGGGCTCGAGGTCACCTAGCGACAGTTTCTAGAGACGCGGTGGCGTGTTTCTCCTGTGGAGGGGTGGGGCATCGCAGGAGGAACTGCCCTAGGGGGTGGCACCAACTTGGCGGTGCCAGCACGAGAGGAGGAGGCCTGTTGGCGGGGGTTGTCAGCAGGGAGGAGCAACCTCACAGCTCCCTCCACAAGCTGTAGAGGGCGTCTTAGTGGGTGAATGCTTTGGTCCGACGGAGTGTTTACATGTGGCTATGGCAGACATTGGGCAACGAGTGGGCCCAGCTTTTGGAGGAGATGTGGTTCAGCTCCACGAGAGTGTTGTTTGTGCTAGGGGATTGTCTGCTAGGGAGGTGGCCAGCTTGTTGTGAAGGTTGCTGGGTGGGTTGGTGGTATGGAGGCGCCCATCACTCCGAGATGGTACCTCATACGGGTGGTTCTGTAAGATCTTAAGGATGAAGGGCATGCTCTTACGGGCGCGGGGCATGCTGTCGGTGGAGGCATTGCTTGGAGGTTTCGGGTCGGTGATTTCCATCTTATGTCTGGGCTTCTCCAAGGGGGAGGACGCTCGTGTGAAGGTGGAGTTCGTTGCGAGGACGACGACTTTGCCTTCGGAGTTGCTGCTGAAGGTTGGATGTGTGTCCTTCTGGGTGGAGTTAGAGGAGTGTGTGTCTGGAGGTCCCATTGTGGTGGTGGGAGTGCCAAGCAGCACCGCGAGGGAGTGTACGCTGAAGAGGGGACAAGAGGTGGACCACGAGCTTGGTCCTTGTGATCGGGATCTTGGTACAGAGGAGCCTTACGTTTTGGGAGAGGTGGAGGGCTCGCGGTCTGTGCCACGAAGAGCGAGCCTAGCATCCGGCTCATGCCTTGGAGTCTCAGTTGCTCTGGAACAGTCTCTACAGCATGATTTTGTTCATTTGGTACTCCCTCTGGCATTTGCGGGTGCTCAGACCCTGGTTCTGTGGCCCGGATGGGTGGGAGCGGGGTCAGCTCTGAGCGGGTGGTAGTGGAAGACTGAGTGGTTGAGGCGGCCCATGAAGCCCGAGGTGTCCCTCTCAGCTCCATGGAGGTGGAGTCCCTGTTGGATATTGTGGTTGGGGATTCTACGAGGTCCAGGAGGGACCTCTCGCTACGACTGTCGCTATCATTGAGGTTTGGGAAAAGATACCGGCAGCTCTCCTCCAAGGAGAGCAGAAGGTGGTGGAGGATGGCGGTGTTCGACGCTCTAACTCGAGTTGGCGGCTCGAGTGGTTCGGCCTCAGGAGAGGACCTGCTTGGGCACAGGAGGGTTTCAGTGGGAACGAAGCGGTTGCGTTGGACGTTGAGCCTTCGATTGGGAGTACTGGGGGGCAGCTGGTGTTGGAGGCGGGACTAGCCCTACTGAACTGTTTGGGTATGGCACCGCCTTCGAGAATTGCCAAGGTTGATCTATGAGGATCCTCTCATGGAATGTCAAGGGTACGGGAGGGCGGAGTAGAGAATGGTGATCTGGGAGCTGTATGCAGAGGTGCTGACGGATGTGATGTTACTACAAGAAACAAAGATTTCTCAAGGTTTTGACGTGATTTGTGGCTCGATGGGAGGGTCTTGCCTGAGAGAATGGAGGGCGTTGGACGTCTCAGGGGCCTCAGGTGGCATAGCGATGGGTTGGAGAGAAGATAGCTTTGATCTCATGGAGGATGTGAGTAAGGGGAGGCACTCTCTCTCGGTCCTCTTGCAGCGGAAGGCGGACGGGCTCCGGCTGTTGGTGACTATGTTTATGGAGCTCAGACTAGCCCCGCGTTGTCTGAGCTTACTGAGGACTTGGTTTTGCTCCGCGAGAGGTACTCGGATGAGGTCTGGCTTATTGGGGTGTTTTCAATGTGACGTTGCACCCGGAGGATAGGCCTCGTCTGTGGGAGGTGTAGATGCGAGGTCGGCAAAGCTTGATGCAGTTCATTTCTGGTGGTTGCTGCTACACTTGGAGAAATGCTAGGTCGAGATCGCAGATTGATCGGTTCCTAGTATCCCCGGAGGCGACGTGGTTGTTTCTGTTGGCGGACGCGCGGGCTCTGCATCGAGCTCACTCCAATCATGACCCGATCACGTATCCTCGGGAGAAGATGTGAGATCGAGGTCTTTCTTCATATTTGAGCGTTCTTGATTGCTGGAGGATGGCTTCCACGACATGGTGATGGAGTTTTGGCGGAACATGAAATTGGAGGGGTTGGCTTCCGCGGTTCTGGCTCAGAAGCTCATTTTGTTGTGGAAGCGTTTAATTGGTTCAGGAGGTGCACTTGTGAATAGAGACAGGGTGCGAGGGCGACGATGCAGGAGGCCATCTCTCGCCTCGATGCGGTGGAGGACACGAGGGAGTTGTTGGCTCATGCGGTGGAAGATAGGTGCTCTTGTTTGAACCAGTATGCTTGGAAGATAAAAAGGATGTTGAGTTGGGGCAGAAGTCGAGGCAGAAGTAGCTAAGGGAGGGAGATAACAATACACATTTTTTCCATTACATGACCAATGGAAGAAGGCATCGGAATTTCATTAGGAGCATTGAGGTGGGTGGGTTGCAATAGACGAGTGACACGGAGATTGGTCGGCAACTCAAGTCGCATTTCGTCGCTTTCTCCAGGAGAGCGAGGTGTGGCTGGGGGTGGCGTAGGCAGGGTATGGGGTATATCTGTTAGAAAATCGGAAGCAGAAGCGTAAACATGGAAAAGATAAAATAAGAATAAGAACAGCGGGATTTTACGTGGAACCCTACTCCGTGAGGAGTGGGATGAAACCACGGGAGAAGCCCTCAACGAGGCGTATTTATGCATTGCACTTTCTCAATGGTTACAGGAGCTCTGGGGCTCCTTATATAGCCTCTCCAGAGCCTCCAAGTCCCACTGTTGGACGATGTGGGACTAAACACTAGATGGGGTAAATGGATCCTGGAGGGATCCATTTACCCTCCTACAACACAATAGGCGCACATACAACGAATGCTCCAACAATATCTCCGCCCAGGAGGTTGAGGACATGATGGTGCCTATCACGGAGGAGGCCAGGCAGGCTCTCTGGCAACTAAATGTGGATGTGGCCCTAGGTCCTGATGGGTTCTCGGTGTGTTTTTTCATAGAGTTCTGGGAGTGTGTGAAGGAGGAGGTGGTTGTGGTCCTGCGGGAGTTCGAGGAGAGCAACCAGGGCTTTGAGCGCCTGAACAAGGCGCTCCTGTTTCTGCTGCCCGAGCGAGAGGGGGCGGTTCGTGTAGAGGATTTCAGACCTACTACGTTGTCTAATGTGATCTATTTTCTCATTGCTAAGGTCCTGGCAAACCATTTCCGGAGTGTCCTAGGGGGCATATTGACTCGCCTGAGCAGACAGCTTTTGTGCCCGGCAGGCAGATGGCGGACTATTAGGTGTTGGCCTCGAAGTTGGTGTTGGACTGGAAGAGGGAGAAATATAAGGGGGTCATTTAGAAGGTGGATTTCTCTAAATCCTATGATTGTGTTGATTGACTCTTCCTTTAGCGGTCATTGCAGAAGAGAGGTTTTCCAAACAGATGTATTGGTTGGGTGAAGTGGTGCATCACCACGACGTCATATTCGGTGCTTGTGAATGGCAGACAAGAGGAGGGTTTTTTTCCAACCCCAACAGGGGGTGCGACAGGGGTGCCCGCTAGCACCGCTTCTTTTTATGATTGTAGCGGATGCGTTGGCGATGATGATGAGGTTGGCAATGGTAGACGGTTTCTGTGCTGGGTACATGAGAGGTGGCAATTCCATCCCCATTCTGCAGTACGCCGATGACACAGTGTTCTTCATTGATGGGGACCTGGAGCATACGAGACATGCTTCGTGCATTATGGATATCTTTGAGGAGATCTCGGGCCTGAAGTTGAACAGAGACAAGTCTAACGTCATCTCGTTTGACGTCACACAAGAGGAGGCTCGGGTTCTTTGTCGTGTTTTTTGTTGTCCAGATGGATCCCTTCCAACCACGTACTTGGGGCTCCCTTTGGTGGCTGGACGATTGCGGGTGGTGAATTGGAAGGTAGTTATTGACAGGGTGGAGAGTAAGTTGGCGGGTTGGAAGGCAAGAACGCTCTCCAAAGGGAGAAGTTGGTCTTCCTCAAGCACGTTCTTTCCACTATCCCGATCTTCTTCTTCTCCAACGGTTGATGCCTGTGGGTGTGCGGTAGAGGCTGGAGGGGATGATTAAGCGTTCCTTTTGGTCAAACGGGAGACAAGAGGGTGGGGGTTTGCACATGGTGGGCTAGGACACAGTGATGCTAGCGAAGAGGGAGGGAGGCCTGGTAGTCCGCAGTTTGGAGCTCATGAATAAGGCCATGTTGGCAAAGTGGGCTCATAGAATCTGGAGGAAGTCTGATGACCTGGTTTGAAAGGTGATGCAGAGCATCTATGGGGTCAATGGTTTGTGGAGAGCGGAGGCATGCAGGCGGTCGTTGTCACTTTGGAGGGGGTGTCAAGTGTGTTGCCGGGGTTGGTTGTTCTCGTGAGACCAGTGCTAGGCGATGGGCGCGGCTTTGCTTTCTGGAAGGACGATTGGTTGGGAATGGTTCCACTATGTGAGAAGTACACGCGTTTCTTATGCCATCGTGGGGGATAATAATGCTATGGTGCATCA
This sequence comes from Ottelia alismoides, assembly GCA_037367405.1. NCBI lineage: Eukaryota > Viridiplantae > Streptophyta > Magnoliopsida > Alismatales > Hydrocharitaceae > Ottelia > Ottelia alismoides. Next base: position 675,516 of record JAZKJV010001089.1, read on the forward strand.
GATTTGGTTGGCGGGGTCTCGGTGCCCGACCTTTGTTGCTGCTTTGTCGGATCATAGGTGCGATGAGATCGTGCCCCTCTTGAAGGATCTGGCGGATGTGGATGTCCTTGGCGATGGCAGGGACCATTTTGCTTGAAGGAGGGGAGTTTTATAGTAAAGAAGGCTTATCGGTCTTTCGGCAAGATGTGTGGGGCGCTTCAGGAGGAGGCCGCTTGGGACTACGGGCTTATTTGATCTAATAAGTTTCCTATGCAGATCAAGGTCTTCATGTTCCTGGCGAGACGTAGGAGGTTGTTTTCAAAGGTGCGCAGGGCAAGGCTGTTGGGATCAGAGAGATCGTATGCGATAGATGTTTAAATAACCATTTTTCATTTCACGACTTTCCTCATGGTATCAAAGCGACGGTTCTAGATCGAAACCTATGCCCTAGAGCCTCGCCCCACCAAAAACCCTAACGCGCGCACCCGCGCAAGGTTACAAAAATCGGTAGTCAGTACTCGGTCGGTTGGGTCACTGAATAAGGATTAATCGGCAGTCGGACGACTAATCGGATTTAGTCGGACTTCAATCGGTTTTGAATTTTTTATATATTTTAAATATATAAATCATTTTTGTATGTATATTCTTATATATTAACATATGTACATTGTTTATATTATCATAATGAAACAAAAGAAGAAATTGAATTTAAATAAAACAATAAGCATATTAGAATAAGTTTGCTTTAAAAAATAAAAAATAAATGGTATCTCCAAGCAAAAAGCGATCGACTAGTTGGCCTTAGTCGGAATTAGTCAGTACTCGGTCGGCCAACCCACCGACTAGACTAGTCGGGGGGGATTTTTACAACAATGCACCCGCGCCAACGTCGTCGCATTCGCCCATCTCCTCTGTATCGCCCGCGCCGCCCGCACAGACTGTGACGTTCACGTCGCCCGTGCAGCCCGCCGCCATCTCCCAGGCGCCGCCGCTGTTGCCCACTTCTCGAGGGCTGCAAGTCGTCGTCCAGTAGCGGTTGCTGCCCCTGCCGCTCGCTGGTCTGCCCTTGCGCCATCGCGGGCTGCTCCTGTCCACCATCTCCTACCCGTCGCAAGCGTTGCCGTCTCTAGTTAGGCTCGTTCTTGGGTTTCTAGGGTGTGACGTAATCATATAAAACATCTTAGTTACCCAAAGGAGCCTCCAAAGAATGGAAGAAGTTGTGGTATGAGTCTACACCCACAACACAACCATCTTGCCATATGTCAGTGTAGATGCAAGTCTTTCTTGTTGCAAACCCAGTCTTGGAGATAGTTGTCATCGTATCTGACAAAAAAGTTGATGTTTCATCCCTGAATATCGTCAAAGGTCCAGCACCCATTGTCAAGATAGATGGAACAAACTATGAACTGTAGGTCATGCAGTTCATGCGTTTAATGCAGTGCAATGGCAAGAAACATATCCTCAAGATGAGGAGCCAAGTGACAAGATTGGGGTAAATGCCTCATGGGAGGCAGACGATGCATATGCACGTGTGTGGCTATCTGGGACTATGTCAACAGATATAGCTAATGATATATTGAGTCAGCCTACTGCAAAGGCTGTGTAGGACATTCTCGCTGCTACATACTCTCCGGCGAAGAATGAGTCGAAGATACTGCAGCTCCAGCACGATATCTTCACATCGAAGCAGAATGGTCGTCCCCTCCATACCCTATACACTTCTTTAAGGGGTATGTTTGAGAAGCTCCATGGTTACATTCCCTTGACTATTATGCCAGAGCAGGTCAAGGCTTACAGAGACTCTGTGATGACTGGGGTCTTTCTAGTGGCTCTTGATCCTGAGTACGATGTTGCTCGAGCCAAGATTCTTATCCCACCATACCTCCAATGGAGGAGGCATATCGCGGATCGAGTAGTCTCTCTATATCCCCTGGTGGTACCTTGCAATCTCAGACAATGGCTGCATCTTGTGATAGGGGAGGTCCTACACCGTATTGTGGTAGAGGAGGGGCTAACTGTGGAAAGGGAGGGGATGGTCGACCCCGTCAGTCGTGCACCTACTGCCACAGGACAAGCCATTCTGAGGAAGCATGCTACTCTAAGCATGGGTTTCCTGCTTCAGCTCGTGTTGCAGAGCAGACTCAGCAGGTTGGGAGTCCATCACCTGCTTCAGATCAGAGATTTGATGAATTTGTGGCGTGACTCAGGGAGATTATGCCTACTCCTTGGACAACCAGCTCTCCTTCAGGATCCTCAGATGCAGCTGCCTCAGCATCAGCATCCACTTCAGGTATAGCTTGTGCTTTTACTAGTTGTTACAGGGCGGATTTGTCAGAATGGATTATGGATTCAGGAGCATCCCTTCCATCTCTGTGGTGACAGGATAATTTAGTACTTATAGTTCGGTACAATCAGAACATTCAGTTGTGATAGCAGATGGGACACACTCTCCCATTACTGGTCCGGGGGAGGTACAGTTAGCTCCCGTAATGTGGCTTCGGAATGTTCTTTACGCTCCTAAATTTTCTATGAATTTACTATCAATTAGTCAAATCACCAAAGATTTACGTTGTCGTGTCATATTTGATCCTTCTGCTCTTGTGTTTCAGTACATTCTTACGGGCAGGGTGATTGGATGTAGCCGTGAGTAAGAAGGTCTCTACATTCCAGTACAATCTCCTTATGTCGGTGCCTCTTCTCTTCGCACTGGATCTCTTTCTCCCTATGTGTAGCAGCTTCGATTTGGTCATTTTCATTTTCAAAGTTGTGTCACATTCTTCCACAGATTTCTCCTCACTCTGCCTTTCAGTGTGAGGCCTGCCAGCTTGGGAAGCATCATCGGTCCACATTCCAGAGTCGTAAAAGTAGTCATGGTCTATTTGAGTTAATTCATTTTGACATTTGGGGTCCCGGTCGTGTCCCAAATCATCAGGGGCATAAGTTTTATCTTGTTGCATTTGACGAGTTTTCGACATTGTCTTGGGTCTTTCTTCTTAAGAACAAGTCTGATGTTGGTCATATTCTTCAGTCATTTATTAATGAAATAAGGAATATCTTTTCAGCAATAGTCAAGTGTATACGTTCAGATAATGCACTAGATATTTGCAGTACTTAGCTTTCCCAATTCCTTAGATCCTTTGGTCTTGTGCATCAGACATCTTGTGCGTATACTTCCCAACAGAATGGGATGGCTGAACGAAAACACCGGTATCTTTTGGATGTTATCAGGACTCTTTAGATTCAGAGTCGTGCTCCTCATTCGTACTGGGGGATGAGGTTCCAACTGCTTGTTACCTGATAAATCGTATGCTCTCTTCGATTCTAGAGAAAAGATCTCGTTCTTGATTGTGTTTCCTGAGACGGATCTTTTCTCACTTACGCCTCATGTCTTCGGTTTAGTGGCTTTTGTTCATTAGATGTCTCTTAGTCTTTACAAGCTTTCCCCTAGAGCTGTCAAATGTGTGTTTGTAGGGTATTCCAAGACCTAAAGGGATATTGTTGCTTCGACCCTATTTGACGAAGGTACTATGTTAGTGCAGATGTCACCTTCTTTGAGTCCATTATGTATTTCTCTCCTACATGAGCTCATTCCTTCAGAGGATGGAGAAAAGAGGTCTATATGCCTCTACCTCTGATCTCCACTACAAAACCATCGTCACCATCACCACGTTCTCCTCCGCTGTCACCTCCGCCACCTCCTCCACTGTTTTTCAGAGGATGGAGAAGAGGACTGTAAGGATGGACCTTGATGTACATATTTCTCTACGGAAGCAGAGGCGTACATGCACTATGCATCCTCTTGCTTCCCATGTTTCCTTAGAACGTCTCTCCAAGGATTTTCAAAGGTTTGTTGTGGGACTGTCGACTGTGGAGATACCACGGTCCTATCAGGAGGCACTGCAGAGTAGTAAGTGGTGTATGGTGATGGAGGAGGAGATGGCAGCCTTACGATCTCGTGGTACATGGAGTGTTGTACAGGCTCCTACAGGAGCCCCTGTTGTTGGCAGTAAGTGGGTGTTTACTGTAAAACACCATGCGGATGGTACTGCGGATAGGTATAAGGCTAGATTGGTTGCTCTTGGGTTCACCCAAACCTATGGGGTGGATTAACAGGATACTTTTTCTCCAGTAACGCGTCATTCTACTCTGAGGATTCTTATTGTTGTTGTTGTGGTATGTGATTGGCCACTTTTCCAATTAGATGTCAAGAATGTGTTATTTTATGGAGACCTGCAGGAGGAAGTTTGCATGCAGCAGCCACCAGGGTTTGTTGTTGAGGGGGAGTCCAGTATGGTGTGCCGACTTCACAAGGCCATATATGGCCTTAAGTAGAGTCTGAGAGCTTGGTTTCAGAAGCTCTCAGAGTTGATTGAACAGAAGGGATTTGTAAGATCTACTGCAGATCATTCTCTCTTTTTTGGGAGAACCCAGAGCGGTACCGTTGCTATTCTAGTTTAGGTTGATGACATTATTGTTACTGGCAGCAATGAACGGGGCATTCATGCAGCCAAGGATTTCCTTTGACGACAGTTTGTGACCAAGGACCTTGGCAAGTTGTGTTACTTTCTTGGTCTAGAGTTTGCTAGGTATCAACATGGTATGGTAATGATGCAAAGGAAGTATGTCACTGATCTTCTATCTGAGATAGGCATGACAGGATGCAGATCTGCTACTAGTCCAATATATCCCATTGTTAGGCTCTATGATGATGACTATGAGGAGGTGGATAAGAAATGGTACAAAGAGCTAGTAGGGAAGTTGTTATATGTTACTATTACCAGGCTTGATATTTCATTTGTTGTTAGCAGAGTCGACCAGTTTATGGAGCAACCCAGGCAGGCTCACATGGATGCAGTTAGCATGATCTTGAGGTATCTGAAGTCTTCTCCAAGTGCAAGTCTTGGACGTATTCAGAACAGATACGTCTCTCATAGTTACTGGATATGCAGATGTGGATTACGCTGGGTGCCCTAAGGACAGGAAGTCCACTTCAGGCTTCATTGTGTTTGTTGGTATCTCGTTGGTTTCATGGAAAAGCAAGAAACAGATAGTTGTAGCTAGATCTAGCGCTGAATCAGATTATAGGTCCATGGCCCAGGGAGCACAGAAATGATGTGGGTCAAGTCCGTCCTGACTGACCTATCTATTGAGGTGCATCTTCCTATGCACCTCAAATGTGATAATCAAGCAGCTCTATTCATAGCTAATAATCCAGCCTTCCATGAGAGAACAAATCACATTGAAGTAGATTGCCATTACACCCGTGATTTGATCCAGAATGGGCTTATTTCCACTTCTCATATTGCTTCAGGCAATCGGATTGCAGACATGTTTACCAAAGCTCTTGCGAGACAATCTTTTCACCGTTGTTGTTCCAAGCTGAGCATAATAGACATATATACTCCAGCTTAAGGGGGAGTGTTGAGATACTTATATCTCATTTTCTTTATTTATAGTTTTCTATTTCATCTGTCTACTTTATGTAATTTTCCCTTAGAGCTTTTCTCCTATATAAGAGAGCTCTAGGGGTACGATGAATAACAATTTTTCATTTCATGACTTTCCACAATAGACGCGGCCTTGAGCAGGAGGACTCGGAGTATAATTTTTTGGCTGCTACACTTTGGTCGCGATATGGGAGCAGGCGCATGTGCCATGGCTTCACTCGGTAGACGGTGCGTCGTACTGGAATACTGTCAGAGCGGCTTGTGGTAATTCTCAGGACGCAGCTACTTCTTTAGACCTACTTTGGGCCATTTGGTGTCTTATAAATGAGAAAATCTCTAGGGGGTGTTCGTTTCTCTGTGAAAGGGTGTTGGGGCATTATCGGGAACTGGCGTCTCTGTGGCAAAGCATGTAGCTCTGATTTTGTGGTTGTTTTTTTTTCCTCTTGTAATTTATATGTACTCGGTATCTCTTTTTTAAATGAATAATTTTGTGGTGGGTTCCAATATTGGGACTACACCATGTTTCTCCTCAAAAAAAAATAATATTTTTTCTATAGGCTTCAACCGACCCTACTTAATTGTGGGAAAAAGCTTTGTTGTTGTTTTATAGGCTTTTCATTGAAAACCTCAAGGCCTTAAATGTCGGATTTCAGTTTCATTTTGGTAAGCCTGGAAATAGAAATTCGGTGGAATTTCGATGGAATTTCGGCGAAATGGCCAGAAATTGGGAAAATTAGTTGAAAACTCATTTTTAAAAAAAAAATATTTTTAATATTCTTTAACTCAATAAATGAGATAGAAAGATAGTTTTTTTTTGCTAATAGTAAGATATTACTATGATATGTTACATTAAATTTCCTTCTAATCGTCCCAACAGTCAAAAAAGTAGTATGTTGCTTAGAACCAGAACTAGATTTGGAACTATAATTAGAAATCATTTGTTTCTCCTCTTGAACATGAATAGAGAATGCTTACACATGAGCACCTCTTTAATAAAAATGAGGTGACACATATGATAACTACTAATTAAAACATATATATCAAAATAAACAAAAATAAAAAATATAAAGATCTTCAGTTAAAACTTTAATTTAACTCTTAAACCATGTGTCTAACTGATTTGGTTTGGATCTAGATCTAAAATATAGAAACTAACTGTTGGGAGAAAAGGAGAACATAACATTAGAATAGACCGAGGGCTCTCTTATATAGCAGAAAAGCCCTAGGGTTAATTACATGATAAGTACTCAGAGAAAACACAATATATAAAATAGACAAAGAGATATTTATCTCAACACTTCCCCTCAAGCTGGAGCATATATATCTATCATGCTCAGCTTGGAGCAACACCTCTGAAATGGACCTTTAGCAAGAGCCTTGGTGAAGATGTCAGTCGTCTGGTCTCCTGTGGAAACATGGGAGGTGGATATGAGACCTTTATGGATCATGTCTCTAGTGTAATGACAATCCACCTCTATATGCTTTGTCCGTTCATGAAATGCAGGATTATTAGCAATGAATAGTGCGGCTTTATTATCACATAAAAGCTGCATAGGAAGAGGAACCTCAATGGTAAGGTCAGTCAAAATTGATCTAACACACATCATCTCTGCACTCCCTTGTGACATAGCCATGTATTCAGATTCTGCACTTGATCTAGCCACCATTGTCTGATTTTTGCTTTTCCATGAGACAAGAAGCTCCCGACAAACACAACAAACCTCGAAGTAGACTTCCTGTCCCTGGGACAACCTGCATAGTCAGCATCGGCACAAGCTGTCACCTCAAGAGATGTATCTTTGCTGAATATAAGACCTGAGCCAAGTGAGTTCTTCAAATATCTCAATATCATATTGACAGCATCCATATGCACCTTTCTGGGTTGCTCCATGAACTGGCTAACTTTGCTTACTGCAAACATTATATCTGACCTGGTGATAGTGGCATATAAAAGCTTCCCAACCAGTTCTCTATATCTCCTACTATCTACCTCCTCAGTGTCATCATCATATAATCTCATACTCGAATCCATCAGAGTAGTAGCTGGCTTGCATCTTATCATACCTGTTTCAGAAAGAAGACACATCACAAACTTCCTCTGGGTCATCACCAGACCACGCTGGTTCCTGGCGAACTCCAACCCTATGAAATAACGAAGAGTACCAAGGTCCTTAGTCACAAATTGTTGACCTAGGAACTACTTGGCAGTCTGAATACCTTTGTCATCATCTTCTGTAACATTAATGTCATCCACATAAACAAGGATCGCAACAGTACCTCTCTGTGACCTATGAACAAAAAGTGATGGTCTGTCGTAGACTGCACAAAACCCTGGTGCTCTATCAACTCCGATAGCTTCTGGTACCAAGCTCCCGGACTCTTCTTCAGGCCATAAATCGCCTTGTGGAGCCTGCATACCTTATGGGACTCCCCCTCAGTAGCAAACCCTTGTGGCTGCTGCATATAAACTTCCTCCTGAAGATCCCCATAGAGAAAAGCATTATTCACATCAAGCTGGTACAAAGGCCAGTCTCGTGAAACTGCAACGGAAAGAAGAATGCGTAGTGTCGAATGTCTGGCCACAAGAGAATAGGTATCTTGATAAACCACACCATAGGTTTAGGTAAATCCACGTGCCACAAGTCTTGCCTTGTAGCGATCCACACTGTCATCTGCCTTTGCTTGACTGTAAATATCCATTTGCAGCTTACAACAGAGGTACCTTGTGGAGCAGAAACAATGCTCCACGGTCTATGTGACCTCAACGCAGCCATCTCCTCTTCCATAGCAAGTCGCCACCTACTTTCCTGTAACGCATCCTGATATGTACGTGGGATAGTAACAGCAGAGAGTCCCACTACAAACTTCCTGTACTCATTTGAAAGATGATCTAAAGAAACATGTGCAGCAAGAGGATATGTGGCACACTGGCGCCGAGGCTTCCTTAGGGCAATAGGAACCTCCAGATCATCATCCATTCTGTCTGCCGGAGTCAACTCAGCATGTGTATCATGCAAAACTCCAGTGCCATCAATAGAAACAATGTTAGTATGACATACCTGAGGCATGGTGGATGATGTGGACGGCGCATGAGTAGAGGGGCGAGTAGAAGACCTGCGAGTGTAAACAAAGGGTAAAAGCTTTGACTGGGTAGACGGAGGTGGAGGTGGTGAGGGTTGATGTGCAACATGGGGTTCATATAGTGGAAGAGACGGAGGTGGAGGAACAACATCCTCCCCAGAAGTAGTATTGGATAACTTGTCGCCTGTAGGAGATAAATACATAATCGACTCAAAGAAAGTGACGTCAGCACTCATATAATATCGTCGACCTATAGGATCAAAACATATGTACCCTTTTTGGGTACGAGAATAACCGACAAAAACACATTTGACAGCTCTAGGTGAGAGCTTGTCACGACCAAGAGTGAAATTGTGGACAAAGGCCACCGATCCAAAGACTCTGGGAGTGAGAGAGAATAGTTCCTTCTCGAGAAATGCAATCAAGAAGGGAACCTTCTCTCCAAGCATGGTGGACGGCATGCAATTCACCAACTAACAAGCAGTGAGAACAGCGCCACCCCCCAGAAAGATGAGGAGTACGACTCTGGATCAATAATGTTCGTGTGACATCAAGAAGGTGACGATGTTTGCCTTCAGCCACACCGTTCTGTTGAGAAGTGTAATTGCAAGAGGTTTGATGAACAATTCTAAGAGACCTGAGAAATTCAGATAAATGTAATGTGGAAAACTCCAAAGCATCATCCATACGAATGAATTTCACATTAGCAGAGAATATATTCTTGACTTCAATAAGAAATGTTTTAATGATAGCATCTGCTTCAGACTTATGTTTTAACAAAAACACCCACGACAATCTAGAATAATCATCTACAGTGACCATATAAAAACGATGTCCCTTATGATCAGGGACATGACTCGGACCCCAAATATCAAAATGGAATAACTCAAAGGACTGAGTACTGTGACGACTCGGACGACTCGGAAAAGAGGAGCGATGATGCTTCTCAAGTTGACAAGCTTCACAATCTAGTACAATACGAGGAGATATTTGCGGTAGCACATGACACATCTTTTGTAGTAGAAGGTGGCCAAATCGAAGATGCCACATGAAGGGGGAAACTGATCCTGAAAGTAGAGTAGCGATAGCAGCATATGGTGGAACGGCAAGCTTGTACAAACCTCTTTGCTGATGGCCATGACCAATCATCCTGCCAGTTAGTATGTCCTGAAACACACAAGAAGAGGGATCAAAGATGGCACGGCAATGTAAATCTTTTGTGAGTTGGCTAGTGGACAAAAGATTCATCTGAAAATCTGGTGCATATAAGACATTCTGAAGATGCATAGAGGGGGCTAGAACAATCTTCCCTTGACCAATAATGGGCAGACGAATGCCATTAGCAATAACCATAGACCTGGCGGGTGAGATAGATCGGTATGTATGGAACTATGTATGATCTCCACACATATGATGTGACGCCCCAGAATTTATAATCTAGTCAGTTAAATATGAACTGCTACAACTTGTAAAAGCAGAATGAATACCTGATGAGCTAGATGATGCTTTGGCCATAGTTGCAGCATCAGTAGCACCGGGAGTCGGAGTCGTAGGAGTGGTCATCATATCTCTCAATCTGGATATAATATCATCGAAACGTGGATCCAGAGTAGACGTACTAGGCTGCTCAGTCTGCTCAGCAATACGTGCAGATGCTGGATAACCATGCTTCTGAAAGCATGTGTCCTCAGAGTGACTAGGACGATGGCAATGGGAACAAGGACCACGCTGTCGGTCGCCTCCTCGACCTCGAGGTCCACGATCCCAAACTTGAGAAGGTCGCCCTCTACCGCGAGTAGCAGCCATAGCTGAAGGAGTCGGCTGAACGCCTGAACCGTAGTAGTATTGATGGTAGTGATCCTGCTCAAGCGCTTGTAGACTTCCTCCATCGGCGGAATCGTCTCTCCAGTGAGAAGTTGAGTACGAGCGGCATCATACTCTGAGTCAAGAGAGGACAGGAAGACTCATGTCATGGTGGCATTCTGATATGCATGTTGTTGTTCAGTGCTCGTGATAATAGGCATGAAGCTGTGAAGTAGAGAGAAGTGGACGTGGAGCGGTCGACCATTCTGTTTGGTCGAAAAAATATCGAACTGCAGCTGAAGAGTCTTGCTCTCATTTTTTGCTTGCATGTATGTGTCTGCCAATATATCCCACATAGCTTTTGTAGTTGGCTGGTTAACAATATCATTAGCAATCTCCGTGGTAAGTGTCCCGGAGAGCCAGATATGAGCGCAGGCGTCATTTTGCTTCCATGACGCATTCGCCCCAGTTTTGTCCGTCGGCTCCGAATCAATCAGAATATGCTCCTTATTGTGGCATTGCATTAGGGTACGAAACTGCATGGACCATAACTTATAGTTGGTCCTGTCCATCTTTACGATAGGTGCCGAACCTTTGAAAACACCGGAAGAGGAGAAAACATCACCCTTGTTTTTTGACATTGTACCAAGAAGCCACGACGCGGAACAAGTGAAGATTATCTCAAGAGATGAAACAATCTCTACATAACCATAGGAGGGATTAGTTGCATTCGTAGACTCATACAGCCATCCCTTGGCCTGCGTGCGAGGTTAAGCACCTCTCAAAATGAGATAGGTTAATCGATAGTACCCTCGAACAGCGGTGCCGGACTGGGTCGGTCATAGATAGGTGCTGAACTGTGCCTTGCATAACACAGTAGTCGCGGGGTGGTGGTGCTAGGACAAGAGCAGCGCCTGGATATGCGATGGGGGCGCACAGCCGCGCTAGGGCACCGCTTGGGAAAGCATTGGCGGTGCTAGGTTTGCGTGGAGGCGGCACTAGGCCAACAGAGACGAGTTGGCGAAGCAGATCCGCACTGGCGGCTACGGTGCAACGCCTGGGGGCGCGAGGTGCGCCAAACGACGATCGCAGGGACGCCGGGAGGCTCGAGTAAGCGCGCGCAAAAACACCGTGAGGCTCTGGTGCGCCAGGCGGCGTTCGCTGGGGGCGACGGCAAGCGCGGGTGGGGGGGACGCGGGTAGGGTTAGGGCTTCGGGTGGGATATGGGAACCCTCCGATACCATGTTGGGAGAAAAATAGAACATAACATTAGAATAGACCGAGGGCTCTCTTATATAGGAGAAAAGCCATGGGGTTAATTACATGATAAGTACTCAGAGAAATCACAATATATAAAATAGAGAAAGAGATTATTTATCTCAACACTAACTAAAGAAACTTCTTTAAACAATGTAAAGCACCCTAACAACTTAATACATTAGCGAATAAATAAGTGAAAATTCATTAATATATGCACATTTCGATGAAAGCGAAAGATGGATTCTCTTATTTTTGTTATTTCGCTGAAATGACATGTAATTTCGATGAAATTTCGTTGACATTTTGTTGAAATCCTGGGAAAAAAATAGGGTGGTGTTTCGATTTCGGTGACCTAAAGAAATAGAAATTTCGAAGAATTTCGGTGGAATTTCGTTGAAATTTGAAGCCATTGGAAAACATGTACTTTATTTCTGTTCATCTACAAAAAAGATTTACTTTCTTTAATAGTGCATGCAGGCGTTATTGTTTCATGTTTTTAGTAAACAAAGTTGTTGTATCACTTCACTATGAGTTGATGGTTTATTTTCTGAATATTGTTATGCATTTGCTGTTTTCAGAGGATACGAGTTTACCAGCAGAAGTGTGAAATGTTTGAAACTATTGTGCATTCATATACTTCTTGCAATTACGCTTGGGATGAACCAACCTTCCCTCATCGGCTTACAGTTGAAGTATATACAGCACTCTTTTTCTTTACATAAATATTTAATTTTTGTGCCAAAATATAATGATGCATTTTAGGTTCCTGGTGAGCGTACCCTGGGAACTTATAACTTTGATGATGTATGCGAATATACTGCTGTATGCTTACCGCAAACTCTGGAGGTGCGTCTGTCATCAAATAGTTACTGTGTTGTGCCCCATTTTTCTATAGGTTCTAGCTTGGTTTGAATTTTTTTCATGAAAAACGAAACTTGTGATAGGGACAGTATGTTGATTTAGCTTGTATTCCATGATGAGGTGAGATGAGGTGAGATCTTGCTCCTTTTGTTAGTAGTGCTAGTATCTATGACTTTTATTAAGCAGGTTAGTGCTTGCATGTTAATTATCAATGCATATGTGCTAGTCTTTTGGCATCAAAATTATGCTTGTACCTTTAATTTTGTATTTAAATCATAGAAAACTATACTTTAACAAAATTATCATTAATAATGAATTACCATTTATTTCTACTAATAATTTTGCTTTTCTACTGGCTACATCAATTAGAAATTTGGTTAGTGGTGCTCTGTTCAGACAAATTTGCATTTCACGGTTTTCTGAGCTTGATAGGAGCTTTTGTGCATTCTTACCTACAAGGTAACGTTTTTTTCTCAATATAGGGAGACATGAAGAAAAAATACCCAAGTACTGATAAAAAAGTAGAAATAAGTTGTATATAATATTATTTTTGACTATTTTTTAATATTATATCTAATTGGTGTGCTATCAAACTTTTCGTCAATGAATGTTCAACTTTGTAATGTTTATTTAATTAGTTGTGTACGTGATTCTTAACACACAATTACTCCCGTCTGTGAATTTCCAGAAACCAGAGAGAAGACTTCTTATAGCTGTACATGCGGAAGGTGCAATTAAGGTTGGTTGTAAACCTTTTACATTTCAAGAAGAAAACATGCATTATCAAGCATTGATGGTTTTGTTTTGTAGGTGCTCACTGTGATTGATTCCAGTCACCATAATATCAGTGACATAAAAGGGGCCAACTTTTTCGGATTTAAAGAGAGAAGAGCTCCTTCTAAAGAAACACAAGTTTATTTCAATGAACGGATCAGAATACACTTATCTATAGGCATCTCCTTAGTTGACTCTACTCCAGAGGTATAAAAATATTTCTAACATTTTCCACTTCATCACGACAAGGATTTAGTTATTTATTGAAGGTTGTATTTGGGTTAAATGGTTCTTGGATGTGGTTTCCTCAACCATGTCCATATAAATATCATACACACACCACCTTTGACTAAAAGTCAAAAAAAGAGGCTTAGTTGTCCAAGAAGACGGGTAGGTCAAAGCTTTTATGATTTTTCCCTCTCGTTGTAGAGGGTTTCCATTGAAATCATTGCATGTTTTCTATGTTTCTTGTATTTTTCCACAATATTAGAGCCATTCGGATAAAGGATTAACTGTTGATTAAGGAAGATTTTCATGTACTTGGTCAGGGCATTTGCAATTTTTTGGTCGTGGGGGTTGAGCTTGTCCCACATTGATCGAGATCTCCAACACAAGGAATACCATCTTTTTTTCGTAAGAGATAGGAACAAATACTCATTAAATAGTTGTCTCCGGCCGCCTTAGGTAGGTCTAATGTCACCTTGGTCAATTAACACTGTAACACTAATCTATCATTGCTTCGCTCTTTCTATCTTGACTATTTGGCACTCAAATCAATTTAACCCTTCCCCAGGGAACTGATCACGTTTTGTCCATGGTACATCCAAGAAGTTATTGTGGTCGATCAAGTTTTCCAGCTTGATCGATCATCTTCTGCTAGTGTTTTAGTCAGGTGATTGATCAAGTTTTCCTTAGTGATTGATCAAGTGTCAGGTTAATCAAATAATTCTCCTTGCATGATCGGTCTTCTCCTCTTATGAGAGAGATGTTTGAAAACTAGTCAGACAACAACGACAACATGGTTGTTGCATCTATTTCTATGAGATGTCTGATAAGATGATCATTCAGATTACATGCACAAAGCTCACGAATGACAACATGTACAAAGCTCACGAATGACAATCATTTTCTCTAGGAGGTCGCCACTGGGATGGGAATTGCCGTATAAGGTCAAATTGGGCGGCTCTATTTGAAAAAGGCTCCCGTGGAAGGTGATTTGTGTGGTATCTCTAGCAGAGGTTGTAATATCTAGGGAATTTGTAATGGTGCCGATAGCACGAGCAGATGTGGGATATCCATGCTTCTAATAGCATGTATCTTTAGAATGACCAAGACGGAGGCAATATTAGAATGACCAAGACGGCGGCAATAGGGGCCATGTTGATGTCCACCTCCTCTACCATGGGGACAACACCCTCTAAACTGAGTAGAGTCTCCCATGCCACGAGATGCAGCCATCGTGAGGAGGTATGTATGGTGACAGAAGGTGGGATAGTGATCCTATTGAGGTGATTGTATGCTTCCTCCATGGGAGGTATAGTTGCACCAGTAAGAAGCTATGTGTGTGCTGCCTCATATTCAGGTTCTATAACAGCCAAGAAAATTCCCACCATCGTGGAGTTTCTATATGCCATATGTCGCTCAGTAGAGATGTGGTCACGGGCATGAAGTTGTGAGGCTTCTTGAATATGCCACGAAGTGAATAGTACAAACTATACAGAGGATGAACATTCAGCTTGGCCGTATATATCGAACTATAACTAAAGAATCGTGGCATCATTCTTCGTTTGACCATACGTGGTTGCTAGGATATCCCACGTCGGCCTTGGCAATAGGTTGGTTCATAATGTCATCGGCAATCTCTGTAGTGAGAGTGCGAGAGAGCCAAATACGTGTATACCTGTCATTATGCTTCCGCGAAGTGTTCTCCCCATTCCTATTCGTCGGCTCTATTGTGTCAGAACATGCTCCTTGTCGTTGCATTGCAGGAGGGTCAAGAACTGCATGGACCACAACTCATAGTTGGTCTCATCCATCTTCACCATGGGAGGCGAGCCCTTGAAGGCACCAGGAAGAGAGAAGACATCATCCTTGCTCTCTGACATGATGAAGAAAAAAGGGTCAAAACAGAACTTGACCGGGTTGTAAAACGATCCGAACAAGTCTACGCGATCATATAGCGGATTGGTTGTATGTGTATACTCATACAAACACATCATCATCAATCCTTGATACGTGTTAGGGTCGGAAAATGTGGTTTATCAGTCTGAAA
Source organism: Ottelia alismoides (assembly GCA_037367405.1). Lineage (NCBI taxonomy): Eukaryota > Viridiplantae > Streptophyta > Magnoliopsida > Alismatales > Hydrocharitaceae > Ottelia > Ottelia alismoides. Next base: position 690,993 of record JAZKJV010001089.1, read on the forward strand.
TCACCTTTTCTAGTCAAAATCAGATCGTACAACAGATCTGGGCATCGCCGGAGAGGACAAGGGGCCCTCAAGGGCCTTGTGGCGGCTGAGAAGCACCCTCTGGGGTTGGCAGAGGTGCAGGTGCCCAAGGGTGGGTTGGATGACGCCTAAGGAGGGCCTAAGGTGGCCCAAAAGTGGCTTGCGGTGGCACTACAGCCCTTGGAAGAGCGAGGAGAAGGCGCAGCCGACCTCGAAGAGGGTCGGATGCTGCGCAGTAGCTCTTAAAGGAGGGGTGATGGTGGCGCTCAGCTCGTAGAGGGCCCTCAATGGCGCGCGAGGCAGAGTAGTGGGTGGGGTTACAGCACAGGGTTGAGAACTCTGTTCTAGGACCGTCACTCTGATACCATGCGGAGAGAAAATAATGAGTTGCATATTCCTGAGGCATTATGGCTCTCTTATATATAGGATAATCATGTTTGGGCAAATTATATAATATAGACTGAAAGAAAGAGAAAATATATAGAATAAAGAAAAGATAACTAATATCTTTACAATCTCGAAGATTGCCAAGTTTCAAACCTTGATTACCAATTCAGTTTATATTGAGCTTTGTTAAGATATTTATGTTATTTTGTCTTTTCTCTATAGTGATTATTTCTTTTGTCATGTTTATGTTATTTACCCTTTGAGCTTTTCTCCTATATAAGAGAGCTCTAGGGTTAGATGGAATACAATTCTTTTTTTTTGAAGGCTTGGAATACAATTCTTTTCTTTCCCTTCCGCATGGTATCAGACCGGAGCCTGTGCCCTAAGATCCGAACCCCTACCAAACCCTAGCCTCTCACCCGTCGTCGACGCCCCTCACCAAAACCGGCGTACCCCCGCCGCCATACAGGGCATCAAGTGTCGTCGGCCCCACACCCACATCACCGCCGCCGAGCCTTGTGCCCCGTGCCGCTGCCGCCACCACCGAGCACTGTGCTCAGTGCCACCGCCGTGATCCATACCTCCCATGTGTCGCCGCCCGAGTGAAGTATCATCTATTTGCGGGCGGTGGCGTGTTGACGCTTCGTCTTGTGGATTGTTGGGTATCTAGGGTGTGACGTTGAAATCTAGAAAAGCCCTAGTTACTCAAAGGGCTCTCCAGAAGGATGGAAGAGGTTGTGGTATGAGTCTACACCCACAACCATCTTCTTGTATGTCAGTGTAGACGCTTGGTATTTCTTGTTGCTGCCCAGTCTTGAAGACAGTTGTCATCATGTCTGACAACAAAGTCGAAGTTCCATCCCTAGGTGCCTTCAAAGGTCCGGCACCCATTGTCAAAATGGATGGAACTAACTATGAACTATGGGCCATGCAGTTCATGAGTTTGACGCAATGTAATGGCAAGAAGCACATCCTCACGACAGAGGAGCCACGTGACAAGACTGGGACAAATGCCTCATGGGAGGCAGATGATGTGTATGCTTGTGTATGGCTATCTGGGATTGTATCCACAGAGATAGCTAATGATATATTGAGTCAACCTACTGCAAAGGCTATGTGGGACATTCTTGCCGCGACGTATTCTCCAGTGAAGAATGAGTTGGAGATACTTCAGCTCCAGCATGATATCTTCACATCGAAGCAGAATGGACGTCCTCTTCGTAGCCTATATACTTCTTTAAGGGGTATGTTTGAGAAGTTACATGGTTACATACCCTTGACTGCTACACCTGAGCAGCACAAGGCAAACAGAGATTCTGTGATGACTAGAGTATTTCTAGCAGCCCTGGATCCAGAGTATGATGCAGCTAGTGCCCAGATCCTCACTGATGCTGCCATACCTCCTATGGAGGAGGCATATCGCAGATTGAGTAGACTGTCTATATCTTCTGGTAGTATTGTACAGCACATTGAGGTGGATTGCCACTATACTCGTGATTTGATCCTGTTGATGGAAATGAGAATGCGAACTTGTTTATTCTAGGGAACCCTAGGCTCTCTTATATAGAGAAAGCCTATGGGTAAATTACATAAGGTGGAACAAGGAAAATAAACATAACAGACGAGTACATAAATTCTAGAAATATCTCCACATCCCCCTCAAGATGGAGCATAGATGTCAATCATGCTCAGCTTGGAAGAGCATTTTTGAAACAACCCTCTGAGCAACAGCTTATTAAAGACATTTGCAATCTGCTCTCGTGAACTAACATGGGAAGTAGAAATCAAACCCTTCTGAATCATATCCCTAGTATAGTGGTAGTCTACCTCAATATGCTTCGTCTTTTCATGAAATGTAGGATTATTAGCAATGAATAATGCTGCTTGATTGTCACATTGTAATTGCATGGGTAGAGGTACATCTATATGCAGATCTTCTAATACGGCTCGAACCCATATCATCTCCGTACTTGCATGTGCCATGGCTTTATACTCAGATTCAGCGCTAGATCTAGACACCACTGTCTGTTTCTTGCTTTTCCAAGAAACTAAGGAACTGCCAACAAACACTGCAAAACCTGAGGTAGATTTACGGTCTATAGGACATCCTGCATAATCCGCGTCAGCACATGCAGAGATAGAGAGATTGATTTCTTTGCTGAACAACAATCCTGCACCTGGAGACAACTTTAGATATCTTAGTTTCATATATACAGCATCCACGTGCACCTGTCTAGGTTGTTCCATGAACTTACTCACCCGATTTATCGCAAAAGCAATGGCAGGTCTAGTGATAGTAATATAGAGAAGCTTTCCCACCATTTCTCTATATCTTCTTTTGTCAACTTCCTCTGTATCATCTTCGTATAACTTCATACTAGGATCCATGGGAGTAGTAGAGGGTCGACATGTGAGGCACACTCCTGCTAGGATCTGAGATACCCGTTTACACATCACGCGTAGTATCATGTTCGCTAAAGATCGCATTACAATACTGAAAGTTTAGAGAATTTTTTTTCATATTTACTTTATGAATGACATTCACAATTAACAAATAAGCCACATAACTACAATGTCACCAATTATTGCATAAATTTCCATAGCATTTAACATGTAACAAACGAAACTGCATAATATACATGTATCCCAATTTTAACAGAAGAGAAATAAAAGCATTATATAATACCTTGAACAAACTATAGCATGCGTACCTGATAATAGTAACTACAGAAGCTGATGTTTAACTCTCCCAATATCACAATGTAGGTGTTTTGCATGCAATCCATGTACTAGGGAGAAAAGAACATCAACAAATGTTGAGCACAACTAATTAATTAACAATAACATGATATTTAATGGCTCCAAAAGAAAGCAAGTAAATAAGGCTTATCAATTATTGGCAATGAAACAAGTTTTCTAGTTATTCAGCAAGTGAATTTCCCGACTTAGTTACCCTACATTAATATCCCAATATTTATCATTTTTATACATAGATTATATGATCCATATTTAAATTGTCTTTTACTTAATTATAAATCATGTTTAATGGATCTTGGAGATGCGGATTTTGAGTCTTGGTTCTTGGTCTTTATCTAATCTCTCGGATTTAGTGGATAATCTGGGATCTTGATCTGAGTGTGACCTCATATTATGATTCTAAGGTGTGACTCCAGTATAAAACTGTATATGATTTCCGTTCTTCCTCATCAATTTCAAGTTTCAATGATTTATTCAATACCTATCATGATTGAGATGATCCAGATATCTTGAGTATTTAATGATTTACATGGTCGAGATGATTCAGATCTCTTTTGATGTTTGTGAGTCATGTGGATAGACCATAGTAAGTGTAGATGATGAGTCTGATGTTTTGATTCTTTTCTTGTTGAATTTCTCAAGCTTAGTGGATAGTTTGTGGTCTTGGTCTAGGTAAGACCTCACACTATGACTCTAAGGCAGTAAGGAAGCCTTAGGGTTGGGGTGCCTCCGTAGGCATGCGGTGGAGTAAAATGCATCCTAACTAAGTTCCCAACATGTCCACTAGCTATTTCGAACAATTGTGGTAGTAGCTCGTAGTCTGATAAGGATGATTTTCATAACTGGTCATTTCTCTTCGTTAGGAATTACTGACGGAACAGTAACTAGCTCAATGGAAACTAAGCTCAACTACAACCAACTTAACTGTATTTCATCTCAACTTTTGCCAAACTCATTTGTGACTCAATCCAATCTCAAGTGTAATTCCTCCAAATTCAACTGTAACTGATTCAGATGTAGCCATAAAGGATTCAGATGTATGCATGGATGATTCGGATGTAGCATCGTCAAGTCTGCTGGCGAAAAGTAAACAAAACTCAAGCGGTGAGGTAGCCTACAAAAGGCTCTTCCATCTCGCCCTCTAATTGGAAGTGCGGTCCAATGGAGGGATAAGACTACTCCAAAACTACGCCACTGAAACGGGTGAGAGAGACTCTCCGGAAAAGTCACTCTAAAAGAAAAAACCGGCCCGACTGATTCGGGCTAACGAGCTCGAAAAACTAAAACCAAGGGTCCTCCAGCCTAGGTACCCTAAAGAACAAGGGTCAGCGGAACTGGTCTTTAAAAGAAAACCTGTGGATACCAGAGAGGCTTAAAAACTGCGAGCGCTTGCGAAAGAAATCGAGAAAAAGACTGGGATCCTAGACCCGCGCACTAAACGGCCGCTGCCTTAACTGGGCTTCTTATCTCCCGCCCAGCTGAGGGTCACCGCACCCTCGCACAGTCAGGTGTAAAGGTTACCGTGACTGGCACTCTTAATTATCAGTCATCAATGACTTGATCCCTCATCCTTTCTTAATCCTTTATGTGGTTGATTATACAGATCTAGGTCTTTTTGATCAACGATCTTATTGATATAATTGATTCATCATTGATTTCACTTATTCATCTACATCATCATTTCCCAATCTCTTCAATGGTTGACTTTACAATTCTAGGTATTTTGTCACTACCTATCTTTGGTGATATGTATAAATAGTAGTGTATACCTAAAAGATTAATTTACAAAGATGATCGGTCTTTTTGGTCACATGTTATCATTTCTAAAATCATAAGATTATCATCTATACTTTGGATATGGATTTAGCTAGTCTTTATCATTTTATTTTATATGGTACCTATAGAAGAATCATGGCTTAATTGTCCAGTTCCAATTGAGACATCAAAGGAGTGTTTTCTGATCATTTGCCATAACATCCTATATATAATAGATCGTATGAATAGTAGACTATACATAATGATCAATTGATTGATGATTTCTTATTCGTAAAGATCTTAAGAGTTGACTTTGAGAGAAGAGTTTTAATATTTTAAAAGATGAATTCTCATAAGATCATCATATTTGCTCCTATATAAGTAAGATATTAAATCCGATCAATGTTTGTACATGTGAAATTAACCGGTGGCATTAAGGAGATTGCCTATGATGATTAAGCCCTTTTATTCGAGCAGTGTCTCATAGGTAGATAGAAGTCGATCATAATAAGGCCATCCATAGTCTTTTATAAAAAAAATATCTTACAATGTTCATCTGTGAAGCAAGAATTTCACTAATTGAACAATCCTCGACAGATTTTGATTTTGAGCGATTGTAGCCAATGGACATATGCATCTAATTTTCGAACTTCTATCCAAAAATCTGTTCAGAAGGTATCGCTCCCCCAACCTAGTTTACACAAAGTTACAATGGTGTAGATAAACGTGACTACGATTTCTACAGGTGGTGGGAATGTGAACTTTTAATAGTACAACATAATCATAACTCATGAACAATCCAAATCTAGCTCATCATCAAACATTGCTCAAGATGCTTCTTTACCTTAGTTGGTTTCCCTATGTGAAGGGATGAGATCATGCGTTCACCATTCTATCTCTAATTATTACGAGTAATGACTAATCTGATCCCGAATGCAATCCATTGATGTACTATTAACTGTATTGATTCTAAGAGATTATATTGTATATCACAAAATTCTAACTGAAGTTAGGTCATGAATGATAAGAATGCTCCTCTAACCTCATGTTCTTTATTTTGAATGTTACTCTTGTTTCCTGTCGATGGTTATTTTCTATAGAGCATAAACTTGATGGTAAGGTTGATTGGCTTAAAGAGGGGCTTTCAATAAAAGAATTCTCTTATACGTATGGAGTTGATTACATCAAAGCCTTTTCTATAGTAACCAGTATGGAGTCCAGGTGCACCAAAAGTTAGCTTAGTTGTGAGTTTGATATGACCAGTACTTTCTTAGTCCCAACCCTAGATACCTAGAAGACTTTTATAATAAAAATTTTAGGCTAAGTCATGCATGGAAGGCAGCAAGAGGAGGGAGAAAGATTGTACCTTTGATCCTCTAAGTTTGGAGGGTATTTGTGGCTTTATCTAACATACAACAATAGCTAAAATACCTGATGGACAGCAACATAAAAAAAACTGAATTAGCGACTCCAACATTGATTTTAATGAAAGTAAAGTGAAGAGAGATATGTACCTTTGAATATCTCCACTTTAGAGATCCAAACTTGCTTGCAACATCCTTTTCTTGACAGGAGCTTCAGTTCATTCGGATCCGGATGTTACACAACACACGATCATACATGTCCCAACAAGCATATCTGTAATATATTTCCTTTGGGTCATCACAAGACCCTGTGCATTACTCGCAAATTCCAATCCCAAAAAGTATCGTAGAGTACCAAGATCCTTAGTCACAAACTGATGGCCTAAAAATACTTTTGCCATCTTTATCCCCTGCATGTCATCTCCTGTAACAAGTATATCATCAACATATACCATAATAGCAAGTTAGCAACAGTACCTCTGGGAGTCTTCTGGACAAACAAAGAGTGGTCAGCATTTGATCTTTTGAACCCTTGCTTCTGGATTAAATCCGAAAGCTTCTGAAACCATGCCTGCGGACTTTGTTTAAGACCATATATGGCCTTGTGAAGTCTACACACCATCTGACACTCCCCCTCAGCAGCAAACCCCGGAGGCTGCTGCATGTAGATTTCTTCCTGCAGATCCCCATATAAAAAGACATTTTTAACATCAAGCTGGAACAAAGGCCAATCACGTGACGTGCAACCGGAGAAACGGTGTCCATATAATCCACGCCATAGGTCTGAGTGAATCCACGTGCCACTAGCCTTGCTTTGTAGCGAGCAAGGCTGCCATCCGCATTATATTTGACAGTAAAGACCCATTTACACCTAACAACAGAAGCTCCTGGGGAAGCAACAACCAAGTTCCATGTACCACGAGACCACAGGGCAGCCATTTCCTCCATGGCTAACCTTCAGTTCATGTCTTTCAAGGCATCCTAATAATTTCGTGGTATCTCCACGGTAGATAAGGCAACAACAAATCTATGAAAATCACCACTGAGGCGATGGAATGAAACATGTGAAGCAAGTGGATAGGACACACACATCTGCTTAGACTTCCTCAAGGCAATAGGTACATCCAAATTATCAGTGGTGTCCACCTGTATGTCATTCTCCTGCACTAGTGCATTGTCAGTCCCATCGTTACTAATATCACTTGGACATACCTGGGGCGTCATGACCAGGAATCGGGCGACGTGTATAAAATTTCGGTAAAGGTGGGACTGGTGGTAGCGGAGGTGGTGGTGGTGGTGATGGTGGTGATGATGGTGGCACAACAGGAGTTGGTATGTTATCTGACTGAAAGAGGACGAGGTGGCACATAAATTTCATCATCAGTAGTGGAAGAAGTCATCATGTCACCTGTAGGCGAAAAATACATCACAGTCTCAAAGAAAGTGACATCTGCACTAACATAATATCTTTTGTTCACAGGATCATAGCATCGGTAACCCTTTTGAGTGCGAGAGTACCAAAAAGCACACATTTGACAGCCCTAGGTGAGAGCTTGTCAATCCCCGGAGTAAGTTGATGGACAAAAGCAACTAAGCCAAAAACACGAGGAGTTAGGGAGAACAATTCCTTGTCAGGAAGAGACAACAGAAAGCGGAACTTTCTCACCCAAGACAGAGGATGGCATACGATTGACCAGATAACATGCCATAAGAACAGCATCACCCCAAAAAGACAGAGGAGCACAACTATGAATGAGTAAAGTCCGAGTTATATCAAGAAGATGACGATGTTTTCTTTCTGCAACACCATTTTATTGAGACGTGTAGACACAAGTTGTTTGATGAATAATGCCACGAGACAAGAAGAAATGTGAAAGAGCACGAGTGCAAAATTATAAGGCATTATCTATGCGCACAATCTTCATATCAAAAGTAAAAACATTCCGAACTTTATTGATAAGATTTTTTATTACATCCCCTTCTTCAGATTTATTTTTCAATAAAAAGACCCAAGACAATCTAGAGAAATCATCGATTACTAGGTTAAACATGTGTCCTTGGTGATCAGGAACACGACTCGGACCCCAAATGTCAACATGCAACAACTCAAAAGGGGAGCGACTGCTCTGAGACTCATGACTAGGGAACGTAGATCTGTGATGCTTTCTCAACTGACATGCTTCACACTGAAAAGAGACTTTGGTGAAATCTGAGGCAAGATATGTCGCAGCTTCTGAAGAGGGAGATGACCAAAACGCAGATGCCAAGTAAAGGGAGAAACAGTTCCACTGGACTGAGATGAGACACCAGCATATGGGGTGCGGACCAACCGATAGAGACCATCCTGCTCACAGCCACAGCCAATCACCCTGCATGTTAGAATGTCTTGAAAAATAAGAGACGATGGGTCAAAAATAGTCCGACAATGCAAATCCTTTGTAATCTGACTGATAGAATGTAAGTTCATTGAAAAATCCGGAGCATGCAAAACATTATGTAGTCGTATGGAGGGTGTCAAACTGATCTCCCCTTGTCCAATGATGGGTGAATGAGTCTCATCCGCTATTACTATCGATCTCTCTGGTGGAACCTCCCTGTATGATGTAAACTTATCTCTGTCTGGACAGAGATGATGTGCCGCGCCAGAGTCTATAATCCATTCTGAAACATCCGAACTATGACAAGATGTAAAGACGTAAACGCTACATGATGTGCTAATTGGGGCTGGCGTACTGGCAATGGTTGCAGCTGCTATGTCTGAGTGACCTCATGACGAGTCAGTAGTGGCAGGAGGCATGATATCACGTAGTCTGGCGACAAGATCCTCAAACCGCTGATCTGAAGTAGATGTCGGTGTAGGCACAACGTGCTTAGCTACACGGGCTAATGCTAGAAAACCAAGCTTAGAATAGCATGTATCCTCTACATGGCCCGGGCGATGACAGAAGGTGCATGGCTGACGGAATCAGCCATCTCGACCACGAGGTCCACGGTCACGAAAAGAAGAAGATGCACCTCTGCCTCTAGAGGCTGCCATCGCTGAAGGAGGTGGAGTAGTGGCAGTAGAAGGAACTGTGATTCTGTTGAGTCATCGATACACTTCCTCCACTAGAGGAATAGTAGCATCCGCCAGGATCTGCGAGCGAGGTGCATCATACTACGGATCAAGTGCCGCTAGTAAGACCCCCACCATAGTAGCATTCCAGAACGTCTTCTGTTGTTCAGGGGTTGCCGTAAGGGGAACGATACTGTAAAGCTTCTCAAACATCCCTCATAGGGATGTATACAACAAATGCAACAGTCGGCCATTCTGCTTGACCGTAAATATATCATGCTAAAGTTGGAGGATCTTGATCTCGTTTCTCATCTGCGAGTACGTCGCGGCAAGGATATCCCACATGGCCTTAGCCGTGGGCTGATGGAGGACATCATTAGCAATCTCCATCGTCAGAGTACCTGAAAGCCAGACCTTAGCATACGAATCATCAGCCTCCCATGAGGCATAAACCCCAGTCTTCGCTGCCGGCTCATCTTCGGTAAGAATGTGCTTCTTATTGTTGGACTTCATGAGACTCATGAATTGCATCGCCCAGAGCTCGTAATTCGTCCCGTCCATTTTGACTATTGGTGTTGGACCTTTGAAAGCACCGATGGAGGGCATGTTGACTTTGTTTTCTGACATTGTTGCCGGAGATGAAGAACTAGGGTATGTAGACAAATGAATAACTGTCTACATAAACATGTATGGAGTTGAGTGCATATGTAGACTTATGCACTCAAACCTATGAGGAACAAGAAAGATAAGGGGACGGCGTCGAGTTGAGAGGGAAGGGGATCGGTGCCGAGTAGAGAGGGGAGGGGTGGTGGGGGCGGCGCGTCGGCCAGATGATGGGGTGGCGGGGTCGGCGCGTCGGCGGGATGATGAGGGGGGTGGCGGAGGAAGGTTGGGCGAGGAAGGAGGGGCGGCGTGCTGGGAGGGGCGGCGGCGGCGGGATGAGAGGGGTAGAGGGGCGACGGCTAGGGTTAGGGTTAGGGTTTTAGAGTGGAGGCTCTGATACCATGTTGGTAGAAATGAGAATGAGAACCTGTTTATTCCAGGGAACCCTAGGCTCTCTTATATAGAGAAAGTCTATGGGTAAATTACATAAGGCGGAACAAGGAAAATAAACATAACAGACGAGTACATAAAATCTAGAAATATCTCTACATATCCAAAAGGAGCTTATCTCAACTTCTTATGTAACATCAGGAGATCAGATTGCAGACATGTTTACTGAAGCTCTTGCCAGAGATCCTTTTCATCATTGTTGTTCCAAGCTGAGCATGATAGATATATATGCTCCAGCTTGAGGGGGAGTGTTAAGATATTTATGTTATTTTGTCTTTTCACTATAGTGATTATTTCTTTTGTCCTGTTTATGTAATTTACCCTTTGAGCTTTTCTCCTATATAAGAGAGCTCTACGGTTAGATGGAATACAATTCTTTTCTTTCCCTTCCACAAGCTTCAACCACTCATAATTAGAAACAAAGATCCTTATCATATATTGAGTATCCTTGCCAGTATGTTTGTGCAGAAGAATTAGGAGATGTAGATCTACTAACCCAACTATCTTCAACAAGGGGAAGATGACGATTGTGAGTTTATGCAAGGTACTTAAATCCAAGTGGAAAGACATGGATTATTACTCTTATGAAGATTGAATATATCTACATGACAAATGTTAGAGAATGTATATAGATGTGTAATTGGACATTGCTCTCATGTTTAGTCTCATACTGACCCTTGATGGGACTTTGGTGTGATGGTGGGTCTATATATATAGACACATACTGATTGTAGTATCATGAGAAAAAGTAATAAAAAAATACAACCTTATGAGCTCTCTCTTGTGGTGATCTTGCTTCTTAGGTAGGAGGATTCCACGTAAATTCAAGTGATCTTGTTCTTTCTATTCTTCTTTGATTCATTTTCACATTTTTTTTTGCATAGTACCAGAGCAAAATTCTGTAAAGATTTTATTGTTATAAGAAGAAGTAATTCCATTATTATATGGTGATATATACTTTCCATTAGAAACTACTAATGGCTTGGTTATCCAAAGAGGTCCTGCCCCTACACATAATAAGCCCCTTACACATAATAAAAATCGAATAAAATTTTGTTTGCATTAAATGATACGTATATCGCACATTTAAAGAACGTTTTAGATTCACCTACTTAGGAAGATTTATTGTGATAACAAAGATGCCATTAACCTTGCCGAAAATCATGTGCAACGTGAGAACAAACCACGTGGAGATAGATAGGCACTTCGACCATGAGAAAATTGATGTTGGACAACCATATCTTCCTTTCATCAAATCCGAAGACCACTTCATGGACATATTTCTTAAAGGTCTTCCCACCATGCTATGTGAATCGAACATGGACAAGTTAGACATGATTGATATTTATGCCAAACTTGAGGTGGAGTGTCGAGGGTTGTATCTAGAATTAATGGATCTTGGGTGTGAATCCATTTAACCATGTCCATATAAATATTATACATACCCAACCTTTGATTGAGTGAAAGAAAGGGGAATGAAACCTAGCTAACGAGAGAGGCTACTAGGTCAGCCTCCATGGTTCTCTCTCATGTAGAGGGTTTCCACGTAAATCCTTGCAGTTTATGTGTTTCTTATGTTTTTCCACAGTTGACATAATTTCGGTCTCAGCTTTTTATTGCACATCTTCCAATTGGTAATTGGTGTGGTTTCTTCAGGAGTTGATATATGCACGTGCAGAAGGTGTCACCTTAATTTGGTTGCAAAATTCAGATCAGCAAAAAATTTTCTTCCAGATCATGTCAATGCAAATCGATAACCAACTACATGGCAGTTCATATCCTGTAATCATGTCCTTTATCCATGAGCCTGTGAAAATTTCTGCAGACCAACTAAAAAAAGACCATGAACTAAGTATTGAGGCCGAAGACTTACCTACGTGTGGAGGCGTTGGTGAGTCTGTTTTTCATTTATCTGCTGCAAAATGGAGAAAAAAAGATTCCACGTTGATTTCCTTTGAACATGTGAATATAAGGTATAGCTTCCTTTTGTTTTGTTTTGTTTTGTTTTTTTAACTCTGTTATATGTGCTTAGATATGTGAGCATGCATCTAGGGGAGCTGAACTAAGACTTTTCACTCAACTGGTTGCAGACTATTGCCTTTCCACATTGAAATTGAAGAAAGGGTTCTTATGCAATTTCTTGACTTCCTGAAAACTGTATCTTCGAGATTTCAGTTAGGAACTTCGCAAAATCTAAATTATGAAATGGAAGCTCTTGAATTTTGCAAGGGCGATCTCGGCTCTGTTTTTAATGTTCAAGCTGGCCACTCCAAAGAAATTCCTAGTTCATTACAGTTCCTCCCGTCGATGGTGCCTAAATTCCTTTTAGAGAATGAGGATAATCATCCATCTCTACCAACCATCATTCCAATTGGTGCTCCGTGGCAGAAGGTTTTCCCCTCAGCCAAGAAACAAAGGAAGATATATGTCGAAATTCTTGACATTTCTGCTTTGAATGTGACTCTGAGGTATTACTTTTCACTGGGTCAGAAATAATAATTGTTTTATGAACTTCGTGTCATAGTGAGCTATTATTTCTATGGGCATTTCCAAATTGGGGAGGTCTCTCTTATATTTATAATGTATATGCGTGTGTGTTAACTTGGTTATACACACAAATACACACACAGATGGACGAAGTGGTACTTGATTGTACCTCTGTAATCTTGCATCAGCTTGCAGTGCTGGTGACTGAGCAATCTTGTGTGCATGCGGCTGCACTGATGTGAATCAAATGTGTCACGTATGTGTCCATGTGGGCATATGTGCATGTGCATGCGTAAACGGTTCTAGCGTGGAAGCGGCTACCCAACTAGATTTTTTTAGAACAATTGATTATTTGGTCTGTATCATAAGTTTGCCTCCATCGGATCTTTTTTAAAGATGAGTGTTGGATAGTTCTGTTATATGACCCAACAATACAAAGATTTGTACGTTATTTTTACCTCCCATCTTTTTGTATCTCTTATGATTGATTTTTAATGAATTTTCAAAACCTTCTGGATCGGATTTTTAGATTGAGATTCATTATTGGGTCAAAAGTCACTTTGATCAGAAATTTTAAAATGTTTTGGGTCCCTACTTTGGTACTTTTCATTTTAATTTCCAATAAATATTTTATCTGACCATCTATTATATAAGAAAATCATTAAAATTATAAATTGTTTATTTTCTGTAATATTGAATTCCGTATTACTTGGTGTTTACACCATAAATCCTCGGTCCATAAGGTTACATTTAGGAATTTGAAAAATAAATGCTTTATCTACATATACAAATGAGAAATGAAAGCGATATTGAGAGGAGAAGTGAATAGTTATCCATGTATGCATGTAAACAAAGGAAATAATAAATTTCAATATAATTCAACTAGACATCTTTCCGTGTTTTCCTTCATGATATGACATTGCCCCTACTTATTAGGGGTTCTGGATCCGACCCTGTATGCATGCTTTAGCATGTGCATTGGTGTCTTCAACTTCAAGTGCTCACTTATGTAGTTATGTGCACATGTATTTGTCCATGGGAATGAGTGTGTATTTCCTCGTGTGCATGTTTGTGCACATGGTTATCTTTTGGTTGCTGCATCTATAGTAATTGGCTTTGGTCCTCCTAAAATAGTTTTTTTTTATTTTGTATGTTCATCTTTTCGGAAATGTTGCGAGTGTCCATGCATCCTTATATCATATTTGTTGTTTAAAGCTTTTCAAGCAGTCCTTGGATAAAGAGCAAAGGTGGCGTGGAACCTGCCTCACTTCATTTTAGTGGCATAAAATTTCAGGTAAAAATTATAATCTTATATTTTGCTACCTTCTGCTTACTAATATATCCTAAGTGACGTCCTCGAAAAAAATTAGGGGGAGTTCTTTTTGTTATCTTGTATATAAATCTCTAGCGGATAAAAGTTGATGCTAAGGCATTTAGTTCTGGCTTGCAAAGAGAAATTGTAATGGAAGAATAGATGGTCTAAGTCTTCTCAAACAGCTCACCGTTTGGATAAATCACGTCATTAACCCGGAATATTCCAGCATGATGGGCCTTCGTAAGGATCTTCCCTCTACACACCAACAATAAGAAAATTTGCACCCTTAAAGATTAGCCCAAATTTCCAAATGATCTTCAACTTTTCCTTAGGAATGATGACTTACGGTATTTGTGTCTCGGTCAACTTTGAGTACATCTTCTTGACACTAAAACCTGAAAACCTCTATTACCAGCAATCGCAGCCCATCATGGGTCCATCTACTTCCAGTAGTTCCAGATCCTCCGTCAATGCCACAATTTGTGTCTTGGATCTGAGAACACTTCAGAGAATATAGGAAACCATCATCCATTCGACCATGTGTCAGATACTACAACAACAAAGTCTTTTCCAACATTAAGTAGGGTCGGGTACATGGATTTTTTACCTCCATTCAGATCTATCTTAGAGCATTCTTAGACATATCCAAAAACTAAGATCGCTTCGGATAGTCTCATTCCAACACTTCTTGGGCCTTCCTCACCCTTCTCTAGGGCCCATCATGAGACGACGGCTAAAAGAAGCATCACATCAATGACTCTAACCTCTTAAGAATGGCCACATGTAACGTTATCATGGAATGGAAAAAAATAGGAATTGTTGATAGAACAACCTTCACTAGAACTAATCTCCGACCCCACGAAGAGAAAAGAATGAATTGTTTATTCATGAAGTCTGAGGGTTCTCTTATATAGGAGAGTAACCTGTTGAGAAAATTACATGGAGAAGATAAAAGAAAATAAGTAATACATAAAAGACATGAAAGATAACTAATATCTCAGCACTCCCCCTCAAGCTGGAGCGTAGATGTCTATCAGGCTCAGCTTGGAGCAGCATCTCTGGTAAGGCCCTCTAGCTTGGGCCTTGGTAAGTACATCTAATGTTTGGTCTCCAGAGCTACATGAGTAGTGGAGATGAGACCCTTCTATATCATGTCACGAGTGTAGTGACAGTCCACCTCGATGTGCTCGGTCCCCTCATGGAAGGTTGTGTTTGCAATGAAGAGAGCAGCCTGGTTGTCACATTAGAGGTGCATGGAAAGAGGCACCTCAACAATCAGGTCAGTAAGAACAGATCTAACCCACGTCATCTCTCTACTAGCTTGCGTTATGGTCATGTATTATGATTCTGCATTAGATCGGACAACCACAGTATGCTTCTTGCTCTTCCATGACACCAAAGAACTTCCTGTGAACATTGTCAAGGCAGAAGTAGACTTCATGTCCATGGGACAACCCGTATAATCTACATATGCACCATGGATTGAAATTTCATGAAATTTCGATTTCGACAGGTCATGGGTATCGAAATTCCTCTATATGTTGATTTTCCACTTCGACCTAGATGGATCGAAATATCGATGATATTTTGACATTTCGACCCATTTCGATTGAAATTCATGGTTTTCAGTACAAAATTTCCCAGATTCTGACCGATATTAGTGAAATTTCTTCAATACCTATGTATATCAACGATATTGTCTATGTGAGATTGATTTTACTACTTATTTACCTATTCTCATTATTAAAACACATAATGATTTATATACGTTGTTTCAGGTTGAGGGTGTTTCTCTCTCACTCCCGCAAGGGGAGCGCACATGCTCCCCCTAGAACCCCTCCCCCCAGGCTCGTTGATCAGGCAACGAGACCCCATCTAGTAGGGTATGGGGTGACAAGAGGGTACATACAACGATTTTTCAACTTGGGAAGCTTCCCCCCTTTGGGTTTAAGCAATCAAGATGAAACAACTCTATAGATTATAGATATTCGATATAGCTTGTTCGCTTCATTCTGTTCGTCATTTATCTTCGTAAATAGTTGTATCTTTACTGTAAGTTTGTAACTAATTATGTAATTCTTTAGAACTTTGTCTACGACAGTTTTTTTTCTGTAAACGAAACATTGTTTAGTTAATCATTATGTACATTTTACCATCAAATGCTCATCTATTTTTATGAACAAAAGACGTATTTTAAGTATTGTTAACTTAGTTATTTCGATTTCCAGTATCTATTAGTCAACTCAACAATATGTATGATATAGCTGATATGTTTGATATAAGAGTACATTTGTAAGCTATTGTTGTTTTAAGATCTTGGATTGGATGATATCCATTTCCAGTATGTATCAACCAAGAATCAGTATTAACATTGATTTGGTCGATATGATTGATATGTACGATATAAGGGGTGTATATGAGCAATATGTGTGATATAAGTGTGTATTTGTAAGTTATTTATTGTTGTAATAACTTGGAAGATCTTAAATGTAATAAGCCTTCTCCCACTATAAGTAGGGTCGTCTACATGGATTCTTGCTCAATTCCATGTTAAAAGATTCGACTATTTTTTGCGTTGGTCGTTGACTACCTAACGCAACCCATGCAAGAATGGGATTTGAACCCTGGTCTTTTGTGTGGTAGACACATTGTACTACTACTAGACCATTAAGTGAGCTTGGGAGATATACATTTGCAAAAAATGGTTGAAAAATGACGTTTTGAGCAATTTTTGACATTTCCTCGGAAACGGACGAAATTTCACCAAAATTTCGATTTTAAGGGGGGGGGACTAAATCGAAATCAAGATTTTGAACCTCGATCTACCCATGTTGTAACTGCAAGGGATATGCCTCCGCTAAATAGAAGACCAGTGTCGAGTGAGGCATTCAGATACCTCAGAATCATATGGATTGCATCCATATGTGCATGTCTAGGATGCCCCATAAACTCACTTTGCTTACTTCAAAGGATATATATGGCCTAGAGATAATCACATGAAGAAGTTTTCCAACAAGCTCCTTGTACCTCTTTTTGTTGACCTCATCGGTGTCATCATCGTAGAGCTGTATGCTTGGGTCCATAGGAGTAGTGGCAGGCCTGCAATCTGCCATGCATGTCTCGAAGAGTAGATCTGTAATATACTTCTGTGTCATCACAAGACCTGGCTAGTTCTCGGCAAACTCCAATCCGAGGAAGTAACGTAAGTTACCGAGGACCTTGGTCACAAACTACTAACCTAGGAAATCCTTAGCAACCCGGATGCCATGTTCCTCATCCCATGTAACAATGATATCATCAACATACACAAGTATGACAACTATACCTCTCTGAGTCCCCTGAACAAAAAGTGAATGATCGGCAGTCGATCTCACAAACCCCTGTTACACTATTAAGTCCGAGAGTTTCGGGAACCATGCTCTTGGATTTTGCTTAAGGCCATAGATCGGCACTCCCCCTCAGTCACGAACCCAGGTGGTTGTTGTATGTAAATCTCCTCCTGTTGATATCCATAGAGAAAATCATTCTTCACATCAAGCTAGTAGAGGGGTCAATCCTCTATCACTGCAACAGATAGAAGTATACATAGAGTAGAATGTCTGACCACTGGAGAAAATGTATCCCGATAGTCCACCCCATACAAGGTTGCAAAAGTCGGTAGTCGGTACTCGGTCGGTCGAGTCACTGACTAAGGATTAATCGGCAGTCGGGCGATTAATCGGATTTAGTCGGGCTTTAATCGGCTCGGATTTTTTAAATATATAAATCATTTTTATACATATATTATTATATATTTACATAGATTTATATATGCATTTATACATTTTTTTACTATTATAATGAATCAAAAGAAGTAATTGAATTTAAATAAAACATTAAGCGTATTAGAGTAAAGTTGCTTCTGAAAAAGTAAAAATATATGGTATCTCCAAGCAAAAATTGGTTGACTAGTGAACCTAGTCGGAATTAGTTGGTACTCGGTCGGCCAACCCATTGATTAGACTAGTTGGACCTACTAGTCGGGCTAGTCGGGTGACTTTTACAACATTGATTAGACTAGTGAACCTAGTCGGAATTAGTTTTTTGACATGATGAAAGAAGGTCGAAAAACGGAACTTGACTGGGAAGTAAACCTAATCGAGCAAGTCTACACGATCATATGAAGAATTGGTTGTATGTGTAGACTCATACAACCATCCTCGTTACTCCTCAAGCCATGTTAGTGCCAAAAAAATAAGATATATAAGTCTGAAATCTCATTTTTCGATCGAAATCAGACCGTTTCAGACTGCAATTTGGTCACGGAGAGGAGAAAAAACATCCACATGGGTCAGAAAAGTTATCGCCGCAGCCTGCAGAGGATTCCAAAAGGGTTGGCAGCACGCGTAGGGGTTGGGAAGGCCCCTACAGATGGTTGGGGTTGCTGCGCAGCGGCACGCACGGAGGGGAAAGAGGTGGCGGCAGCAGCCCCACGGAGAATGAAAGAGTGGGCGGCAGCGGCGGCCCTGCGGAAAGAGAGGAAAAGGCGGGGTTACAAGAACTCAGGTTTAGGATCGTCGCTCCGATACCATGTGGAGAGAAAAGAATGAATTGTTTATTAATGAAGCCCTAGGATTCTCTAGTATAGGATAGTAACTTGTTGGAAAAATTACATGAAGAAGATAAAGGAAAATAAATAATACATATTAGACATGAAAGATAATTAATATCTCAACACACCCTTTGGAAGGTACGATGCCTTCCATCCTGCCAACTTCTTCTCCAGCTTATCAACAACTGGTAAACAATCTAGAGCCTAAGTCTCGCACACATCAATGGCAAGCCAAGGTAACTGGTAAGTAGGCTCTTCTGTGCCATTCCCAGACTATCCACATAGGTCATCTCCTCCTTTGAAGAAAGGTTAAAGGGGACAAAAGCAGGCTTTACCCCCCATTAACCTTCAACTCGACAACTTCTTGAAGATATCCAGCACCGTCCTGGTCGCATTGCATTTTGTTATTGCCCTTCAATAAAGAAAATGGTGCCATCCGTGTATTGCAAAATCGGGAAAAAGAGATCCTCCCTAGAATAGCCTCGGAAGAACCGCTCATCTTCAGCAAGTCCATCATTACAGTATGATCTCTGTTAATATATATGATGTTGTTATCATTGCGTCTCTAAATAGAATCCCCCCCCAACCAATTGTGGTAGGCCTTCATCTAGAATGTTAATTGCAGGACAGCTCTGTCGTAGTGGCATCTCAAGATCATTAAAGGATATCATGCTCTCCACTTTTAAGAATGGAAACCTAAAATTTTCTAACCACGGAAGTTTGGACCTAGTGGCTTCTCTCGTATGGATAGGTTCTCTTTCTTATCAAACAATAGCTCTATAAAGTTTGTTCGAGGACAAGCGATAAACATATTCACGGCCAAGTTTCGTTTAAGCACCTGAAAGAGGGTGAGATTTGAAAGTTTCTATGTATACACTAATTAAATAAATATTAATGTAAATTTGGTTCAAATATACTCATTTCTTCTATAATTTGTATGCAAAGGTCATAGTCTCGACTCGAGTTCTCACTCTCAACAAAATTGTGGATGAATTGTAAAAGAAGAAACAAAAAAAGGTAGATACCTAGTTGGGTAGCCAACAATGGATAAGCCTTTTTTTGACAATGTCATCAGTCTTTGTTGGAATATGCGTCATGTGTAGGTGGGTAATTGGATCCCTCCAGGGTCCAATTACCACACCCACTTATGTTTAGTCCCACATCAACTATTCGTGGAACTTGGAGAGTAAGTGGGGACTATATGAGAAGCCCCATACCACATGTGTCAGATAAGAAAAGTGAATGAAAACATCAACCCTTTGAGGCGTTCTCTCGTGGTTTCATCTTGCTCCTTAGGGAGTAGGATTCCACGTAAAAAATCTTGATGTTCTTGTTTATTCTATTATCTCTGATATTACACCACATTCTCATTTTCTAACATGGTATCAGAGTGGGTTCGATTCTCGAGGATTATTTTATGTTTATGATTATTCGAAATTTGATCATCAAAGAAGATTCAGTTTTAGTTGTTTGTATGTATTATTGAAAATTTGTTCTTTGATCTGCTCAAAGTTTGAGAAGAGTTTTAGGCTTTTCAGAAACCCTAAAATCTGCAAGATGCCGCATGCGATCAATCTGGTCGAGATTCAGTCTAAGGTCTTCAAAACCCTAATTCGCATACAAGTTCAGATAGTCCTCAACACATCTCGAGGATCCTTTTTAGGCAAGTAGTTCCTAATTACGTATGTGAAGGACATCCGAGATACGTCCATGCCCCACGGCAGCTACAAGCAGTGTTGCCACCTACTCGCAGCAATCTCCAGCCCTCTCCAGGCGTTCTCCAGCATCGACTTCCTCACGTAAATTCGAAGGAGGAGGCGGCATCTCCAGTCCGCAGCAGAACAGCAGTGGGGAGGAAACTCCATGGTAGCCCTCGTGTACCCTCCTCCGGCGGCAACTCCAAGTCCAGGGCGACAGCTGGAGCCCTATCGCGTGCAGCAACTCGGAGCTCCAGTGGCTCTGCGCGACGCCTCCTCATACGAGGCTTTCGCCTCCAGCAGTGCGACAGCACCCATGGGCGATGCAACCTCCAGTTGCATCTCCTTTGCCTCCCTCAATGGTCGATGCCTCTCGATGGGTTCGTAAGCCCCTTGGTGATGCGGAAAGAGTTCCCAACAGGGGGAACCCTAGCAATCGAAGAAAGGGGGAGCCTGACTTCCCTTTCTTAATAGGGGGAAAGAGGCACATGCTTTTTAGGCCCAACATTGGGCTATTGTATCAAAAAAAGGGGCTGCATTTTTTAGGGCCTTGTTTGTGCCGTGGTTTAGGCTTGAATTTTATAAAAAAAAATGCGTACAAGAAAACCGTACATTCGAAAAAAAGGGAAGAGAGGTCCATAAAAAAAGAGATGGGCCCAGCATGGAAAAAAAGAGGATGGATAAAAAAGAGGAATGGCTGAAGAAAAATGACTAAAAATGCGAGTAGAAAAGTCGAGAAAATTTGTGAGATCGGTTTATGTAGATTTTTGTTTTTCCTCATATTCTTGTCTTCTCCCAACTTTGTCGATGTTATTGTTTTTGGACATGTATAGGAGAAAGGGGAGTATTGTGTAGAGTTCTACAGGCTAGATTTTCATATTCTCCGGATTCCAGGCCAGCCAGACTTCAGACTTTGCAGTTCAGTTTCAGACTCGACGTTCAGAGTAGTTTTGAGACTTTAGTATGATCATTATTCCAGTTCCATGTCTGTGATCATTATTTGTGTGGTCTCCATCTTTGTTTTTCGTCTCGGAGTTTTCATGTGATCCACAGGGACTCCAGAGTAGGGATCTCATTGTAGCCATTGTGGGCTAGAGTTTTCATGTGGTTTCATAGGGACTCCATAATAGAGATCCCATTCTCTAAGCTAGTATGGGAAAGATCCAGTTCTCCGACGAGGATATTTTTCAGACTCCAATTCTCCAGTGATTGTGGACTCCAGCGAGGATGTTTCCATGACTTTTTTCAGTTCAGCCCTTCAGAGATGGAGCAGTTGTGCACATGATGCATAGTCTTCTACATATGGCGGACCAGAGTACCCCGACGAGGAGACTCATTTCAACTTCAGTGACTTTGACAGACGCGATACAGAGCACACGTTCTCCGACTAGGAGACCCGGTTTGACTCACACTCTAGCTCATTTATTCCTCCTCGCATGCACGGCATGAAAAGCAACGTCCTTGATAGCAACCGGCAGTTGTGTATGCGTTGAGTTGATATTGTTCGTAGTGTCTTGTATTGTGAGTTTGAGTGATATCTTTCTATGTGTCCAAGTTGAGCATTGCATGCTCTAGCTTGAGGAGGGTATTGGAGTATGCGTCATGTGTAGGTGGGTAATTGGATCCCTCCATGGTCCAACTACCACACCCACTTATGGTTAGTCCTACATCTACTATTCGTGGGACTTGGAGAGTCGGTGGAGGTTATATAAGAAGCCTCACACA